>JASDDO010000022.1:13374685-14034340 GCA_030015575.1 Agapanthus africanus
TTCAGCCTTGCCATTTCCGCGCCACATCCGACGCCTCTGCACCCGATCCTAGAAACGTACACAAGTAAATAAAAAGATAAATATATAAATAGTCGTGGACACAAACAATACAAGTCAACCACGCGCACTAACTAAACGCACACGTACTTGGTGCACAAAACGCGCTCGCGACAACGTCACAAACCACAACTAGGGTGGCTATACGTGGCAACTACTAAACCTAGAACCCAATCGCACCAATCGCGCATTCACAACACACTAAATATATTAGGAAATAGGTTGTATATCATCAAAACCTCAACTTGATTAAAATCGATTTATTTCAAAAAACCTAGTAAGCATCAATTTACTATTTTAGTTCAAAACTAGATATTTTAACAAAACTAGTGGCCACAATAATCACTTAATAACTTAATTAAGCTACACAATTACTAACTATATTTTAATTTCACCTATTTACACACTAATTATAAACTTTGTTTGCAAAATTATAATATTAAGATAATTTAAAAGTAAAAATTAGCAATTTAACAACTAGCTTAGATTTTTGCAAGTCTTAACATATTAAACTACACATTGCAAAGATAATCAAGTGTTAAAAAATCCTAAGTTGAACCCAAACCATTCTCTTTACAAACTAGATTTTGAAATTAAACTATACTAACACCTAATTAAAATTTAGATTAAAACCATAACTAACAAGATAACAATTTGAGTAAGATCTATACCTCACAAATTTTTAGATCAAACATGCAACATGGCCTCCCAAAAAGGCTTCCTTGCTCCAAGATCCATGCTATATTGGCCAAGGAAAATGGGTAAAGATTTAATTGGGAATTTGTGAGAGTTGTATTGATTTTTGAAGAAAAAAGAAGAATTTTTTGAGAGGAAATGCGGTAGGGAAAAATAGGGAATGGGGCTGCTGGTTTCGGCCAGACCTTGGAAAGGGGAGAGGTGAGTGAGGTGAGTGCCCAAGTCAAGAAAACCCCATACCTAATATAATATACACCTTACCTCAATTATTGTTTTCATTTTCCTATTTATTTTGTTTTCTATATAAGTTTTTCTTGAATTATCTAGCACCATGGTCACATTCACTTTCACAAAAAAAAACATGTTACATTTTGGTTTAATTGTGTCATGGTGCACAAAACTTGTATTAACCCATTCTGATTTGTAATTATCGCTAATTAGATGTATCAGTGAAAGCTTGAAATAATAATTAAAATAATTAATTAAGAAAATATTTAAGTAAACTAGAAATTTACAAGTGACCAATTAAATACCAAATACTAGCAATTACATAGCCAGAATATGTATATTTAAGTCTATGTTGAAAAATAATTATATCTTGGTTTTTACGGAAAACACAGGTTATATTACCGATTATCGGAAAATTCACTTAAACGATTTTTAAAACGTTACAATCTTCCCCCCTTAAAGAAATTTGCTCCCCGAATTTAAAATCTAACTACACGTACCCTCGAAGAGATGGGAATAGTTTTCTCTCATCTCGTCCTCGGCTTCCCACGTGACCTCTTCGCCCTCGGGCCACGCTAAAGAACCTTTTCGGACGGTATGACCTTAAACCTCAGTTTCTTCACCTGCCGATCTAGAATGACTATCGGCTGCTCTGTGAAAGAAAAAATCGCGCTCCAGCTGAATTGTTTGGTACCGAATCGCGTAAGAGGGGTCAAGAAGGTACTTGCGGAGCATCAATACATGAAACACGGGGTGAACATC
Source organism: Agapanthus africanus (assembly GCA_030015575.1). Classification (NCBI taxonomy): domain Eukaryota; kingdom Viridiplantae; phylum Streptophyta; class Magnoliopsida; order Asparagales; family Amaryllidaceae; genus Agapanthus; species Agapanthus africanus. Next base: position 13,376,429 of record JASDDO010000022.1, read on the forward strand.
TAGAAAGCTAGGTGGAAGAGCCAAACGATAAGAAACTGTGCCAACACGCCCGAGAATCACAAAGGGACCCACATAACTGGGACAAAGCTTCTCTTCTTTCCGAATCTCAACACGCTCCTCATCGGAGAAACCCTCAAGAAAACATGATCACCTTCAGCGAATTCAAGTCTGCGACGACGTCTATCCCTATAAGATTTCTGCCTGCTCTGGACCGCTCTCATCCTATTCCGAATCAATTGGATCTTCTCTGTCATCTCCCTCACAGGCTGCAGCCCCAAAACACTGCTCTCACTGAACTCTGTCCAACAAACGGGCGATCAATATCTCCTCCCATATAACGCCTTAAAGGTTGCCATCTGAATCGCCTCCTCGAAGCTGTCATTGTAGGAGAACTCTATCAAGGGTAAGTAACAATCCCAACTGCCACCAAAATCTAGCACACAAGCTCGGAGCATGTCCTCAAGAGTCTGAATGGTCCGCTCTGATTGACCGTCGGTCTGCGGACAGAAAACTGCACTGAAACTCAATCTGGTGCCCAAAGTCTCTTGAAGTTTCTACAATAGTCGGCTGGTGAACTGGGTGCCTCTATTGGACACAATACAAGTCGGAACTCCATGTAGTCACACAATCTCATCAACATATATCAGAGCAAACTGAACGAATCCGAAAATAGTCTTGATTGGCCGAAAATTAGCTGCTTCCGTCAGTCGGTCTACGATCACTCAAATAGAGTCATACTCTCGACTGGTCCTAGGTAGACCCACAATTAAATTCCATAGAAATCTGCTCCTATTTCCACTCCGGAATGGGCAAGGCTGCACATCTCCAGCTGGCCTCTGATGCTCGGCCTTAACTTGCTGACAAGTCAGCATCCCGAAACAAAATCTGTGTCATCTTTCTTCATCCCTTCACATTAGTAGACTTCTCTCAAATCATAATACATCTTGGTGGAAACCGGATGAACAATATATCCTGACCGATGCGCCTCCTCTAAGATCTCGCGTCTCAACCCCTCGGAATCTGGCACACATAGTCGAGTCCCAAATCGTAGTACCCCCTGATCATTAATCACGAACTCTGAATCTTTACCCTGTCGAACTTGCTCCATGATCTCTGACAAACGAACGTCATCGGACTATGCCTCACGGATATGATCAAATAACTGTGGATGTGCACGGACACGGACAAGTTGTCCCCCAGTCGACGTAAACTCAAACTGTACTCGGCTGCCACATAGAATCTGCTAATCTGCCATCGATAATATCCGGCCGAATCCAAAAAGCTGCAAACCTCTATCACTGGTATAGGTCTGGGCCAGTGCTGAACGGCATCGATCTTTTCGGTTCTATACATATATCATCTCTCGTAACTACGTGCCCCAAGAAGTCAACATCATCTAACCAGAAAACACACTTGGATAATTTAGCGAATAGCTGGTGCTCCCTCAAGGTCTGCAATGAAATCCTCAATTACTGCCCAGGCTCCTCTCGGTTCCAAAGTATACTAAAATTTCATCAACGAACACGATAATAACTGATCAAGAAACGGCCTGGATATACGGTTCATCAAATCCATAAACGCTGCTGGGGCATTGGTGAGTTCACCAAGAACTCATAATGCCCTTAACGTGTGCGAAAAGTAGTCTTCGGAATATCATCCTCTTGAACCCGCAACTAATGGTCACCTGATCACAAGTCAATCTCTGAGAAATGTCCCGCACTTGCCCAGGCTCCTCTCGGTTCCAAAGTATACTAAAATTTCATCAACGAACATCATAATAACTGATCAAGAAATGGCCTGAATATACGGTTCATCAAATCCATAAACGCTGCTGGGGCATTGGTGAGCTCGAACGACATCACCAAGAACTCATAATGCCCTTAACGTGTGTGAAAATCAGTCTTCGGAATATCATCCTCTTGAACCCGCAACTAATGGTCACCTGATCACAAGTCAATCTCCGAGAAATGTCCCACACCCTGGAACCAATCAAATAAATCGTCGATACGAGAAAAAGGATATATGTTCCGCACAGTAACCCGATTCAACTGACACACATCGATGCACAAACACAACTGCCGTCTTTCTTCTTGACGAACAGAACAGGAGCTGCCCAAAGTGATGCACTCGGATGAATAAGCCCTTTATCCAACAATTCTTGCAACTGATCCTTCAGTTCTTTATGCTTCGCCGGGTCTATCCGATATGGCGGTATAGAAAAAGGCTTCGTGTCGGAAATCGAGTCAAAGCAGAACTCAATATCGCGTTCTGGCGAAAAACCAAGCAACTTGTCAGGAAAGACATCTGGAAACTCTCTCCCAATCAAAACCTGGTCCAACGGGACCTCTGCGGCTCTAACACCACTAACATATGTCAAGAATTCCTGACATCCTTTTCTCAAAAGCTGACTAGCGCGAAAAGAAGAAATCAAACTGGGAAAGGCGACGCTACGGTCTCCCCGAAAACAAACAAGAACTGGCTCACCCGGAAAACTAAATCCGACTGCCCTCTTGCGGCCGTCCACGAAAGCATAACATGTGGCTAACCAATCCATGCCCAGAAGAACTTCGAAGTCAAAAAAATTATCGAGAAGAATCAAATTGACAGAAGAATCCCTATCTCCGATATGAACTAAACAAACACGAATGAGGAACACATAGAGCTACAAAAGACTAGCTTATGGAAGAAATCACAACAAGCGACTGATTTAGCAAGGACTACTATCGGCTAGACTTCGATACAAAATATGCGGATACCGTTTCAAACAACACCAAAAAGAAACACGCATCGGAAGAAAACACCGAAAGAATACTTGTTACAACTGCGCCCATCTAATCGCCTCTAAGCTAGTATACTGGTACAAATCCGCTTCGATCCAAAAATGACCGAAATCTCATAAATGTGCTCCTCTAGCAGTAAGGCTGCATCCATCGCGGCTGCATAAGTGTCAAAATGCTGGGCACCAATAGTAAAGACTAACTGCATGTCCAATCTCCACACGAACCTCTCTATCTGTTTCTCTTTAGTGTGCACCAGGTAAGGAGCATATCGGACCGCTAAGTAAACTAAATGTCATACTCGGACACTGTCATCCCTGGAGTCTTGCGCAAAGACTCAAAACTACGAGCTCGGACATCTCGAACGCTCTCCGGAAGGAAACGGGCAAGAAATACAGCTGTGAATTTCTCCCAAGTCATAGGAAGTAGGTCTGCAGCTCGGCGTCTCTCAATTGACTCGCACCACGTCTGAGCAAGACCTCTCTAGACGAAAACTCGCAAGCTCAATCCATATCTCGTCAGAACATCTCTGTGAATGACAAATCCTAGCCATCCTATCGAGGATTGTCTACAGATCCTCCACTGCATCTGTGCCGGTAAAAACTGGAGGCTTCAGCCTCAAAACTCCTGTAAGGATACGTAAATAATCTTGATAACAACAGAAACAGGTGCCTGAGCAGCAGGTACAATCACAGTCCCTGCAGTAGGAGGGACATCATCAGCTCTCGGAGCTCGGCTAACCTCGACTAACAATCCAACCATCTGTCGCAAGTCCTCAATACTCGACTCCAGCCTAGCTATCCATCCTAGAGAAGGCGGATCACTCTGTCCCTGAGGGGTAGGCGTACCGTCCTGATCGGTCATCGTCTCAAACGAGCCTACTCTAATCCCATCCTTGGCAGCAGCATTCCGGCCCTCGTAGTCTCCGGCAGCATAGTGGCTGGAACAAGAAACATGATTGATAGGAACATTACGATCGAATCAAAGGGCTTCCGGAATCAAGAAAGGAAATACAAGCAATATATATCCGAAGGTCACTTAGGCGGAGTACCGTATCGTAAGTATTCCGCGGAACATACCCACGCTGCGTCACTCTGCTTAAGTCACCTACTCCATCTACCAAGGGTCATCCTACACTCAGAAAGGTAAAACCTATCGGTCTGATACCAATTTTGTTACGACCCGAAGGTACGGAACGTGACTGGCACTTAAACTACGAAACGTCTCAAGGCACAACGTAATCTAAGTAAGCCAAAGCCCAGAAAACTAAACCGTTTAACAGCTAGAGTGAAGGAAAACTTGTTTTAAAGCAAGTGATTTAACCAAATAAGTAGCATTAAATATTTTTAAAAAACAACATCATATTTTTCCGAAAATTTCGGCAGAGTCTCCTTTGTAAATACTGGCCCCCAAACGGGTACAACACATGAAAATACATAGAAATAATGAATAAAGGCATCCCCAAACGGGAGCTAGCTCTTCGCCAATGGCGGAATCACAACCACATACAATATGTATAACAAAAGTGCAAAATAAGCATCTGAAAGCAAGAAATGAGAAACACCACGTCGGCTCAAGTGAGCATCGACACCAAACCACAAATACAAGTCTTGCGAGTCTCACCGTCTAGTCCAATATATAAGGATAGATGGAGTTTACTAGATACAAAATAATGTACATGATGGAATAACATGTAACACCCGAGTTCATTTATACCAATTCCAGTTTCTATATCTACCTATCCATGGTCCTTCTTGATTTAGCGTGTTTGGGTGCGAATGGTATTTTTACATATTACTTCCCATTCGACTCGACCCGCTTACTTGAACTTGTTTGATTCTTATTTATAGATTACTTTGACTTGTTGCATGGACACGTGCATCTCATGTTTAGTACATACTAGTATTTTATCTCGTACCGCGTCTTTTATCATATAACATTTTAGGTCACGGAAAATAATTTAAAATTGCATTTCATAAGCTGCACGATACCCCTAACCCCGTGGTAGCATCCGCATATCTTGTTCTCGTCCCGTTCAGTGAAACGGACGTGTTTGGATGGCTACGCGCACGTACGTGCATCCATTCTTGGGGGTATGCATTTTCTTTAACTGAGCATTCATTTTGAAATTTGGAAGTAGCATATATTTTCGTATTTTTTAAATCTGAATTTTTGGACCCGACCCGGACATATTTTGGAGTAAGTTTGTATTTGCCAAGTTCTCAAAACGGACTAATATTATATTCGTTATATATTTATAAAATATTATTATTCTCTTAACTAAAATATATATTACTAAATTATTTTTTATAACAGTTTTTTTTATATGTATATATTATATTTTTAACTAAACAAATCTAAATGATCTCTCTCTTTCCCCTCTCTCTCTCTCTCCCCGATCGGATCGGATCAGATCAAATCGCTTCTATACACAACCATCAGTTCACCCCCTATTAATTCGGAACTTCTTCTTCTTCTTCTTCCTCTTCCTCCTCCTCTTTCGCTCAATTTCATCCATCGAGATGTCGGCCGCTGCTGGGTCGGAAGGCTTGTCGTCGTCGTCTTTGCTGTTGTTCAGCGACGAGGAATTGAGGGAGATGAGTGTTTTGAAGAAAGGATCCAACTTTGTCAAGGTCATGTGCGGTTGCACGAGCCGCAGGTATGGCGATGCTGTTGGCAGGCTCAGAGTTTTCTCTTCTGGCCATCTTCAGATCAGCTGCGAATGCACCCCTGGCTGCGATCAAGGTTTCATCTTTTCTCTTAATTTCATTAATTCCTAGCTCATTAATTAATTCTCCATTCATTATTAATTATTATTATAAGGAAGGAAAGAAACACAAATTAATATTGGATCTTGACGGGTTCATTTATTTTTAGCGCATGCAAACATTGATGATGTTTGATCTTAATTGGTTCATGCGCTTCATTCTTCAATTATTCCATATATGCATAATATAGAGATCCTCAATTTTCATGCTATCTTTTCTAAAAGCGGTGATGTCTATTGATCCTATCTCTAAGTTCGATTCCATCATAATGATCGATCGATGCTGCTTATTTTATTTTATTTTTTAAGATCGATCTGCCTTTGGCGATAATTGCTTTAGTTAATACATTCCTTACTTTGGTGGTGATTGCTTCAGTTGATCTATTTCATTTCTTCTTTCGTTCTGTCCCCCCCCCCCCTTTTCTACAACCTTTGTGATATTTGCAATCTTCATATCCCCCATTTGTTAACCGGTGCCTAATCTTTGTCTACAGCATTGTAGGCACCAGAAAAAAAATAAACTAAAACCAAGTCAAGGATATTGTCTGCTTTTTAAATACAGTACTTGATTCTTCTTCTTCTTCTTATTCTTCTCTTCTTGTTTCTTGGTTCCGTGTTTTTCCAGTCACCGCCAGAGCCATGCCGCCGCCGATGATCCGGACGAATCATACCATCACCACTTCCATGTCACGACCGTGTCGCGACCAGATCGCATCCAGATCGCGCCCAGACCATACACCAGGCCACCTGCATATCGACCTTTGTTATGAGGCAAGTGAAACTTGCTACATGCTATTCATACTATTCCTATATTTATTTATTTAATTTCATATTAAATCTATAGATAGAATCTAAAGTCTTGAATTCCAAGTTAACAGTGCGATGTCCCGTTTACATATTTTAGATTCAAAACTGGAAACCTAACTGTTACATTTAGTTGACTATACCTAGTAACCACAGTTATATTTTAATCACATAATAACTATTGTACATAGTCTATGATACCCTTTTCTCTAGTTTTACTCTATCGGACATCCGTGTGCATCTTTAACCGGTTTTAGTTATAATTGCATCCATTGAACGTATTATACATGTCATTGCATCCCTAGATTACTTAATACTTATTAACCAGATTTTAACATCCATATTTTTCATGCTGTATTCATATAATGTTGAAACTATCTCTTAAACACAAACTGATAACCGTACAGCTAAGTAGTTTAATCTGCACATATTGCTTAACCTATTACATGTGCCAATTTATTGTGCTGATGATACCCATGCTTGTTTATTTATAACCATGATTATGCTGGTTGATTATAAGCACCCACATGATATCTTGTACACCCTGACATGACTTGCTACACACATATTACTTGACCCGACATGGTACCGTACAACTCTTGGTATATATCGTGACACCTTTATATATTACCTGGCTTGACCTGATGTACCATGGTCTTACCTGTTACCTGATCTTGTGTCTAATGCCAATAAACCTAACATGTTGTCCTTACGGACCGTTCCTGTTGTCGATCCAGACAAAGCTGTACTGCCTGATCCTGTGTTGGTATTAGTTCTAGATTATTTAATACACGACTTGACCACATATAACTTGGGGGTATGGGGAAATCAATGATGAAACCTGACTTGTAACTCGACAGTTGCTTACTTTTACTGATCATTTTAGAGGCTAGGCCCGCCTCGGGATGATGCTGCTGACATCATTCGTCTTTACATATTCCATGTTTTAGTGCCTAGCGGCACGTCTCGGTTTCAGCCCGAGAGTCTTAGACCATGGTCCCGGGCATGCACGGGATACTATTGAGTTACATCGATGATTCATCAAATTGATTTCAAAGACTTGAGAGTAGATAACCCAATAGACCAGTTTAGTTTATTCACTGCGCACTACCCTTCACTGCCCTGATTTATATTGTTATTACACATGCTTTACCATTTATGATTATACTTGCGTGTATTGCTACCCCTGTTTATAATATTGCTTGATGTTATGACGCGCTGACGTCTGGGTTTTGCATGGCCCAGATCCTCTACCTTTGTTGCCGACTGATCAGGAGTATTGCCGCTGTTAGACCGAGCGGTGAAGATCCTATTGGTATGCAGTTTTACCTTCCAGGTGTTTCATTTATTGTATTTTTGCTTCCGCATATTATCATTTCTTGACTCATTTATTCTGTCTCATGGACATGTACTGGATAGTTTAGTTTACTTTCTTGTTCTTGATATCTCTACAGCCGTAATGTGACTGTGGGAAGATTTTTCCTATCCACAGGTAGCATGGTTGGCTATGTCACATGCCTATCTTAGCGTACTCTGGGAAGCGGGACGTGACATAACATATCCTCGCAACCCACCTACGAGCAATGTCACAAGTCCAAACAAAAGGAACAAAATGAAGAAGTGTGCCCGCCACTACTGTGCTGACGGGTCGGATCTGCAAGATACTGTGGCACAACGGGGGTGAGTTTCTAACTCGTGAGTAGTAAGTAACATCTCATAAGGCTATCGTAAACATGCACGCAAATACGTCTCAACCTACGCTTATCGATATGATACGATGTACTAGCATGAATGCAACATGAATGCATAATCAAACACGAAACCTAAACATGTCTGGTATGAGAAAATCTTTATTTTTAGCTTAGAAAAACTTTTTGTATAATAAAAACTGTCATCAACGAAATCAACAGAAAATCCGTGTCAAGCATCGACACAAAATCCTCAATATCCCGGGCTTCGTCAGTCCGGATCGGCCCATATCATCATATCACGACCACGGTCGGTATCCTACAGATATCCGTCACGCCAAACTATCTCGGGCTCCGTCAGTCCGGATCGTCCCATATCATCATATCACGATCACGATCGGTATCCTACAGATATCCGCCGCGCCAAACTATCTCGGGCTCCGTCAGTCCGGATCGGCTCATATCATCATATCACGACCATGGTCGGTATCCTATAGATATCCGCCGTGCCAAACTATCTCAGGCTCCGTCAGTCCAGATCGTCTCATATCATCATATCACGAGAAAAACCGCAACTTGTAATTTAAAAGATAATGAGTTTATAAAATTCTTGCGGTTTCCCCCAAAATCCAGAAATCTCATAAATACTGAGATCCATAAGAAGAATTACAATATATAAATGTGGCGGTAATAATGGATGTCCAAAATATCAATAACATGCAATGCGATGTATGGCTAAAAAACTATGTATGAATGATGATGCGATGAGGCAGATGACTAACAATCTACATATAATACATGATGCAATGCACCGATATTGATTTAAGGCAAGTTCTATAGTGTTCGTGACATAGTAATTACCAAGGGCGTGTGTGTTCGCATGAATAGTGCACGTGCGGCATGAACCAATGATAATGGTGCAAGTGTCCTAATGAATACCATCGTAATTAAGAATATGAATATACCATGATATGGATGATTTGAGACTACGCATATAGATGCAAGAACTACTCATCATTCCTAATTATCGGGTGCTTCGCGCCATCCAGACGATTCCCCCGTCATCTACTCACCGGGACGCCTCGAGTAATCTGATCCGATTTCAGCGTTGCCATTTCCGCGCCACATCTGACGCCTCTGCACCCGATCCTAGAAACGTATACAAGTAAATAAGAGGATAAATATATAAATAGTCACGGACACAAACAATACAAGTCAACCACGCGCACTAACTAAACGCGCACGTACTTGATGCACAAAACGCGCTCGCGACAACGCCACAAACCACAACTAGGGTCGCTATACATGGCAATTACCAAACCTAGAACCCAATCGCACCAATCGCGCATTCACAACACACTAAATATATTAGGAAATAGGTTGTATATCATCAAAACCTCAACTTGATTAAAATCGATTTATTTCAAAAAACCTAGTAAGCATCAATTTACTATTTTAGTTCAAAACTAGATATTTTAACAAAACTAGTGACCACAATAATCACTTAATAACTTAATTAAGCCACACAATTACTAACTATATTTTAATTTCACCTATTTACACACTAATTATAAACTTAGTTTGCAAAATTATAATATTAAGATAATTTAAAAGCAACAATTAGAAATTTAACAACTAACTTAGATTTTTGCAAGTCTTAACATATTAAACTACACATTGCAAAGATAATCAAGTGTTAAAAAAATCCTTACTTGAACCTAAACCATTCTCTTTACAAACTAGATTTTTAAATTAAACTATACTAACACCTAATTAAAATTTAGATTAAAGCCATAACTAACAAGATAACAATTTGAGTAAGATCTATACCTCACAAATTTTGAGATCAAACATGTAACATGGCCTCCCCAAAAGGCTTCCTTGCTCCAAGATCCATGCTAGATTGGCCAAGGAAAAATGGGTAAAGATTTAATTGGGAATTAATGAGAGTTGTATTGATTTTTGAAGCAAAAAGAAGAATTTTTTTTTAGAGGAAATGAAGTGGGGAAAATGGGGATTGGGGCTGCTGGTTTCGGCCAGACATTAGAGAGGGGAGAGGTGAGTGAGGTGAGTGCCCAAGTCAACAAAACCCCATACCTAATATAATATACACCTTACCTCAATTATTGTTTTCATTTTCCTATTTATTTTGTTTTCTATATAAGTTTTTCTTGAATTATCTAGCACCATGGTCACATTCACTTTCACAAAAAAAAAAAACATGTTACATTTTCGTTTAATTGTGTCATGGTGCACAAAACTTGTATTAACCCATTCTAATTTGTAATTATCGCTAATTAGATGTATCAGTGAAAGCTTAAAATAATATTTAAAATAATTAATTAAGAAAATATTTAAGTAAACTAGAAATTTACAAGTGACCAATTAAATACCAAATACTAGCAATTACATAGCCAGAATAGGTATATTTAATTCTATGTTGAAAAATAATTATATCTTGGTTTTTACGAAAAACACAGGTTATATTACCGATTGTCGGAAAATTCACTTAAGCGATTTTTAAAACGTTACACCCTCCCTCGCGCTCGCCCGCGAGACTCGCGCTCGCCCACGACGACAGCGCCAGCTCGCCAACTCCCCCATGCCCCACTCATTCCCCCAACGGCCTTACCCCAACGACTCCCTTCTTCTCGCGCCATCTTCGTGAGACCCGCTCCCCCGCGTTGCTGTTTCCCCACGTCTCGACCAAGATTCCCCCTTCTTTTCCCCCTCGCTCTTCTTATGTCTCGTTCTCATTTTTCTTGCCTCCTCTAAGCTCTCTCCTCCAAACACCCGCCTACTCACCCATCGACGACAAGCCCGATCTCCTCAGTGTCGACGGCCACCACGAACCCATCTCCAGCCTCACTTTTTGAATCCCTTTCCTCACCTTCGACCGCCACAACCCATTTCCTCCTCTCCTCCACCACCGACTTCCCACCGAGCGCGACCCCCATCGACCAACACCCGCAAGACCTAACTCCAGCTCCACCCTCTGCGTGCCGAGCTTCCTCGCACCCATGCCCGATCGCCTCTGCTCCACGATCGTCGGAGCCATCCCAGCTCCTCCTCCTTCACCCGAGCATGACCCTGGCAGCTCCTCCATCGTCGGAGCTCCCAACTCCTCCACTGCGACTAAAACCCGACCCCTGCACACCACTCCGTCGCCGACGAGATGAGTTCTCAGCAACCACCGCACCCGAGCGCCTCACCGGAGACACTGGGAACCTACTGCCGTGGCCGCCTCCACGCCAGTGCTGAGCCCTAAGTACGCCCCCGGTCCAGCCGAGTCGCACGTGTATCGTTCCGTGATCATGCTCATGTCGTGCCGTTCGTCGTCGTCCACTGTCGTGTTGTCATCTATCGCTAGGCAAGTGGAACCATCTTCCCTTGCTTACTCATGCTAATAATCGTATTAGTTAATTAAAATAACAATGTTACATACCATGGTGCAAATGTTTATGTGTATAGCGATATCAATGTTTAAATATCAATTAGTTTTGTAGAAAACCACGTCGCTCGATTATATTGATAGTTACCATCCCTTATCAATACCGTTATAGCATTCAAATTGAATAACCTTAGTGTTGGAGTAGAAAATTGCACCCCGGTTGACCAAGTCAAAATCAAAGTCAACCCTAAGCCAAGTAGGTCCAAGCCCAGGTCAAGTGGGCCCATGCCCGAATCGAGCCCGAACATGAAGCGGCCGGCCTCTCCCATGCCAACATAAAAAATCATGTAATAAATAATTTTAATGTAATTTTTTATGCATGAATCGGCATAAAGCCAAATTTTTGTAAAGCCCATGGTTTATGTGCAAAAAGAAATAGCACATGAGGCAATGGATGGGCAAAATGCCATTTTATAAAGCCCAAGGAGCTATATGTTAAGTGTATAGCCTATAAAGACAAGGATAATGAAAATATCTCAACAACTTTTTCTCTCTCTAAAAAATCAAGGTTTGTGTCTTCTTCTCCTTTCTCAAGGTTCTAAACCTTCTTCTTTCTTTTGAATTAATTCAAGAGTTTTACTCTTCCTTTTCTAAAACTAAATAGTTTTTCACAACAAAACCCACAAAGGGGAGCTCAGATCTTCCATTAGATCTCAAAAAGGGGAGATCTTGAATCTCATCCCCCTTTTTCCTCCAAGATCCGGCCAACAAAGAGGAGGAAGGAGGAGACCCATCTCCGAAAATCCCAGTCAAGAGAAGATCCAAGACTCAAGAGAAGAACCTCTGAAGATTTTTTTTAGGGAGTTCAACTCCAAGACCCAAATCCTCAAAGGAGTTTAACTCCTAACCCAGACCTTCAGGAGTTTAACTCCACTCAAAATCCTTTTTTTGGAGTTTAACTCCTATTTCTGGGGTAAAACCCTCTCCTTTCGCTCGGGCCCGAGCGCCAGCGCCCGAGCGCCTACGTGCCGGGTACGTGAGGCGCTAGCGCCCGAAGCGCTAGCGCCCGAGCGCCCATAGCGCTAGCGCTCGAGCGTCCACGTGCCGAGCACGTGAGGCGCTAGCACCCAAAGCACTAGCGCCAGCGTCCAAGCGCCTAGCGCTAACCCAAGCGCCCAAGCGCTGGCGTTCACGTGTCCTTTGGACACCTTTTTCCCCTCATTTTACATGTACTCCACACTAAAAACACCTCCCCCGTTAGAAAAAATTTCTAACGGGACGCTGCCCCGCATCCCGCAAGGGGGCTGCTAGCCCCCTTGACCCCCAGCCCGCTATCCGGGTAGCGGGACCCCTGTAAAAACTCTGCAGGGCCTCCGATATATCCAAAACCCCTTCAAAACACAACACTGCACATTGAGTTCGCATGACCTGTTTGACCCGTCAATCGGAGGTTCTCTCGCTCTAAAGGCGAGGGGTAATTAACGGCAACTTAGTCTGCGGCTGTCGGAGATTTGGATCCCCACAATCAATAAACCCCAGCCTACCCTAGGCAGGGGGAATCTGTAATGCGCCTGACAAGCGCACATGCATTACCATCTCAATGGGGTGACGAAAAATACCCTACAGATTCTGACACGCCCGGTGGGACCTATCTCTCCTCCCATATTTCGGGTTAAACGTTCATGCGAACTCAATCAATATACATATCTATATTTATACTAAAGTAATGCTCTTTCATGCAGGTTTTCAAGCAATCACTTTTCAACAATGTCTCCAAAGATGAACTCAGCTCTCAGCACGGCTCCCATCTCCTACACGATGAAGATAGACGCCAGGACGGTCCTTCCGGCCAGTCTCGGACGACAGTGGGAGGAGCCGCCGCTACCATTTGGCTCTATTCTATTCGTGCCAGCTAACACCGTCCCTGTTCTTCAAGCCCCAGTGATGGATAAACCGGCCTCAAAGGGGAAAAGGCCGAATGTCATGGTCGCGAGGGCGCCCGAACCCAAACGCAAGTCAGTGTTTGAACGACTTTCCTTGGCCCCAGCTGGGGGCAAGGCCATCAACACCAACAAAGCAACAAGGCATCTCGGGCAAGCTCCAGTGGCGCCCCTGACAACTGCTCGATTGGGTATCTTCTCCAAGCTCCCCATCACTCGGCTTATGGCGGCTTCCCGAAGGGCAGAAGCCTGCCAAGCGCTCAAGGTAGAGAAGCTGAGGCAGAAGCGGCTCAGATACAGAGCCAACAAAAGGGCTAGGGCTCCGGCCATGTTAAAATTTATGAATTTCCAAAGCCTGGACCGCTCCGCGAAACCAGCTGCCAGTGATGAAAGGATGGCTGAATGTGTTATCCACACAGTCTACATGGTAGGCGCGCATCCCAGCGACAACCTTCGCAGCAAGGATGGGGCCACCACATCTCAAATCCAATCTGGTTTGAATGTGGCTGTCACTTCCCAAGATCAGCATCCTCCTGAAGGTAATGAAAATGCTCCAAGTGAAGCTGATAAGCAGAGAGATCCCTCAGTTCATGAGGAGTCGGGCTCGAAAAGAGAAGGTGAGCCAACTTTCCATCCTAAGACCGCAGAGCAGCAACTTCTTCAGGAGCTCCAAAAGCAGCTCAGAAACAAAGACAAGGATATGGCCAAGCTCTACTCAAAAATTGATGACTTGACAAACGTCGTCTTACAGCTCACGGCCCAACTTACCTCTCAGCCGCCCAATCAAGAGCATGGTTCTACTCATGGACCAGAAAATGGTGTCCCGAGACAGCCGACGCCTATTCCCTCAAATCCAAAGGTGGGCGGACCGCATGAAAGTTAGTCGAATCCTATCTCGGGAAATGTCTTGGCTACCGATGACAGCAACCTGCTAACTCAAGATCAAATCATGGATTTGGTTGCCAACAAAGTCAAAACATTGGTAGCCGAAGCCGGAGAGCAAAAAGATGTCAGCAGTAGCGGGAGACCATATCCTGCTTGGTACGATCTTGTGGAGTTTCCCACTGGCTATGTCGTCCCCAAGTTTGAAAGGTTCGATGGGATGGGAAATGCGAACCGACACATTGCCTAATTTAAAGCATCATGCACGAATACTGGGGGCAACGATGCGCTCCTTCTCCGCCAGTTTGTCAATAGCTTGACCAATGTTGCTTTCGATTGGTATGCAAGCATACCGGATGACTCGATCACGGCGTTCGCTCAAATAGAATCCATGTTCAAGCAAAGGTTCATGAGTGTCAGTGATAAAATCACCATTGCCGACCTCGTAAAGACCGAGCCAAAGAACAACGAAAGCAATATGGGTTTTATAGTCCGATGGCGCAATCTCTCTATCAAATGTGAACCGCCGTTGGAGCAAGACCAATCCGTCAGTTTTCTTATAGAAAATCTGAACGACTGGATGAAACCTTTCCTGTGCACCGCAGGCCTCAAAACATTCCAAGAGCTAACCAAGAAAGTTCAAATGTTGAAACGCTCAAAGCCTGAGTCCACTCAGAATCTCCAATTCACAAACAGACTGAGACATCGGAGGGACGACAACCGGAAAAGCGAAAGTTTCAACAGCACCGATTCTCTAGATAAGCAGAGAGCGGACGGAACAAAGACTAACAAATCTCGAGAGCCAACTTTAGAAGAAAGGAGAAATATGTTCTACGCTTTCCGAACGGACAAGGTCCACAAAATTTTTAAAGATGCTCTGAAGAATGGCCTGCGGCTACCAAAACCAAAAAGGCTAAGTGAAGCGAACATAACTGAGCATCCCAACTTTTGCCCATACCACCGAGTGCTGGGACACACTATTGAAGATTGTTGCGTCTTCAAGGATTGGGTCGAGAAACAATACAAGGCGGGAGAAATATCATTGTCCCCTGGCGTGTTGACAAACAATCAAGTTGCGACCGCCAATTTCATACAAACGGAGACCGAAGTCTTTCAGGGACCTGATTCTCTCAGACATCTGCCTTTCTCTAAAAAGAGCGGACCAAGGCAACAAGCTAAGAGCCAAGCGAGCAACATTGCTAATGAAGAAGCAATAGACGGGTACACAACCTATACGGTCTATATGATGGAGCTCAGAGGAACAAGTCCCCCTATGCCTTATAACCATGACAATGACGCGATTGTTGCCATCTAACATCGGCTCGATCCAAATGATGAAGAGCTCGCTCAGGCCATTAAGCCAAAAGAAGCCATGGTTTATGCTGAATCAAGTTCAGGCGGTAAGGATGACCCCGTTGTCATACCCGGAACTATAGAACAAACATTATTCCAATAGCTTCAAAGGAAACTTCAGGACAGGGATGAGAAGATGACCAAGGTCCATTCCAAAGTCGACGAGCTGGTAAATGTCGCGGCGGATCTCACGACCCAAGTCGCCCAATTGCAATTACAGCAAAATCAAATTTTGGTTCGTGAGCTGGGGATTGATATCCGGAAGCAGCTAACCGATACTCCCTCCAGCCCGAGAGCGGAACACCTTTGTGAAAAATGGACGCAATCAGCCTTCTGTCCCTCCGATACATACACTGAACGTGGTAAGCGGACAGTAAGCAAACCTAAGACTGATCGTCCTCAGAGTCCAGCATCAGTAAGGGCACCTACTCTAATGGAGAGAAAGAAGAATGTATACTCCTTCAGGAGGGATAAAGTCCGTGAAATATTCGTGGACGCCTTGAACAACGGTCTTCAACTGCCTATTCCAAAGAGGCCACATGAGATGAACATGACCGGCAATCCCATATACTGCCCATATCATAGAATGGTGAGTCATACCATTGAAGACTGCTATGTTTTTAAAGATTGGGTGGAGAACCAATACAAACTTAGGAAAGCCTCACAGTCGTCAGATGTACCAATAAGCCACAGAGCTACGGTCATCAACACAGCTCTGCCAAAATCAAAGTTTGAGGAGCTGGGATAAGAAAACCACAGACCACCAAGTCTTTAAACTGGGAATAACTGACCACCATGTCATTAAACTGGGAAACATCGACCTCTAAGTTGTTAAACTGGGAATGTAAAAAAGAAAAGTGTGTAAATAAAAAAAATAAAGACAAAATGATGGGGCAACCACGAATAAATAAAGCCGAAATGATAGGGTAATCACGACCTTCGCGATAAGAAAAGTTGAAATGATAGAGCAATCGCGGTAAAAAAATGGTGGCGAATGATGAGTCGCTCCTTGTACCATATTCCGGTGCAGCGATGCAGACGCCAACCCAAATTCAAATTCCCAACGGTGAATGATGAGTCACTCCTGGTATCATATTCCAGTGCAGCGATGCAAACGCCAACCAAAATCCAATTTTCCAAAATTCCCCAACGGCCCTACGGTTAGTCCCCAAATTGACTACCGTATACAATCCACGGGCTCAAATAATTCTCATCATACCCATGCCCCGCCATAATCACCAGTTACGCGGATGGTCTCCGCCCTTGGAATTATGCTCCATTTGGGAAGACCCACTCATGTGTCATCACGATATATGAGGAGAACAAACTTACGAGATCATCTCGACTCGTAAGAAAACGCCTTTGTGGGATCCTTACGACTCACAAAGGAAAAACACACTTGGGAGTCCCCACGACTCCTAAGGAGAATACACCTACGAGATCCTTTCGACTCGTAGGGAGAATACTTTTATGGGACCCTTACGGTAAAATTGAAAAGTCTTAGGTGATAGGGACCTAAACCTGTCTCCTAAGACATTGAACACCTGTGCACCCCTTCTTTAGACTGAGAATGCATGGATCCCCATATGAATATATAGATAATTTAATTAGATAACACCTGAATCCAATCCCTTGCCGTTTCACCATCGTTTAATATTTAATTTTCATTTTAGCGTGCCGATGTGTTCTGCGGTTTCTGCAGTGACCTCTCTTACACAGCTACACTAAAAATGACATAACTTCAAATACAGAAATGCTATTGATAATACGTTTGATGCATTAGAAATCTAACAGATATAACTAGATTTTATTCAACTGGGGAAACACCTGAATCTGATCATAATCACTGGTAAAACACATGTGAAGTTGGGTTTCCAGTTCTGAAACTGGAATTCCAGCAATCGGTCGCTACCTTAAAATGATGATATTTCCCTAACCGAAATTCCGTTTGACATGAAATTAATTTTACTGCTTATATGATCAAGTGTGATTCGTACACCTTTTATATTATTTTGGTCGATTCTGTGCGTGTGATTTATCGTAAATTTTGCAAGTTATATGACATTGGTCGTCATAAAATAGTAAGTATCTGTTCAGTGCATTTCTGCCTATTTTCGTGTTTGCTTTATACCTGCAGCATAGTGATCATTCATATTGAGACCTAGCGACTATTTTGCATTGTCGATATATTAGTGTTAGTGATTGGGTTATGGCAAATATGACAGTGATATCGATAAGTGGAAAAGTGATTGAAAGTGACAGCGATACGTATTTATTCACAACCTATCTAATACCCGAATGCATACTATAACCTGAGGAATGGGGAAATCGAGGTGGAATTGAACTCGTATTTAGCGAGGTACAGTGGTTTAGAGGATGATCCTTCGCTATTAGTGGTATATATATATAGACACACACACACATACATTAGGTCGTGGGCCTAACGGCACGGCTGACAGGGTTATGTCCCGGGCATATCGGATCGTAGTCTCGGGCATGCACGAGACCCTTGTTAAACACGAGCATCCTTCCCACCATTTGATTTCATTGACTTAGTGACCGATAAGTAGTGACATACACATAGCCTAGTTTACTGACATGATACCTATATTGCATTATTCATATTCAGTTGATATTTATTATACTCATGTTCTGCTTTCTGCTGCATTTCTCATGTTTAATAACATTGCATGCCCTTTGTATAATTATCGCTATACATGTCGCCCTGACGACCTGAGTGTGCATGCTCAGAGGACGAAATGGACCCAGCTCAGGAGCAGGACCTACCATTCGAGATCGCGGAGATCTAGACTGCATCATCAGCGCCATTTCTTTTGCTTTCAGCACTTTGTATTTCATTGGTTAGTTTTTATTCTGCAAAATAATGTATTTCGAACTCTTTTATTGCAATATAATAAAGTTGTGAACTATAATTTTCTTTTACTCTAGTATTGTTTACTGACTAGCATGTAATGCTAGAAGCCGAAATGTGACTACGACGGGATTATTCCTTGACAGTAGGAGCATGGCTGGCCTAATCACCCCCCGTATTCCATATTTTCGGGAAGCAGGGTGTGACAGTTGTACTGAGAGTTGTACTCCCGATTGACTTTTGGTGATAAACTCCTAAAAAGGGGAAGAGGGGCTTAGCCCCTGCACAGAGAGTTGTACTTCCCGATTGACTTTTGGAGTTAAACTCCTAAAAAATAGGGATTTATTATATATATATATATATATATATATATGGAGTTAAACTCTTAAGAGATTTTCGGAGATGATGAAATAGGACCCCTTTCTTCTCTCTTGAGCCCTATATTTTCTCTTGAGCCTTGAATCTTCCCAAAGTGGGATTTTTGGAGATGTGTCTCCTTCTTCCTCCTCCCTATTGGTTGGATCTTGGAGAAAAAGGGGGGTGAGACTTAAAAATCTTCTCTTTTAGAGATCTGATGGGAGATCTGAACTCCTCTTTGTGAGTTTTATGGTGAAAAACTATTCCTTTTTGGAAAAAAAGAGTAAAACTCTTGATTTAATTCAAGAAAAAGGAAGAAGGTTTAGAACCATGAGGAAGAAGAAGGAGACACAGAACCCTAGACTTTTTTGAGAGAATGAAAATGTTGTATTTAATTTTTTCATCATGTTTGCCTTTATAGGCTACACACTTTACATATAGCCCCTTGGGTGTAATAACCGGTATCTGCTATACGAAGTATTTCATGTTTTTAATAAAACCTTCTTTTAATAATCCTCGAAATATTTTTCCTGGTAACTGTTCTTTTAATAAAATATTTTCGTAACTGATTATTTCTAAGTCTTATTCTCAAAACCAACTTCTTTTAAATTACTATTTTCCCATTTTTATCAAAACCCCAACTCTAACTATTTTATACCCAAAACCAATTTCTAAACCCTATTCTTTAACCCAAAACCCTAATTAAAAGCCCAGCCTATAAACCGGACCGACCCGACCCGACCTACCTGACCCGACCCGATCCCCAATCTTCTTCTTCTCCTTATCCTTTGTTTCCCGCCTCTTCTCGCAACGCCCCCCGACCTCCGCAGCGCCTCCCCCTCTCTCGCCAACTGCCCCCGAGATCCCCACCCTCGCATGCCTCACCTCCCTCTCAACAACCGACCCCCTTCTTATTCGCAAGCCCCGTGTTTCCTTCTTCCTCGCAACCCCCTCGTGACCCGCGTCTCCCATGACCGAGCCCTCGTCGCCAACGTCCTCCCCGATCCATATCCATCTCCAAATAACGCTCCCCATTTCTCTAACCTCCTCACTCCCTCTTTCTCTCTATCTCTCTCTAACTCTCTTTCTCCCTCTCCTCTCACCTTGCCACGACCGACCACCATGCTGCCACCATCACCGTAGAAGACCCCAACAGTCCTCACCACTTTCGACTCCTCCTCCTTATCCTTTCTTACTCTCAAACCCATCCTACCGTCGACCCCTTGCTGAGACCTCACTTTGTCGATGCCGCCATCTCCCTCATCTCGAGATCCCATCTCCAGCCCATAGCTGCACCCATCCTTCTCCTTCAAACAACCGAGCACCCTAGCTTGCAACCCTTATCACCGTCGCCTTCATCATCTTCGACTCCATCGTCTCCACCCTCTGCAAATCGAGATTCATCAACCTACGACCCCATCGCCATCGTCTTGCCTCTACAACCGCCAAACACCCAACCCCTCAAGTACCACGGCCGCAAACCTTGACACCAACACCCGCAACCATCTCCTTCACCATCAACCCCCAACCTCCTCAAAACCCATCTTCACCTCCCCCAACCCCCTCATCTCCTCGCCTAGCCCTAGCCAATGAGCTCGAGCCGCCAACTTCCCCTGCACCTCCTCACATCCACCACCGGGCTCAACGACCCACCAACTCCCCGACGAGCTTAGCGCCACCACCAGCATCTGCTCCACCTCCGGCCACCTCGTCGCCACCAGCCTCAAACCGAACTTCTCACAACCCACCCACTACTCCCCAATCGCTGCGTCACCCGTCACTGTGGCGCCACCATCCACGACCACCGCCGACTGCAACCGCCACGATCACCCCTACTATCGAGCACCAACCTCCAGCTTCTCCAACAATGGCCCATAGCACCAACCAAGCTCACCCAACACCTGCAGCACCACTGGAGCTCCACCGCAACGCCGCCAGAGACTCAACGCCGCCGGCCTCCTCCTTGCCAGCTTCGTCACCACCCGCTACACAACAGAGCTTCCAAGCTCCACTTCTAGCCGAGACCAAACCTCAGTGGAGGCCAAACCCTAGCTGTCCAAGCTTTGTCGTGATGCTTCCATGCTGTCGCCGCCGCTTCCGAACCACTGTCACCTATCCAACAGACCCATCATCGCCATTGACGTCGTCATCATCATTGCCGTAGCCGCTGCTGAGCCAAAACAAAGCCAAGCCGAGCTTGGCATTTCATCGAACACCTATGACCATCGCCGCCACCATTGCCCCAGTCGCCGTCCAAGCCGTAGCCTAGGTCTTTATGGCCATCACGGTCGTCAACGCAGTCACTATCGTAACACAGTGCATATCCGTCGTAGCCCGTTTCGCGCTCGAGCTTCACGTCGCACCGTGCCCAATTCCGCTGCGTTCGTAGCCGTCTCGTATGTCACGGTGATTTCCGCATCCGTGTCGCTTCCAAATCAGCGACCAAGGCAAGTGAACCCCTCACTTGCTCTGCATGCTATAAGTTATTAGTTTGTCAAATTATAGTTATATTGATATTATATTTACACTATAATTATCGTTACATTCTAATATGTGACCATCGTTATTTAATCATATTGAGTGGAACACATTCAGGTTCAGTATTACCTTTCTTGTACCGTGTAGAACTTGTAGTGATTAAATTACACTTTAATTAATTGGGTAAAACCGATATTTCAATCGTGACATGTATATAATGCAAGAGTGTTCGATGCGAATTCTAAACCAAAACCTAAATGAAAATAGAGAAACTTATGAACGTAAATCCCTTTACTGTTTATAATAATGTGTATAAATTTGAGTGCAAAACAACGTTGTTTCACACAAGAAACGACGCCCCCAAAAGACGACGTTGAATCTGGAATTCACCGCCCATGACATGTTCTAAAATCTATATTAAATTGAATACAACTCGCAACTTAATGTTTTAGGGATCGTATTGAATCCAACAGATAAACCTACAGTATCCCATAGTTGATCTCTGTATTTTAATAGGTTATACCTTGGAAAACTGAGGCAATTCGTGGCTCTAGACTGCAGTCCAGAGCTGGAGTCTTTACCTGTACTCATTTTGGAACGCATGTTTCTCCCTGTTTAAGTACACAAGTGTGCGTAACCATACATAGAAGTGTAGATAATCAAATTATATTTCTAACGGTGCTGGTCTCGTTGCATTCCAGTGTCGTTTGATATTTATAACACCTTTTAAACCGTCGATATGTTCTGCAGTTTCATGCAAAAACAGAATGTATACCTTAACTTAGACGGTGTATATCTCCCTGCGTACAGTGGATAATATTGATCCGTCTAGTGTGTTGGAAACATAAAAGATAAATATAAATATTATCTAAATGTAGTGTCATCTAATTATTCTCCCAATAGGGAGTAAAACCTGTTACGAAACGGACTTCCAGTTCAGAAATTGGATTTCCAACAGAGAACACTTAAAATGAAATGACTATAACTCGTAAACCTGATACCCGATTGACTCGAAACAAATTTTTATGTATGGATAATTAAATATGCTGCTTAATACTTTTATATCGTTTTGCATAATTATTCACGTGTGATTTTATGTGATTTTTCTAATCCAGCCGACACCGGTTGCTCATATGTATTCAGTAGTGCATTTACTATATCCCCATCATGTTGCATGACTGTCATACCCTTATAAATAGTGTTCATTTGCATCGATTGTTAGGAATATGTATGCCCTAGAGGCCATTATTGTATGATATAATGGATGCTTGGACATATATAGAGAGGGCTTTCTTGCTCGACGTGATAGTATGCTATCTGGTTGCCATTATCTTAACATGTTCGCTGGTATTATTATATTGTCTCTCATATACATGTTGATAAAGCCCTTACGATTTATGCTTGACTACCAGGACTATGATGCAGATCATACTACTGGGACTTGTATAGTCTAAAGCACATCCTTTAACAGTTCCCAGTCGAGGGAGTATCGAGACAGGGCATCGATATTCCAGAGTAGACTAGTGTGTATGTTTCTTGACCCTGTATGGGGCAATGTTTGATCCCATATCCATTGGTGTTTGACATCAAAGATTGTACACAGGTGCTCAATATAAAATGGGTGCACTAAACAGGACTCGCCGAGAACTCCTAGATGGTACTATACCTATCGTCAGATAGCAGTTCTCTGGTGACACTGGTACAGGTTAGTCTGTAGACCCGAGATCGTCATAAAGTCTTGTGTGGTTCCTACTGTGCTTTGATTCCCTCCCTACCACGACTCAAAGGAGTCGTGCAAACAAGTGGATTTTGGGTACAGTCCCGAGTCGCATGGAGGCAATGAGCGATAGGAGGGGTTTCGTATCTCCCGGTATAGAGAGTTGATGTTGCACTATGCTCGATTGGCTATAACAGGAAGTCTCTGACTAGAGTTGTTGATGAGATTTACTGGTAAGAGTTATCAGTAGTTTCTCGTACCGTTACAGGCCACACATCGGCATGACTTATCAAGTTATTAGGGTCTGACGATTCCACCCCCAGACTCAATATGAGACATATCAGACGAAGAAACCGGACTGTATGGTAAGTGTTACTTACAGGTTTCATGAGATTTTGGACAATCTTGCTTGTTGATCTTCTAATCGCTTAATACCTGGATGGTCGTTACGTCCAGCTAGTACCGCTGACGGCTTGTGGGTGATTGATGTGATCATCACCTACTGCGAGCGTATTGACGAGTCTTTAGAGTCCCACACAGAAGTTTCCTAGTTCAAGCGAAACGAAATAGGGCACATATGCTGATATGTGCGGGGGCCTGATTAAATACGAGTATGTGATACCATATTCTAATCTGGCGGTTATTTGATATCAGTTAGGTTATATGTGATATAACCGGATTATTGAATCAAGTGTTGATTTGATCATGTGATATACAGATAAATGATATTAGTCAGTTGTATGTGATATAACCGGATTATTAAATCAAGTGTTGATTTAATAATATGATATATATTTAAGTCCATATTGCGACCCCCGGTTCTTACGGGGAGGCGGAAACGGTATAAAAAACAAATTTTTATCGCAAGAGGCAACATGGACTAAACAAGGTCGGGATCGTGTCTAAACTAAAACTAGCATACTTTGCTAAAGAGAGTTAGCTACTCGGATGGAGATGGTTATACCTAAACTTGAACTCCTTCTTCTTCAAACTTTGTAGAGGTTGATGGTTCTCTTTCTTGTCGCCTCTTCCGTCGAAGATGGATCCACCTCGAGAGTTCAACCTTTGGGCTCTTCCTCGTGCTTTGAATGAACTAGGGTTTCCGGCTTGCTAAACCTTGAACCTAGAATGAGTAGAGAGTGTCTAAGGGGTGCTTTTATTTTTAAAGAGAAGGATTCTCAACACATGAGAAGGGTTCTCTTTAGCTAGAGGAAGAAGAAGATGAAGTGAGGAGAGAGAATGGATATGAAAGAATGAGCTCTCTTTTTCCTTTTTGCAACCATATCAAAAGAAAAAGAATTATCTAAATAACAATAATAATTCAAATGAGAATAGTTGATGGTTGTTTTGGAATGACCACTATCATACTTCATTAAATGAATGTTGGCAAGAATCAAGGAGCATCCTTGCTCAATAATGATGATGGTCAAAAATTCAACCATGGTCAACAAGTCAACCATGGTCAACAAGTCAACAAAACCAACCATAACATATTTTCATTTAATTACTATTATTAATAGATTGTTTACCTTAATCAGAGCAAAGCTCTGTCTTGAAAATTAAAAAGAAAATTAAAGTTAAAATAAATGAAGTAATGTACTCCATAAGAGCATTAGAGCAAAGCTCTTGAAAAAAAAAAAAAAAAAAAATTGCGTAAGTGCGCAACTGCGCGCTGCGCGACACGTGTCTGCGCAGTTGCGCAGCGCGCTGCGCGACACGTGTCAGCGCGCGCAGCTGCGCAAGGAAGAAGGAAAAAAAAAAAAAAAAAAGCGCAAGTGCGCAACTGCGCAAACTGCGCAGTGCGCGACACGTGTCTGCGCAGTTGCGCTGCGCGCTGCGCGACACGTGTCAGCGCGCGCAGCTGCGAAAGATTTTTAAATTTAAAAAAAAAAAAAAAAAAAAAAAATTGCGTAAGTGCGCAACTGCGCGACACGTGTCTGCGCAGTTGCGCAGTGCGCTGCGCGACACGTGTCTGCGCAGTTGCGCAGTGCGCTGCGCGACACGTGTCAGCGCGCGCAGTTACGCAATCTTAAAAAAAAAAAAAAAAAAAAAAAAAAATAGTTGCGCGACACGTGTCTGCGCAGTTGCGCGACACGTGTCACGCGCTAGGGGAGTTGAGCAAAACAGAATAAATCTTTTCTGTTCTTATTAAAACAAGAAGATTTTCTTCTGTAAAGCAGAAAACCTTGGATCAAAGATCCGACGGTGGGGAAAATTCTCCAAATCACTCAGAGAATAATCTCTTTAACAAACTTTAACTAATTTACGGGCACTATAAAAAGGACCCTAGACCTCATTTCAAAGGATCAACATCTTCCTAAAAAAAGAAAAGAGAAGGGAACTCTTGAAGAATAAAAAAAAAAGGTAAAAACATTTTGAAGAAGAGAAAATTCTCTTATGAACAAGATCATAGATCTTTAACGATAAATAAATAAATAAATAAATAAAAATAGTGCCTTGCACTTGTTTTATGAACCATCGGTTCTTGAACCTAAAAGGTTCCTAAATTAATAGTGCTTTGCACTTTTATGAACCTTTGGTTCTCTAAGATAAGAAAAACAAGAAAAACTTGTTTTTTCTTAGATCTAAAAAATGAAATAGTGCCTTGCACTTGATATGAACCTCTGGTTCTAAAAAATAAATAAATAAAAATAGTGCCTTGCACTTGTTTTATGAACCATCGGTTCTTGAACCTAAAAGGTTCCTAAATTAATAGTGCTTTGCACTTTTATGAACCTTTGGTTCTCTAAGATAAGAAAAACAAGAAAAACTTGTTTTTTCTTAGATCTAAAAAATGAAATAGTGCCTTGCACTTGATATGAACCTCTGGTTCTAAAAAATAAAAGAGTAATAAATAGTGCCTTGCACTTGATATGAACCCTTGGTTCTGTGAAAAGAAAACAAGAAGAAAAACTTGTTTTCTTTTGATCTAAATGCAGATCAAAAGTGCATAGCACTTTTGATCTTCAATCAGAAGATTCTTGAGTTCCTGCAACTCATTATTCTTGAGGGCATGGCCCAAATCAGAAATAAAAGGGCAGATCCCTATTTGGAAAAATTCTTGAGGGCCTGGCCCAAATCAGATCATGAAAGGGCAGAGCCCTATTTGGAAAATTCTTGAGGGCCTGGCCCAAATCAAATCATACAAAGGGCAGAGCCCTGTTTGGAAATGCTTGAGGGCTTGGCTCAAATCAAACTGCAAGAATAAAAAAAGAGGCAGAGCCCTGTTTAGATTGATTCTTTTAATCGGGCAGAGCCTAAAATAAAAATTGGACTTAACCCAATCCTTGCTGTAAGTCCTTAAATTAAATGCTTCTCATAAACTAAGTCACGACCGGTTCGAGGGTACATCTCCGAACTCCTTTGACATTTGTCGTTGTAATTCCTCAACGACGTCAAAGAGGTGACGAGTCCCAACGACCACTCATCTAATATTGGACCGAAACGTCCCTAAACTAATATCGGACCGAAACGTCCCTAAACTAAAGATGGACCACTACGTCCTTAAACTGGCGACGGACCGAAACGTCCCTAAACTAATATCGGACCGAAATGTCCCTAAACTAATATCGGACCGAAACGTCCTTAAACTAATATTCGCTCCAAAATGAGAATAACGGACCGAAACGTCCCTAAACTAATATCGGACCGAAACGTCCCTAAACTAATAATGGACCACTACGTCCCTAAACTGGCGACGGACCACCACGTCCCTAAACTGGAATATGGACCACCACGTCCCTAAACTGGAAAGTGGACCACTACGTCCCTAAACTGGAACAATAGAGCCTCCAAATGCTCTTTTGCCGGATCTAAACGGTCCCGTTTAAGTTGATCTTAGCCCCAAACACGGCTAGCGCATCCTTAGAAATTTAAATGAATGATAAAACCCCAAATCAACTCTGGTTCAAGGGTACATCTCTGAACTCCTCTGACACCTATCGTTGTAATTCTTCAACGACGTCAGAGAGGTGACGGGTCCCGACGGCCATAAATGCTATGGACCACCACGTCCCTAAACTGGCACAATAGAGCCCAAATGCTCTTTTGTCGGATCTAAACGGTCCCGTTAAGTTGTCTTAGTCTCAAACTGGACTAACGTATCCTTAACAGACGTTTGAGTCGATCTTAGCCTCAAAAATGGCTAACGTATCCTCCAAACAGACTTTAGTCCCAAATTGGACTATGAATCTCCCAAACTGGAACAATAGGGCCCAAACGCTCTTTTGTCGGATCTAAACGATCACGTTAAGTTGATCTTAGTCTCAAACATGACTAACGTATCCTTAACGAACGTTTAAGTTGATCTTAGCCGCAACGCGACTAACGTATCCTTAAACTAAAAACACCAAACCCAAATCTAAGTAAATACGGATTTGGACTAATCCACGTCCTACGGGCGACGGCATTACTCAGTCTCCGTATACAATCCACGGGCAACCACAAACAAAACAAACATACACGACACGAAGTGAAATTCTGGAGAAGGAGAAAGTTGTTACCGCGATGCGGTAGCGTAATTAACTGCAGGGGCTTGCGCCTGCAGGGAAGAGCGTCCCCACAATCAAAAACCCCTCACCCTGAGGGGGAATCTGACGAAGTCTGCTACATCGGCCGCATCCGTCTAAACCTCCGATACACGGTGCCATAAATCAACTTGGTATCTTCGGAGAGATAGACGGATAAAACCAAATAGCATCTGCCCCGAACCTCAGGCACCGGACGTCCTAACGTCCAGGCCGCCGTTCGGAGGGGAACAGATTCTGGCACGCCCGGTGGGACCTCTTCCTCTTTCCACTCCACACTTCGTGTGTCGTGTTCGCGAACAAATCGCGGTTTGCTGTGATTGCCTGTGGATTCAAGGTACTAAGATTTGGTGTCTTGCTCCGTGCAGAAAACAGAAGATCAATGGCTTCGAACTGCATCGTCCGCAGCGATAACTCTCGCTCCGCCGTTGCTGGAGGAGTGACTTATGGGCCCCAAGCGGCCTCCCTTTTCAAAATGCCGGTGGAGCAGATGGCTCAAGCCACCACTGGACTATTTTTTGGGACCATGCTCCCACCAATGAGCTTCAACGCCCCAATGACATTGCAAGAAGCTCCAAAAAAGTCGGTCTTCGATCGACTTACTACTGCCGCGACCCCTCTCAACGGGTCGTCCAACTCCACTGCTTCAGTTTTTAACGGACTAGGCCAGAGCTCTAACAGTCCCATGAAGAAGCCTGCCATACCAGAAGGCGTTATCCCGAAGCGGATAGCCATCCCAACTCCCGTTCCTGGCAAAATCACCAAGGTTGCTTCCTATGTTCAGAAGTCCGCTTCTGACAAGTTGGCCGTCCCCGTTCAACGGGCGTCGATCTTTAAAAAGCTGGTACCGGTATATTCTGACCAACACAGGGGGCATGAGGAGGTCACCCCTATAGCTGAAACAACTCCATCAGCACGACATGCCCGACGTCGTTACTGGCGCCGAGTGAGAAAGGCTGGGGGCAACTCCCCCTCTGGACTTACTCCTCCAACTCCGATGGTGAGGATCGATGCTGCTGTTCCAACCAAGAACAGCTTTGAACTGCTCAACAAGGTGCGCAAAAACTCTCCTACTGCGATGTTGAAACGAACTCCTTCACCTGTGGAGAATACTCCAGAGAAGAAGTTAGAGCAGCCCCCTCAACGGCTGTCCTCTAAAATTTACAAAGTCTGGCGACAGGTCCAAGAGTCGGTGATCGATCGAGACTGCCTCCGACGACAGAAAAAGATGAAGGTTCGGCAGGGGAAGGATTACTCTGTCAAACCACAAGAAACAAAAGCTACTCGGGTGCCCACTACAACGGTTCCCTTAACTCCAATCACTCAAAAAAGGAGGCCGCAAAAAGCCCCTGTGTCTTCGGCAAATCGCGAAGACACCGAACACAAACGCCCCAAGTCTGGGGGCATGGTGGTGCACACTGTTTATATGGCTTCTGGAAAGGAGGAAAGCCGCACTTCTACGGGCCACCGACCGCTCACCCGATCCGTGACGAAAGCCCAGGAGCAACAACAAAAGCTTCAGGAAATGATGACTACAATGGCTGCACTCACTGAGCCAAAAGAAAGCTCTGAAACGTCTTCGGATGAGCGTCAAGAACAAGAAACCGACGCTGACTTTTTACGCAGAGTTCTCGAAAAGAGGGACAAAGAAGCTGCAGAGCAGGCGGCTAACATAAAGCAGATGGCGCTCCTCTTCAAAGATATGGTAGGGATGATGTTACAGCCAGACCCTCCTGCTGAAGATCCTCCGATCGTCCTTGAAGACGACAGGGGAGAAACGTCAAATCCTCCGCCGGCTCTATCAACAGCCAAGGAGGAGGCAATCTCCAAAGTTGACCTAGATGAATATATAACTCAGCAGATCCGGGTTCATCAGGCAAACGAAGCGGCTGGGCAAATTGTTAGAACCGGACGACCGTATCCGAGCTGGTATGACCAAATCAGTTACCCGCCAGGATATACGATCCCTAAATTCCACGTATATAAAGGGACAGGGAATCCGCATCAGCATGTCGCTCAATTCAGGGCCTTATGCGGCAATACTGGAGGCGATGACAAATTGTTGCTACGTCAATTCGTCGGCAGCTTAGCAGAAACAGCCTTTGAATGGTATTCGGAGCTACCTAACGACTCTGTCAAAACATTTGCAGAGATGGAACTGCTGTTTACACAAAGATTCGCGAGTGCTAGTGAACGCACCCCGATAACAGCACTGATAAATGCCAGGATAAGGCCAGGCGAAACGTGGGTCCAATACGCAACACGATGGCGAAACCTATGGTCGAAATGCGAACAACGCATAGAAGAGGCACCTGCGGTAGGCATGTTTGTGGGCACTCTCGATCCGCAAGCGACCATCTCGCAATTCATGATGTTCTTCAGGCCGACCACCTTCCAGGCCTTGATCGACAAATTAGCCCAAATGGACCAGATGGGCCATAGACCGTCTCCTCCAAGACCCGATCCCCGAAATGAGAAAGGAAAAGCGATCATCGTCGCCAACGCTCAGCAACAGTCGAGCAACTCAAAGCCGGTCGCTCGCCAAAACAACGTGCGTCCACGCCCATCCCTCGAAGAGAGGCTAGGACGTCATTACTCGTTTCCTCAGAATAAAACGAGAAGACTGTTCGAGCTGGCCGTGCGCAACAGACTCATTAATCTGCCGAGTCCAAAGCGTCCGTTGCAGCCAGGCGATCTTAATAATCCCAATTATTGCCCTTACCACCAAACGGTAAGTCACCCGATTGAGGATTGTTTCGTCTTTAAGGGATGGATCGAGGATCAATACCTGCAAGGCAAGTTCACGCTGTCTGAAAGCTGGAAGGTAAACCCCCCACAGCCGCACTCTCCAAAGAAGACGGACACGCCGGGGGCAACTTGTTCTTTTGTCGAGAATGAAAACGATGGAGAAAACTTATCGGACGAATCCGAAGACTACGTAGCGACTTGTTATGTGATTTCTCATTCACTGACGGATGATGAGGAGGACCCTTGCGCTGAGAAATCAACGGCGGACCCTGAAACAGAAATTCCGCGGCCGTCAGACAAGTTAATCGATGCCTTCCTAAATGAAATTCGTCTGAAAGCAAAAGCCAATCAAGAGCATGAAATGGCCATACTGGAAATAACCAAGGCATTCCCGTCAAATCAAAAGCCATACACTGCGGGTAAAAACAAATTCAAGACGAGGAAACGGTTCGCCAAAGCTCTATCAGTAGGAATGAAGCTACCGCCCTCTGAAGAAAATCCTTTCTCTGAGGTAGAGATGCACCCTAACTTCTGTTTATATCATCAGAAGATCATACATTCTACCGAAGACTGCGAATCCTTCAACTGTTGGTGGCAAGGGTACGTCGCTCAAAAGCGACACTCCGACAGGACAAAGTGTGAAGCTTGTGGACATCGGAAAAATGCGATAGATGAGCGCAAAAGTGCCACCGCCGACTGTCATATAGCCGACTTCAAGGGATCACAAATTATCACCTTTGGAAGCGACTCTGACGAAGAAGCTACCCCCAACTCTTCCCTCGGGGAATCTATTTCAAAAATAAAGGAATTGAGAAGCTGCGAGAACGTTCAGCCATGCAATCGCATGCTACTCGGAAAGAATCCCGGCCCCGTAAACAAAGGATCGAACAAAAAGGATAAAAGAAAAGGAAAAAAGGCCCTCGTCGCCAGCACTCACCAACAATCAGGTGACCCTAGACCGATTGCTTGCCAAAACAACAAGCGGCAATCCCTCCAGGAAAAGTTGGAACGCCCTTACTCTTTTCCGCAAGATAAAACAAGGGGACTGTTCGAGCTGGCAGTGCGCAACAGACTCATTAATCTGCCGAATCCAAAACGTCCGTTGTGGCCAGGCGATATTAATAATCCTAATTATTGCCCTTACCACCAAACGGTAGGTCATCTGATCGAGGATTGCTACGTCTTCAAGAACTGGGTTGAAGACCAATACCAACAGGGCAGGTTCGCGTTGTCCGAAATTTGGAAGGTGAACCCGCCACAACCGCATGCTCCGAAAAATATGGACACGCCGGGGGCATCATGCTCATTCATAGAGAAAGCCCAACGGACCACTACGTCCTAAAACTGGATAACGGACCGAAACGTCCTTAAACTAACAATAGACCGAAACGTCGTTAAACTAACGACGGACCACTACGTCCTAAAACTGGATAACGGACCGAAACGTCCTTAAACTAACAACGGACCGAGATGTCCTTAAACTAATGACGGACCGCAATGTCCTAAAACTTGCAAATGACCGAAACGTCGTTAAACTACTCCCAACCCGCAGCATCTTCATGCTGACGTTAAAAAATAAAAATAAAAATAAAAAATAATAATAACGGTATGTCCACAAGCAAAATGGGCACGGATGAAAACCCGAGGGGGCTCCGTGAGTAAAAACAGCAGGGCTACCGGCGAGTGTTCGTGAAAACCCGAAAGGGCGCGACCTCGTTTGAAAAAAAAAAAAGAAAAAAAAAAAGAAAAAAAAAAAAGAAAAAAAAAGAGAATAAAAAAAACGGTATGTCCACAAGCAAAATGGGCACGGATGAAAACCCGAAGGGGCTCCGTGAGTAAAAACAGCAGGACTACCGGCGAGTGTTTGTGAAAACCCGAAAGGGCGCAACCTCGTTGAGAAACACTTATAGGGTCCTCTCGACCCTGTAAGGAGAAACCACCTGCGTGAGATCCTTACGACTCACAAAGGAACAACGCACTTAGGGATCCCCACGATTCCTAAGGAGAAAATACACTTGCGAGATCCTCACGACTCGTAAGGAGAACTCTCTTGTGGGACCCTTACGGCTCATGAGATTTGAAAGTCTTAAGTTACAGAGGCCTAAATCTGTGCTTAAGCAACCCCCACAACTTTCGACATTGCCCTACAAGTGGTCCGATATTGGCCCTTGTATACAATCCACGGGCGCGAATAAACATTTCCCTAACCAAGTCCCATCCGTGACTGGGGATATGTCCACACGGTGAACAACCCTTGTGAGTCCTCTCGACTCATAAGGAGATAACACTCTTGTAAGATCCTTACGACTTATAAGAGAACATACACTTAGGAATCCTCACGATTCCCAAGGAGAAAACACACCTACAAGATCCTCACGACTTGTAGGGAGAAATACCTTTGTGAGACCCTTACGGCTCATGAAGTCAAAAGCCTTAGCCGACAGGACCCTTAACCCTGTTTACTAAGCCACCTTTGTTCAACATCGACAGAGGCAAATGATGATTCGCTCCTGGCAATATCCCAGTTGCAGCGATGCTGATGCCTAAATCGGTATCAAATTCCAAGTCCTTTCAAGGCAAATGATGATTCGCTCCTGGCAATATCCCAGTCGCAGCGATGCTGATGCCTAAATCGGTATCAAATTCCAAGTCCTTTCAAGGCAAATGATGATTCGCTCCTGGCAATATCCCAGTCGCAGCGATGCTGATGCCTAAACCGGTATCAAATTCCAAGTCCTTTCAAGGCAAATGATGATTCGCTCCTGGCAATATCCCAGTCGCAGCGATGCTGATGCCAAGATTGGTATCAGATCCCAAATCCCCTACAAAAAAAAATGCATACGAAATAGCCGAAATGATGGGGCAACTTGCAAACAAAATCAGCAAGTAAAAATGTATGCACGAGTAAAAAGAAAAATAGCCGAAATGATTGGGCAACTCGCAATAAAAAGCAGCGAGTAAAAATAAAGTAAACAGCCGAAATGATTGGGCACCGCGAAAAATAGCCGAAATGATTGGGCAATCGCGACCTTCGCGATATAAAAGCTGAAATGATAAAGCATCGCGGAAAGAATAAAAAAAATGAAAGAATGAAACTTTTTGCCCTACAGGTGAAATCACATCGATCCCTGTATACAATCCAGGGGCACAAATAAAAAGGGAACAATACCTTCCCAACAGGCTTCACCAGAAAGCGAAGCCAAATCTCGACGGTTCATAGATAACCTAGAGACCTTCTCGACATTTGTTGCAATATTACAGACACGATGTCAACAAATGAAGCGAATGAAGATCCTGAGCTTCAGGGTCTCGACGTCAACATCGACAACTTAGAGATCACCAACGGCGTTTCTCCTTACTCCAACCAGATGCAGACATGACGTCAACAACTGACCTCAGAATCGCAACGAAACGGAACCATGACAAAGTCCCTAGTTCCAAATCTCAATGGCCACATCTACATCCTGGAGACCAACAACGGTGTGCCTCCTCATTCCAACAGGACACAGATGTTACACCATCAAGCGGAGCGATGGCAAAAATCTCAGCTTCACCTCAGCATTCGTCTCGATACAGTGGACGCAATGTCAACAACGGCGTTCCTTCGCAGTCCAGCAGGATGCAGATGCAACGTCAACAAAAGACCCCATGGTCAGTAAAGCGGAGCGACGGCAAAACCCCAGCTTCACCTCAGCATTCGTCTCGATACAGCAGACGCAATGTCAACAACGGCGTTCCTTCACAGTCCAGCAGGATGTAGAAGCAACGTCAACAAGAGACCCCATGGTCGAAACAAGCGGAGTGACGGCAAAATCCCAGCCCCACCTCAGCATTCGTCTCGATACAGCAGACGCAATGTCAACAATGGCGTTCCTTCGTGGTTCATCAGGATGCAGATGCAACATCAACATAAGACCCCATAGTCGAAACAAAGCGGAATGATGGCGAAATCCCAGCTCCACCTCAGCATTCGGATACAACGCCGACAAAAGATCTCACGGTCAAAACAAAGCAGAGCGGCGGCAAAATCCCAGCTCTACCTTGACGTTCATCTCAACACAGCAGATGAAATGTCACCCCAGCGTTCTTTCCCCAGCAGGATTCGGACGCGCCAAAGCAAATGAAGCGAAGGCCAAATTCCTAGCTTCATACGTCTTGATGGCAAGTCATAAAAAGCCTGAAAGACAATCGGAGATCATCTCACACCAGCTTAGAGTGATCACCACCTCGACGTTCGTCTCGATACAGCAGACGAGAGGTCCTTCCTCCAACAGGATCCGAACACACCAAAGAAAACGAAGCGAAGGCCACATTCCTAGCTTCAACGTCTTTACGGTAACTCACATAAAACCGGAAAGACAATCGGAGATCATCTCGCACCAGCACAGAGTGGTCACCACCTCGACGTCCGTCTCGATACAGCAGACGAGATGTCGACCCCAGCGTTCTTCCTCCAGCAGAGATTCAGACGCAGTGTAAGCAAATGAAGCGAAGGCCACATTCCTAACTTCAACGTCTTTACGGTAACTCACATAAAACCGGAAAGACAATCGGAGACCATCTCACATGAAGCGGTCACCTCCTTGACGTTCGTCTCGACACAGTAGACGAAATGTCAACCTCAGCGTTCTTCCTCCAGCAGGGATTCAGACATGATAAAGCAAATGAAGCGAAGGCCACATTCCTAGCTTCAACGTCTTTACGGTAACTCACATAAAACCGGAAAGACAATCGGAGATCATCTTGCACCAGCACAGAGTGGTCACTACTTCGACGTCCGTCTCGATACAATAGACGAGATGTCACCCCAATGTTCGTCTCGACACAGCAGACGCAACGTCATTAAACGAATGGAGCCACGGCAAAATCCCTAGTTCCAAACCTCGACGGTTCACCAGCAACCTAGAGACAACCTCGGCGTCCGTCTCGATACAGCAGACTAGATGTCACCCCAACGTTCGTCTCGATACAGCAGACGCAACGTCATCAAACAAACGGAGCCACGGCAAAATCCCTAGTTCCCACCATGACATTCGTCTCGATACAGAGGACGCAATGCCAGCAAACGAAGCAAAGGCCAAATTCCTAGCTTCAGGGTCTTAACGGCAAGTCATATAAAGCCTGAAAGACTATCGGAGATCATCCCACACCAGCGCGGAGTGGTTATGACTCATCGGGGCTCTCCAAAATGAGCCTAACCTCAAGTAAAAAGCGGCATGGCAAATTCCTAGCGCTTGCTCTTCCGACGGTCAAACTGCCAAGGAGGATTGCTTGAAGACGTCTTGTCCAGCCCCCGAAGGGATCAGAGACACGGCAGTCGCAGGGCTACTCGAACAGCACGATTGCCTATCGAGGACTATATCAGCTTATGCGACGGTACGATGGCCAAAACCCTAAGTACCACCGACCTTAACGGGCTTCTGTCGTAAAGAGCAGAGGTTAAATGCGACGTTAAGATGTTCTTGCGAGAAACGTTCGATTCGTCTCGACTTGTGAAAAATTGTCGAGGCGGCTCGACTCGTGAGATAAAGTCTCAGACAGCAAGGATTGAAAAGCTTGCTTTTTGAGCAATGGGGCCCTGCAAGTCAATCCAAATTGGTCTCTTGCATACTATTCACGGGTCTCACTCTCCGAAGTCGAATTTCGACGAGGAGGGAAACAACCACTTACGAATCCTTTCGATTCGTAAGAGGGAAAATTCTCTTATAAGATCCTTACGACTTATAAGAGAAAACCACACTTAGGAATCCTCACGATTCCTAAGGAGAAAATCCACCTGTGAGATCCTCTCGATCCGTAGGGAGAAAAGCCTCTATGAGACCCTCACGGCTTATAGAATTGAAAAGTCTTGGGCATTAGACCTGAACCTGCGGCCTAAGCCATCGCTATTTCCTGAGGAAGTCAGAATACTCGTTTTAGACATCCATCAACCATGGTTATTAAGACAGCCTGCTGACTTTAAAAGAAAGAAGATGACAGAGAGAATATCCGGTCTACATTTGATCTGGCATGCGTGACGCATTCATTTATGCATGGACAGAAAACTCAGGACGGGAAATAAGAGAAGCTGAAGTAAAAAGTTTCCATTCATATTGGCGAAAATTCTTACAATTTTGAAAAGCGGTAAAAGGAAAACATTATTACAATGGAATAACTTCAGATCCGGGGCAGGGATTGAGGAATTCAAAAGTAAGGCCGTCCAAACTTCTTTTGGCCTTTCTAATTATTCTTATGCGCAGCCTCTCGCGCTCCTCGGTGTCAATATCATCGGCAAGCCCCTCCGGCCTTCGATAAGCAGCAACGATTGTCGTCTGCTGAAAGATTTGATGTAGGATGTCAACGAGGTTGTTTCGCCGTTTCTTCGAAATCAGCCCCGTCAGGTACACTGAATGCATCTTGTCTTCGGCATCATCTAGCGCATTGAGCGGTAAGGCCTCGTGAAGACCTGGGAGTGCTCTCCATATTGACCCCAACACGACTTTCAAAAGGGCCGAACGACGAGATAGCAACCAGCCACCGCTGGCATTCAGGCGACCCATGACCTCTGCACATTGAGCGTCCGTAAACTCCTGGTTCTGTTGACGGCCCTGTACATGGATATCCTCATAAGTGATGAACTCGTGCAAGCTGTATAGACGCACCGCCATAATACCTGAAGAAAACAATACAGGGATATTAATAAACAAGGAAATACAGAAAGTTAAAAGTTAAACTCCTCGAGAGCAATGCTCTGCAGACAGGAGCGACACCAGTCAAAATCAGTTATGAGGAGAATTTGAGAAAAATTCCCTGAAAATATTGAGAGCTCCGCTCTGGAAAAAAAAATGATATAATAATAATAATATTCTAAAGTCCCATATAAGTTGGGAGGAGCAAAACTCCATTAATTAAGAAGATATAAGAAAAATCTTTTATAGAGCAAAGCTCTATTAATGGAACCCTAACAGGATTCTCCTGAGTTCTCTTTGGACCTCTTTAGAGCAAAGCTCTGCTAAATGAAACCCCAAATAGGTTTTCTTTAGATCAGGGATCTATGGAGAGCAAGGCTCTATTAATCAGCTTTAATTTAATTTAATTTCTACCTATGATGGTTATGAACTCTGGAGTTCTTGGAAAAAAAAAATCAAGAGCAAGGCTCTAAAAATTCTTAAGCAAGAGCAAGGCTCTGAGTCAAAATTCTTGAAGTGGTAAAAAAAAAAAAAAAAAAAAAAAAAAAAAATTTCGAGGACCAAAGGTCCTATTTATAGGCATCAAGTGCCCTTTCAGCTTCCAAAATATGGCGCGACGGTCCGGAGTCTACCACCGCTGCGCTCACGTTAGGAAACCACGTAAGCGCAACGGTGGGGGGGCATTTGTTTACCTTAATCAGAGCAAAGCTCTGTCTTGAAAATTAAAAAGAAAATTAAAGTTAAAATAAATGAAGTAATGTACTCCATAAGAGCATTAGAGCAAAGCTCTTGAAATGCCCAAAAAAAAAAAAAAAAAAAAAAAAAAATTACGTAAGTGCGCAACTGCGCGCTGCGCGACACGTGTCTGCGCAGTTGCGCAGCGCGCTGCGCGACACGTGTCAGCGCGCGCAGCTGCGCAAGGAAGAAAAAAAAAAAAAAAAAAAAAAAAAAAGCGCAAGTGCGCAACTGCGCAAACTGCGCAGTTGCGCTGCGCGCTGCGCGACACGTGTCAGCGCGCGCAGCTGCGGAAGATTTTTAAATTTAAAAAAAAAAAAAAAAAAAAAAATTGCGTTAGTGCGCAACTGCGCGACACGTGTCTGCGCAGTTGCGCAGTGCGCTGCGCGACACGTGTCTGCGCAGTTGCGCAGTGCGCTGCGCGACACGTGTCTGCGCAGTTGCGCAGTGCGCTGCGCGACACGTGTCAGCGCGCGCAGTTGCGCAATCTTAAAAAAAAAAAAAAAAAAAAAAAAAAATAGTTGCGCGACACGTGTCTGCGCAGTTGCGCGACACGTGTCACGCGCTAGGGGAGTTGAGCAAAACAGAATAAATCTTTTCTGTTCTTATTAAAACAAGAAGATTTTCTTCTGTAAAGCAGAAAACCTTGGATCAAAGATCCGACGGTGGGGAAAATTCTCCAAATCACTCAGAGAATAATCTCTTTAACAAACTTTAACTAATTTACGGGCACTATAAAAAGGACCCTAGACCTCATTTCAAAGGATCAACATCTTCCTAAAAAAAGAAAAGAGAAGGGAACTCTTGAAGAATAAAAAAAAAAGGTAAAAACATTTTGAAGAAGAGAAAATTCTCTTATGAACAAGATCATAGATCTTTAACGATAAATAAATAAATAAATAAATAAAAATAGTGCCTTGCAATTGTTTTATGAACCATCGGTTCTTGAACCTAAAAGGTTCCTAAATTAATAGTGCTTTGCACTTTTATGAACCTTTGGTTCTCTAAGATAAGAAAAACAAGAAAAACTTGTTTTTTCTTAGATCTAAAAAATGAAATAGTGCCTTGCACTTGATATGAACCTCTGGTTCTAAAAAATAAATAAATAAAAATAGTGCCTTGCACTTGTTTTATGAACCATCGGTTCTTGAACCTAAAAGGTTCCTAAATTAATAGTGCTTTGCACTTTTATGAACCTTTGGTTCTCTAAGATAAGAAAAACAAGAAAAACTTGTTTTTTCTTAGATCTAAAAAATGAAATAGTGCCTTGCACTTGATATGAACCTCTGGTTCTAAAAAATAAAAGAGTAATAAATAGTGCCTTGCACTTGATATGAACCCTTGGTTCTGTGAAAAGAAAACAAGAAGAAAAACTTGTTTTCTTTTGATCTAAATGCAGATCAAAAGTGCATAGCACTTTTGATCTTCAATCAGAAGATTCTTGAGTTCCTGCAACTCATTATTCTTGAGGGCCTGGCCCAAATCAGAAATAAAAGGGCAGATCCCTATTTGGAAAAATTCTTGAGGGCCTGGCCCAAATCAGATCATGAAAGGGCAGAGCCCTATTTGGAAAATTCTTGAGGGCCTGGCCCAAATCAAATCATACAAAGGGCAGAGCCCTGTTTGGAAATGCTTGAGGGCTTGGCTCAAATCAAACTGCAAGAATAAAAAAAGAGGCAGAGCCCTGTTTAGATTGATTCTTTTAATCGGGCAGAGCCTAAAATAAAAATTGGACTTAACCCAATCCTTGCTGTAAGTCCTTAAATTAAATGCTTCTCATAAACTAAGTCACGACCGGTTCGAGGGTACATCTCCGAACTCCTTTGACATTTGTCGTTGTAATTCCTCAACGACGTCAAAGAGGTGACGAGTCCCAACGACCACTCATCTAATATTGGACCGAAACGTCCCTAAACTAATATCGGACCGAAACGTCCCTAAACTAAAGATGGACCACTACGTCCTTAAACTGGCGACGGACCGAAACGTCCCTAAACTAATATCGGACCGAAACGTCCTTAAACTAATATTCGCTCCAAAATGAGAATAACGGACCGAAACGTCCCTAAACTAATATCGGACCGAAACGTCCCTAAACTAATAATGGACCACTACGTCCCTAAACTGGCGACGGACCACCACGTCCCTAAACTGGAATATGGACCACCACGTCCCTAAACTGGAAAGTGGACCACTACGTCCCTAAACTGGAACAATAGAGCCTCCAAATGCTCTTTTGCCGGATCTAAACGGTCCCGTTTAAGTTGATCTTAGCCCCAAACACGGCTAGCGCATCCTTAGAAATTTAAATGAATGATAAAACCCCAAATCAACTCTGGTTCAAGGGTACATCTCTGAACTCCTCTGACACCTATCGTTGTAATTCTTCAACGACGTCAGAGAGGTGACGGGTCCCGACGGCCATAAATGCTATGGACCACCACGTCCCTAAACTGGCACAATAGAGCCCAAATGCTCTTTTGTCGGATCTAAACGGTCCCGTTAAGTTGTCTTAGTCTCAAACTGGACTAACGTATCCTTAACAGACGTTTGAGTCGATCTTAGCCTCAAAAATGGCTAACGTATCCTCCAAACAGACTTTAGTCCCAAATTGGACTATGAATCTCCCAAACTGGAACAATAGGGCCCAAACGCTCTTTTGTCGGATCTAAACGATCACGTTAAGTTGATCTTAGTCTCAAACATGACTAACGTATCCTTAACGAACGTTTAAGTTGATCTTAGCCGCAACGCGACTAACGTATCCTTAAACTAAAAACACCAAACCCAAATCTAAGTAAATACGGATTTGGACTAATCCACGTCCTACGGGCGACGGCATTACTCAGTCTCCGTATACAATCCACGGGCAACCACAAACAAAACAAACATACACGACACGAAGTGAAATTCTGAAGAAGGAGAAAGTTGTTACCGCGATGCGGTAGCGTAATTAACTGCAGGGGCTTGCGCCTGCAGGGAAGAGCGTCCCCACAATCAAAAACCCCTCACCCTGAGGGGGAATCTGACG
This sequence comes from Agapanthus africanus, assembly GCA_030015575.1. Taxonomy (NCBI): domain Eukaryota; kingdom Viridiplantae; phylum Streptophyta; class Magnoliopsida; order Asparagales; family Amaryllidaceae; genus Agapanthus; species Agapanthus africanus. The sequence goes on from JASDDO010000022.1 coordinate 13,417,163, forward strand.
AAGTCTGCTACATCGGCCGCATCCGTCTAAACCTCCGATACACGGTGCCATAAATCAACTTGGTATCTTCGGAGAGATAGACGGATAAAACCAAATAGCATCTGCCCCGAACCTCAGGCACCGGACGTCCTAACGTCCAGGCCGCCGTTCGGAGGGGAACATAGATATCTCACTAATTCATTAGGGTTTGGAAAAAAGACGACTGTCAACTGTGCATGCGCACCCGTTCCGAAACCCTAATGAAAAACCTCTTCTTCCGCCTCAAACAACTGTGCATACACACCTGCATTCTTGTTCCGAGGAACATGAATACTGAGAGATAAAAGCAACCCCAAAACATATACCAGTATCCGGCTCAAACCAGAGCCAGCTGGCAATATCCGTCCGGACTCCAAACGTGCACAAGTGCGCGGATGAGAACGAACCCTGTCGCAAAACCATGCGACCTCTACTCTGTTTTGCCCAGAGGCGAATACCCTCTGTGTGGGACTCTAAAGACTCGACACTACGCTGGCAGTGGGTTTAACCACAGACCGCAAGCGGCACTAGCTGTGCGTAACGGTCCCCAGGTAGATGTCGACAAGAAGGCTGACGAGGTGAAACCCCATCTGTACTCCTACTGAGTCTGAATGTGACAGTCTCCGTACAGTCCGGTCTGTTCGTCTGATACATCGCATGTCGGGCCTAGGGGGCGGTAAAACGTCAGTCCCCTAATAGCGGTACAAGTCGTGTCGGAGTGAAGCCCAAAACACCCTGAGATAACACTGGAACCTACCAGTATATCTCGCTTGCCCTGGCCAGGGACTACTCGTGTAATGGCTCTCCTAGACACAGCGCGATGTCAACCCCCAATACCGGGAGAGACGAATCCTGTCTAACCGTCACTGCCTCCAAGTGCTTCGGGACTGCACCCAACCACCACCTGTTTGCACGACTCCTTTGAGCCGTGGTAGGGTAGTGATCAAAGTGCAGTGGGAACACACTTGAGGCGAAGTGCCAGTGTCAAGTCAGCGGACTAAGCTGTACTCATGTCACCTGGGAACTGATAACTGACGATAGGCATAATACCAACTAGTCAGTTCACGACGAGTCCTGTCCAGTGTACCCGTAACCTAACGAGCACCCGTATACTATCTCCAGCACGACGCACTGATGGCTGTGGGACAGACCATCTCCCACACTGGGATGAGAAGCGCATACGCTAGTCTACTCCGGAGTATCGATGCCCTGTCTCGATAGTCCTGCGACTAGGGACCTGTATAAGGATATGCTTATAGATTACCCAGCCCCCACTAGTGTGACTGCCATCACAACGCTGGTAATCAAGCAAAGATCCTAAGGGCTCCACTAATGCGTATAAGTGATATAGTAAAATAAACACAAGTACACATTGAAGTAGAGACAAACCAAGTAGCATACTACTATATTGAGCAAGATTGTTTATACAAGGTGAATATCCCAAGCTTCCATTAAGTAATATACAAACTAGTATGATACAGTAATGGCCTCTAGGGCATATACACTAACAATATATTTATATTTGATATAATTATATATTAACTAATATTATTGCTCACTAATTATTTGCTTATCTTTATATATATATAATGAAGCATGGTTGATTTTCTATATTGTGAAAATAGAAAATGAGGTGGAAAAATGATGAGAATTTTGTGGCATGGTGTAAAGCATGACTTGATGAATTTTTTATTCATCATCCTACACTATTGAAGCATGGTTACAATTCTATATTGATGGATATTGGTTGCTTCAAGAATGTGGGGGTATTAACCCATTCTTTACTTGGTTCATTTTCACCTTAGCCATTTTCATGAGCTCATTTGCACTCTAGCTCTCTCCATCTTCTTCACCTCCACCTCCAAGCTCAATCCCTCACATGAGTTGTAAACCCTTGAGCTTATGAGAACCCTAGTGAGCAAACAACACGCCTACTTCAACATCCTACACTATATTAATATTTTGGTATAGTGTGTTTCCTTCACTAAAGAGTTTAGTGAAAAGGTAACTTGGATTAGCGGAGCTTCGGGTGGATCATCTTCGGCACAAATATCGCAAAGGAAGCTTGATCCAACTTCAAGTGGAGCCTAGTGGAGTCGCGTGGACTACTATACGGAGCTTGAGAAGAGAAAGACATGGTCTACAAAGGTTGTAGCCTCCTTTCTCTTAGTATAGTTTTTGTTATATCATGTTTAACCCTAATCATCCAGTTTAGATTCTAGGTTAGTGTTGATTAGCACTCCGAATTTTTTTAAATTGGCATGCTTGATGCTAGTAAAACCAGTAGTGGTGCTAACAAACACTTTCATCGATAACCTAGTGATCGTGTTACATTACCAAGTGATAAATGTTAGGGATTGGATTGTGGCAAGTACGTTAGTGTAAAAGCGTGAATGAATAAGTGAAGTGACATGTACTTGTACACAATCAGCGGAACCAATTAGTTATTGCATTGTCGACGCCTATGGGACGTATATAAGTGTAACTATAACTGGTATATGATGGTTATGGAAGCACTTATATTAGTGTCATAGGTAAGATATCGAGCACTGTCCATTTATCTTGGTTACCAGTCGAGACAAGCTTGATGGAGACCGTGTTTCCAGTTCTCGCATAGACTTGTCATGGAGCGACTAGTATTTGGATTCATGGTTGGTGTTTAATGTAGACCGTAGGGTGTGGGGTAGTTTGAGTGTGAGTTCGATCAAAGGAATCTCAGAAGTCCCACTGCCGGCATATATAGTGATTTCGGGAGTTGTATGGATGGTATTTCTGATTCTTAGCAAGCGTGATTCGGGCCCGTGTTCCTCTATCCCTGGGGCCTACTCTTGGGTTGGGGATACTCCTGCGGTGGTTGACTCTCACACTTGGACTGACGATAGATTTAGTGACTTGGACATTTAGACTTAGAGACTGATTGCTTTAGTGACATGGACATTGCATTGATTACTGATTCAATACGCTTGCTTTATTATTTACCTGTACCGGTTATTTCATGCTCGTGTCATTACTCTATGTTACTGCTTCATGTTTATCGCCATTACACATATTACATATTCATATATATTGCTATTGTGTCGCTCTGACAACCTGAGTATGCATGCTCAGAGTGAGAAGGGACTTAGCTCGGATCAGGATCTGTGGTACCTCGAGGATACTGCGGACATCTAGATCAGCGACGCCAGCGTCGTCTTTCCCTTGATTTCTATCTGGTTAGTTTTGTATCCGTTTTGATAGAATTAGTGACTGTATTTCTCATTACTTGTGCTATGATTACTGATTACCACGTAATGCTAGAAGCCGAAGTGTGACTACTGTTGGGTTACGGCAGCGCCCCGGCCATCAAACCGTGGCCAAATGCGGAACAAAAATTTACTAAACTGGCGCTACCATTACCCGATGCCCGGATCTACCTTAAACCCTAAACTAGAAAGTTATATATAAGAAGTTAGATGGTTATACCGAGTTGATCTGTGTCCTTCGGTCTTCAACCATCATCCCCAAGCTCTTAGTGGCTCCTTGATCGAATTTGGTTGCCGGTCTTCCTCCATCTACGATGATCCACCTGAGGGAAACGACGCAAGCTTCAGCCTCGTCGAGCGAGGCAACCGACGCTCGAAGGTTGCTAGCAATGAAGAGTGGGGGTATAGAAATGTGTCACTATATTTTTCTCTCATCACCTTTGCTCAAGGGAGCAACCATAGAAGATGAAAGAGGTGAGGAAACAATGGCATGAACAACTCAAGAATTGGCTAAGTGTTGAAGTGGGTGGTGAATGAGAGAGCTAGCAAGTGAAGAAAAAGACCAAGTCCACACCAATAGTTGTGGCTGCCCCCTTTCTCTCTCACGCACAAAATATCTCATCTCAATTTGCAAATAAACAATTCCAAGCCATACCTATGACCCATGCTCATGCCACCTCACTCCTCCACCTCATTTGTGACACAAATGAATTTCAAAAAATGAAAAATCATACAAATGAGGTGTCCACTTCTAGAAGCTATTCCGTATAAATACGGAATACTTCCCTGTATATGTATCGAAATACATATACTCGTATTCGTACAAAAATACGAATAGCCAAGAGAGAAAATGAATAGTGAACAATAATACTAGAATACATATATATAAATACACATATAAATTATTAGATCAAAACCTGATTTAATAATCCGGCTCAATCCTAAACCGCCAGTATTATCAACCGTCCGATTAAAGTCTGTGCGGCATGCGCACATATTTAATCGGACACATGTATGTACCAACATACGTCATCTACACCATATCGTCTGAACCTTGAAAACCCTCTGTGTGAGACTCTAAAGACTCGTCAATATACTGGCAGTGGGTTTAATCACAAGCACATCAGCGGCACTAGCTGTACGTAACGGCTACCCAGGTATTGAGCAAAAGGGAGACCGACGAGCAAACTCATCCTGAACTGCTACTGAGCCTGCCAGTGACAATATCCATACAGTCCGGTCTGTTCGTCTAAGAGTATCGCATATCGAGTCTAGGGAGTGGATAAAGTCAGACCCCTAACAACGTGATATTTAGTGTCGGCATGAAACCCATCACCACATGAGAAACTATCGATCCTGGATCGGTAATTCTCGTCCACCATGGCCATGGATTTCTGGTGATGGCCACCCGTGCTGTCACGTCCCGCTTCCCGGTGTATGGGCAGAGGACGCGACGAGGCCGCTACGTATTTACTCTGAATTAAATACGCTAAGCGTATCTAAGCAATATAAATGTAAATGCACAAGAGACAAGATATAATAAAACATCAACTTTATTTATTCACATTCTTTTGTACAATGCATAGAAAGTAAATACATCTGATTGAAAGCAATGCCTAAACAGTGGCATAACAGAAAAGAAAAGTACTGAAAAGTGTACAATATAGCTAGAGCTCTGGATCATATGCAAGCTGGTCCAAGTCCTCGCTGGTAGGCTCGATCTCCTGAGTGTCCAGATCACTTGACAATATTCCAAAGAAGAAAGAAAGGAAATGTCATCAGCGAACAATCGCTCGGTAAGTCTCAAAGATAAGGAAGAAATAGAATAGACAGAGAGAGAGAGAGTAACTTTTAAAGTTGTCTTATATTGTTATAATATTGTATTTAGTGTTAACGCTGTTGTTTGTAGCTTGGTACAGAAGGATGCCATTGTATACGAGAGGAGTCTCTATATGCTAGAGACTGGGGCAAACGGAATGTACAAGGCTCCGTTATACAACCCGGAACAACGACAATTGGATTCAGGTTAGGTGTCTTAATCTTGCAGTCTCGTGCCACTTTTAACACTTCCGTACCAATCTACCCCTTAAACCCCGCGATGTGTTATTTGTATTGTAAATTGTATTGCAACTTGTATTGTCTTGTAATATAGATTGTATAATTGGATGACTTGCTGAAACCATGATATCAGTAAATGGATGTAACTGGAGAATCATATAAATGGAAGTATATCCATGGTTCGGTTCAGTCAATACATATTGAATAGATTGAATATACGTATTCATGGATTCATGTTGAATTGTAGATTGTAGATTGTACTTGAATCATATTCAAGTCAGATTATTTAATGAGATTCAGTCTGAGTCAGAACAATTAGAAAGAGAAATTGAAGTCCTGAATTAGGTTTTGGTGTTATCGGTAACCGCTGCACATGGGCGGCATGATTTGTGTCTTTTCAAAGACGGATACCTTGTTGATAACACCGTTGTTAATTTTTCTACCTTAAATAGGCAAGCACCCACTTCTCCGGCTCCCTGAGGCTCAAGAGATTGGTCCCGCTTAAACCTATATTTACTAGGGTCCTTAGGGTAATTTATAGAACTTGAGGGGGTTTTATATAAAAATACTTTTGTATAATTTTCAAAATACACCCCAAGTTTTTAATTATATTCTTTAGAGTTGTTATAGATGTAGATTTTATATTTGTGACATTTCTAGTGAATAAACCTATTTTTTTTATAATACATGGTATTTAATTGTAACATTGAACTTGTATGGAATTCATGGTATTTTAATGTAAAGTGATTCTTGTGATTTTTAGAAAAAGTTGGAATATTTATATTATTACAAAATAGATATTTTAATGATACATGTATACATATTTATATAAAAATAATTTTAATATATATTATATTTCTAGAAATCCCATTTTCTTAATATATTTGTATTTTTAATCTTTCGAGACCGAATGCTCCTTGCGGAGGTCTGCATCTCGCACTACTAAGCTCAAAGATGTGCGATAATTCGCACCATCCCAGTCGGATTTCCCAAAATGGGTTGTAGCGGCGCTTTGCAAAGATTTATAAAAATACTTAATCTTAGAGAAAACGGTTTTAATAGTTAGTGGTATTTATATGTAAAGTTTCTTTTTCCCATATTCTATATTCCCGAAAGGTATTGTGCTATGTTGCATATGAGTGTGTGAGGAGATAGGTCATTACCTCGTGATCTAATTAAATGTATAGTAAGATTGTGATGGTTTAAATGTCGAATTTAAACTACATGGTATTTTACTGAAAAAGAGCGGTAAAATTTACAAAATGAAATATATTGTCATGAAACTTGTTCAACATGTTTGTTAATATTTAATAGTCAACATGTAATAGTTTAGCATGATTGTATTTAAGAAAAAGTGAAGTTTTAGGAAGAACCGAATCGGAAATCGGATTTACTCCAATTCCGTCGGGTTTTGGAAATACGTATTTTTAGAATAGCAAAGTGAAGAGGGAGAAGGGACTTACGGGTTTAGAAGTTAGGGATGAGGAAGAGGAAACGGGAGGAGGCGCCGGTGCGTCGTTTCGTCGCCGGGAACTCTTAGGGTTGTCGTCGGAAAAATCGCCGGAGCTTCGCCCTTCGCTACTTCAAAAGTACACTAAGCTTCTAGGAATTTCTTGAGAGTTTTGATCAGAATTTTGAAGTGAGGGGTGTATGTTTAGGGGTTGTATTTATAGGGTAAGGCTAGGGTTTGGGGTAGGTGAAAGGTTGGATTGAAAAAATGTGTTAAATTGTATTAAAATGGAGTAAATAGGATTTTGAAGAGGCTCTGGAACCGATCCAAAGAAATAAAGTGTGCAGGAGTGATGGGGAGGTGAAGAGGCGGACTTTTCATGTTTACCGATTCAACATTGGAGCCAACTCGGCCGGCGCCGCCGGCCAAGTCACCGCCGCCGTCGGCCCGAGTCGGCCAAGTCAGGCCAATTCGGGGGTCCCCTGGGTCCGTCGTCGGTTGGTGTAGCCCCTGGGTCCGTCGTCGATTGGTGTAGCCCCTGGGTCAGTTTGTTTAACATGTGTAGTAGGGTTTTTACGTGTTATGCACGTGCAAACCCTTGGTATTCTAAAGGTTCAAAATAAAACAATATTAAAAATAATGTGGGGTATGGGATTTGAACTCTTGTGGCTTGGTTCAGCGGTGCAAGGTCTTACCAATGAGCTACAAGCTCTTGCTTGCTATTAAAAAGCAAAACAAACTTATATCTTATGCTCAGGCAAAAGTACCCCTTTCTGTATTTTTGAAAAATTGTATAGAAAGTCTAGCGATGTTACATTCTACCCTCCTTATAAAAATTTCATCCTTGAAATTTGTAAAATGGAAAGTGTAACAGATTCAAGGAAAGTTTGGTGATAGAAATATTGGTAGTGAATGAAAAATATCAAAGTGATACAAGGGTTTGAGAATGTGAAAGAGACTTACCGGTGTTACCTTGACCTACAGCCTCGGCTTCTACGGCTGCTAATGTGTAAGCCTGTCGCCGTGGCACATTCCTCCTAGCTGGAGGCACATTCCTCTGTCCTTGAGGCATGTTCCTCAGTGCTTGTTGGAATTGGAGATTTGGCTGTGCGGGTGATGGGGCAGGGAGTGCTGGTCGAGGTGTAGGAGTCTGGATAGCTGGCCGCTGCGGGTAGTTGGTGGGTGTGTGAGCTGAGTTGTATCTATATGGACAGATCTCAATTCTGTGATTGGACACGCCACAAACTAGGCACAGGCCTTTTGCGCGCCTACAGTCCTTCCACAAGTGTCCCTTTCTATGGCAGTAGTAGAAAAAGTCTGGACTTAGTTGATTACTAATTTCTTCCGGTCTTCGGGGTTCAACCGTTGGTCTTGAAAAGGCTCCTCCTGCCATCTGATTGGCAGGGCGCTTCACTCCGGCAGTTTGAGGTATGCCCTTCTTCTTCACCACTGCCTCATATCTTCGGGCAACTTTCAAAGCCATATCATGGGTTGGGAAATACCCTGTAGCTAATGCAGCTTGGATTTCCAAGTTCAACCCTTACTAAAATCTTCTAGCTCTGATCTCAGCAGTCGGTATGAGATGGGCCGCAAATCTGTTACAGTCTTGTGTTAGCTGTGTAGTATGTGATATAAAATCGAACATTGAGACATATCTTACCGACTGAGCATGGCGAATTCGGCGTCATATTCATTTACTGACTTGGTCCACATCGAACCTTGTTGCAGATGGATGAACTGTTGTTCCATGTTTAATCTGGCAGTCTCAGGGAAGTACTTAGTGTCGAACATGTCGCGGAAAGTCTTCCATTAGATGGGTTGTTCAAGACGGATTTCTTCCGCCTTCCACCAGTTCCGTGCATTGTCCGTGAGCTGTAATTTTGCAACACGAACCCAAGCTATTTCTGGCACTTGTGCTGCGGCCAGATCATCTTCGATACTCTGAGCCCATTCCTCAACTTCCAGTGGGCTCTCCTTTCCTGCAAACTGTTTGGAGTGCAAAGCCCTGAATTGTTTCATCCCAGGTGCTTCTGCCTCGGGACGGTTCATTAAAAGAGCAGTACGTTGCTGTTGTCCCTCGAGGAGGCTGCGGATTGCCTGAAGCAGAACCGTTTGCTCGTTGAGCGGAGCAGCGACGGCAGGTGTGAGTGGTAGTGGTGGAGGTGTGTTGTTGACATTGGTGCCGGTGTTGTTTAGGAAATCCATAACCTTGAAAGAAAAATTTAGGTTAGAACAGATTCAAAGTATATGGAATGATAAGATTCAAGGAATATGAATTGTAAAGAATGTTTTAGTTGCTGGTTCTTGTGTTAGATTGCTTAGGTTGTTCACGCAGAACAGAACTGCATGGTAGGGTTCCATACAGCTCTAACCTGCATGGGCCACCAACAAAACCTGTCTCGCTCCGCTTCCCGGTGTACGGGCAGAGGACGCGACGGGGCCGCTACGTATTTACTCTGAAGTAAATACGCTAAACGTATCTAAGCAATATAAATGTAAATGCACAAGAGACAAGATATAATAAAATAACAACTTTATTCATTCACATTCTTTTGTACAATGCATAGAAAGTAAATACATCTGATTGAAAGCAATGCCTAAACAGTGGCACTGTTTACTTTTTTAGTAAATTCAGTATGAAAAATCTGGGATCGATTACCTATAATCTAGTGTTTTGAGTCCGCGTGATACGTGTTGCGACACGAGTCGTGAGTTTTTGCTGCTGCTGTACTCAATTAGGTTTTGAGGTATCGCAACGCGCATTAGCCACTAGACGTGCACTCGCTAGTTAGTTTAGTGTGTTAGTACATTTTTGAATACGTAGTTTTGCGTTATATTGATCGATTCTGAGATGTTCGCATTATTTCTTGTGTTTGTAAAATTATAGCGTCGCAAGCGGGGACTTCGGACGCTGCGAACAAGGGGAAGCAGGTGGTCGGATTTTCATAGCTCGAGACCATTGATGAGTAGATTTAACATCTACGGGGAAATCGCCCGTATGGCGCTAAGCGCCAGGGCTAGATATGATGTGATATTAGCCGTGTGTTTATGTGCTTATATAGAGATATTGCATGATTGTCATTACATATAGCTACTTGTTGTGCCTGATACTGTATCTTTTGTACACTGCACTATTATTGACAGTCCATGTTGCACGAGCACCAATGATATGCTATACACACACTATCGGTAATTGCCATGATACGCACAACACAAATGCTCATTTATATACCATGCTATTGGTTAGCGACATTGAAACGGTTATATTTGTGCGATAGCGCATATGACATATAGCATACATGTATACCTACATGCTTATATATGCCATACTATACCTACATGTTCGCAAATATACCTTGCTATTGTTACATGATCGGTTTTTATAGCATATATATCGGTGGTATGGGACGCTGTATATATATGTATTCTGGATTTGGATTTTTGGGAACCGCGAGATATATTTAATGACTTGATGCATTTAAATAGCGGACTTTTCCCGTGATATGCTCATATTGATGTCTTATGTTGCATATATATTTCATATGGATTTACGCATTTGAGATATGTTTTCATGCGATATGGGAATTTCAAGTGTCGATGTTAGGCACTTATATTCCGAGAGATATATGGATTTTGAAAGACCGATACGTGGAACACAAGTGTCGAGATGGGATACTTGGGTTTCGAGGAACGTATGGATATCAGAAAGACCGATACGTGGAACACAAGTGTCTAAGTGGGATACTTGGGTTTCGAGGAACGTATGGATACGAGTATTTACGTGTCGATATTAGACACTGGTTTTCATGATGTTTTAGAGTGTCGATGTTTGACACTCAGGTTCCAGGAGACTTACAGGATCTGAGGGCCGATCTGTATTTTGGGATTTGAGGTGTTGTTGAGTTACACCATGTTTTTCCATGCTTATGATTTGTGCATGAGATTATTTACTATCCCGCACTCAGTATTCAGTTGATATGCATTGATTCATGTAGATATAGTACACTGGTGGTGTACCTTGATCATGATAGTTGCATATTCATATTGTCACTCATGCTACCAGCTTACATATTATTGATCATTGCTGTTGTGCATACTTGCGATTTCAGTATGATATTATTTACTATTCACGAGTTGGCAACTCACCCCCGTTGTGCCACAGTGTTTGCAGGACTTTCCCTCAGAGTAGTCGCGGCAGGGCGTCTTCTCATCTATACTTTTGCGGATACCGCTACGTTTAGCTGTGAGGCCGTTGCTTTTAGGTGGGTTTGCAGTTATCTGTCTGTATATTATATATCTTTTGTTTGGATCTAGTATTCTCCATCTACCACTGTTTGTATATGTCTTAGAGATGACTTGTGAGGACTCTGTGTTGTATATTTGGTGACTTTGGGTGCCGTGCTCGTGGGAGCCGGTTATGTTGGAAAGTTTTACCTCTTTATGCAGTTTCCTTTGATATTTCTTCGCTTCGGCGTCGTATACTTGTTGTGGTGATTGTCTCCGCCGTTGGGCGTGATTTTGCTCCCAATTGGGATGCTTTATATATTATCTGTGTTGTACCCGTTTTCGGGGCTGGTTTTTACAAAGGAGGTGCTGCCGAAATTTTCAAGAAAGAAAACTAGAGTTAGAGATTTTACTTGTGATTTTCAAAATGTTTTAAACTATGTTTTCTCCGTTGATCCAGTTTTGGGTGGTTTAGATTTCTGGGTTTTCGGCTTACTTGAGTTGCGTACGCCTGTTGACGTTACGTAGTTTAAGTGCCGGTTACGGGCCAAACTTGGGTCGTGACAAAGTTGGTATCAGAGCGTTAGATTTTACCTTTCGGAGTGTAGGATGACCTTGGTATGATGGAGTAGGTAGCTTAAGCAGAGTGACGTAGCGTGTGTATGTTCCGCGGCATACTTACAACACGGTACTCCGCCTAAGTGACCTTAGGACTTATTGATTGATATTCCTTCCGTGATTGATATACATCTTTGTGATTCGATTTTCGTTTCCTTATCGAATCTTGTTTCAATTTCCAGCATATATGCCGCCGAAGACTACGAGGGCCGAGGTCAGAGTTGACTCGTCTGATGCGAGGACTGACCAGGGCGGTACACCTGTTGTACCGGAGCACATTGCTATGATTGGAGCTGGTATGCAGGATCTGCGCCAGATAGTAGGGACTTTGGTAGAGACCATCCGAGCGCAGGGGCAGGCAGTTGTTCCACCCGCTGCAGGGACCACGATGGTACCTACTGTTCCGGCAGTCGCAGTCGCAGTTCCGGAGGTTATTGCTGTGTCGCTGACAGATTTTATGAGGCTGAGGCCTCTAGTGTTTACTGGCACAGATACTACTGAGGATCCGCAGTCGTTCATCGACCGGATGGCCAGGATTTGTCGTTCACTCCGATGTTCCGATGAGAGATGGGTGGAGTTTGCGAGTTTCTGGCTGGAGGGTTTGGCCCAGAAGTGGTGTGAGTCGTTGGAGAGGGGCAGAGCCGCGGGTCTTGCTCCTATGACCTGGGCCGAGTTTGTGACGGTATTTCTCGCCCGTTTTCTTCCACCGAGCGTCAGGGATGCTCGAGCGTGTAGATTTGAGTCGTTACGCCAGACGCCGGGGATGACGGTGTCGGAGTATGATGTACTGTTTACCGATCTGTCAGTGTATGCTCCGTACCTGGTGGCGACTGAGGAGATGAGGGTGAAGAGGTTTGTTCGAGGCCTGCTTACCCAGTTGTTCCTATCCATCAGCATTCAGCATTGCGACACATATACGGCAGCGGTGGATGCAGCCCTATTGGTTGAGGAGCGTCTTTCTGAGTCGTCAGTTGCTCCGGAACCGAATAGGGTTTGTATGGGTGATCCGGCAGTGAGGCGGGCGTTCAGACGTCGTGACAGTTCCCGTTCAGATAGTGGAGGTTCGGGACGAGGTTGGCTTTTTAGCTCTTACCCTCAGGAGGGTCGGCAGTTTGTATCTGGATGTTACCGGTGCGGGAGTATGTGTAACACCCGAGCCCGATGCTACTAATTTCAGTTACTGTTTAAGCATAATGTGTTACTCATTTCATTTAGCTTACTTGTTTGTTGCTTACTGCAAAATTTTACCCGGCAAAGTCATTTCTGCATATGACAAATTTTAGCATCTAAAATAAAATTAAAAATAACCATCTTGGCCTACTCGACACCCCTAGCCTCGTGGTAGCGTCCGTGCATTGTGTTCTCGTTCCGTTCAGTGAAACGAGCGAGTTTGGACGGCTACGCGCACGTACAAGTGTCCGTTTTGGGGGTATGCTTTTTAATCATAAGACACTTAATTTTAAAATTTGGAACCCGCTTAAAATCCTATTATTTCGATTTCAAATTTTTGGACCCGACCCGGACGCGATTTGGAAATGTTTTATTTGGCGCCAAAATCCCAAAATTAATATATATTTAAAACCATCGCAAAATTAACATTAACCAATCTAAAATATTTTAAACAGAATAATATTCTCTAAACTGTTTAAATCTTTTGCAATTTTTCCCTTATACAGCCAATCTCCTCTCTTTTAAAGCGTGGGCCCCATCACATTATTCTCTCCCTATCTCTCTTTCTCTATCTCTCTCTCTACCCCTCAAATCTCTCCCTCTCTCTAACTGCATTCTCCTTCTCTCCCTTCTTTTTAAATTTCTTTCCCTCCTCACTTTTTATTTATCACGAGAACATAACCCATCCGAGCCTCGAACCCTAGCCACCGCCTCGTCCCCCGTCGCCGCCGCAACCCCAACGCCGGCAACGCCGCCACCGTCACCCTCGCCCGCACCTCCTCGTCTCAACCACTGCCCCTTCCTCTTTTCCCGCGTGCCCAACCACCTGCACCCTCAGCCGCGACCCCTGCCCTCGCCGCTGCTGCCATCGTCGTCGACACCCGCACCACCACCTTCACCCTTCTCACCCCCGACCATCTCCTCTCCCCTCCTTTCTCCATTCCCGCACCCCTGCACCCAGCCGTAGCCACCCGCAGCCTGCGCACCTCACTGCACTGGTTCGATTGCCGGATCTGTCACCGCCGGCGATCTCGATCTGCCTCCCCGGCCTTCATACGACCCACTGTAAGCCTTCTACTTCTTTTCCTCCTTCCTTTCTCCTCTGGTTCCTGGTATTCTTGAATTGCATATCTTGACGGTTTACTGTTTTTGTATCTCGCCAGAATCCGGCCGTGCCGGCGACGTGTCCCGACGATCCAGCAAGGTACTCTGATCCACGTGGTTCCATTGTTCGTTGTTTGGGTTCAATCCGTGAACCGTGCGTCCGTCGCGAGTTTTCCCGCCGACATTTACGTCCCGTTTTCCCGGTTCGCGACCCGTCGAGGCAAGTACCCTTTGCTATATGCTATACAATATTTACATATATGTATTGATACCCTAAACCTGTAAAAATTTAACTTGGTATAATCGTTTCCCATTTTCCGTTACAATATTGCATTATATCATTTTACTGTTAAACATGGAACTTACAGTTTGCAAATTGAACCTAATAATCATATCTACCTGTTCAATCATATTTTACTGTTAAAATAGCTGGTAGCATTTATCCCTGTAGTTCTATTACATTCAGACACTCGTATGCATTTCACCTGAAATGACTGTATTGAACCGTTACATAAATTATTGCACCGTCAAGGGTTCTTAAACCTGTTAACATGACTAAACAGCTATATTGTCTTACTGCACTCATGTAATTGGAATGAAACTGCTTATTATTTAATTCATTGCTTATCTCATATTGTTAATACCCATGTTTGATTATATATCTGATTGTGAGCACACCCACGATATTGTTTACACCTTGACCTGACATGGCTACACACATATATATATTGATACATCTGGCATGGTACCGTATACTGTTGACTTGACCTGATCTACCATGACCTGACCCGTTACCTGATCTTGTGTCTAATGCCAACAAACCTGACATGTAGTCCTCATGGACCGTTCCTGTTGTCTATCCAGACAAACCTGCTTTTACCTGATCCTGTGTTGGCATTAGTTCTTGATTACTGAATACCTGACTTGACATACATAACTTGGGGGTATGGGGAAATCAAAGGTGAAACTTGACTTGTAACTCAACAGTTCGATACTTGTTCTGATCAGTCTTACGGGCTAGGCCAGCCCCGGAGTGATGATGTTGACATCACTCGCCCATCCTGCTACCTGTTACTGCCTAGCGGCACGTCTCGGATTCAGCCCCAGGATCTTAACCGTGGTCCCGGGCACGCACGGGATACTATTGAGTTACATCGACGATTCATCAATTGATTTCAAAGACTTTAGAATAGAAAACCCGATAGAATAGTTTAGTTACCCATTGCACACTACCCTGCACTGCTTGATTCACATTATTGCTACTCTCCTTTTATTCATGTTCATTTTGCATTGCCCGTTCCACTGTTCATATTATATTACTTGATGACATGACGCGCTGACGTCTGGGTTTTGCATGGCCCAGATTCCGTACCGCTGTCGCAGTCCGAGCAGGAGTACTTCAGCCAGCAGGCTGAGCTGTGAGTTCTGTAGTAGTTAGTTTTATTTCCTGCATTTATTTCCTGATGTGAGCCCGCATTATGGGACATACATTTCAGTTATTTGTATTGGATCATTTGCTTCCGCATTTATTTATTATTGACTCCTGTTATTCTGGATTATGGACATGTTTTTAGATATTTTTATCTGTTCTTGATATCTCTACAGCCGTAATGTGACTGTAGATGGATACTTCCTACCCACAGGTAGCATGGTTGGCTATGTCACATGCCCAATCTAGCGTGCTCTGGGAAGCGGGGCGTGACAGTATGGGTCATCGGGTTCGAGATTGTGCTGAGCCACGTGTGAGCGAGGCAGCTGTACCGCAGGTTACCTTAACACCTTCTCCACCTCAGAGGGTGTTGCCCCTTATGCCGGTTGTTGTTCCGCGTCAGACTCTTATGCAGAGAGGTCGGGGTCGCGGTGGTTTTGTACCGAGAGGGCGGGGTGGTAGAGGTGGAGGTCAGCCAGTTGCCTGTAGAGGGCAGGCTCGGGTGTTTGCCTTGACTCACCACGACGCTCAGGCGTCCAATGCTGTGATTTCAGGTACCCTTTCTGTATGTTCTTTTGATGCACATGTTCTTTTTGATCCGGGATCTACGCATTCGTATGTTTCTATGCACTTCGTGTCGAGGTTAGGCCGGGAGTCTTGTTGGCTAGATCAGCCGCTGGTTGTGGCTACTCCTGTGGGAGAGTCGTTTGTTGCACGACACGTGTATCGGTCGTGTGCTGTCTATTTAGGAGACAGAGTTTTGCCCGTCGACTTGATCCTTCTTGAGATGTTGGACTTCGACGTTCTGTTGGGCATGGACTGGCTAGCTACTTGCTATGCATCCGTGGACTGCCGTGAGAAGACAGTTAGATTTTGTTTTCCCGGCGAGTCAGTGTTTGTTGTGCAGGGGGACCGTGGTGCCGCCCCTCACAGTTTGATTTCTGTTCCGTGCGCTAGTCGGCTTTTGAGGAGGGGATGTTGGGGATTCTTGGCTTTCATTCATGATACTGGAGCCGCAGTAGAGTCGTTGGACCGGATTTCTACCGTGCGAGAGTTTCCCGATGTCTTTCCCGATGAGTTACCTGGGTTGCCGCCAGAGCGCGATATTGAGTTTTGCATTGATCTGATTCCTGGCACGGAGCCTATTTCTATACCGCCTTATCGGATGGCTCCGGCAGAGCTTAGAGAGCTTAAAGATCAATTGCAAGAGTTGCTTGATTCGGGACTTGTGCGTCCGAGTGTTTCGCCGTGGGGAGCTCCTGTTCTGTTCGTCAAGAAGAAGGACGACAATTTGAGGCTATGTGTGGATTATCAGTTGAACCGAGTTACGGTGCGGAACAGGTATCCTTTACCTCGCATTGACGATTTATTTGATCAGCTCCAGGGTGCGAGACATTTTTCTAAGATTGATTTGCGTTCGGGTTATCATCAGTTGCGGGTTCGGAATGATGACATTCCGAAGACTGCTTTTCATACACGCTATGGGCATTATGAGTTTTTGGTGATGTCGTTCGGACTCACCAATGCGCCAGCAGCGTTCATGGATCTGATGAACCGGATTTTCAGGCCGTTCCTCGACCAGTTTATTATAGTGTTTATTGATGACATACTGGTCTACTCTAGGAGTCGTGAGGAGTATGAGCAGCACTTGAGGATTACTTTGCAGATATTGAGAGAGCACCAGCTGTATGCTAAATTCTCAAAGTGCGCGTTTTGGCTTGATAGAGTTGACTTCCTGGGTCATGTGGTGACTAGTGATGGTATTCTTGTGGACCCGAGGAAGATCGAGGCTGTACAGCTTTGGCCCAGACCTGTATCGGTGACTGAGATCCGCAGATTTTTGGGCTTAGCTGGTTATTATCGTCGTTTTGTGCAGGATTTCTCGAGTATCGCTGCACCTCTGACGGGACTGACCCGGAAGGGAGTTCCTTTTCTTTGGACTGATGCGTGCGAGCAGAGTTTTCAGCAGTTGAAGACTCGGTTGACGACAGCACCAGTTCTTTCTTTACCTTCTGGATCGGGCGGCTATGTTGTTTATTGTGATGCTTCTCGAGTGGGGCTCGGCTGTGTTTTGATGCAGCATGATAGGGTGATTGCGTATGCTTCTAGGCAGCTGAAGAAGCACGAGCAGAATTACCACACTCACGATCTTGAGATGGCCGCGGTAGTCTTTGCATTGAAGATTTGGAGACACTACTTGTACGGAGAGTCGTGTCAGATCTTCACGGATCACAAGAGCTTGAAGTATATCTTCCAGCAGTGGGATCTGAACCTGAGACAACACCGATGGATGGAGCTAGTGAAGGACTATGATTGTGAGATCCTTTATCACCCGGGAAAGACGAATGTGGTAGCTGATGCTTTGAGTCGTAGGCCCGGGGGTAGCTTGTCCCAGTTGAGTGCAGTTCAGCGTCAGTCTTCTGCATATTGGCAGCTCTTGTGTGATAGTAGAGTGCAGTTCGAGTTTTCTTCCGCTAGGGGACAGCTTGCTCATGTCCGCGCCCGTCCACAGTTATTTGATCGTATCCGTGAGGCGCAACCCAGTGATGCCCGTTTGTCCGAGATTCTTGAGCTTGTTCGACAGGGTACAGTTTCGGAGTTCATGATTGATGACCAGGGTGTGCTACGATGTGGGACTCGCTTGTATGTACCAGATGCTGATGGGTTGAGACGCGAGATCCTAGAGCAGGCACATCAGTCGGCCTTTAGCGTTCATCCAGGTTCCACCAAGATGTACCGTGATTTGAGAGACTTTTACTGGTGGGAAGGGATGAAATGCGATATTTCGGACTTCGTTTCGAGGTGCCTGACTTATCAGCAAGTCAAGGCTGAGCATCAGAGACCGGCTGGAGAGTTGCAGTCTTTACCCATTCCGGAGTGGAAATAGGAGCAGATTTCCATGGACTTCATTATGGGTCTACCCAGGACCAGTAGGGGGTATGACTCCATTTGGGTGATTGTTGACCGGTTGACGAAAGCGGCTCACTTCCTTCCAGTGAAGACCACTTTCGGGTATGCTCAGTATGCGCAGCTGTATATAGATGAGATTGTGCGTTTGCACGGTGTTCCTACATGCATAGTATCCGACAGAGGTACCCAGTTTACTAGCCGTCTTTGGAAGAAGCTTCAGGAAGCGTTGGGTACCCGGTTGAGTTTTAGCACCGCTTTTCATCCGCAGACCGATGGTCAGTCAGGGCGGAATATTCAGATTCTGGAGGATATGCTCCGTGCATGTGTGCTAGATTTTGGTGGCAATTGGGATCGTCACTTGCCGTTGATTGAGTTCTCCTACAACAACAGCTTTCAGGAGACTATTCAGATGGCACCTTTTGAGGCTTTATATGGTAGGAAGTGTCGATCGCCAGTCTGTTGGACCGAGCTTAGTGAGAGTCTGGTTTTGGGACCCCAGCTAGTTCAGGAGACCGCGGAGAAGATCCAGCTGATTCAGGACAGGATGAGAGCAGCCCAGTGCAGGCAGAAGTCTTATGCCGACCGTCGTCGTCGCAGACTTGAGTTCGCAGTTGGGGATCATGTATTCCGGAGGATTTCTCCGATGAAGGGCGTTATGCGATTTGGGAAGAGAGGGAAGCTCAGTCCCAGATTTATAGGTCCTTTCGAGATCCTGGAGCGAGTGGGTTCTGTTGCTTATCGTTTAGCGCTCCCGCCTAGTTTTCCGGATGTGCACCCCGTTTTCCATGTGTCGATGCTTCGTAGATACCTTCATGATCCTTCTCACATGATTCAGCACAAGACCGTTCAGCTTGAGCGCGATCTTTCGTTCATCGAGCAGCCGGTAGTTATTTTGGATCGGCAGGTGAAGAAACTTCGGTCAAGGGTCTTGCCGTCTGTAAAGGTTCTATGGCGTAGCCCTACTAATGAGGAGATCACTTGGGAGGCCGAGAGCGAGATGCGGAAGAAATTCCCTCATCTCTTTGAAGGTACGCTTAGCAGTTAATTTTAATTCGGGGACCGAATTTCTATAAGGGGGAGATTGTAAAGTTTTAGAAATCGTTATGCGAATTGGTCCATTTTAGGGTTAAATTGTCGGTATTTTCCGTTTTGACCCGACGGTGTTCAAACGACCATATCGACTTACCAGCACCTAGTTTCGCTAAAATAAATCTAGTGCGCAAGCTTTGGGGGTATATGGGACGTTTTGGTTCAATTTGAATTTTTCCCAATTTTAATGCGGTATTCACATTTTGGGAAATTTCTCTTTAGCGGTCTTTTCTCCAAGTTTTTTCTTGTGTAACCAAACCCACATATATCTAGATATTTGTGTGGAGGTTAGGTTTATTGGATTAAAGAAAAAAAGAAAAGAAATAGTGTCACGCCCCGCTTCCCGGTGTACGGGCAAGGGGACGCGGCGAGGCCCGCTACGTATTTACTCCGAAGTAAATACGCTAAGCGTGTCTAAGCAATATAAATAAAATGCACAAGAGAAAAAAATATATCAGCAACTTTATTCATTAACATTCTTTTACAGTACATGGAAAAGTAAATACATGGAATAAAGCGATGCCTAAACAATGGCATAACTGAAATAAAAGGTACTGAATGGAAAAGTGAAGCCTAGTTATCGTGCTGCTCAGTGGTCTGCTCCAAATGCTCCTGGTAGGTCTCGTGCTCCTCAGAGTCGGGCCCTCCTGACGACATTCCAAAGAAAGAATAGAAATAGGAATGCCGTCAGCGAACAATCGCTCGGTAAGTCTCAAAGAAAGAGGGAGAATAGAATAGACAGGAAGGAAATATATCTATTATAATGTTTGATTGTTATTTGGACGTAGTTGTTTGTAGCTTGGATAGATGGATTCATGTTGCATGTTGTGAATGGAATACACAGCAAAGAGAGTATATTATTATAATGTTGTATTAACGATGTTATTTGTAGCTTGGTACAGAAGGATGCCAGTGTATACGAGGGGAGTCTCTATATGCTAGAGACTAGGGCAAACGGAATGTACAAGGAACCGTTATGCCACGGTACAACAGCAATAGGATTCAGGTTAGGTGTCTTAATCTGACCACCTCGTGCCACCTTTAACATCTTCCGTACCAATCTACCCCTTAAACCCCGTAGTGTTTTAACAGTATTGTAGTATTGGAATATGTAAGTTGGGTGACTGACCAAAACCATGATATCAGTAAACGGATGTAACTGTATGATCATGTAAATGGAATATCTGGGAAACATGTAAAAAGAATATCCATGGTTCGGTTCAGTCAAGTTATATAGATTGTTAACTGGATTCTGGGATTCATGTATTCAAATTGTGTTGGAATATAAAAGAATATAGATTGACTTGAATCATATTCAAGTCAGAAATAGTCAGACTCTAACCCGAGTCAGACTAAAAGAAAGGTAATTTGAAGTTCAATATTAGTTAGGGGCCTTATTGTAATTTTTAAAACTTGAGGGGGTTTTATGTAAAAAGTACTATTGTATATTTTTCAAAATACACCTCAAGTATTTATTATTCGTCTTTATAGTTATAAGGAATGTGAATTTTATTTATGTTATTCTAGTGAATATATCCTAATCAAAGTATTAATTGATTTATTTGAAATTCAAGGTATTTTAATGTAACTTTTAATCTTGTAATTTTAGATAAAGATGGAAACTTGTTATTATAATAAAATAGATGTTTAAATGATAATTAAATATATATTAATACAAGAATAATTTCAAATAATATTTTATTTTCTCAAAATCTCATTTTTTCTTAAATGCCGTATTTTAAACCCTTCGAGACCGAATGCTCCTTGCGAAGGTCTGAATCTCGCACTACTAGCCCGCGGGTGCACGATGAACCGTACTATCCCTAACGAGTTCCCCAAAAGTGGGTTGTAGCGGCGCTTTGCTTAGGTTTAACAAATACTATTCATTTAAAAAAAACGGTTTTATAAATATAAGGTATTTATTTGTAAAAGAGTATAGTTTTCCGTATTTTAGTTGTTAGGGTTTTCTAAGCCAACTAGCCTATTTCTAAGGTTTAAACGATGAGTCATTAGAAGCCTCAAATCGTCTCTTCACCGCCAATTGTGGCCAGATAAGTACAAGTGAGGAGGGAGGGATCCGCTCACGAATCGTGAGGCGGGCCTTTTAAAGTTACCCAAGCTCACTTGCCTAGCCTAGACACCACAAAGTCAGTTTAGATAAACGATCGATGTCCATGACCTATCGTGCTTTCATTATAAAAGATTTTATTTAAAATTGTGTACAACTTAAAGCTTTCAAGAAAGGTTTATAAAGATAATGGTATTTTAGTGAAAAGTCATGTATTTTCGTATTCTATGTTTTGACGTTTATAAATTGGGGTTATATTTGTGTGTGTGTAGAGATAGGTCATTACCTCGTGACTTATTTTAAGGTATAGTGAAGTTTGGGATTAAATATGATAAATTAAACATGAGGGTATTTAAACGTAAAATGCACTAAAAGTTACATAACATGGTATTTGTTGTGAAATACCCCAAATTAGCAAAAAATATGGTTTTAAATGTTTACCATTAATTTTAACAATTTATAGAATTTAATATAAATTTTTCCATATTTTAATAATTATTAACTAATTATCGATAGGTTTTATTAAACCGTAAAATAATTACTTTTATTCCGGCAAAAGTTGTCCCGGTCATGATGGTTGTCTTATAACTTATTTAAGTATGTCCAAGCATGAATTCATAGTTTTTTGTTATCCCGTGATTTTATCATGAGGGATAACTGCTAAAAAGTCATTATATTAACATGGTTTAATATCGATTTTAATCGTCAAAACTCGTAAAATAGATAAAGCAGTTAAATATTCATAATTAGGTCCTAAGATATTTTTCACAGATAGGTATTAACATGATGAAGATAACAAGAGGTCAAGTGTTGAGAGATCTTACCTGAAATGATCTAGAAAAATGAAAGTCGGCGAGCGTCGGGTTGTACGAGAAACTAAATATCTCGAATCTGAGATTTTTTCTACCTTGGAGACTTATTCTAGAGTGTAGAGAACTCAAAGAGGAAGCTCTGGAAATTTTTTCAGAATTTTGTACCGAACAGATAATTTTTGAGGAGTTTTAGAAGTCCATGGCTATTTATAGGGATTTCTGGGATTAAAAAATTATTTTGCTACAGTAACCGATCAGATCTGACCGTTGATTTGGTCAGATCTGACGGCCCACGGTTTACACGTGTGAACAGTGTCGGGGGTTGGTGTGGATAATTTTTGACCGTTGGATCTTGATCTGACGGTCCAGATTAAAGGCAGATATATTTATATATATTTATTTTAAAAATATATATAAATATATATATATAATAATAAAAATATGTCGGCAAGATCTGGACCATTGATATTTAAATCTGACGGTCCAGATTAATTTCAGAATAATAAAATAAAATAAAATTATTTTTTATTATTTAAAAATATTTAAAAATTGTTTTTGGCTTCTATAAATTATTTAAAAATAGTAAAAAATATTTTTAAAATATGAAAAAAATTATATAAAATGTATTTTGATATTTCATATGTTTTGCAACCAAATTTGGTCTAAAATAGATCTTCTCATCGGTTATAAAAAATTTCCCTTCGATAAAAAAAAATATTTAAATTCTTAAAAATTCCCAAACATTCCTAAAAATCATATTAATTTATTTTAAACATGGAAAAATATTTTTAAAGTGTTTTCTACCAATATAAGCAGTAAAATAATTGTTTTGACTTCGAGAAAAATTATAAAATATTTTTATTACGTATCTAAGATTCACGGTCGTTACAAATAGAATGTAGATGCATGCATGTGTGCATGTTTGTGTTTGAATGCATTAAATGGCATTTAATGATGGTAATTGCTAGGAAACCCTCACAAAACACTCACCTCCTCCCCTTGGCCGAGATCCCTTCATTCCTACTGCCCTTGCTCATTTCCCTTTCCATATTTCATCAATCCTAACTCAAAAATCTCCAAATATTCCAATTATATCACAAAAACACCACAAAGTCTTGAATTTTTGGCTTTTGGATCACTTGGAGCTAGGGAAAGCTTGAATCTTGTGAGCAAATTGTTAGGTATAATCCCTACTCTGATTATTAGGAGTTTGTATGTTGTTTTGATCGTTGGTTGATGCGTAGAACACTTTTTATATCGCTTAGTGCGATATCGGGTTTTTAGTGTCTTTTTAGAGACTTTATACCTGCTGTGACCTGGTGATTTTAGTATTTGACCAAACAAAATTTTAGAAATGTACTAGTGAACCTGAGACACCACCTGAGTGATGGGGACCACCTCACCGGCCGGGGCCGGCGACCTCTAAGGCGATATCCGGCGACGCCGGCTAGGTAAGAGAGGGATGGGGTGGGTCTTCTGTGGGTAGTTGTCTGCTGTTGGTTAGGTGTGTTTGGTACTGTTTACTTTTTTAGTAAATTCAGTATGAAAAATCTGGGATCGATTACCTATAATCTAGTGTTTTGAGTCCGCGTGATACGTGTTGCGACACGAGTCATGAGTTTGTGCTGCTGCTGTACTCAGTTAGGTTTGAGTTATCGCAACGCGCGTTAGCCACTAGACGTGCACTCGCGAGTTAGTTTAGTGTGTTGGTACGTTTTTGAATACGTAGTTTTGCGTTATATTGATCGATTCTGAGATATTCGCATTATTTCTTGTGTTTGTGAAATTATAGCGTCGCAAGCGGGGACTTCGGACGCTGCGAACAAGGGGAAGCAGGCGGTCGGATTTTCATAGCTGGAGACCATTGGTGAGTAGATTTAACATCTACGGGGAAATCGTCCGTATGGCGCTAAGCGTCAGGGCTAGATATGATGTGATATTAGCCGTATGTTTATGTGCTTATATAGAGATATTGCATGATTATCATTGCATATAACTACTTGTTGTGCCTGATACTATATCTTTTGTACACTGCACTATTATTGACAGTCCATGTTGCACGAGCACCAATGATATGCTACACACACACTGTCGGTAATTGCCATGATACGCACAACACAAATGCTCATTTATATACCTTGCTATTGGTTAGCGACATTGAAACGGTTATATTTGTGCGATAGCGCATATGACATATAGCATACATGTATACCTACATGCTTATATATGCCATACTATACCTACATGTTAGCACATATACCTTGCTATTGTTACATGATCGGTTTTTATAGCATATATATCGGTGGTATGGGACGCTGTATATATATGTATTCTGGATTTGGATTTTTGGGAACCGCGAGATATATTTAATGACTTGATGCATTTAAATAGCGGACTTTTCCCGTGATATGCTCATATTGATGTCTTATGTTGCATATGCTATTTCATATGGATTTACGCATTTGAGATATGTTTTCATGCGATATGGGAATTTCAAGTGTCGATGTTAGGCACTTGTATTCCGAGAGATATATGGATTTTGACAGACCGATACGTGGAACACAAGTGTCGAGATGGGATACTTGGGTTTCGAGGAACGTATGGATATCAGAAAGACCGATACGTGGAACACAAGTGTCGAAGTGGGATACTTGGGTTTCGAGGAACGTATGGATACGAGTATTTACGTGTCGATGTTAGACACTGGTTTTCATGATGTTTTAGAGTGTCGATGTTTGACACTCAGGTTCCAGGAGACTTACAGGATCTGAGGGCCGATCTGAGTATTTTGGGATTTGAGGTGTTGTTGAGTTACACCGTGTTTTTCCATGCTTATGATTTGTGCATGAGATTATTTACTATCCCGCACTCAGTATTCAGTTGATATGCATTGATTCATGTAGATATAGTACCCTGGTGGTGTACCCTGATCATGATAGTTGCATATTCATATTGTCATACTCATACTACCATCTTACATGTTATTGATCATTGCTGTTAGTGCATACTTGCGATTTCAGTATGATGTTATTTACTATTCACGAGTTCGCAACTCACCCCCGTTGTGCCACAGTGTTTGCAGGACTTTCCCTCAGAGTAGTCGCGGCAGGGCGTCTTATCATCTATACTTTTGCGGATACCGCTACGTTTGGCTGTGAGGCCGTTGCTTTTAGGTGGGTTTGCGGTTATCTGTCTGTATATTGTATATCTTTTGTTTGGATCTAGTATTCTCCATCTACCACTGTTTGTATATGTCTTAGAGACGACTTGTGAGGACTCTGTGTTGTATATTTGGTGACTTTGGGTGCCGTGCTCGTGAAAGCCGGTTATGTTGGAAAGTTTTACCTCTTTATGCAGTTTCCTTTGATATTTCTTCGCTTCGGCGTCGTATACTTGTTGTGGTGATTGTCTCCGCCGTTGGACGTGATTTTGCTCCCAATTGGGATGCTTTATATATTATCTGTGTTGTACCCGTTTTCGGGGCTGGTTTTTACAAAGGAGGTGCTGCCGAAATTTTCAAGAAAGAAAACTAGAGTTAGAGATTTTACTTGTGATTTTCAAAATGTTTTAAACTATGTTTTCTCCGTTGATCCAGTTTTGGGTGGTTTAGATTTCTGGGTTTTCGGCTTACTTGAGTTGCGTACGCCTGTTGACGTTACGTAGTTTAAGTGCCGGTTACGGGCCAAACTTGGGTCGTGACAATGCCAGTGTATACGAGAGGAGTCTCTATATGCTAGAGACTAGGGCAAACGGAATGTACAAGGCTCCGTTATACAACCCGGAACAACGACAATTGGATTCAGGTTAGGTGTCTTAATCTTGCAGTCTCGTGCCACTTTTAACACCTTCCGTACAAATCTACCCCTTAAACCCCGTGATGTCTTATTTGTATTGTTTGTATTGTAAATTGTATTGCAACTTGTATTATCTTGTAATATAGATTGTATAATTGGATGACTTGCTGAAACCATGATATCAGTAAATGGATGTAACTGGAGAATCATGGATGTAACTGGAGAATCATGTAAATGGAAGTATATCCATGGTTCGGTTCAGTCAATACAGATTGAATATACGTATTCATGGATTCATGTTGAATTGTAGATTGTAGATTGTACTTGAATCATATTCAAGTCAGATTATTTAATGAGATTCAGTCTGAGCCAGAACAATTAGAAAGAGAAATTGAAGTCCTGAATTAGGTTTTGGTGTTATCGGTAACCGCTGCACATGGGCGGCAGGATTTGTGTCTTTTCAAAGACGATTACCGTGTTGATAACACCGTTATTACTTTTTTTACCTTAAATAGGCAATCACCCACTTCTCTAGCTCCCTGAGGCTCAAGAGATTGGTCCCGCTTAAACCTATATTTACTAAGGTCCTTAGGGTAATTTATAAAACTTGAGGGGGTTTTATGTAAAAATACTTTTGTATAATTTTTAAAATACACCCCAAGTATTTAATTATCGTCTTTAGAGTTGTCATAGATGCAGATTTTATATTTGTGACATTTCTAGTGAATAAACCTATTTTTTTATATAATACATGGTATTTAATTGTAACATTGAACTTGTATGGAATTCATGGTATTTTAATGTAAAGTGATTCTTGTGATTTTTAGAAAAAGTTGGAATATTTATATTATTACAAAATAGATATTTTAATGATACATATATACATATTTATATAAAATAATTTTAATATATATTATATTTCTAGAAATCTCATTTTCTTAAGATATTTGTATTTTTAATCTTTCGAGACCGAATGCTCCTTGCGGAGGTCTGCATTTCGCACTACTAAGTCCAGGGATGTGCGATAATCCGCACCATCCCAGTCGGGTTCCACAAAATGGGTTGTAGCGGCACTTTGCAAAGATTTATAAAAATACTTAATCTTATAGAAAACGGTTTTAATAGTTAGTGGTATTTATATGTAAAGTTTCGTTTTCCCATATTCTATAATACCGAAAGGTATTGTGCTATGTTGCATATGAGTGTGTGAGGAGACAGGTCATTACCTCGTGATCTAATTAAAGATATAGCAAGATTGTGATGGTTTAAATGTCGAATTTAAACTACATGCTATTTTACTAAAAAAGAGCGGTAAAATTTACAAAATGAAATATATTGTCATGAAACTTGTTCAACATGTTTGTTAATGTTTAATAGTCAACGTGTAATGGTTTTGCATGATTGTATTTAAGAAAAAGTGAGGTTTTAGGAAGAACCGAATCGGAAATCGGATTTACTCCGATTCCGTCGGGTTTTGGAAATACGTATTTTTAGAATAGAAAAGTGAAGAGGGAGAAGGGACTTACGGGTTTAGAAGTTAGAGATGAGGAAGAGGAAACGGGAGGAGGCGCCGGTGCGTCGTTTCGTCGCCGGGAACTCCTAGGGTTGTCGTCGGAAAAATCGCCGGAGCTTCGCCCTTCGCTACTTCAAAAGTACACTAAACTTCTAGGAATTTCAAGAGAGTTTTGATCAGAATTTTGGAGTTAGGGGGTGTGTTTAGGGGTTGTATTTATAGGGTAAGGCTAGCGTTTGGGGTAGGTGAAAGGTTGGATTGAAAAATGTGTTAAATTGTATTAAAATGTATTAAAATGGAGTAAATAGGATTTTGAAGAGGCTCTGGAACCGATCCAAAGAAATAAAGTGTGCAGGAGTGATGGGGAGGTGAAGAGGCAGACTTTTCTTGTTAACCGATTCAACATTGGAGCCAACTCGGCCGGCGCCGCCGGCCCGATTCAGGCCGATTCAGGGGTCCCCTGGGTCCGTCGTCGGTTGGTGTAGCCCCTGGGTCAGTTTGTTTAACATGTGTAGTGGGTTTTTTACGAGTTATGCATGTGCAAACCCTTGGTATTCTAAAAGTTCAAAATAAAACAATATTAAAAATAATGTGGGGTATGGGATTTGAACTCTGGTGGCTTGGTTTAGCAGTGCAAGGTCTTACCAATGAGCTACAAGCTCTTGCTTGCTATTAAAAAGCAAAACAAACTTATATCTTGTGCTCAGGCAAAAGTACCCCTTTCTATAATTTTTGAAAAATTGTACAGAAAGTCTAGGGATGTTACACGTGCACAGCGCGACATCAACCCCCAATACCGGGAGAGGCGAATCCCCGATGATCTGATCACTGCCTCCATGTGGCTCGGGACTGTACCCAACTAAAACCTGTTTGCACGACTCCTTTGAGCCGTGGTAGGATAGTAATCAAAGCACAGTGGGAACTCACACGAGACAAATGACGATCTCAGGTCGACAGACTAACCTGTACACATGTCACCTGGGAACTGCTATCTGACAATAAGTATAATACCAACTAGCACATTTCCGGCGTGTCTGTCCAGTGTACTCATAATCCAATGAGCACATGTATACTATCTTAGGTGAACAAACTAACACCAATGGCTTATAAGACCCGGCCACCGCCCCTCATCGGGGTCTCGATCAGTATACACTAGTCTACACTGGAGTATCGATGCCCAGTCTTGATACTCCCGCGACTAGGGACATTTAAGGATGTGCTTATGGACCCCGGCTCCCATGTATATGATCGTCATCATAATGCTGGTAGTCAAGCAAGAATCCTATGGGCTCTATCAATATGTAATAGTGATGATAAAGGCAAACCAGACAGCATACTATCATCTCGAGTAAGACTGTTTTACCGGTATATGCCCTCCCTCAATCATCATAATCACCGGCCCGCGACTATGACAATTGTCTTGAGGGCACTATAGCCAACAATCTCCCACTTGCACTTAAGGCCAATTATTGCGGTGTCGCATACTCACAGCCCGTGTGATACCGAACACCCAACTTCTCTACTGATCAGTTTCGCAAAGCCCGTTTGCGAAACTATTGCGTTCGAGAAATAGCCTCAGTGAGTAGATCTGCTCCAATGTTTCTTTCTGTATCTCTCTATTTCTCAACTTCGTGGAGAAAGCTATCTCCCGAAATGAGCAATACCTGTCTTAGAATTTGTCTGGATATCTGATGGAACCCAGTTCACAAATGAACTACAAATCCAACAAACTTCTTAGACTGCATCGTCCACTGAATTTAATCAGTACCATACGCCATGCCTTTCCTCAGTATCCACTTGGACCACCTGTCCAACATACTGTCCCTCAAAAGAGGGAAAACTATAACTCTGACAGTCACTCTGTCATCCAGGTCACCTTGGAAGCCTGAAATGATAATCGTCTCCCGAAGGAGGCTGCCGTAATCATTTTCCAAGAACATCCATTTATGTTCAATAACTGCTTCCCAATATTTCTCCAGGATTGGATTAATATATGTTTATTGCAGCTGGTGCAAAAACAACATCTGGCGTGGTACTTGACATTTCATGATTAACTCAATTGCCTAAGCAAGTGATATGCTAATCATGCAGATCCCCCCCCCCCCCTTTAGTCTGTAAAACACCTTTAGAGAGGGTAACTCTATCACCTGCAGGTACACCACTATGCCAGGAGTCGTCCATTCTAAAATACCTTTAGAATAATGTCAAAGTACCCGGATTACGTTACTTCCTAAATCTAGATCTAAAACCATAGATCTAGTAACCAGAAAACCTGATATTATATCCATGTCCTATGTGGAGAAACAACTGTGTGACAACCACAATATAACCGATCGTAGTATATGAATATCTCTTCCTATCAAGTGCATATCATCCTAATAGCTGGACATCACACCCTATTACTTTCTTACTAGATCCATCTCCTATTCTGATGAGATCAAGGCCTATGACTGTCACATCAAAAATAGATGATCTATTTCCGCTATACCTGCTTTATTCTATAAATAGACATAAGCTACTTGCTCACTATGCTTCCGCTGCTCCCACTGACTACAACAACCCTCTGGCAGAGTCATATACACGTGCACTTCCAAAACTAGTTTAGAACGACGCTATACTAATCCTCCTGCCGGGTCTTATAGTCTAGAACAGTAACAATGGTAAGTCTCGGTAAACTAGAACCTCCCTGTCACCGTCTCTGAGAAGACCGAAGTGCATCTCGGGTGCCTGAGGTTACCCACCAAATATGCAGAGTGGTTAATGGAATGCCGAAACTAATTGAATTTTTAGGTTCTATTAAATCTTCAGTGATCGTTAGTAGTTCTGGAATAACTTCCAGTTCTACCATACTCCCACTTCTGTTTTTCTGAAAAATCCATTTTACTAAAACTGTGGCGAGTCAAGAATAATATAAATATTGATCTTCCTGGTGGTAGAAAGTTAACCCTCGTCAAAGCCCGGGATAGCCCACAAACAGCCATTACTGAAACGTGCCTCAAGTTTATCCAGATTCTGGTTTTAAGTATCAGACGGACAACTCTCTATACCTTAATATCGTTAAGATATAAATTGATTCTATATATATCAAATATAGAAACAAAAGCACTAATTTAATTGGAACCAGATTCAAAATCATGCAGCTATCTCCTGTGCATATCAACCAAATGGAAAAATGCCAATCAACATTACTCATCTAGGAGTGCCTCCATATATGAGTAACCTGAAAGAGAAGCAAGTTCTCAAAATCATTACTATCAACGGAATACCAAATACAAGTATCTATATCTTCGACTTCCTCGAAGAATCCTGATACTTCCAACAAATGGTTCTCTACTTTATTCTTATACCTATAACTTCTTAAAATCTGAACCTTGTATTTCAATGAAATACGTGTCTAGAACTAGAAAATTTATGAGTAAACAGAATATAGTACGAGTACCAACCCCATTGTGTAACGTTTTGAAAATCGTTTAGGTGAAATTTCAGAAAATCGGTAAAATAACGGGTGTTTTCCGTAAAAATTAGGATATAAATATCTTTTAATATAAAATTAAATATACATATTATAGCTATGTAATTGCTAGTATTTGGTGTTTATTGAGCCACCGGTAAAATTTCTAATTTTCTGAAAAATTTTCCGGAATTAATTATTTTAATATTATTTTAAGACGTCACTAATATATTTAATTAGGGAAAATTACAAATTGGAATGGATTGATACAAATTTTGTGCATCATGACACACTAAACTAACATATAAAATATTATTTCTGAAATGAAATGAAGTTGTTAAACGGTTTTGAAAATATCGAAGAAAAAGGGGGGTCAAATAGTGAAATTAGTGTTAATGGAAATTGGGGTAATACATTTATCTTTTTCCCTCACCCATACTCACCCACACCCTCTCTCCTCTCCCCAAATCAGCATCCCCAAGTCGCCCTTCATTTTCCCCACTTGTTTTGCCAAAAGAAAAGAAAACAAAGAAATGAAAAGAAAGAGAATGGATAAGAGAGTATGGTCTTTGGTTGACTTGGTCTTCTTTCTCCCCTTGACTTCACCCACCCCCACACCACACCTCACTCCCCTCCTCTCTTGGCTGAGACCAGCATCAGCCTTCCCCAAAATTTCCCATCTCAATTCCACCTCAAAACTCCACCATTTTTTCATCAAAAATCCAAAGAAAAACACACAAAATCAAGCTAAAATCCAAATCCAACTCCTACCCATTTTTCCTTAACCCTTATAACATGGATTTTGGTGAAAAGTTTGCATTTTGGGGGCTATGTTTCGGCAAGTGTGGATCTCATTTCAAACTTGTTTGAGGTATAACCCTTTTCGAATTGATACTTGTTCTAATCTATGTTTTTAATCAAGTGTTAATTAGGTTTTAATGGGTTCAATTGCATGATTAAGAAATTCAAGTTAGGGTTTTGTTTTGGAGTTGGGTTATGATTAATTGTGCATGGTTGTGTGATGTGGGCTAGTATCTTGAAACTTGTTAAAACTAATCTAGTTGCTAATTACAAGTTGTTACTTGAAAAATGTCCAAATTTAAGCTTTTTAACAAACTAGGTTTTTGTAAACTATAATTGATTAAGAGAAAAATCTAATTAGGTTATTCATGTCATTATTAACATTATAAATTATGGTTTAATACTTTAGTATATGCAAAACCAAGCTTAATTGTTAAATTGTGAATTTTGCTTTAAAAAGTGTTAAAATCGGATATTTTTGCAAACTAGGAATTTGGAATTAATACAAATTGATGAGATTAAAATATGAAAGTGATTTGTATGACCTAATTATGATATTTAATGAGCATTTTGGCCATTTGAATCGTTAAAATATGTAGATTGGTTAAAACATCAAGTTTTGAACCGAAATGGGAATTTGTGCTAACTAGGTTTTTGGGAAATAAAACGATTTGTTTAATTTTATGGTTTTGATGAATTAAACCCTATTTCTTATACAGTTAGTGAGTTTTGAAACCATAATTGATACGTGTGGTGTTTTTCTCGATCAATCGGCGTTTGTACGCTGATGTCGAGGGTTTTTTGGTTGATTTGTGAAAGCAAACCATATGTTTTGACCTATGTGAGATTTGTGTGTCGTTTTGGTCATGAGTCGGATTTTAATGCGATACGGTGCGTTATGATATATAGGTACCCTCACGAGGACTTCGAGATGACAAGCAAGCGCGTGGCGACTTTGGCATCGGCAAGCGAAGATCAGGTGAGTAGATTTATATCTACGGGGAGAAGTCGGGTGGATGGCGTATAGCACCCCCGTAAAGTTATGAGAAATGATGTGATGTGGTAACGATATACTTTTATATGTTAATGCGAGATATGTACACCTAGTAAGAAAAGCCTTCGGAGCTTATGGATTAGTGTTAGCGAGGAACGGAGGAAGGTTTTGATTGGTTTCTAAATCGCAACCCTAGAGTAAGGATTTGCATACACGCACACATATACACTTGCATACATCATTTTCTTTTACGTATATGGGATATGTATATATTTATATACACATAGGTATGGGACTATACACACACACACACATACACACACACACACACATGAATAATGAGGATAGTGGATGATAGTTGGGGATGAGTCGATGAGTTTGGGCTTGATGCCGCGAGATCGGTGATATGATTTGGATCGTATTATGAGATGCGAAATATGATGATAGCGGATCGGTAGGCGATGTGTTTCATACACACGCATTTATATATGTTGATGATATTAGTAGTGTACTAGACTTAGATCAGTACCCCTACCCACTATGTGATGATGTGGATACCAGGTGAATAATAAGATAAATGTGATATTGACCCGTACTCAGTTTGGGATGTCGTACGATGGATTTACCGTACGAGCTATATATTGATGATAGATCCGTACTCTTGATTTGAGGATGTCATATCAGATGGTGTATCATATGGGATACTATTGAGACGGGATCACCGACTATTATATAGACAGATATATATCGACTCAGATGTAGGTGGTTTCCGTACCCCTTTCGATTGGTTGTTAGTTAGACCTGTAGTTTACCAAGTAGATGTCAGACTTGACCCGAGTCATACCTATTTCCAAAACTGACGAATCATGAGAATTTTAAAGACATACCAAGGGATACTACGGATATTTTAAAAAGACGTATCTTTTCTTAAAAACACCGTAGTCCTTATTTTCAAACACTACGATTCGTACTATTTCAAACGGCAAGACAGTATAACACATGTATAGTAAGGTAGATTCCTTGTTGTTACGTTATTATTCATGTTCCGCATATTATTGTTGTATTACTATTCATTTTCCTTATTATGTTGTTATCGCCTCATTGCATGTTATTGTGTACGTAGTAATTATGAAACCATGCTGTTAGGACACCAACACCATTACCGATGACGCGTATGCTCCACGTACACTCGCTTGCCGGCTCACACACATCTTCATCGGTAATTGCCATGTCACGTACACTTTAGAAAATACTATTTCAGTGACATAGCTTGCTAGCTGATAGTTGTAATATTTTATAGTTTCCATATGCTAGTTAATTATTGCATTCATTGCATGATATCAGATGCATTCAGATATTCATTGGTTATGCAGTATTATGGAGATTTATGCCGGTATTCACTGTTTATTGGTATTATGATTTTGATAATTTCGGATTTACATGAGATTTCTGGATTTGGGGGAAAACCGGAAGAATTTAATAAAAGTTTAGTATCATCATTTTAAAATGCAAATTGCGGTTTTCTCGTGATGTATGAGTCGTCCACCATGAGTTTTCATGATTGTTGTTGGATTTGGAAACCCGATTCGAGGAGTTGGATGAATCGTCTCGGGTACATGGTGGGCCCGGTATGGTACCCCGGGGCAAGAAGCTCGAGTTGTATTCGATGAGCCTGGCAGGGGAGCGCTACCTACCGGTGATATTATTTGGACTCGTCGGTTATCCGGAGGATACCGGCCGGAGTCATAAGATGGATACAGGCTGATCCGTTCTGCCGGAGCCCGCGGGCCGATCCCGCAGATGATACGGATGCCTGAGATATTGATATTTGATATATTGAGATTTGATACTGAGATACTGAGACTTATGTTTTGTGTCGATGCTTGACACTGATTTCTCTGTTGCATTCATTGATGATACGTGATTGACATACATATAGAAATCTCATTGATTAAAGAAAACATTTATCTCACTCATGATATATTCTGTTTCCATTCGTAATGCATTCATACATCATACATCTGATATGTTGCTATCTGAGGCACCGACACGAGCAGGTAGTATTACACTATACATAACTGGACCAGGATTTTTTATTTGAGGATATTACCAGATATGACCTAGGATAGCGTTATACATGCGATTTCTATTCGTAGATGTTTTCTACTCATCAGCTGGCAACTCACCCCCGTTGTGCCACAGTTCCTTGCAGGTTTTGCTGTACAGGTTTCGTTGCGGTTTTGCTGGCACACTGTTCCTTCCGGGTGATTGCTTTGGTAGGTGGGTTCTTTGCATCAGGACCACCATTGTTTATATATTATTTCTGTTGTATCTAGAAACTCCATCAACCAGATTGTATATTTGAGAGAGATAGAAATCCAGACCTGTTATTCTTTCGACCTTAGAGTCGCGCGTTGTATTATTATGGTTTTCATGTTGTTTTGAGTTTCTTTTGAGTTTTGATCCTCGCCCTTCGGCGTTGTATATTATATTGCTTGCGTGGTTGTGACCGTCGATTGACGAAGAGCTAGCTCCCGCTTGGGGATGCCTTTTAACTTATTTCGTATACTATTCATGTTGTATCCCGTTTGGGGCCAGTATTTACAAAGGAGACTCTGCTAAAATTTTCAGAAAATACTTGAGGTTTTAAAAATACATACTTCAGCCTATGTTGTTAAAACTACTTGCTTAAAATTGGTTTTTCCTTCATTCTACTGCTTTTTTGGTTTTGATTTCTGGGTTTTGGCTTATTTAGATTACGTGCGCCTCGAGACGTTTCGTAATTTAAGTGCCGGTCATGTTCCGTACTTTTCGGGTCGTGACACATTGTCCTAATGGACACTGGACAACATACAATACTTTGTACAAGTCCCCTGAGTTCAATAACTCATACCCTGTGCGTCGTAGGTTGAAAAACTGTACTATGGTTAAGAAAAGTTACACCGTTGTTGAATGCACCTTACCTAATCACCAACTGATATAGGTAAATGTTATAGACATAATTTCAAATGGTTATCTCACTTTATAAAATAAACGTACAGATATATCAGTTTGAAATTGGTGCATAACAACGGATATTCAAAACCAAATATTTGCCATCCGGCAAAAACCAGATGATTTCCTCAAATATCACCAATTATAACGAATTCCGATATAATGAGGATCTAATCATCCAATTCCTAATATCTTACTCCCACTCACCATCTGTAATAACATACAGATGTGAGAAACTGATCTGGTAAATACATACCCTGGAGCTAGATTTCAATTGGGAAAACGGTTTTCAATTAACATCGCACAGTGAAACTGCAACATGAAAATGTTTCAAAAGGGGTTAACTGGTATTACTAGTAACGCCTCTTTCACTATCCTGATTCATGACAGTAACCATATACTTACTTGCCCTCACTCCAATCTCTTTATTATGTCTTTACTTATTACCTTCTGTACACCTTCTTTAGGCTAATTGGTTTTCTTCCTTCCCTACCCTTCGACACTAGCCTAAGGTTTGGAAGAAGACTATCCAATAATCGTAACAGGTGTACTCTCCTAATACCAGGAGCCCTCGCAACCTGAGAGAAGGTAAAGGGAAAAGACAACTGAATAATCCTATTCTATTTCTCCTGAACCGGAAACCATTCTCGAATCTGGAACAAATTCCTTCGAGTTCGTATGTGACTATACGATAGCATGTCCAAGCATTATAGACGTTCGTAGTGATACGAAGTGTTCTGGAGAAATCCAAAGTGGATGTGGGAGTGGCAGGAGTATACACGGTTTTGTCATGAATGATAGCAGTCGCAATTTTCTTTGTCGTTATTCTAATCCCTTTATATATCTTTACTTATTACCTTATGTACACCACACTTAGGATTAATTGGTTTTCTTCCTTCCCTACCAATCGGCACCTGCCTATGGTTTGGAAGAAGACTATCCAATAAGCTCAATAGGTGTACCCTCTCCTAATCCTAGGAGCCCTCACATCCTGAGAGAAGGTAAAGAGAAAAGACAACTGAATAATCATATTCAATCTCTCCAGAACCAGAATCCATCCTCGAATCTGGAACAAGTTCCTTCGAGTTCATATGTAACTATACGATGGATTTATCCAATGGAAGTGGATGTTTGTAGTGATACGGGGCGTTCTGGAGAAATGCGAAGGTGATATAGAAGTGGCAATGATATATGCGGCACCGTGACATTCCAAAAGCCAAAGTGTTTTTAAGAAGGTTCGGTTTACTTGGTTCATGAGTTTTAGTCAAGGGTCGGGCCATGGTCGCTATCAGAGAGAGAGAAAAGAAACACTCAGCGTGCATTCTAATCTAGATCAGAATGGTTAATCACTTTATCTAATCAGGATGACTCCCACT
This sequence comes from Agapanthus africanus, assembly GCA_030015575.1. NCBI lineage: Eukaryota > Viridiplantae > Streptophyta > Magnoliopsida > Asparagales > Amaryllidaceae > Agapanthus > Agapanthus africanus. The sequence goes on from JASDDO010000022.1 coordinate 13,454,278, forward strand.
GTTTCCTCGAATTCTCCTCCAAACCCAAAAAGAGAATTAGTCGGAATCACCCGAGAAGTAATCCTACTCATCAGTGGGAATCGGGATCCAACTATCATCGCATGATAACTTGATGGAAGCCACTCAAGTTATCATACTCCAGAAGGTATGCACAAGTCTAGAAAGTTTCTTGTATGTTTGAAACTCCCGATGTGATTTTTACCCCTAACGACTTCATGGACTTGATAGAGACCAACGTACCATAAGTCGCTAGTCAAGTTCAACCCGTCATTATCCAAGATTGATCTAAACCTACCTGCATAAGCCTTTGATAGAGACCAACGTGACTATGCGGCTGTCCTAGATAATCGCATATGCATGCTACAGACATGTATCACGCAGCTACCGTACACTATGCCTTGATAGAGACCAATGTACATAGCACGAATACTACGAGATACCTATCTGAAATGACGGAAGGCTACGGCTGGTTTTTGGCGAAAAAACTTTAACGTAACGAACTTGATATTATTGAAGGAACCGAGTAGTTTACAAATTTACAGTGGATAAAACTTTTGCTAAAGAGGTCACTCCCAGTGAAAGGATCTCGGCTCTTTCCTCGTCGAATGAGGTGCAGGATATTCCAAACTGGATACCACGATGCAAAGCAAAAATAATCGACTATAGTGAAGTTATTACATTGACGCAAACTTTTACTCAAGGGGTCACTCCCGATGAAGGGATCTCGGCCCTTGCCTTGTCGAATGAGGTGCTGAATATTCATAACCGAATACCAATGTGCAAAGCAAAAGCCAACGTCTGTAATGGCAGTTTTTAAAAACTTGGTTCCAACAACATCATATAGGTTTGTTTTATCCTTGCATTGATCGGAATCAATGCGGTCCCATCAATTAATCACACCAGAAAAGAACGAAAATAAAATGTACGTATATACTATCCGCATTCTCCACTGGGTCCCGTCATCACTCGTTAGGTTACTTAACTAAAGACAGAGCGGGGACTGGACTAGCGCGGGTGAAAAACATATACAACATCTATTAGTATATATATAAATATATATAACAATCATCCCAAGCATGATATAAAGCAACATCACAGAAGTATCACAGAAGCAACACAGAATGGTGGATAATTTTGGAGCCACGGGTTTCACTTGAGGCGCAAATGAGACCCGACGTTCCCTGTCGTGTGGATGGCCTGTGCAATGAAAACCTAGACCCCTACGAACGCGTCAAGTTACCTGCCAAAACCAGAAGTGAGGAAACCCTCTTCAACAATGTGAATGGGCCACCCAACACTTCACGGAATCCGGTAACTTGGGCACCCCTTCGTGGGTCAACCTATACCCCCTACGAGTGCGGCGAATAGCCTGCCAATTCTAGAGTAAGGTCCCCTCCGTCTCAACGCCATGAGATGCGGACCTGTTGCTTTCTAGAACCCGGCTATTCGTGCACTCCACCGCGGGGTAATCCTAGTACAGAAAAGAAAATAATATACATGGGTGACATCAACCTCAACCCGGTCGTGCCCCAAACGAATAATATATAAACTGGCAGTAACGGCAGTCCACATGTCAGACGCTCGCCCCGCAATATCAAATGTACAAATGAAACTAAACTGTACTAATATTGCACCATAGCTATCCACCACAACGATCCAACCACTACACAGCACAACACAGAACATCAACGTGAATGTCACGTTCGCAAACCCGTCTAAAAGAACTATAGCAATTAGACAAGTTGTACCGATCTAATGACATTCACGTTCGCAGATAGTAATGTAAGTACTGATAAACATTTAAACAGTGCTAAATTATCAACTTTGAAACACCCCGAATTGCCCCTGAACAACAGATAACATAATATCCAAAATGGGCAAAACAAACAATACCACTGAACCAATATTCCAGAGACTAGACCACACCAAAAATTTCAAGCCCAGAATCCAAATTTGGACCGGCCTGCTCGGATTTTTGAGCAATGTGATCGAGTCAATTTGGGTGGAAGTGGCTCGTATTTGGGGTGTGGTCTAGTGGTCATCTAAGTAGTTTTCTGCAGTTGTTTAAAAAAAATTTTGAAGACTTTGAAAATCGACAGAGAGTGGAATCTTCAGTGCATCGTTTTCGGGTTGTTTTGATTTTGATACATTAACATTGTCTAAACTAGCTAGATTAGGGTTTAAAGGCTGGCTATAATACCATGTTGGGTTACGACAGCGCCCCGGCCATCAAACCGTGGCCAAATGCGGAACAAAAATTTACTAAACTAGCGCTACCATTACCCGATACCCGGATCTATCTTAAACCCTAAACTAGCAAGCTATATATAAGAAGTTAGATAGTTATACCGAGTTGATCCGTGTCCTTCGGTCTTCAACCATCATCCCCAAGCTCTTAGTGGCTCCTTGATCGAATTTGGTTGCCGGTCATCCTCCATCTACGATGATCCACCTGAGAGAAACGGCGCAAGCTTCAGCCTCGTCGAGCGAGGCAACCGACACTCCAAGGTTGCTAGAAATGGAGAGTGGGGGTGTAAGAATGTGTTACTACATTTTACTCTCATCACCTTTGCTCAAAGGAGCAACCATAGAAGATGAAGGAGGTGAGGAAACAATGGCATGAACAACTCAAGAATTGGCTAAGTGTTGAAGTGAGTGGTGAATGAGAGAGCTAGCAAGTGAAGAAAAAGACTAAGTCCACACCAATAGTTGTGGTTGCCCCCCCTCTCTCTCATGCACAAAATATCTCATCTCAATTTGCAAATAAACAATTCCAAGCCATACCTATGACCCATGCTCATGCCACCTCACTCCTCCACCTCATTTGTGACACAAATGAATTTCCAAAAATAGAAAATCATACAAATGAGGTGTCCACTTCTAGAAGCTATTCCGTATAAATACGGAATACTTCCCGGTACATGTATCGAAATACATATACGCGTATTCGTACAAAAATACGAATAGCCAAGAGAGAAAATGAATAGTGAACAATAATACTAGAATACATATATATAAATACACATATAAATTATTAAATCAAAACCTGATTTAATAATCTGGCTCAATCCTAAGCCGCCAGTATTATCAACCGTCCGATTAAAATCTGTGCGGCATGCGCACATATTTAATCGGACACATGTATGTACCAACATACGTCATCTACACCATATCGCTTGAACCGTGAAAACGCTCTGTGTGAGACTCTAAAGACTCGTCAATACGCTGGCAGTGGGTTTAACCACAAGCACATCAGCGGCACTAGCTGTACGTAACGGCTACCCAGGTATTGAGCGAAAGGGAGACGGACGAGCAAACTCATTCTGAACCCCTACTGAGCCTGACAGTGACAATATCCGTACAGTCCGATCTGTTCTTCTAAGAGTGTCGCATATCGAGTCTAGGGGGGTGGATAAAATCAGACCTCTAACAACGCGACATTTAGTATCGGTATGAAACCCATCACCACCTGAGAAACTATCGATACTGAATCGATAATTGTAAATCCCCGTTTCCATCAATGAGAATCTTCCTATATTTTCCTAGTTCCCCCATATTTTTCTTTTCCTCGTAATTTTGTAGGAAATTGGTTGCTAGGTTGTCGTATTTAAATCTTTCTAAACCTTTAAAATCTAAAACCCAAAACCTTTAAACCCAGCCTAAGCCCAAGAAAACAAAATAAAATAATTAAAACTATAAACCCTCCTCAGCCCAGCCCGGTAGACTAAACTAAAACCAAATGAATTAATTAAAACTATATATACATGATTTTTCCCCAAGCCGGCTTATGAATAAAATTAAGAAAACCAAATAATTTTCCCCAAGCTCAGCCCACACTTTCCTTTTCCCGGCCCAGCCCAAGCTCCCCATGCCCGCGCCCACTCCCATACCCGACCCGTTGCATTCTTCTTCCTCGTTACAATTCATTTCCCGCTCGAACTCTCCTGCACTCCCCACGTCCCTTCCCACGTCGCGCGCGCCCACGTCGCCAACGCCGCGTCGTCGCCCACGTTCCCACGACCGTGCGCCCCTTAGCTCCTCAACCCCTCCTCGTCTCTCTCCAACACCCTCCCTGCTCACTCTCGACCTCTCTCAAACCCATACTCTCCTCTCTCCCAACTCCCAACTTCGAGCTCCCTCACCCCGCCGCCGCCGCCGACGACGACTATGACCACCACGGTTCCACCCTCACATCTCTCTCCTCTTCACTCCCTCGCCTGCACAGTCCTCCTCCACCACCGAGCTCACTCCCCTCGCCTGCACACCCTCCGCCACCTCGGCCATCGCCTACACACCCTCACGCCGGCGAGCTCCCCACTGCCCTGAACCACATCGTCGACTCCTCTGCATCCCCTGCATCACCAGTACCATCAAACCCGAGCCCCACTAACTCACTCCCTCTCTCTAAACCCACTGCCTCACCCCCTGCTGCCCATCACCAGAGCGACCACCACCGACCACCGTCGACCCCAGCGCACTCACAGGAACTTCCCAGCACCACACTCCGCCTCCAGCGATCGCGAACCATCCCCGGACAACTCCGACGACGAACCCGAAACGCGAGCCGAGGCCGTGAATCCAAACAGTGCCGTTCGTCGCGCGTTTGTGCCGTTGCCGCTGCCGCTGCCGTGCGTCGCCAAAGCGTCTCCAGGCAAGTTACCTACTTGCTTCATGCTATTTGTTTTACGAAAACTTGAAATACCGTCAAATTCTACATGAACATTTAGTACGACTTAAAATAGTGTATGTGTTCGATGCAAAACTCGAACAAAAACCTTTCTTTAAACTGACAAAAATTGATCGTATAATCTGGCCCATGTGATAATGAACATTGTGTAGAAATTTGACTGAAAAATATGATTGTTACTGGCTTAAACGATCACCCCCAATTACACCCGTAAAAACTGAGAATTTCCCGCACCTGAAACTTGTTAAAATCATAATTAATTGTGTACACATTGAAATGATGCGTTCGAGTGCTCAAATCGAAGCCGACTCGACGACATGGAACCATATATAAGTTTTTAATTGTTTATGTACTGAAAATCTGGCAAGAACTGGTTTGGAGAGCGGCTCTGGACTGCAGTCTAGAGCAGCTCTGGTTGTTGTTTTCTGTCTCGTAATGCTTACCCCTTCGCTTCCTGAACTTGTATGTTGTGGAACCTTATACTGTAGTAAAGATAAAACTGTTAGCTAAATAACTCAAGTGATTTCACCCCTTTATATCGTCATTTACTATTTAAACTGAAATTTAAAAGAACAGGACGTCTAGCAGTCCCAAACAGAAACAGAACTGATACCCTAGTGTTGAACAGTGTATAACTTCTGACGTACAGACGCGATTGAGAATCCATCTATTGATTTGGAAACCCTATTTAAAAACCTATATTTTATTCAACTGTAGAGTCGCTAAATTCTGATCCCAACTGGGCAAAAATTGTGCCGCGAAACGGACGTTTAGTTCAGAAACTGAATTTCCTGCAATGAGCACTTAAATTGAAACGGCTGTAACTTGAATACCAGAAATCCGATTGTACTGAAACAAATTTTGCTGAACTTCCGACAGAGTGTACTTGTTACCGTATTTGTATCGTTTCACTAAATTCTGAGCATATGAATTACTGTAATTTTTTTAAGCTTATGACGTGCATAATAGTTCATATCACACATGACTTGTTAACTGCATAAATGTACATACCTTACCCAATTGCCACATACATAGTGATAGTGCGCGTTATTATTCAGTGGACATTGCATTATCGTGCGTGAAGGGTATTGGTTTAGGAGTATCAAGTACGCCAATGGAAAAGTGAATGATTCGTGACAGTGATTAATACAGTGAACAGGGATAAAACCGTGTTATTGGTGCATACTTGTACACGACTAAACCATATCAATAGTGTAAACCTGGGGAAAAAGGGGAAATCGAAGTGGAAAGAGTATCGTATTTAGCGAGGACCGTGTTTTAGAGGATGATCATTCGAACAACGACTCTTATATATATTAGGTAGGATCTAGCGATCCGGCTGACAGGGTTATGTCCCGGGCGTGTGGGCCATTATCTCGGGTATGTACGAGACTCCCGTTAAACATGATCTTCCTTTCCACAATTCGATTTCAAACATGACTTAGAGACTGATAGGGACACAGATCATACTTTGCATCATTTAGTGACATAGTGATTATCTGCATTTTACTTCCACTGTTATTACCTTATTTGCCTGTTTCATGTCATTATTATAATACCGCTATTACGTCGCTCTGACGACCTGAGTATGCATGCTCAGACCTCGAGGAAGAACCAGCGCAGGAGTCGGATTTACCTTTCGAGCTAGCGGAGATCTAGTCTGGAGTACCTTTTTCTTCTTTTCTGCTTTCCCTAAAGAGACCTTATATTCGAACTTGGTTAGTAGCTCTTTTCTTGTTTATTTGTAAATTGTGAACAATGAACTTTAATGTAATATTGTAGTGATGTATTTCCTTTACTTCTGTGCTTTGTTTACTGATTACCATGTAATGGTAGAAGCCGAAGTATGACTACGGCGGGATTATTCCTTGACCGTAGGAGCATGGCTGGCCTAGTCATCCCTCGTTTTCCGTATTTTGGGAAGCAGGGCGTGACATGGTTTTGTTGGTATCAGAGCCGTGTTTAGTAGCAAGGGATAACATTAACTATACCGTATTACATTATTTTCGCTTCACTATTCCTGATTTTCATCCTTGTATCTAATCATATCCTTTTGAATATCTTCCAGTGATATGACTTCCCCGAATGACCACTCCTTGGACTCAAGTTCTCAGGATCGCACGGAGAGGATACTTAGTGCACTGACCTCTCTCGCAGAAGCTCAGGAGAGGAAGACGGACTTGCTCGCCGAGGGACTCAGGGCTATTACCGCTGCAGGGGGACCCTCCGCACTTATTACCGCCCCCGAGGGCACTACTCCACCAGCTTTTTCTGCTAGGGCTGACACCGTATCAGATTTCCGGAGGTTGCATCCAGCTGCATTTACAGGGCTAGCCGAGCCACTTGAGGCCGAGCAATGGCTAGTTAATATGGAGAACTTGCTGATGGCTGCCAGGGTATCAGAGGAAGATAAAATGAATGTGATAAAGATCCAGTTGGAAGATGAAGCCCGTACATGGTGGTCAGTGGAAAAAAGCAGGTTAGACAGGCCAATTGAATGGAGCAAATTCAAGGAGTGCTTCCTGGACCATTATTTCCCTTCTACCGCCAAGGCAGAGATGGAGGAAAGATTCATTCTACTGAAGCAGAATGGCCACCCCGTGGACGTATATGCGGCAGAGTTCAACCGTCTGAGCCGATTTGCTCCGTACATGGTCGCTTCAGAGGCCACCAGGGCCAGTCGCTTCTTACAGGGACTCGATTTTGAGCTACAGCAGTTGATCACGTCGCTCGAGTTTCAAACTTTTGCACAGGTACTCAACGCGGTGAGAATTCAGGAGAAACTGATCAACAAATTCAGGAAGCCCCCAGTTGTTCCAGCACGCACCCACGCACCGTTTCGAGGAGCCATACCAGTTCACAGGCCTGGGACGACACAGATGAAGCACTCATTCGTACCCCAGCATCGCCCCCGAAGCAAGAACGTGGTTTGCGGCTACTGCAACAGAGATGGGCATACCCGGAAGGACTGTCACCGCGCCAAGGGACGGTGCTTGATTTGCGGATCCAGTCAGCACAGGATTAGCAGTTGCCCCGAGCGAGCAGAGATACAGGGAGGGTCTGGACCACAGCAGCAGAAGTCACAGGAACAGAGGCAGCCCTACACAGGCCGTGGTCAGGGACAAGCTTTCACCTTGACCGCCGAGCAGGCAGAGGCTTCAGGCGAAGTGGTCACAGGTATTCTACTCGTACATTCCTTGCCAGCTAGAGTACTATTTGATTCTGGAGTATCGCACTGTTTTATATCTGAGCATTTCGTTGATACACACTCCATACCACATGAACCACTAACCAAGGGTTGGGAAATACATACGGGTAATGGCGTGATAGTATATAGTCGGGAATGTAGATCATGTCCGGTTGTAGTGTGTGGCAGGAAATTCTATGCGAATTTCCTTTTGATCGGGACAGGCAGCTATGACGCAATTCTCGGGATGGATTGGATGGGTACCTTCCATGCAGTTATTGATTGCCGAGCAAGGAATGTGATCTTTCGCATTCCCAATCACCCGAAGTTTATCTTCGAAGACGAGAGCGAATCTTTGGAGCAAGCCAAGTATAGAGCCAAGCCAAAGGAGCTGACAGCTATGGAGATTGATGAGAGCCCATCCCCAGAGATTGTTCGGGATTTTCTGGACGTGTTTCCTGAAGATTTACCAGGTCTACTACCTCCACGCGTCTTGGAATTCTCGATCGATTTGACTCCAGGTACAGCCCCAGTTTCCAAGGCTCCGTACAGGATGGCACCGGTTGAGTTGGCAGAATTGAAGAAGCAAATTAAAGAACTCTTGGAGAAGGGATTTATCCGGCCGAGCGTGTCACCGTGGGGTGCACCAGTTCTGTTAGTGAAGAAGAAAGATGGATCGCTGCGGATGTGTATAGACTATCGGGAGCTGAACAAAGTCACAATAAAGAACAAGTACCCAATTCCGCGCATCGACGACTTATTCGATCAGTTAAGTAGGGCCAAGGTATTTTCGAAGTTAGATCTCCATTCTGGCTATCATCAAATCAGAGTAGCAGTCGAGGATGTATGCAAGACGGCTTTCAGGACCCGATACGGACATTATGAGTTCCTTGTGATGTCGTTCGGTGTTACCAATGCTCCAACGATATTCATGGATTTGATGAACAGGGTGTTTGCAAAGTATTTGGACATATTTGTCGTTGTATTTATCGACGATATACTAGTCTACTCGAAGACCCGGGAGGAGCACATCGAGCATTTGCGCACGGTTCTACAAATTCTTCGGGAAGAGAAGCTGTACGCGAAATTGAGCAAGTGTGAATTCTGGCTCGACAAGGTTCAGTTCTTGGGACACATTGTTTCGGGCGAAGGCATCTCAGTAGACCCAACAAAGATAGAATCTGTCAGAGATTGGCCAACGCCGAAATAAGTGGCCAAGATCAGAAGCTTTCTGGGATTGGCAGGATATTATTGGAGGTTCGTCCAAGACTTTTCAAGAATCGCTGAACCGTTAACGAGGATGACACGGAAGGATGTACCGTTTACGTGGACAGAGGAGTGTACTCAGGCATTTGACACACTGAAGCAGAAGTTAACCACGGCGCCTATTCTTACAGTACCAGATGATTCCGGTGGTTTAATGATACACAGTGATGCCTCAGGGAAGGGATTAGGCTGTGTTCTGATGCAGCACGATCGAGTTGTTGCTTACGCCTCGCGATAGCTGAGAAATCACGAGAAGAACTATCCTACGCGTGACTTGGAGTTAGCTGCAGTGGTTTTTGCGTTGAAAATTTGGAGGCACTATCTATTGGGCGAGAAAGTGGAAGTGTACATGGATCATAAAAGTCTGAAGTACGTCTTCACTCAGAAGGAACTAAACATGAGGCAGCGCCGATAGCTAGAGCTGATGGCGGATTATGATTTGGACCTTCAGTATCACCCGGGAAAAGTAAATGTTGTACCAGATGCTCTCAGTCGCAAGCCAGCGGTCATGATGTTGACCAGTCAGAGGAGCATTATTGAGGACTTTCAGAGACTCGAGCTTGAAGTCGTTACACCGAGCGCAATCAGACAGTTTTGGCAACTACAGGTGCAGTCTTCCCTTGTGGATCGCATCAAGGCTGCACAACCGGATGATCCTCGATTGCAAAAGTTCAGAGCGCAAATAGAAGCCGGGCTGAGAACGGACTTAATCATACATGAAGATGGCTCTCTGAGATTCGGTAGTAGACTCTGCGTACCCAAAGGAGATGTTTGAGAAGAAGTACTAGCTGAGGCGCATAGTTCAGCTTATTCTATGCATCCGGAAGGTACAAAGATGTATCGGGATCTAAAGCAGCATTTTTGGTGGAACGGGATGAAGCGAGAAATTGCGCGGTTCGTATCCAGGTGCTTGGTATGCCAGCAGGTGAAGGCGGAACATCAGAGGACAGCAGGGTTGTTACAACCGCTTCCGATACCAGAATGGAAGTGGGAGCACATTACAATGGATTTCGTGACGGCCTTACCGCGGAGCCGTAGAAGCAACAACGCCATTTGGGTTATCGTCGACCGCCTCACGAAAGCTGCACACTTCTTACCTTTCCGAGTGGGACAGTCGACAGAGTCACTAGCAGAGAAATACATGCAGGAGATAGTGCGACTTCACGGTGTTCCGGTCAGCATTGTGTCATATCGAGACACTAGATTTGTTTCGCACTTCTGGAGGAGCTTACAGGAGAGTTTGGGTACCCGCCTCAAGTTCAGCACAGCTTATCACCCGCAGACGGACGGACAATCCGAGCGTACGATTCAGGCACTCGAGGATATGTTGAGAGCCTGCATGTTGGATTTTCAGGGTTCCTGGGAAGATCATCTGCATCTAGTTGAGTTCTCTTATAACAACAGTTACCAGGCCAGCATCCAGATGGCTCCTTTCGAAGAACTTTACGGGCGTAAGTGTCGATCCCCAGTGTGTTGGGATGATGTGGGAGAACGAAGATTACTGGGTCCCGAGCTTATTGTTCAGACAGTCGACAAGGTCCAAATGATCAGGCAGCGCATTAAGACGACTCAGGATCGACAGAAGAGTTGGGCGGATACCAGCAGGAAAGCACTAGAGTTTGAAGTCGGATATCATATATTCCTGAAGATTTCCCCTACCCGTGGAGTTATCAGGTTTGGAGGTCGGGGAAAACTCAGTCCCCGCTTCATCGGACCTTTTGAGGTGCTAGAGTGAGTAGGAGAGGTGGCCTATTGACTTGCCTTGCCTCCATCGCTAGCTGGTGTGCACAATACCTTCCACGTGTCTCAGTTGCGGCGTTATGTTCGAGATGAGAGCCATGTTCTGGACTATTCGGAGTTAGCTTTGGGTACCGACCTATCATACGAGGAGCAGCCCACCACCATCCTCGACCGCAGAGAGAAAGTGCTGAAGAACAAGGTCCTTCAGTTAGTCCGAGTGTCTTGGGGCGGTCGTTTCCCAGGAGAATCTACCTGGGAGCGGGAGGAAGATATCCGTGCACGTTTTCCACACCTCTTTGTTTAGTACTTTTGTTTCATTGTATCCTTGTTAAATTTCGAGGACGAAATTTTTGTAAGGGGGTATGATGTAAATCCCCGTTTCCATCAATGAGAATCTTCCTATATTTTCCTAGTTCCCCGATGTTTTTCTTTTCCTCGTAATTCTGTAGGAAATTGGTTGCTGGGTTGTCGTATTTAAATCTTTCTAAACCTTTAAAATCTAAAACCCAAAACCTTTAAACCCAGCCTAAGCCCAAGAAAACAAAATAAAATAATTAAAACCATAAACCCTCCTCAGCCCAGCCCGGTAGACTAAACTAAAACCAAATGAATTAATTAAAACTATATATACATTATTTTTCCCCAAGCCGGCCTATGAATAAAATTAAGAAAACCAAATAATTTTCCCCAAGCTCAGCCCACACTTTCCTTTTCCCGGCCCAGCCCAAGCTCCTCATGCCCGCGCCCACTCCCATACCCGACCCGTTGCATTCTTCTTCCTCATTACAATTCATTTCCTGCTCGAACTCTCCTGCACTCCCCACGTCCCTTCCCACGTCGCGCGCGCCCACGTCGCCAACGCCGCGTCGTCGCCCACGTTCCCACGACCGCGCGCCCCTTAGCTCCTCAACCCCTCATCGTCTCTCTCCAACACCCTCCCTGCTCACTCTTGACCTCTCTCAAACCCATACCCTCCTCTCTCCCAACTCCCAACTTCGAGCTCCCTCACCCCGCCGACGCCACCGACGACGACTACGACCACCACGGTTCCTCCCTCACATCTCTCTCCTCTTCACCCCCTCGCCTGCACATTCCTCCTCCACCACCGAGCTCACTCCCCTCGCCTGCACACCCTCCGCCACCTCGGCCACCGCCTGCACACCCTCACGCCGGCGAGCTCCCCACTGCCCTGAACCACATCGTCGACTCCTCTGCATCCCCTGCATCACCAGTACCATCAAACCCGAGCCCCACTAACTCACTCCCTCTCTCCAAACCCACTGCCTCACCCCTGCTGCCCATCGCCGGAGCGACCACCGTCGACACCAGCGCACTCACAGGAACTTCCCAGCACTACACTCCGCCTCCAGCGATCGCGAACCATCCCCGGACAACTCCGACGACGAACCCGAAACGAGAGCCGAGGCCGTGAATCCAAACCGTGCCGTTCGTCGCGCGTTCGTGCCGTTGCCGCTGCCGTGCGTCGCCAAAGCGTCTCCAGGCAAGTTACCTACTTGCTTCATGCTATTTGTTTTACGAAAACTTGAAATACCGTCAAATTCTACATGAACATTTAGTGCGACTTAAAATAGTATATGTGTTCGATGCAAAACTCGAACAAAAGCCTTTCTTTAAACTGAAGGAAAATGATCGTATAATCTGGCCCATGTGATGATGAACATTGTGTAGAAATTTGACTGAAAAATATGATTGTTACTGGCTTAAACGATCACCCCCAATTACACCCGTAAAAACTGAGAATTTCCCGCATCTGAAACTTGTTAAAATCATAATTAATTGTGTACACATTGAAATGATGCGTTCGGGGGCTCAAATCGAAGCCGACTCGACGACCTGGAACCATATATAAGTTTTTAATTGTTTATGTACTGAAAATCTGGCGAGAACTGGTTTGGAGAGCGGCTCTGGACTGCAGTCCAGAGCAGCTCTGGTTGTTGTTTTCTGTCTCGTAATGCTTACCCCTTCGCTGAATGAACTTGTATGTTGCAGAACCCTGTACTGTAGTAAAGATAACGCAAGTGATTTCACCCCTTTATATCGTCATTTACTATTTAAACTGCAATTTAAAAGAACAAGATGTCTAGCAGTCCCAAACAGAAACAGAACTGATACCCTAGTGTTGAACAGTGCATAACTTATGACGTAGAGACGCGATTGAGAATTTGTCTATTGATTTGGAAACCCTATTAAAAAACCTGTATTTCATTCAACTGTAGCGTCACTAAATTCTGATCCAAACTGGGTGAAAATTGTGCCACGAAACGGACGTTCAGTTCAGAAACTGAATTTCCTGCAGCGAGCACTTAAATTGAAACGGCTGTAACTTGAATACCAGAAATCCGATTGTACTGAAACAAATTTTACTGAACTGCCGACAGAGTGTACTTGTTACCGCATTTGTATCGTTTCACTAAATTCTGAGCATATGAATTACTGCAATTTTTGTAAGTTTATGACGTGCATAATAGTTCATATCACACATGACTTGTTAACTGCATAAATATACATAACTTACCCAACTGCCATATACATAGTGATAGTGCTCGTTATTATTCAGTGGACATTGCATTATCGTGCGTGAAGGGTATTGGTTTAGGAGTATCAAGTACGCCAATGGAAAAGTGAATGATTCGTGACAGTGATTAATAAAGTGAACAGGGATAAAACCGTGTTATTGGTGCATACTTGTACACGACTAAACCATATCAATAGTGTAAACCTGGGGAAAAAAAGGGAAATCGAAGTGGAAAGAGTATCGTATTTAGCGAGGACCGTGTTTTAGAGGATGATCATTCGAACAGCGACTCTTATATATATTAGGTAGGATCTAGCGATCCGGCTGACAGGGTTATGTCCCGGGCGTGTGGGCCGTTGTCTCGGATATGTACGAGACTCCCGTTAAACATGATCTTCCTTTCCACAATTCGATTTCAAACATGACTTAGAGACTGATAGGGACACAGATCATACTTTGCATCATTTAGTGACATGGTGATTATCTGCATTTTACTTCCACTGTTATTACCTTATTTTCCTGTTTCATGTCGTTATTATAATACTGATATTACGCCGCTCTGACGACCTGAGTATGCATGCTCAGATCTCGAGGAAGAACCAGCGCAGGAGTCGGATTTACCTTTCGAGCTAGCGGAGATCTAGTCTGGAGTACCTTTTTCTTCTTTTCTGCTTTCCCTAAAGAGACCTTGTGTTCGAACTTGGTTAGTGGCTCTTTTCTTGTTTATTTGTAAATTGTGAACAATGAACTTTAATGTAATATTGTAGTGATGTATTTCTTTTACTTCTGTGCTTTGTTTACTGATTACCATGTAATGCTAGAAGCCGAAGTGTGACTACGGCGGGATTATTTCTTGACCGTAGGAGCATGGCTGGCCTAGTCATCCCTTGTTTTCCGTATTTTGGGAAGCGGGGCGTGACAGTAATTCTCGTCCACCATGGTCATGGATTTCTGGTGATGGCCACCCGTGCACAACGCGACATCAACCCCCAATACCGAGAGAGGCGAATCCCCGACGATCCGATCACTGCCTCCATGTGGCTCGGGACTGTACCCAACTAAAACCTGGTTGCACAACTCCTTTGAGCCATGGTAGGGTAGTAATCAAAGCACAGTGGGAACTCATACGAGACAATTGACGATCTCAGGTCAACAGACTAACCTGTACACATATCACCTGGGAACTGCTATCTGACAATAGGTATAATACCAACTAGCACATTCCCGGCGAGTCCGTCCAGTATACTCATAACCTAATGAGCACCTGTATACTATCTTAGGTGAACAAACCAACACCAATGGCTTGTGAGACCTGGCCACCGCCCCTCGTCGGGGTCTCGATCAGTATACACTAGTCTACACTGGAGTATCGTGCCCAGTCTTGATACTCCCACGACTAGGGACATTTAAGGATGTGCTTATAGACCCCCAGCTCCCACGTATATGATCGTCATCATAATGCTGGTAGTCAAGCAAGAATCCTATGGGCTCTATCAATATGTAATAGTGATGATAAAAGCAAACCAGATAGCATACTATCATCTCGAGTAAGACCGTTTTACCGATATAGGCCCTCCCTCAATCATCATAATCACCAGCCCGCGACTATGACAATTGCCTTGAGGGCACTATAGCCAACAACTACGGCAAGATTTTTCCTTGACCATAGGAGCATGGCTGATCTTGTTACCCCTCGTATTCCGTATTTTGGAAAGCGGGCGTGACATTGGGTTTTGCCAAATGACACTTGTACCATCCCATACCTTATGTGCTTATCTCTGTTTGCATATAAGCCATGGGGTTTATAAAATTTTAGCTTTTGCCCATTTTACATTCATTTATTCCTAAAAAAAGAATTACATTAAACTAATTTATGGCTTCATTATTTTTGTCATGGGGCCGGTCTCTTCCATGCTCGGTCTTGACCTAGGCTTAGGCGCACTTAGCTTGGGGTTGAATTTGATTTTGACTTGATCAACTGGGATGTAATTTTTGACCCCAACAATTTCAAAGTTTTTTGTTTAGGGTAAAGTTGATAACGATTAATCAAGTTTAATATTTTGGATATAGAGTTTTCTTAATGAAGTTTGTTATTTTGGATTTAGAGTTGGTTTTAGGATGGGATTTGGCAAGAGTTCAATATAGAGAAGAATGATGATGAATTAAAATTTGGCCTTGTGCGTGTGTGTGAGAGAGATTGTGCGTGTGTGTTTGTGTGTGTATGTGTGTATATGTATGTGTGTGTGTGTGTGTCTATGTGTGCGCGCGCGTGCACGCTTTTCACTAAAATACCCTTAACTGTTGTTACTTTTCACTAAAATACCCTTAACCGTTGTTGGTTTTTCACTAAAC
Organism: Agapanthus africanus; assembly: GCA_030015575.1. NCBI lineage: Eukaryota > Viridiplantae > Streptophyta > Magnoliopsida > Asparagales > Amaryllidaceae > Agapanthus > Agapanthus africanus. The sequence continues at coordinate 13,470,046 of JASDDO010000022.1, forward strand.
TACCTAAACAAATTTAAATAAACAATTCATCATCATAAATTATCTAAATTGCTATAAATTTCACTAAAATACCCTTAGCTGTTGTTGGTTTTCCATTAAACCACCTTAAAATTTTACTTAAAACCCTCTTTTACTCAATTTTACATTTTTTACATTAAAATACCCTTAACTATTATTGTAATTTTACTAAAATACCCTTAACTACTATTGTTGTAATTTTATAGTAAAATATCCTAACACTTAGTCCTATGCCTGACCCCCAACTCTAACCCTAACCGGCCCTAACCTTAACCCTCAACCTAAACCCTAACCCTAACTCAATCCTGAATCCTATCCCTAACCCAAAACCCTAACCCTAATCCCTAACTCGTAACTAACCCCTAACCCTAACTGGCCCTAACCAAACCCTAGAAACAACAACAACAACAAATTAAACAAGTTAATTCATAATTTTAAACCAAATTAATCAACAACAACAAAAATTTTAAAAATCAAAATTTACAAATTAAAACACTAATCTCGAAAGAAAGGAGACACGGCGATGAGACATGCGCGGGGAGGGAGGGAGGGAAAAAGATGAGAGCGGGAACAAGGGCTTTGGCGGCGAGGAGGCTCGAGGAGGGGACGAAGGCTTTGGCGGCAACTTCGAGCGGTAGGAGCTAGCTGCAAGCGCCGCAGGAGACATCGACTCTAGAGGCACGATGCGTGGAACCGAGCGAGGAGGCTCGAGGCGGCGGGGCAGGGCTTCGGCGAGGCTTCGATCGTCGAGGAACCGATTGACGAGTGCTTCGATTTTCAAGGAAGAGAGCGGCGGGAGAAAATTGGGGGGAAATGTGTGGGGGGGATTTTTTTGAGAGAGGGAGGGAAAAAGATGAAATCGCGGGAAGGTTTGGAATTGGGGGTTTGCCAGTGTGTTGTGGGGGCCTGTCTCATGTTTGATTTGATAACGGTTTAACCCATCACCCAATCCCTTGAAACCGCTACTCAAATATGGTACCAGATTTAACCGTTGCCATTTTCCCATTAAATCCGTTACCATTTTCCCATTACCGAAACCCATATTTGTAGTAACGCGAGTCTCGTTTCTTACAAATATACCCTACCCAAATAAGTAAGCCAATGCGGACTTTCGAGGTCCAAACCCGATAACCCACCACCTTCTAAATTTACTTCCCCCTTTACCTTTCCATCACTCATCGAAATCATCGCGCAAGCTCCCGCACCAAATAAAACCCTAATCGCCGCCCTCGATCGATCCCGCCATGGCCACCGGCGACAATGGCTCCTCCTCCTCCGGTGATACCCCAGATCAAAATCCTACCTCCTCTCTCCCCGAATCCGAAACCTCCGAGTCCTCGATCGAAGCCCTCGCCCGCAAGGTCCAGGAAACCCTAACCCTAGGCATCAACAACAGCAACAACAACAACAAGCAGCACAAGTTCTGGGAGACTCAACCCGTTGGCCAATTCAAGGACCTCAACAACCCCACGCTCGCCGAAGGCCCGATCGAGCTGCCGACGTCGCTGCCGGAGGTCAAGCAGGAGCCCTACAACCTCCCCGCTCTCTACGAGTGGACCACCTGCGACATGGACGAGGAAAGCACGTGCCTTGAGGTCTATAACCTCTTGATGAACAACTATGTCGAAGACGATGAGAACATGTTCCGTTTCAACTACTCCAAGGAGTTCCTGCAGTGGGCGCTTCGGCCTCCCGGGTTCTTCAAGGCGTGGCATATCGGGGTTCGAGTGAAATCGAGCAAGAAATTAGTCGCCTTTATCACCGGGGTGCCCGCGAGGATCCGGGTCCGGGATCAGGTCGTGAAAATGGCGGAGGTCAACTTCTTGTGTGTGCACAAGAAGCTGAGATCGAAGCGGCTGGCGCCCGTGATGATCAAGGAGGTTACCAGGAGGGTGCATTTGGAGAATATCTGGCAGGCGGCTTATACGGCTGGGATCATATTGCCGACCCCGATCACGACTTGTAGGTACTGGCATAGGTCTTTGAATCCGAAGAAGTTGATTGATGTTGGGTTTTCTCGATTAGGGGCCAGAATGACAATGAGTAGAACCGTTAGGCTTTATAAGCTGCCGGAATCTATGGTGACTCCTGGGTTTAGGAAGATGGAGCTTAGGGATGTGCCCGAGGTTACGAGGTTGCTGAGGGGGTACTTGGGTCAATTTGCGGTTGCCCCGGATTTCCATGAGGATGATGTGGAGCATTGGCTGCTTCCCGTTGAGAATGTGGTTGATAGTTATTTGGTCGAGTGCCCGGATACCCATGAGATAACGGATTTTTGCAGCTTCTATACGCTGCCATCTTCGATTCTGAATAATCAGAATTATTCAGTGTTGAAGGCAGCCTATTCGTATTATAATGTGTCTACAAAGACCCCATTGCTGCAGCTGATGAATGATACACTTATTGTGGCTAAACAGAAGGACTATGATGTGTTCAATGCGCTTGATGTGATGCACAATGAGGGATTTTTGAAGGAACTCAAGTTTGGGCCTGGAGACGGGCAGCTTCATTACTATTTATATAATTATCGGGTTCGGAGTGTGCTGAACCCTTCGGAGCTTGGGCTGGTGCTTCTTTAAATTGACTGCTTGTTCTTGGATATCTGGCAGGAAGATGTGGTATCGTATTCAATTGCCGTTATTTCGTTCAATTCTGTGTTTTTCTTAGGTTTTACTGTGTGCGATAATTTTGATCTTGAGTGCCATGTTCTTATTATGAAACTAAAGATTGATCTAGTGGGTGTCAGAGCCTTGAAGTTTCATGATTGGAAAATGAGGTAATTTGGGATGTATGGAATATAATTTATCTTGAAATAAGTTATTGCGAATGTGAACCTTCTTATGTCAATCTTTGTCGCTTAAATGGTGCTTTGTTTTTCTGTATTTGCATAATATAACTCCATAGCTTTTATCTTGTGCAGCATAGAATTTCCTGGTGCAATCAGTTACCGGTATCTATTTTTTATGTGACGTGAAAAATTGCATATGAGTAATTGTAACCTAATAGTAATGATTGACAAAATTTATATTGTTTATATGAACTCTATGGTTGCATCTTGCATGCTATACCAGCATTCATATATTTTTCCTCCACACCTGTGGTTCTTACATATTGGTTTGAAATTTATCTTGATCATAAAAAATCTCTCTACAGATAAATAACAACTACATTAGCAACTTATGAAGCATCATGATAGTCCAGATAGGGAGTTGTCCTTCCCCCCTTATACAGTATAGTTGAAAGACATCTATCTTCTTCAGAAGTGACCATCAGTTATCACACTGCCATCTTTATATTTAACCAGAAACATTCAGAAGATTTGTAATCATTTTGCCTTATAGGCTCAACTGATGTCTAACATGCTTGCCTATCAACCTTTTTTCTCATTACTAAATAGATAGCAGCCTAACTTTCTTAAGCATGATGAGAAACGGTCAGGCTCCAAAAATCTCACTTAACAACGTGATTTGGTTTGATATGGTTCAAGAATGCTAGATGGGGATTTTCAAGCTAGCATTCTAATTCCACTAGTCATAATAATAATGCAAAATTATCATACATTTTGCATTAGTTGATGGGGCCTTAGTACATTTAATATCTATATGCTTGATTAATATTCACATTGTATAAAAATTTCTTCATACGATAAATTACCTGAATACCCAGCCCAAATGGGGAATATAAACAAAGTGTTTTCTACTCTTTTTACACACTAAGATTGCCATTTATTCACTGTATCTATATACTACCACAAAATTCCTCTTCTTGTACTATCCAAACCACACATTAATAACAAATCATAAGGATTTATGAGTGGACAGAACCACATCTTTATACTCTTTAAGTTGTAACCTGCACACAGTTTATAGTGTAGGCAATTCACTTAGATATCTTAATACTATATACTTTTCTACCTTGGTCCATGAATTCACTAAGGTATACCATTACCATCATTATCCAATGCATATATGCTCATATTATTATTATTATTATTTTGGAGTACGGGGGCGGGGGAGCTCCTTAATGTTCAAAGAAATAAGTATGATAATGGAATCACAAAGTGAAGACACTAGAAAGTTGGGATATATGGGAAATTGAAATGATATGTTGATCTTTACGCCGGTTGTTGAATTATTGTAAGGAAAATATACAGGGTAACACATAATATACCTCATGTATACCTCATATAATACTAATCACCCCTTTGCTAGTTTATCTGCACATATCACACATAGGGTTCATCTTGACATGACTTGACATAAAACTGGAAATTTAATTCCTTGACTAAAACTCATTTTATGTGGCATGTACCCATACATGGAAGAAAGAGATATAAACAAAGATGGAACTATTTTTAGCAGTCCTCACGGAGAATGCTGACCTCACTGATGTATTTCTCCCTCATGATTGAGTATATATAGCCGATACATAGAAGTCCAATCTGTATATCGGGGTGCTTTCTTTTTTTCTTCTTCTATTTATTTAATTGTGATTATTAATTGGTGATGTTCACAATTCATTACTTATTACTAGATATTTACACCTCATAATGACACCCCAGCCACACAAAATTAGGATTTTGGAGTCTGGTTTTGCCAACTTTATGAAACTACAGTTTAGGAATCTTAGCTCCATTCCCAAACAGAGCCTTAGTTTTTGGGTGATTACTTTGTTGCTAAAACAGCCAGGATAAAGCGTGAAGGGATCCTACTTAAAAACTCCAAAATGCGAATCTGCAGGATTTCTTTTCATACATCCGCCAATATCAGCTGGTGTGATCTTTTTAGAAGCTCTATCTAGAAAGCGCTCATGAATGCCTATAAATATGAGGTTTGCCTCTCTCTGGATTTCTTTTTTAGTAGTGTTAAATTGGTAGCATTACTCTTCTTTCATCTGACTTTGCATAATATGCTTCTGTTTAACTTATGTTAGTCTTCGTTTTCTTAAAAAAATCATAATAAAAAAGTTCGTCTTCTTCTGTTTTATCTGCCTTTTTGGGCAAATCCATGTTCTTAAGTTGGGTTCTGGAGCTTAATTTTATGCGTTCCTAGGTAAGGGATTGCTATCATTATTATCATATTGAAGACGTGTCTCTCTGAAGCTCTTTATCTAGGCAGGCCAAGCCAGCTTAACCCTTAAGGTTTATGTTAATAGTATTATGGATGTTTGTTGCATGTATCTCATAACAATATTATAACAATTAATTGAAGAATTAGTGCTCCCAGACACTGATTTGTTAAAGCTGTCTTTATCAATCAAACATGTTTAGAGCTGATTTTGGTGCAAAAATTCACAAGTCAGTTTCCTTTTTCATTAGATTTTATTCTTTCAAAGTTATGAGTGGTCAGCTAAATGAGAAATTTTTATAAATCACAAGAGTCGTAGCTCAAACCCATCCACCTTTTTAGTTTTTGCCCGGTTTGGAGCATTTTGTATGAATATAAGAGAGATGATTGGATGATGGAACCTCCATTTATTCAAACAGAGAATGCATGGTTTGAAACTGCCATCATGAATGTCCCAGAAAAAAAACATCAAGAAGGACCTTAAATATTGATACAGTTTGTACCTGGTTGTAAATTATCAGGTGAGGAATAGAAAGCTTTGAGCTGCTAAGTATGTGGTTGTCCCTGTGATGATCCAAAGCCAAACCAAAAGGAAGAGAGAGAATTTTCTGGATGAGTGTAAAACCCTTTCCAAATCATCATAAGTGATCTCGCATACTACAATTTTTTTTTTGATGCTGCTTCAATTTTTTGTGAACCTTTTAATTGCCTCAAGCTACATTTTATGCTGGTTTGTTTGCAGGTCTTTGATAATGTTAAAGATCTTTGATTTCAGATGAAAATCATATTTATTCCTATTGTGAACCTTTAATTGCCATCGTGCCAGATCCTCCTGTTTCTTTTTCCATGCTCCATGTTATGATAGAAAAATGGAAAAAATTAAGCGTGGCCCCTTCTTTATCTCGTGCTACATAATAAGCAGATGCAGCCCAATAAATATTCTATGAAAATTTTCTTGGTAAACTATAATCTATGGACCCATTTTTTAATCCTAGTAAATTTGACTCTACTAACATGTCATCAAGGAATTTGGATATTCCATGGCTCTCCCTTCAAATTTGATACTCCAAAAACTGCAGTCTACAAGATATATCACATATGATAGTAAGTTTTATAAATATGATTATTTAATCAATTATGTTGATAATGGTACATTATATAAAACTAAGTATAGTTGCTATGCCTCTTGATGATCGACTTCTCTATATATCAGTATTACCGTTAAATGTGACTCTTTTTACTGTATATCTATATACCGACAAATATGGGCAACAAAAATTAATAGTAATTTCTTATATTTAAAAAAAAATTAATGTTGCAAATTAATTTACATTCAATGTTATTTTATAAATAAGATAAAATAATGATATATACCATATGGGTAAAAGGGCCTACAGTTGCCTTGTAGGATGCACCTTACAAAGGAGCTTACATTGCATGTTTTTATTGAACTTTGCATTGTGTTTTGCACTTAGGCCCACGGTCCTTTTCCCCACAAATTACAAGATTTAAGTGCAAAACACAATGCAAAGTCCAATAAATCATGCCATAGAAGCTCCACAGTACGGTGTACTCTGTGGACACTGTAGCACCTTTTTACCAATATTATATTTATAATATTTAATTAATTGACATATATATCATTGGCTAAGGAAGGATATTAATTGACACAGGCTAAGGAAGGATATTAAGATAACAGAGAACCAATTTGGGTTCATGCCTGGACGATCGACAACAGAGGCGATTCATTTGCTTCGTCAACTTGTCGAGCGCTTTCGAGAGAGGAGAAGAGATTTGCATATGATATTTATTGATTTAGAAAAAGCGTACGACAAGGTACCTAGAGAGGTATTATGGGGTACAATGATGAAAAAGGGGGTCCCCGTCAAGTATATTGACATAATCAAGGATATGTACGACGGAGTAGTGGCAAATGTCAGAATTTGTGGTGGCTTAACAAGTGATTTTCCGATTACTATTGGTTTACATCAAGGATCTGCATTAAGTCCTTTCCTGTTTACCATCGTGATGGATGAGCTTATTAGAACTATCCAAGATGAGGTCCCTTGGTGTATGCTATTCGCTGATGATATTGTTCTAGTAAATGAGACGAAAGCAGGGGTTAATGCCAAATTGGAATTATGGAGACAAACATTGGAATCTCGGGGATTCAGATTGAGCAGGTCCAAGACAGCATATATGCACTGCAAATTTAGTAGCCAGAGAAGTCAAAACCATATTGGTATAACATTGGAAGGGCAAGAGATATCACCGAGCGACCAGTTTAGATATCTAGGTTCCATCATCCAAAGGAATGGGGAGATCGATAGTGATGTTAATCAAAGGATCCAAGCTGGTTGGTTGAAATGGAGGAGTGCAACAGGGATTTTGTGTGATCGTAACTTTCCGTTAAAATTGAAGGGAAGTTTTATCGGAGCGCTATTCGGCCTACCTTATTATATGGTACAGAATGCTGGGCTCCTAAGAAGCATCATACACAGAAGATGCACGTAGCGGAGATGCGCATGCTTCGTTGGATGTGCGGTAACACTAGAAAAGACAAGGTGCGAAATGAGGATATTCGTGCAAAAGTTGGTGTAGCACCCGTGGAGGAGAAGATGCGGGAAAACCGGCTTTAGATGGTTTGGTCATGTGCGACGCAGACCTATGGAAACACCGGTTCGACGAATAGATACTCTCGATATGGGTAATGGCAAAAGGGCAAAAGGGAGACCGAAGAAAACATGGATGGAGGTGATACGAAACGATATGGTTGCCAAAGGACTCAATGAAAGTATATTGTTCGATAGAAGTGAGTGGAGACAGAGGATTCATGTGCTGGACCCGGCGTGATTCTCATGTTGGTTCATGTAGCCTACCCCATATGCTTGGGATAAAAGGCTCAGTTGTTGTTTGTTGTTGTATATATCATTGGCACATAATAGTAATATGGATACCTGACATCGTACCTGCTAAAGTAATGTGATGTGTTAGAGTTGCCTAGGCATAAATGATCTTTATGGTGGATTCATGATAATCTGTGTGGATCACACCAAGCAAACCAAAAGATGCATTGGTTAAGCCGAAAATGGTAATATAGGACGAGTAAGGTTGAGGACAAAAGTGAGATGCTATAGAAAGTAAAAACAAGAGCAAGATAGTTGGAGATAATTGCATTTTGTCCTTTGATTATTTTAATTTTCTTTCTTGGTGGTGTTTGAAATGTCAAAATATTTCGTCTTGATTGAAATATCAAATTCTTATGTGTTGTATGACATGATGCTACCAAAAATATTTTGTTGAGGTGGTTGGTGAATAGGCCAATGGGTATTTGATGTATTTTGACCACTGTGCTGGAACTTTTGGATTAGGAGCCTGAACCGTTGGTTTGGGGCATTATTCAATTCAAACAAATATATATGTTTTCTATATTGATCGGTGTGTTGCTATGAACCGGTACTGGTAGGGGCCTATATACGAATGCAACATTTTTATTTGACGGGTTTATACTGTTAGATTCTTTAACAATTTTGGATCAGTATTATGGTTTTTAAGGATGATTATAAGTTGTCATTACTTTTTTTTTGTTTTTTACCAAAACGGCAAAACCAATACTAATTTGGACCAACATTGATCCTCACAGACAAGAAATATTAGTGATTGATATACATGGTTTTGAACTATTTCATAGATATAATTAAACTTACTGACATATCGTCGACAAATACCTTTTGCTTTTAACGTCGTCATACTCATTTAACTGTAATATGGATTGGCGTGCTGCCAATGTATTAAACATTATGATTGATGTTGCTATCATTAATGCGTGCAACTGTGTATATTTAATTGTGCCTTTTCTTCTTTATGCTTTTTCCTGAGTTTTCAATCAGATAAATGAGTCATTTGAAACAAAAAAAAGTAATAAATATGTCCGTGCTGCTTAGATTTTTTCTGAACATGTTACGAATTTTTGGCTGCCAATATTCTAGATTTATTTTTTCTATTGGTCGTTGCTTTGAATTTGTTGTGCTGTCCTGCATTAGATATATTTATGTCTTATTGCATGACAACTTATATTCATATCCATTTTTGCAACAATTTTTTGCCTTTTGGGATGACAATGTATATTTATATCCATTTCTGCAACAATTTTTCTTCTGCTAAAAGTTTTATTAAGCACAACATTTTTAAAATAATATTTTACCTAATCCAACCTTTTCGGACTACCATCACATGCATGATGCACAGGGAACTAGTTAGTTCACATATATAGCAACAGTCATAAGTGCCACATCTTTTAAAAAAAAAAGTCAGAAGTGCCAGAGAAATTTCAAAAACCATTTACAACAAAGAAATCCATTGATTCTCATTTTTCATCAAGAACTACAAGGATAACACATGTAGTAACCATGAGGCTTTTTAAGGTTCTAGATATTTTATCATTTCTTCCAAAGTTTTAGCTGCATGCTTATAACTTTTTTTAACATAGTAATTCAGGTAGGTAGCGGAGTACACTATTATTTGAGTAGTAGTTACTTTTCGCAGCATTGACAAAGTATTCCAAACCATAGAATTTGCAATTTCCACCAGGATAACCCTCACTAACGCAGGTGTCGTTGCACTTTTTGTCGTTATTGATGCAAATTCCACTTATATTTTTGCTCATCAACACCAGCACAAAAGTTCCACTTATATTTTTAGACTCCATGGCATTTGCTTAACTGGACAAGTTTGCAATGAAATTGTAGAAGGTTAGACTGGTTATTAATGGATGATTACGAGCATGTATCTAAATGAGTTGTCTTCGAACTGTGTACTTTATTTGATAGATAAATTTATTCTGGCATTGAAGGCAAATGCTTTTTGAACAGAATATTTGAAACTAATGCAGGCAGTAAATTCCTGAAGGCAAATACATGTTTTGAACGAGACCTTAGAATAATTTTGCTCACCATACATTATTTGATTCACCATGCGATATGCAAATGTACTCATTTGATCTGAAAGCTAGAAAGCATGTACTAAATATCAGTCTCACCAGGCATTATATTTAAGTTTATATACGATTTCTTTTGCTCAGTCCAACTTTGTTGAATCATTTGATTTGATATGAAACTATGTTAAATCACTGAAAGAAAGCTAGGAAAAGTTGGAAATGTATAAACTAAAACTACTCATTAAAGTTTGGAATCCAGTGTTAAGGTATCTTTTCAGTTTTTTACAACAATTATGACTTGGGAATAATATTTGTAGCTCAGGAATAGGAAAATTTTAGCAATCCAATTAATATGGTGTCTTTACAGTTTCCACTTGCCATTTTTCAGTATCCATCCTCTCATTGCAGAAATTTGCCAACTAATCATGGGCAACTTCGATGCGACCATCAATATCATCAAGCTATTATAGGCATCCTTGAAGCTCCACTTTGCCTTTCAAAGCTTCTGCTCATAACTTTGTCTTTGTGCTCCAAAGACTTTAGGTGAGCTTTAACGGATTCTGCTTATTGTAGTACTCTTCCTGTCTGAAAGGAGCTTATGTCTAATTATCTACCTGGTGTGCTGCAGGTAACTTTCCAATAGAAAATGAGTTTATGAAATCTGGATATATTCGATTCATTGTTGTTGTTTATTTTTTTTATTAGGCATTTTGGGTCTATTTTAGCAGAGTGGATGAAGATAAATTGGTCCAATTCATATGGAATTCTGTTTTCTGACTAGGACTTTGGTGAAGAATTGGAAGTAAATCTACTGAAGCAAGATGACAAATGGAGTAATCTTCAATAGTTTAGGGCCACATTTACATGATAGAGACCAAAACATCTCAATCAGGTTCAGAAAGTGAGAACCGTTTTTATTTGCATTCTCCTGTATTAGTTTCATGTAAATGCTATTCCTATATATGCACTTCAAGATTGATAGTTAATTCATTATCATTTGATATTAAAGTTTCTTCTCTTTTGTCTACATTTAGAATATTATAAACCAGTAATATCAAATCAGATGAGTAAAGAATTGAAAGAAGATGTTTCTCTCTCGTCTTAAGAGAAGAATCTCCTCTGTTGGATATCAAGAATTTAAGATGTTAACATAAGAACAAGGATATATACCATATAATTATAGACTACTCATCATAAGATGGACAACATAAGCACATATTTTTGTAAATTGAAATGGTATAAACACATTTAAAAATATGAAAAATGCATTCATAAGCTATAGATAATGAAATAAACAAAAGAATAGTTACCAATTGTATAATTGAAACAAGAAAAAATTAAAGAGCTCAAAATAGAGTTGAAAACCTTACCAAAATAATCCCGTTTACTGATTTATGGGGAAAAAGATACGATAGCAATATTCCCTTTTATCTGTTTCGTTAAACTGCTAGCTAGGTTTCATATGTTAATGAAGTTTAGGCTCTATTAGCAAGCTATGGTTTATAGTTTTGAATTGGTGGAGTGTTCAATCTACTGAGCACCTAATGGAGAGTGATAAATGACATATTATTTATCTTTCAATAGTTTATTTTCTTGATATTTTGAGCTACCAACAACAACAACAACAACAACAACAACTACTGAGCCTTTTATCCCAAGCATATGGGGTAGGCTACATGAACCAACATGAGAATCACGCCGGGTCCAGCACATGAATCCTCTGTCTCCACTCACTTCTATCGAACAATATACTTTCATTGAGTCCTTTGGCAACCATATCGTTTCGTATCACCTCCATCCATGTTTTCTTCGGTCTCCCTTTTGCCCTTTTGCCATTACCCATATCGAGAGTATCTATTCGTCGAACCGGTGCTTCCATAGGTCTGCGTCGCACATGACCAAACCATCTAAGCCGGTTTTCCCGCATCTTCTCCTCCACGGGTGCTACACCAACTTTTGCACGAATATCCTCATTTCGCACCTTGTCTTTTCTAGTGTTACCGCACATCCAACGAAGCATGCGCATCTCCGCTACGTGCATCTTCTGTGTATGATGTTTCTTAGGAGCCCAGCATTCTGTACCATATAATAAGGCAGGCCGAATAACGCTCCGATAAAACTTCCCTTTCAATTTTAACGGAAAGTTACGATCACACAAAATCCCTGTTGCACTCCTCCATTTCAACCAACCAGCTTGGATCCTTTGATTAACATCACTATCGATCTCCCCATTCCTTTGGATGATGGAACCTAGATATCTAAACTGGTCGCTCGGTGATATCTCTTGCCCTTCCAATGTTATACCAATATGGTTTTGACTTCTCTGGCTACTAAATTTGCAGTGCATATATGCTGTCTTGGACCTGCTCAATCTGAATCCCCGAGATTCCAATGTTTGTCTCCATAATTCCAATTTGGCATTAACCCCTGCTTTCGTCTCATTTACTAGAACAATATCATCAGCGAATAGCATACACCAAGGGACCTCATCTTGGATAGTTCTAGTAAGCTCATCTATCACGATGGTAAACAGGAAAGGACTTAATGCAGATCCTTGATGTAAACCAATAGTAATCGGAAAATCACTTGGTAAGCCACCGCAAGTTCTGACATTTGCCACTACTCCGTCGTACATATCCTTGATTATGTCAATATACTTGACGGGGACCCCCTTTTTCATCATTGTCCCCCATAATACCTCTCTAGGTATCTTGTCGTACGCTTTTTCTAAATCAATAAATATCATATGCAAATCTCTTCTCCTCTCTCGAGAGCGCTCGACAAGTTGACGAAGCAAATGAATCGCCTCTGTCGTCGATCGTCCAGGCATGAACCCAAATTGGTTCTCTGTTATCTTAATATCCTTCCTTAGCCTGTGTTCAATCACTCTCTCCCAAAGTTTCATGGTGTGACACATTAGTCTTATTCCACGGTAGTTTGAGCAACTTTGAATGTCACCCTTATTCTTGTAGATAGGTACAAGGATACTTTTCCTCCATTCATTTGGCATCTTTTTTGTCTGCCAAATCTTATTAAACAGATCTGTCAGCCATTTAACGCCTATTTCTCCTAATTCTTAGTAAAGCTCTCATTGAACAATTTGTCAAAATAATCTCTCCATCTTTCCTTGATATCCTCATTTCGAACTAAAACCTTCTGATTTTCATTTTTGACACACTTCACCGCACATAAGTCTCTAGTCTTCCTTTCCCGCATTCGAGCAATCCGGTATATATCATTTGCAGCCTCTTTAGTGTCTAATTTCTCGTACACCTCCTTGTAGACCTTAGATTTAGCTTCCCGAACAGCTTTCTTAACTTCCTTTTTAGCCATTTTGTACTTCTCAAATCTCTCCACATCTCTACTTTTCTTCAAATCTTTATAAGAATCTCTTTTAATTTTAATAGCAGTCTTTACATCTTCATTCCACCATGATATGTCCTTAGATGGTGGAGCACCACCTCTCGACTCACCCAGTAGATCTCTAGCTACTTTCTTGATACAACTAGCCATTTTGTTCCATGTTTTGTCTGGATCATCTTCCGACTGCCAATCCGCTTCTTGTACTACACGATCTATAAAAGCCTTTTGATTACCTTCTTTCAATCGACTTTAAGGTAGTGCCAGGTGAGAGTGTAACTACTCAACATAGACTTCTGATATTTTGAGCTACCACTCTTGATAAAAGATTGTTGGTTGTTTCTATCTCTTGGTTTTTTTACTAGTACTCTTAGGGTTCAATACTTCAATATTGTCACCAGGAGGTCTGTAATAAAGTCAGACCTTTACCTGAGTTAGAAGTTACTATGACTAATTCTACATTTAGTGGCATATATAAATAATCCAAAAGTTAAAATAAAGTAACAAGATCAGTACTGATATGTATAAACTATAGAATAATATTTTCTCACTTCAGCTGAATGCTTATTATTTTTTGTATTATAATTTAGCTAGTGGAATACAATATTGTTTCATTTTTCAGAACAACAGGTATGACACCCTCAGAACCAATAGACTTTGCAACATCGACAGTCATAATGCTCTTCAAGGCACGCACGCATCGCTGCAATTCCTATTGTTCCTGATGCAAATTCCATTGAATTCAGTGCTGATGTATATACACCCTCCATATTCATATTCGATTGTACTTGCTATATATATGCAATAGGAAAATGAATGAAGAGTAAAAATATTTGCATGAAAAGCATGTATCTATGAGGGAAGTGTTTGTAAGGTGACACCTTATACCTAAAATTAGGAGAAATAAAATGTAAAAGGGTAAACAATTTATATACTATCGATGTATGCATTCAACTCTCCACGCTATGTAGAGAGTTGAATGTGCACCTAAGGTCTTCACTTAACCTAAATTCCCTCGTGCGTTTATTTGAATTTACTCTTTAAGAAACACATGGCTCTTCTTTGCAATTTTCTTTTCTGTTAATTAATTAATCTGTTCTAGATATTAAACCGTATTACGAAAACTCATTGCTAATAACTTGCTTTATTTTCTTGATCCTATTTGAAGAATTAGTTTTAAACATGCATCCACCTGCAATCATTGTCTCATTACCAAAATTGTTGAATTTTTCTTTTCACAAAAAATGACCTACAAGGATCTAAAACCGCACAAGTCATTTAATTAACTCAGCAAACATATCTTGTCTAATTCCAAAAATCTTTTGTTTTGGTTAATTATAATCATGCAACACATAATTTGTATTATGATCACCAAATTAATTTGCTCCTCTTGAAGTACCATGCAAGTATTGTTTAATTTACTCAGTGATGCTTAAACCACAAATTAATAATACAATTAATTTGAGATCATCTTACTAAATCAAACATAGTACATAAAAAACCTGTGCTTAATTTAGTGTACTTCTTTCTTCACAATTTGCTAGGAAATTTGCATGTTATAAACTGCTTTTGATTCTTCTGCTCAGAAAGAAATCAAGAGAAAAGCGATGTCCTTTTGCTTCCGTGTCAATTTTTCCCGATCGAGCTGCAGCATTGTAGCTGGTTTAAAAGGATGCCGTTTTTCTCTCGATTTCTTTTTGAGCAGAAGATTCAAAAGCAGTTAATAACATGTAATTTTTCTAGCAAATTGTGAGAGAAAGAAGTACAGTAAATTAAGCACATGTTTTTGATATACTATGTTTGATTTAGTAAGATGATGGAAAATTAATTGTAATATTAGTTTATGGTTTAAGCGAGTAAATTAAGCAATAACTGCATATACCTCATGAGGAGCAAACTAATTAGGTGATCATATTACAAATTATGTGTTGCATGATTATAATTAATCAAATCCAAAGGTTTTTAGGATTTTAGACAAGATAAGTTTGCAGAAGTAATTAAATGACTTGCATGGTTTTAGATCCTTATAGGTCAATTTTTGTGAAAAGAAAAGTTCAACAATTTTGCTAATGAGACAATGATAGCAGGTGGGTGCATGTTTAATGCTAATTTTTCAAAGAGGATCAAGAAAGTAGAGTTAGTTGTTAACAATGAGTTTTGTAATACAGTTTAATATGTAGAAGATATTAATTAATTAAGAGAAAAGAAAATTGCAAAGAAAAGCCATGCGTTTCACGAGGAGTAAATTAAAGCAAAAGCATGAGGGAATTTAGGGAAAGTGAGGACCTTGGGTGCACATGATTTGCTTTACGTAATTTGATCATGTGACAGTGGGGGGGAGTTGAATGCATGCATCGATCATATATAAATCGTTTTCTTCTTTTCCTTCTTCATTACCTTTTCTTAATTACTGGATGATCGGCTCAGTCGATCATTATTTCCATGGTCGAAAACTTGGGTGCCCCATTTTTCATGTGATTTCAACGAAAGTTTGTTCTTTAATCAAGAATCAATTCATAAACCAATTTATTATATTATATTATATTATTTTTTTTATTTTATTGTCAGTCGGTTAACATATCAAACAGGATACTAGACCGATATGGCACATCCTGCCGAGAGAAGAAAATGCAGAACTTTTAACGATTCTTTTGATTTGAAGGAGAACTTGAAACATGATAACTGGGACGACAAACTGACGATGGAGAAGCTTTAATTGCAGCTGTTCTTCAAGATCAGACTATAACTCTTCAGGTGTTCCAAGTAATCTGGAATGGTATTTATCTTACTCTTTTCATTTAAATTTGTGGACCATTGTGGAATACAATTTTTGTTTCTCACATTATGTTCTGAATTATACTCTTAATCTTTCATTAACAGGAAAACTGGTTTTGTCATCCTAGTAAGGTCAGCTTTTGTGTTATGTGTTGTGGTGCCCGACCAGTCTGCTCTTCATCCTTCCTAACCCCTCTAATGAAGGAATTTTCCCAGGTAACTTTCACAGACTATTATTTCTTAATTTTCGGAACATCATAAATACCGCTGTTAGTTGATATGGGTCTTGTATCCTTTTATTTGGTAAGGATTTCTTTTTTCTTTTTTCTTTTTTCCTGAATAGAACTACCTCCCCACATGCTGTTATGTGCTTCCATCAAATACATGTATTAAGACAATTATAGTCAAAATAAGATGCAGTTTCATAATTCATATATATCCCACTGCAGATATATATATGGTTTCATGATCTCCGAGAAAATGCCCATTTTTTCTGCCATAGTATCCTCAAGGTTGAGTATAGATCTATATTGTTACTTTCTTTGATAGTCACCAGATTGGAAAAGCTACCGGTACTGACTATATGATTCCCATTAGATTTTGCTATGCTTTTGAGCGTATCGATTGCGGCATCTTTTCGTCTTCGAACCAATAGCCATCAAGGAGACCCAGTTGCCATAAAATGAATTAAAATAGTGTAGCAGAAAGTGAAAACAGACGTCCACAAATACATGCACGAATAAAATGGCTTTTTTGTTCTGCCCGAGCCAGAAATCTGCTACGCTGGTGAGCAGTAGGCCACCAGCGAGGCATCCTAAGAAATACAATGACGCTGGAAGAGAGATAATAGTTGGATTTGAACATTGCAGATTCCTTTCTGCAACGACCAATGTGTATTTTTTCTTGTCCCAAGACCAAGATCCTTCTGGCAAGCCATACGGGCTTATCGCCGACAAGCATGCCTTGTCATCAGTGTTGACGTAGTGCCATGAAGGCTCTGCGTCGGTGAAGACATTGATTAATGTCTGTTGGAATGCTTGGATGAGCTAACCTGTGCCTGAAGGGCTGATGCAGCTTTTGATTGATGTGGATTGAGGATTAGGAAGAAAAGGGCTTGAGTTCGCCATCTCAATTTTGTTAGGGTTGTTGAGAATGTGGTTAACATGGTCCCATATCGGGAAAATTGTGGAATGCATTTGAGTATAAGATATAAGATGGGATAAACCTCTCACTATATTAAAAGCCCATGTGCATCCATGGTTGGGCCCAGGTGTTGGGGGCCCAAATCGAGTTTTACAAAGCTCTCAAGAGAAGAGCTTGAGTGAGGTTCATATAATCTGGATGGAGATTTTGACTATATCAAGTACAGATTTTCTTATGATGTTTTTCCGTGAAACCGGGGATGGAAAATATTCTTGAAAAAACAAACCGTGAAAAATTATCTGGTGCTTCAAGTGCCAAGTTATTGTTCGAATTAGGGCCGCGGACATATTGTAGATAAAATTTGTATAGGTCCACAGGAATTAGGATAATGGATATCTCAGTGAATCTTACTTATGATATGCAGGATATATGTCAAATGTGTGTTGATGAAGGTAGATTTCCACCACTTCATTGATTGTTTTTATTAGAAAAAGAATCTCAAATCATTGATCATTCATGTCCAATTTAGAAAAGGGTGATATATTTGACTTATATGCTGTATATGGAGAGCAATTTATTCCAATATCTTTGCTCAAAGAATCTAGTATGCATGAGCCTTTTTTTTCCTTGGCCTAAATTACCTTCCTAAAATTATCCAAAAACTTCTAATTAAAAAAAGGCTGGTTCTAATTAATACCAAAATAGTTTAATTATCAAATCTTATCTATAAATAGCCAGCTATTGAGACTAACCATTTCATTGCAAACTTGTTTGGTGTCATGGAATTTAAGAAGATAATTTCATGGTTTCTGTTGGTGCTGCTGCTCATGGTGGCATCAGGTATCTTTCTCTCTCAGTTAGTTTTTCCCCCCTTTCTTTTTGCTCTTTTTCCCGATGCGATCCCTTTGGTAATCGAACCGGCGATCTCTCATCTTGGAAAGGAAAGTTATATCGGAGCTAGACCCAGTTAGTCTTTCTCTCTCGCTCAGTTTTTTTTCCTGAAGAAATCTCTCTCTCAGCTGATATATCATTTATTTTGTTTGTATGGGCCCTTTAAATTAGAAAAAGGGGAAACAGCAAGGTATAACGGTAAAAAAGGATCAGATCATTTAAAATCAGGAAAAGTAATAGTGTCCAAACTTTATATAATTTAGAGTTTCTTAGGAAACCTTAAAAATAAGTGTTGGGAGTCAAAATATACTCCTAAATAAAACCCTAGAAAAACCCATATTTTTCGGATATCTCTTGCTCAAGAAAAGTGAGAAGTGCGGGTATTTCTTGAAGCGGATATCCCTATGCGGATCTCTCTTTGACCAAGTCAAAGCGGGTATCCGCTTTTCCATGACGCGGTTGTTGGTATCTTTAATAGATACCCGCATAGACGGTTAAGCCTATGGGCATGTTTGTTTACCATGAAGTAGTATGGAAGTACCAGAAAGTGTTTACTTCCGGTACTTTAAGTGTTTGTTTTGACAAGAAGTAGCATTTGAAGTTACTACCTTATGCTGACATGGATCCTATGTGGAGGCTCTATTTCAATATCTCACTTCATGACCTCTTGTGTTTAGAAGTGGCATGGAGCACAAAGAAAGATGATGAAAAATAATAATTTATTCCAAACATTAATTACATCTAAGTTTTCTCCTTTTCTCGCATCTATTTTTACATAAAGGTGTGCATAAATAATTGCATTCATCACTTCGTTAGGACTACTTTCATAAACAAAACAAACAAAAAAATACAAGAAGTTACTATTTCCATGAACTTCTTTCAGAAGTAATTTCAAGATTACTTCCGATATTTCCGGTACTTCCGTGCAAATAAACAGGTTCTGTGTTAGTGGGTGATTTTCACCCCCACTTGAGGCCAAAAGGTATAAAATGCCCCTCTAAAGACAAGAAAGGGGAGAAACTCCAAATTTACATGATTTTTACAGGATTTTTTAAGGCTTGAAGATTTTCTTTTGCTCTCGGTTAAAGAAGATGAACAAAGAAGGTAGAACTTGATAAAGGCTCTCAACAAATCCTTATTCTTTTCCTCTCATAGAATGACTTTATGCCATGAGATATTTAGGGTTGAGTTTTGAGGGAATTTTACCAATTCCCACAATCAAGTACTTCCCGATGCACTTAAGAACATGATCAAACTTATGTTTTTTGACAAATGGAGAAAATGAGCCCAATCTTAATATTTTTTTAATTAGAAAATAGGGAAAACCTTAATTTCTGCATATCTTAAGAATATGGACCATAACCCTCTATTCTTCAAATAACTTGAAAATATGAGAAAACCCTAATTTTCAACAAAATACGGGTTAACTCCTTATTCTCTCTTTTTTGTACAATCGCTATATTCAATATATCATGGAAATGAGATAATGTATCAATTCCTTCTCAAAAGACAGAAAATTGCTTAAAACCCAACAATTTTCTCTTAAAAAAGTGTTTAAAGCGGATATCTCAAAAGATATCTGCATGTTGTTAACAGTGTCGGATATAAGCAACTACATTCTTGTCGGGTATCTACAAAATAGATACCTGCTCATCACGTATCTTTTAAATAGATATTCGCAAATCGGGTGCATCTCCGTAGATACCTGCATGATCATGCTTTGGCCGGATACCCCATAAAGATATCCAATTCTGGATTTAATAGGGTCTGGGCCCTATTGGGAGATGTCCATCCATACTTTTAGCAATATGTACTGTGGGTGCCACATAAAGATATCCGAATTTGCTCAGATTTGACTAAGTTTGGGTCCCACAAATGAAAGTGTCCATTTAGACTTTTAAAATGTTGGATATAGTGCTCTCAAGGCAATTATTGTAATTGCAGACACGCGATTATGATAATTGAGGGAGGACCTATACAGGTAGAACAATCTTACTCGAAATGATAGTATGCTATCTGGTTTGTCTTTATCATTGATGTATACACGTTTTACTTGTTATTACGTGTCGCTAATATATAATGATGAAGCCCGTAGGATTTTTTGCTTAACTACCAGCATTATGATGACGATCATATACGTGAGAGCCGGGTGGTCTATAAGCACATCCTTAAATATCCCTAGTCGTGAGCGTATCGAGATTGGGCATCGATATTCCGGAGTAGACTAGTGTATACGTTTCGAGATCTCGACGAGGGGCGGTAGCCGGTCTCACAAGCCATTGGTGTTATGTCACCTAAGATAGTATACAGGTGCTCACTGAAGGTGAGTATACTGGATGGACTCACCGAGAACTTCTAAATGGTATTATACCTATCGTCAGATGGAAGTTCTCAGGTGGCATGAGTACAGGTTAGTCCTTTGACCTGAAGTCGTCATTTGTCTCGTGTGAGTTCCCATTGTACTTTGATTACTATCCTACCACGGCTCAAAGGAGTCGTGCAAACAGGTTTTGGTTGGGTACATTCCCGAGCCACATGGAAGCAGTGGTCGACTGTGAGGGATTTGTGTCTCCTGGTATTAGAAGTCGATGTCGCGCTGTGTTCAGTTGGCTATCACCAGAAATTCATAGCCACGGTGGGTGAGATTTACTGATAGTTGATCAGTAGTATCTCAGTTGGTGATGAGCTTGACTCAGACACGACTTATCGGGTTAGTAGGGGTGTGACGTTATCCACCTCCTAGGTCCGATATGCGATACTCCTTGATGAAGAGACCGGACGTTGTCCACCCTCTAGATTCGATATGCGACACTCTTTGACGAAGAGACCGGACTGTACGGAGATTGTCACATTCAGGCTCAGTAGGGTAATGACGCACTTGATTGTCGATCTCCATTTTCGACAACTAGCTCGGTAGACGTTACGTACAGCTAGTGCCGCTGACGTGCTTGTGGTTAAATCCACCGCCAGAGTATTGTCGAGTCTTTAGAGTCCCACACTGAGGGTTTTCCCGGTTCAGGCGACCGATGTAGGAGCTGTACGGTGGTACGCGCAGGGGTCCTATTAAATACGTGTATACGGTACACGGACTTTAATCAGACGGTTGATAATACTGGCCGGCTTAGGATTTTGCCGGATTATTAAATCAGGTTTTGATTTAATAGTTTATATATGTATTTCGATACATGTATTTTAGTATTATTGTTAACTATTTATTTTCTCTTTGGTGCTATCCGTATTTTTATACGGATACGCGTATGTGTAGCGATACATATACCGGGTGAAGTATTCCTTATTTATACGGGAATGCTTCTAGAAGAAGGATACTTCATATTTAATTTTCTATTTAGAAAATTAAAAGGGAAATGAGGTAGCATGTGGAGTTGTGAAGCACGGTGTGAACAATGCAGAGAGAGGCATGGCTTCGATTTTAAAATGATTATTTTTATTTGGTTGCACTATTGGTGCATGGTTGATATTTATAGCCATTCCTTTTTACTGGATCACTTGATGATTCATTTTTCCTTTGATGATAGCTTCATGCTCCATGGATGCTTCCTCTTCTTCTTCTTGCTCTTCACATTTGAGCATGGTTCAAGAGAGAAATATTTAGTGGAGTATTCCTACATCACCGACCATCCAAACCTAGCAATTTTGGACCGTCGGTTAGAGCCTACTCCGCGTTCTCTCGGGTGGATCGTCTTCGGCAAAGGATGGTCGATGTTCAAGCGTGATCCCGGCGGCTACGAGCTTGGAGGGGTCTTCCACAATTGGGTGGACACATGACAAATGTTGTATTTCTCAACCTTGCATGTTTTATTTTTCTAGTTTAGGGTGTTTGGATCGAATTCTTGGGTTCGGGCGTCCGGTGCCCGTAAAAAGTTTTTGTTTTTGCTTCCGTCTCGCCCGCTGCCTCCGCGGCGCGGGCGCCGGATCCGAACAAAAATTGATATCAACTTTGATATTAAATCTCCCTCATTTACTTTTCTTTTAAAAACATATTTGTATTTCTTTCATTTCTTTTGTATAAAACTCCGAGATGTAAAGAAGTGTATTGTATTAAAGTTATACACAAACTCGATATGATGAAATCTCTTTGATTCATTTATAATATTGTCTTTTTTATTTGCAAATACATACATTTATAATGTGATCTTTCTTTAAACGATGCGATTTAGAATAACTTAATAAGATTTCCCATTTAGGTATTTCTTAAGACAATAAGGTGTAAATTAATAACAAGTGCTTGCGTTTATTCCAAAGCCACGAGCTCTAGACGTTCTGATCAAACTTTAAAACATCAACCTTGTTTTGCTTAAACTCTATATTTTATCTACCGGTCAATCGTTAAAGGTTTTAAAGAAGGCAAACAATAATTACTAATATTTTGGAGAATAAGGTTGAAATATGTACCGTCTAAGACACCCGTATCGAATATACTTATCTTAATATACATTTCTTTTGAAAACCTTAATATTACATCTCACTTGAGTTTTTGTTGTTGTTTGGGGGTATCAGGAAATATTGCGCCATGTTCCGCAGGAGAGACATGTAGCATTAGCAAAAAGTACATCGGATTTTGCTTCAAGAACGGCCCTTGCAACGACAGATGCCGCAAAGATGATTTCGACAAGGGATTCTGCAAAGCATACTGGTTCGGATTGCGTTGTACCTGCTGTAACTATACTTGAATAAATGACGTACACTTGTTATCTAATTTGCTTCTATGAAAGAAGTTAATCAAGAATAAAGAAAGTATATCATTTAAATTAATTTTTTGGTTAATAATGTTTATCTAAACCATTCATTTTTTTTACTCAATTTTGTATGTTAAACATTTTAAAAAATATTTTGATATACTTCAAAATATGTACTTATTCCCTTTCAATTTATTTGTTCATTTGTGGAAAAAAATTCGTTTCAAAATATTTGCCCATTTAAATTATCAAGAAAAAATAGGTATTAGCTATGTACTTTTAATTGATTCATGTCCAAACTAACCCTCAATTATACTCACCCTCAATTATACTCGTGCCATCCCCCAAATTATACTCGTGCCATCCCCATGCTTTGACTGCTTCATTTTTCCCATGCTTTTATTAAATAGGGTAAAAAAGGAGTTTTTGCTTCCTTGTTTTAATTAACTTGTCCTAAATTTTCTTAATAATTGTTAAACTTTAAAAGTGGATAAATAAATTGAAACGGAAAGAGTAATATTTATAATATATTTGTTAGCATATTTGTTAATTAATAATATATTCATTTGCATGTATATTTGTCTCTATCAATATTTATATTTTTCTCAATTTATAATATTTATAATATATTTGTTAACTTATTTGTTAATTAATATTATATTTATTTGCATGTATATTTTTTCACTATCAAATTTTTAAGTCATATTAAAAAAGTATCCAATGAAATGTATAGTTACATACACATCTTCGTTCTGCATCCATATTTGTTTTATCTTAAATCTTTTTCATATCCATATCTGATCCGTATTCGGTTATTTAATATTCTCTTTGTATCCGTATCCGATTTTGACAAACACGGATATGGACTTTGTTATTTTTACCGAACTATATATATCTGTGTCCGTCACTATAAAACAGATATGGATATGATAATCCTCATATCCGTTCCATATCGACGAAAAATCCATGCGATACAATAATTGCATAATAATTTATTATAATACACATTTTATGGTTGTCACTAAATATTTTCCACCTAATAGTTATAGATGGGATAAACGGGCCTCACATCGATAACCAACAATCAATATAATTAATATGTAATTAATAAATTGACAGTTTTAATCCAACAATCAAATACTTATTTTACTAACGGTTCATAAAAACTTTATCTTATTGTGAGGTAATAATGGATGTTAATCCCTTTCAACATTAAATGGTTAATCTTTAATCCATAATTAAACAGGACAAATTTATCTAATTGTAAGTCTAAAGTTTCGTTTCCCATTACCAAAAACTTATTCGGAAAATAAATATTATTCTAATAATATAACTTGAAAAACCTTGTTCAAAACGCATGCTAACAGGATTTTTTCATTTTCAAGAACAAGGAAAGTAAACTTATCTCATCACATGATATCATTGGATCTTACCTAAACATCTATTCTTGTTAGATAACAATACAATCCGAAAAGCAGCCTAATCTTTCAAATTTCTTATTCTTGTTAGATAACAAAAAGTATCACAATATGCGCTCATGACATACAACTGGAGAATCTCTAATCTGACATTTTCAATATTTTGTACTGCTATAAACATAATGAATATAGCCAAAGTTTAAAAATCTCAATTTTTTTTTCCGGTTTATCAATATTTTGCTTGTTATAAAATAAGAAAATAATTAAAGTTTAAAATATAAAATATTTTTTATTCGGTTTTTCAATATTTTCCATGATATACCACACAAAAAATGACAAACTTTTCAAAATTCTCTAAATTTTCAGGTTCATTCTTTTTTTTCAATATTATGTATACTACAACACACGAAATCATGAAATTTTCAAAAATCTCAATTTTTTTCTTTTCGTTTGTTTTATTTTGCATGCTACAACACATGACAATCGTGAAATTTACAAAAATCCTAAAATTATCTGTTTTCTTCAGATTTATAATATTTATCACGGCATGAAAATTATATAATTTTCAATAAATCTTAAAAATATCTATTTTCTTTAGTTTTTCACGTTTTGTTTGTTATAGCATATAAAAATCGCTACTTCTTGCTTAATTTGCTTTTAGCATACGAAAATGTTCTACTCAATAAAAATGCTATTATGAATGTTGCTACTTCTTGTGGTGTTATCATTAAGGATGAAAATACTATCAGTAGTATTATCTTTTAGATAAGAACAGAAGTAAGAGAGGATCTTCATTCTTTTTGGAGCTCTTTGAGAGGATAGATATTTTTCCTTCAAAAATCAAAATTGCAACACATTCATTTAGTGATATCGAACGCGTTTGAAACAAACTGTAGAAGCATTTTTTGTTTCGTCTGTATTTTATTAATGATGTATAGATAATTGTTTATCTCGATGCATAAGTTCCGTATCTTGTAAATATTTTGTTTTTTTTAATTTATTTTATTGAATAGGGCATCTTGCTCTGCTTTTTCCCCTCAAAAAAGCATACGAAAATCGGGAAATTTTCAAAAATCTCAAAAAAATTCAGTTTTCATTGATTTTCAAATACTTTGGATGTTATAGCTAGAAAAATCATGAATTTTCAAAAATCTTTAAAAAATTTGTTCTCTTCGGATTTTCAATATTATATATAATACACGAAAATTGCGAAATCTTCAAAATTCCAATTTTTTTATTTTAAATTTTTAATATTTTGTATTCTATAACACACAAAAATAGCGAACGTTTCAAAATCCTAAAAATTTCAGTTTTCTTCAAATTTTCAATATTTTGAATGTTATAGCATATGAAAATTATGAAATTTTCAAACATCTCATTTTTTAATTTTTTATTTGGTTTTTCAATATTTTGTTTGCTATAGCACATAAAGATCGCAAACTTTTCAAAATAATCAAAGTTTTCGGATTTCTTCCATTTTTTAATATTTTGCTTTTGATAGCACATGAATCACTAAATTTTAGAAACTCTCAAAAATATTTTATTTTCTTTGGTCTTACAATTTTTTATATGCTCTATATGTATATATAGCACATGAAAATCATGAAATCTTTCAAAATGTCAAAATTTTCTGTTATTTTCCTTTTATTTAATTTACTTGCTATATAGAGCTTGAAAATTGTAATATTTTTAAAAATCCAAAAAATTTTATGTTTACATTTTTTCAACATTTTACTCGCTATGACAAACGTAAATCGCAAAATTTCCAGAACTTTCAAAATTTTCTGTTTTGTTCACCTTTTCAATATTTTGCATAATAAAGCATACGAAAATTGTAAAATTTTCAAAAAGCTTTAAAAGTATTTTTTATCTTTCTTTTTCCTTATTTTATATGCCATATAGCACACGAAAATCATGAAATTTCAAAAATCTCATAATTTTTTTCTTCCAATATTTGACTTGCTAATATTTTTGGAAAACTTCAATTATTCAATTATTGAGAAGACAAAAGGCAATATGAAGTACGAGATGAAAAGACCAGTGATTACTACTAAAACCTAACATAATAAGAAATTTGGTTCAAGTGAATGAGATTCCGGAAGTTTGAAAATCCCTAGCAACACATGAAAATCATGAAATGTTAAAAATCCAAAATAAATCTTCAAAGTTCCAATATTTTGCGCGTTCCAACACATGAAAAGCACACCAAAATCGTGAATTTTTCAAAAATATCAAATTTTATGTTTCTTCCAAAATTTTAATATTTTTATATGTTATACATATATAAAAATAGCCAATTTTTTTTGTTTTCTTCGATTTTCTAATATTTTTAATACCAAATGAAAATTGCGAAATTTTTAACTTTAAATTTCTCTCTTTTTCGATTTTCAATATTTTACATTCTATATATCACACAAAAATTGTAAAATTTTTCAATATAGCCGGTAAAACCTAAGTGGTGAAAGAAAAATAAAAAAATATTTTAAGTAAGAGGCCAATTAGAATTTTCTCACCATATAAGCCTAGTTGTGTGGGATAAAAGATATAAATATGGCGTAGCTAGGAAGCTACAAAAATTTCATGACCCAAACGTAGTAAATGAATTAAATAGAGACTAGATAATAATTTTTTCAATAAAATCCAAGCTAGACAAGTAAATATTCCAAGAAATATTTTCTCATGCATGTTTATATGTATTATATATAGATGGTTAGATAGACCATGGAGTCTGTCAAGAGGTTATGACAAGTTTGGACATGGATGTGAATGCAAATGAAAATAAAATGAAATCTCTTATTGCGGTAAAATACTTTTTAGAAAAATTCTCATTTATTCAAATATTGTCATAATTATTTGCACACATCCTGATTGATCGTTTGTGAAAAAGTGTTTTTGTAAATAACCGCAATCAAGACGGTGTCGCTAGTAACTAACCGCGATGAGCATGAGTCGTCTGAAGAGAAACATGAACTCCTTTCTTAATTTAGACGAGTTGATAAAAAGATGAGTGATTGGTTGTAGATCTATTTTAATACGGATATAAAATTTATAGTAAAAAGAGTTGTAGAGTTCATAGGACTTAGTAGTGATGGATGAATAATTAAAAATGACTTTTTTTTTAATCTTTTAATAGTTTTAAAACTAGATCGATAGTGATGAATGTAGATTAGGGTTTTTGGAGGGAATAGGGTTTCTCACTCTTAACCCTTGTCCTTTCATTGATCTCTATTCATGTCTTGTTTTTAACAAAACAAGTGTTTAACCGATCTCAAATCGTGGTCGAGACTATCAATAAATTGATAGCGCGCCCGATAAGAAGGTTAATATTTATTTTGCTAAATTTTATAAACTTTAAAATGTTTAAAAAAAGTTAAATGATTTTCTCATCCATTGTTCTACCCTATCCTACAAATCCTAACAAGTTAGGAATTACCCACTTATAGTTAGAAATTTAGAAGAAAGGTTGAAGAAGAATAAAAACATGATTGAGATGCAGAAAAGTAAGTGCATAAATTAAATGCAAAAAGAATTAAAATAAAAATTACATTTATTAATCAACTATTGCATTTACAATTCTCCTTTGAAAGTAGATTACAAGAACCCTAGTTTGCTCTACATCTCTCTCTTGTTGGAGGTAGATGAATAGATGATGATCACTCGGATACGTGGATCTCTTGATCTCTTCGATGATCATTTTGAATATGCAGCTCTCGGTCCTATATATAGTTTCAGAAATCAGAAACCCCAGATACCATCTGTGAATATATGCTGTTACGATCCAAACTACAAAATCTCACATCCTACGGCTCATATTGCGCTGCGGTTCCGCCGCATATCCCCCTATTTGGCCGCGGATCCGCCGCAATATAGTGGCATCAGGTTTTGGGATTTCTTATGGTCTCTTGTGTTGACATGTGGAGATCCTTTTGATGTCTAGATTCTGAAAATAATACTCTGAGTCTCTGCCGTTGCTAGATCTCTCGATTTGCTTCTATATTTTGGCAGATTCGGTTTTTATATCCCGATTTGACTCGGATCTCTTAGATTCCAGACTTGAGCTAATATCTGCATAATATCTCAAATCAAAGTGTGAGCATTTGGTATTTTTGAGATATCATTCTAACCATTTTATATGATATTAAATCTTAACAATATTGATTAGAAATATTTGATATGATATGCATGTTTTAATTATTAAGATTTCATTTAAATATTATATGCATATATTTTCCATCATTATGTTAATTATAATGTAGAAATATATGATAATAATATTTTTACAAATAAACCCTCATATGTTCTATATTTACAATAAATACCTTTTAGTACTTAACAATAGTAGGGAAAATATTCATTCAAATGTGCAATATTTTAGACTAATCAAATACCCCCAAACTTATCTGTGATCGTTCCGAGCAAACTAGTTATTAAAAAGAAAAAGAAAAAGAAAAAGAAAAAACTAATTAGCACACTTTCGTACGCAGCACGATTGCACTTAGTACGTGCAACAAGCCTTTAAACCGTAAGTGTCCCTAGTAGGAGGAGTGTTGTCTCGTGAGGGTTTTCAGCGGATTGCACACACAAAATCCCATAATAAAAGAAAGAAGATGAAAGTTACATACAAAGATAAGAAACATATACAAGAAAGAATTTGAAAATAAGAGTTTCAAACTACACTATATTTTTAGTTGCCATGAGCTCTATTTTAATAGTCATGAAAAGATGCCAGAAATCACATCATGTCTCAATAAAATATCGTCTTTAGTCTTCCTCCTTACCTTTCTTCCAAACATAGATCATATACCCCTACGTGTGTGTAAAAGACATCCCAACATTTAGAGAATTCAATTCAAGCTATCATACTCTTGTCCATTTTCCTTAGTACTTTTTAGACGGTGAATATTTTCAGATGGAATCGCTCACACATTTTTCATGCTGCCGTTAATACTTCTTGAGGCACTAATCAACCGATTACCAAATGTGCTCGCTCTTTAGGCGTAAATAGTATTATCCTAGTTTTGCAACACCTAAGGCTTAGCAGTGGCTCCCAAACCAGTTGGTCTAAGGCACAAGGTGATAAGGCACAATCGCTATATATTTTTTTTTATACTGCCTTAAGTAATTACAAAACCAGTTTTCATTTTTCTTCACCATTTTATTTTTTATGTTTCATTTATATTTTTGTTTATATATATTTTTTCCTTCGTACTAGGACTTTTAGACAAGAGCATTTCAAGATATTCTTTACTATCCCATGTTTCAAGATGTGCGCAAGTGCGTATAGTAGGGTATAAATGTTCAGATGTTTGGACTCCAGAATAGGGACTATTTTTCAGAATTATTTTTATCCTCAGATCAGTAATTTCCTTCATTTTACTAACCCTTAGGACAACAGCTCATGGCTAGCTATTACTAGTTTCGTTTTAAAATATCTAATTTTCGTGCATTTCTTAAATCTCTTCCTATCTGTCATATGTACTTTTCACTTTCTAACTTTCATTATATAAAAAAAATTTAATGCTTTTATTTAGTATAATGCAAATGATGCGTGAATAAGCACAAACCTCCACCAAACCTATTTGCAGCAATGTCCTCGCCGATGTCATCTTTTAAGCTCAAAACCTGTAGACTTGGGAGAAAAAGTTATTAAGGGGGACAGGAATTAATGAAAGTGAAATCCTCCCCCAAACTTATTTTTGGCTCGCAATCATACAGAAATTTCTTTTCTTCTAAGAGCCAAAATAGTATTCCCCCCAAACTTGAGTAAAACGGTATTTTCATTACTAATCATTTAAAATCATAAGAGGGGGATAAAATATTATTGGTCTATATAAAACTTTATAAAGACCAAAAGTCAATACCAACCATTCGAATATTTTATTAATGTAACACCATAGTTGGTAAAAGATCATGTCACCTATAGACGTGAAGAAGTGGGGAGGAGATAAGAGGTGTAATTGAACGGGTTTACGTCTCAGTTAGTAGAGACGAAACAGTGATGGTGGATGAAAACGGGAATGTGAAAAATAAGGAATATGAGTAATATTCGCATTCTCGTACATGATAAGAAGAAGGGGTGACGGTTCAACTTATTTTGGAGGAGTTTGATTCATCACAACATCCAAGTCTGTAAGGAACGCGAGTTCTTCGGCGAAAATATTTTCGAAACTTTCATCGATGGTCCAAGTGATAATATCATAGGAAAGAAAGGAATTGATATCTATGTTAGCAGATTCACTAAGACGGTTGAACGTTTCAATGTCAATCTGTTTCGCGCCAGAATTCAAGACACTTGATTTGACAGAAATTATGGAGGTAGGAGACTCGAAAAGCTCATCTATCTTATTCTCAAAAGAGTCTAAATGAAGTGGTCTTTTAAGAATCATAGAACTCGAAATATCGGAGTGTGATTCATCAAAACTCGGTGGAGTTGAAAGAAAATTGGAAGAACCAAAAAAGTGGGTGATGAAATGGGTAAACAAATATGGGTGTTGAGCATTGTTGAACCAGATGTTGGAGATGAAAGCTGAATATCGTTCTGCTTATCGGATAGGTCGATGGTAAGAATATGATCGGTTAATTGTACAGGAAGATGTTCATATTCAATAGAAGTGATATGATGGGTAGGAGAATCCAACTCCTCTAACATAACAGGTTCATCTTCAACGATATTCTCATTACCGCTCTCACTAATATCTTCAGTCAAATCAAATGAATAGTTCTTTAAAAATTCATCAATTATACTATCCTCAATTGATAAATCACTTGGTTCACTTGACGGAGTTGGAAGTTTTGAAATATCAAGCGCAGTCGAATAATGATCAGTTTGATTTGGACTGGTGTAAGGCTCTCTTTCACACACACTATTGGAAAATTCAAACATGTTATTCTCGGGCACCTCCTCACTTAGATTATGAAGTGGTTGAACATCGAATACATTCGGTTGGAGTGCAGAATGGAAGGTGTCGAGATCAAAGGAATTGGTTTTGGTTTGACTTTAATGGATCTCTTGTTCTTTTTCACTACTCAATTCCAACTATATTTCAAGATTAGACATGATTTGTGAAGAAGTTCTAATGAAGGATTCTCTTTGCACCGTGGAACTTCCTATTGATTTTTAGAAGCACTGTCTAGATAAGGTGAAAAGGTTGAGGATTGTTGGAATGCATTTAATTATTAGCTACGGGCGATTTCAATGTGTTCCGCAATCGATATGCATTTATGATTTGCCACATTAGCTTCAAGAGGAGTGTTAACAAGAGATGCCTTTAATTGTTGGCTACCGGGAGAGACGAAATCCCCTTCTATCGCTCATTACCTCCATGTGACTCGGGACTGTACCCAAAAACCACCGTTTTGCACGTTCTCTTGAACGTGGTAAGGTGGAAATCAAAGTACAACGGGAATCACACAAGATTCTATGACGATCTCGGGTCAACAGACTAACATGTACCAGTGTCACCAGAGAACTGCTATCTGACGTGAGGTATAATACCATCTAGGAGTTCTCGGCGAGTCCGTTCAGTGTACCCAGTCTCCACTGAGCACCCGTATACCGTTTCTGATGTCAAACACCAATGGATGTGGGATCATCCATCGCCCATTATATGGGTCAAGAAGCGTATACGCCAGTCTACTCTGGAATATCGATGCCTTTGTTCCCCGCCGGAAGACGTGACCAGGACGTTGGGACGTCGGGGCTTTATTTCGAGGGCAGATGCTAATTGGTGCTATCCGTCCACCTCTCTGAAGATGCCAAGTTGATTTATGACACCGTGTATCGAAGGTTTAAACGGATGCGGCCGATATAGCAGACTTCGTTAGATTCCCCCTCATTTGAGGGGTTTTTGATTGTGGGGACGCTCTTCCCTGCAGGCGCAAGCCCCTGCAGTTAATTATGCTACCGCATCGCGGTAACCACTTTCTCCTTCTCCAGATGGTCACTTCGTGTCGTGTGTGTTTGTTTTATTTTTGGTTGCCTGTGGATTGTATACGGAGACTAATTTATGTTGTCGCCCGTAGGGCGTGGATTAGTCCAAATCCGCATCTTCTTAGATTTGGGTTTGGGGGTTGGGTTTAAGGATACGTTAGTCTCATTTGAGACTAAGATCAACTTAAACGTTTGTTAAGGATACGTTAGTCTAATTTTAGACTAAGATCAACTTAACGGGATCGTTTAGATCCAACAAGAGAGCATTTGGGCTCTATTGTTTAGTGTAGGGACATTGCGGTCGATTAGTTTAAGGACATTATGGTCCAATGTTAGTTTAAGGACATCTCAGTCCAATGTTAGTTTAAAGACATCCCGGTCAAGGTTAAGGACATCATAGTCCGTGAGTTTAAAGACCTCACAGTCAAGGTTAAGGACATCATAGTCCATGGGTTTTTAAAGGACCCCACAGTCCATAGAATGTTTGGTTGTCGGGACCCGTTACCTCTCTGAAGACGTTGAAGGATTACAACGACAAATATTAGAGGAGTAAAGAGATGTACCCTCGAACCGATGTGAGTTGGTTGAAAGATCTGTAGTCCAATTTGGGGCTAAGATCTGTTAACATATTTGTGAGCAGATGAGCTCAATTAATATGAGTTGAGGACTTATGGCCAATCTTGGGCTAAGTCCAATAAATGTTTAACATTTTTATTCTAGGCTGTTGAGCCTTTATTTGGGCTTGTCCCTTTTAACAATGATGAGCATTGATTTTAGCTTCTGGGCTTGTTAAAGAACAATTTATGTTCTGTCAGCACGACACGTGGCGCGCCGGGCGCTTTGCGCCAGTCAAAGAGCGCAGTGCGCTTCTGCCGAGTAGCGCTTATGTGAGGGAAACGTGTCACGCTCAGCGCTAGGCGCCAGATGATGAGCGCGTGATGCCAATTTATGAGCGCTGAGCGCTAGTCCATAAGCACATTGCGCTTTTAATTTAGTGGTGCACCCGTGAGTGACACATGGTGCGCTGAGCGCCAGCCCATGAGCGCAACTATTTCAAAAGCACAAAGCGCAAGTTGTTAATTGGCGCATGCGTGATTGACACGTGGCGCATTTGGCGCTGAGCGCCGGTCCAGAGAGCGCAGGAGCGCAGTTTAGGAGCGCAAGGCACATTTCAAGAGCGCAAAGCGCATTTGATCAATTTTATGATCTGGGAACAAATTTATGTTCTTTAAAAGAGACTTTGTCTCAAGATTTAAGAACAACAGTTCTTATCTTGCAGAAGAGATTTTCAATCTCTTATTTTTATGAAAGGCTTTGCCTTTATAGATCTATGATCTGTAAGAAGAATTATGTTCTTCTTTATTTTATGGTGAGATCTTTTGATCTCCTTGTGAAAGACTTTTTTTCTTGTAGATCTATGATCTTTTTAAAGAAATAAATTTTTCTTTCTGTGAGATGATTTCATCTCTGTGTTCATCATCCATCATCTTTACCTTGAAGAAGTATCTTCTTGCAAGAGCTTGCTCTTTTTCTTTTGAGTTTCTCAAAGTTTATGGGGGGGGGGGGTTTCTATCTCCTTCTGTATCTCTGAGACTTGAAGTCTAGGGGCCTTTATATAGGGCAAGCTGATTTGTTGGATCAGTTAAAGAGATCTTTCTCTGATTGATTTGGGGATGTTTCCCACTATTGGATCTTTGATCCTAGGGCTTCTGTTTTACAGAAGGCAATTTTCTTGTTTTTAACAAGATTGGAAAATCTTTCCATACAGAATTTATTCTGTCTTTTGGTATTTTTTATTTACCATTGGATCATTGATCCAACGGTGCTCTGATTTACAGAGCACAATCTTGTTATTTGGAAAGATTTTGAGGAATCTTTCCTTAACAGAATTTAATTCTGATTAATTAATGATTTATCATTATTATTAGATCTTTGATCTAACGGTGGAGAACTTTAGTTCCAACGCTAGCGCAGCGCACTTTGCGCTAGCGCACTTTGCGCTAGCGCACCTGTGTTTGACACGTGGTGCGCTGCTCATAGCGCAGTGCGCCCTGCGCTAGCGTACCTGTGTTTGACACGTGGCGCGCAGCGCGTCTAGCGCTAGCGCACACATGGTGCGCTGCCTAGGGCGCAGCGCATTTGGCGCTGCATCTGAAGCGTTGCTTCAATTTTTGAAATTTGAATTTCAAACAGAGGTTTGCTCTGATTGGGGGAAACAGCCCTGTCTCGATACTCTTACGACTAGGAATAATTAAAGGATGTACTTACCGACTACCCTGGCCCCACTAGTGTGATCTACATCATAATCCCGGTAGTCTAGTATTCATCCTAAGGGCTTTATCAACATGTAATAGAGAGACACTAAGTGTACATGTTAAGATAAATAGCAACCAGATATCATACTATCACGTCGAGCAAGAAAGTCCTCCCTATATATGTCCTAACATCCACTATAATATACATCATATGTACAATAATGGCCTCTAGGGCATACATACAACCAACACTTCCAAAGGACGAGTCGCAGTATCAATCCTCTACCACTTTTTTATCACTCTTGTGTTCAGCTAAGTGCCAGGTAAGTGAGAGGTATCCGCTATATGAATCACTGAAATAGCGGGCCTAATTAAGTAACCACTTTCCTTAGTCACACTTACCTTAGACACCACAAGAGAAATTCGGATAAGCAATAAATTACCCACGGTCTTCCTCTGTCCTAATTGAGCGCGACAGTCCTTAGGGGCTTGGTCTAGATTTTTTTATATATTAATATAGGGTTATGCGTATGCTCGTTTGTGATTTGTGGGGTCTAGGAAGGGTGATGAAATCCCCACCTAATCTGATTTGGATTTGGATTTATTGCCCCTTAATATCCGTTTTAGATATGCAAAAAAAAACAAAATCTAAAACTCGCAAAAAGATTTTTAGTGGCGACATTTGCAAAGAATCCTGCAGGTAAAATCAGATTATTGGAGTTTTAGAGGAGAGAGAACGATAATATGAAATTACCAGAGGATTTCGGGGGCCTAAATCCACCAAGAAGCCGCGGTTTTTCCGCCAACAACACCAAAGTGCCGCGGTTCCGCCGCCGGTTTGAGGGGTCTTTTGCCAATTTTTCTTCAGAGCCCTCCTATACTCCTCTAGTCCAATTTGACAGTCTCTAAATCTCTATTTCTCGCACCAGTTACTCTAGATTCCCTCGTAAAACTCGTTTATAATATATTTACTGGATTTTATAAGAAATCAACCCGAATAATAAGAAAAAAATTACGACCGTTTCTCCGACAACGGCGCCATTTGATTAATCGTTTGCGAAAAAGTGTTTTTGTAAATAACCGCAATCAAGACCGATGATGCTCGATATTGGTGACCTCCCAGATCATGACACGTGGCAGATGACGTGTCCCAGAGCGTGCAAGAAAGGACCTACAGGGGCCGACCAGACTGCTCCTATGCCTGTCTTACCGACGAGGCTGGCTCGCCTCCGAGCCCCACCACAATTGGCCTCCTCGGCCTCACAGCTCGTTCCCGAGCTACCGCAGAAACTAGATACCTCGGCTCTCCCGCTCGTCCGCGAGCTCTCCCGCCGAGGTCATCTTCCTCGGTCTCATCGACCGACCAACAACACTGCCTGCAGGCGTAACCGCCATCCCGTGAATCTCGCCATGCGCGAGATCTCCGCCGGCCACATCCCACGTTCCACACCACCATGATCCCCCATTAACGAGCCTGTCTCGCCATTAATGGGAGGTCCCGCTCATCACGTGGGCGTGACGTCGGGAGCGTAATGGCCGACGTGATTCTCGCGCCTGCTGCACCTGCTGCCACCGCTACTTAAACCCCTCTTTCAGATGGTCAAGGTAAGCCAATTCTACTCCACTAAGCCGTTACTCTGCTCAGATCTCTAGACTAACTTGATCGTCGGAGGGTCCTCGGTGGTACAACCACCCCGGTGGTACAACCACCCCGGGACTTCCCTGCAGGTAACTCGGCAACCACAACCTTAACCCATTGAGATCCACACGCTTCAGGAGCGACAGCCTCCAGATCCAATCTTAGCCACACATCGAAACCATCCGCAGATCAACGGGAAGCAACATCTGAAGGAGATCCCACTCTCCATCGGCTGGCGCCGTCTGTAGGAAAGTAGATTCCACAAAAACAAAAGTTCGCCTCCCGATCTCACTCCAATGGCGAGCGATAATCAAGACGATCCAAGCGCCAACCGCCGGCTCCCTCTCAACGGAGGCACAGACGAGCCTCCTTCGCCGACGTACTTGAAAACCCGGTGGGCACCGCTAAGTTTGGCTCCGAAATCTTACGCCAGAGGGTTTCGCCAAGAGTCTCGTCGCACCCTGTCCCTTACGAGGCGGTGGCGGTCAGCTCGCCTGTTCGCAGGCATGACCGACACCCCCTCCCTCGACGGGGTCGCGCACGCGAGACTCCCTACGGCAGCTCAAAAACAACCCCGCCAGGAGACGTAAGGAACCCCACCGAAAGGAGCCGAGGATCGTCCAGAATCATGGTCGCGACAGCGGGGGGTACATCGAGTGCCTACGAAGCTCAACACCCCACGTCAGCCCCGGGGGTCGACAGCCGGCCAAGGAAGAAAGCCAGGGAGACCGAGCCGATCACTTTTGACGACGGGGACTTTCACGGCATATCCCTGCCCCACAACGACCCCCTGGTGATTACAGCTCGGGTCCATCAATACGAGGTGCACAGGATCCTGGTCGACTCGGGAAGCTCGGCAGACATTCTCTTCTATGAATGTTTTCTGCGCATGGGGCTCACCACGGCAGAGCTAAGGCTGACCTCCCACATCCTTTCAGGATTCACTAACCACTCCATCCCGGCGGAAGGAGTAATCAATCTACAATTCAACATCGGGGAGGCCGGCCATACGCGGACAGTGCCGGTGGAATTCATCGTAGCAAGAATCCCATTGGCCTACAACATCCTTCTCGGCCGCCCGACACTGAACTCCCTCCGGGCCCAGATATCGATCTACCACCAGGCGATGAAGTTCCTTCTCGAGCAGAGCGGGATAGGTCGGGTCTATGGAGACCAGCGAGTTGCAAAGGTTTGCTTCACCGCAACATCTTCATCGGAGGAGCCGGCCGACGATGTCGAGGGCGGGGGTGACATCAGGGGTTCCATGGATACTCGAGATGAGCAAAAAGAGATCCGAGGGACCCCAGTGGAGCCTCTGACAGCGGTCCCCCTTGTAGAAGGGGACGACGAAAGACTCGTTCAGATCGGGTCGCTTCTGACAGGTCCTCAGCGAGACGACCTGGTTCATTTCCTCAGAAACAACTCCGACGTGTTTGCCTGGGCACCTTCTGACATGCCGGGGATCGAACCCAAAATTATATACCACAAGCTCGGGGTAGATCCTACGGCCCGACCCGTCAGACAGAAGAAGCGAAGTTTCACCTCGGCCAAACAGAAGGCTATTGAGGACGAGGTAGATTGGCTCCTCGCCGCCAACTTTATTCGGAATGTGCCCTATTCAGAATAGCTAACGAACGTCGTCCTGGTCAAGAAGTCAAGCGGGAAGTGGCGCATGTACGTCGACTTTACCGACCTCAACAAGTCCTGCCCCAAAGACAACTATCCCCTACCTCGGATAGATCAGCTCGTCGACGTCACGGCAGGCCACGAGCTATTGATCTTCATAGATGCCTTCTCCAGCTACAATCAGATCCGCATGAATCCGGCAGACGAAGATCTTACCGCATTCACGATGGACCGGGGGGTATACTGCTACAAGGTGATGCCCTTCGGACTCAAAAATGCCGGGGCTACGTACCAACGGCTGTTCAACCGCATGTTCAAGCCACAGATCGGCAGGAACATGGAGGTCTACGTCGACGATATGCTAATCAAATCAGTCTTGTCGACCGACCATGCCAAGGACCTGGGTGAGGCCTTTGAGATACTCCGCAAGTTCAAGATGAAGCTGAACCCGGCCAAGTACGCCTTCGGGGTCACCGGAGGAAAGTTCCTCGGTTTCATGGTCTCCCACCGCGGGATCAAGGCTAACCCGGAAAAAATCGATGCTATCCTCAATCCCGCCAGCCAGCTTAACCGTTCCAAAACCTCTACCACATGACCGCACCCAAGACCAACGTCAAGATCATACGACTGACAGGGCGGGTAGCCGCTCTGAGCCGCTTCATGTCGAGGTCTGGGGAAAAATGCCTCCCATTCTTCAAAGCTCTAAGGAAAATTCCGAGGTTCGAGTGGTCAGAAGAGTGCCAGACCGCCTTCGACCAGTTAAAAAGGCATCTTGCGACGCCACCGCTACTCACCCGACCAGTTGAGGGAGATGAGCTATCTCTGTACCTGGCAGTATCCGACCAAGTAGCAGGCTCAGTGCTCATACGAGAGGTTGATGGAGCACAAAAACCGGTGTACTATGTGAGCCACGTCTTCAAAGACGCAGAGATGAGATACCCAGCCATAGAGAAGATTGTCTTGGCACTCGTTGTGGCCTCAACGAAGCTGCGACACTACTTCCAGGCGCATACTATCCTCTTTCTCACCGAGCGCCCGCTGGGGGCTATCCTCGCCTCACCCGAATCCTCGGGTCGATTAGAGAAGTGGAGGTGGGAGCTATCCCAGTTCGACATAAGATACCGCCCAAGGCAGGCCATCAAAGCACAAGCCTTGGTCGATTTTATCGTCGAATGCACCATCCCCAGCAAGGGGCATGAGTCCACGCCGGCCCTCACGGCTCAGCACCCAATCGTGGGGAAACCCGACTCGGTCCCAGAGTGGGTCATTTACGTCGACGGGTCCTCAACCGAGGAAGGCCGTGACGCCGGCCTCATCATTCGGGGCCCGAACGAGGCAGAAATGGAGTACTCCCTAAAGCTTGGGTTCAAAGCTTCAAACAACGCGGCGGAGTACGAGGCCCTGCTAACCGGACTACGCATGGCCTCCGGGCTGGGGCTAAAAATAATTCGAATCCGCAGCGACTCAGCCCTAATTGTTGGCCAAGTGACCGGTCACTTCGAGACCCGGGAACCTCTAATGGTAAAGTACCTGGACGAGGTAAGAAAACTTCGGAAGAACTTCGACGGGGTCCAGGTAGAGCAAATACCCAGGCAACTAAACACCCAAGCCGACACCTTGAGCAAACTGGCTTCATCCTACTCGGCCAACAACAAGTGATCTATCCTCCTCGAGACCTTGTCCCGGCCCAGCATGGAAGACGGGGCGATGATGCTTCATGTATATGCAGCGCAGGAGGGCGACCAAGACTGGAGGAAGCCCCTCGTGGAATTCCTACGGGATGGCACACTCCCAGAAGATCGAGAAGCAGCCCGCCGTCTCCGAGCCAAAGCCCGTCACTTCGTCTGGAGAAATGGGAACCTTTACAAGAAATCCTTCACTCAGCCCCTTCTCCGGTGCGTCGACCCCTACAAAGCTGACTACGTCCTCCGTGAAATCCATGAAGGGGTCGGCGGCGCACACAAAAGGGCCCGAACCTTAATCCAGAAGGCGTTTCTCCAGGGGTACTACTGGCCCACTATTCACGAGGACGCCCAGAAGCTCGTCCGGAGATGCAAAAGCTGCCAACTCCACGGAAGCATACCTCGCCTCCCGACCACCGAGCTAACCGCGCTGACCTCACCGTGGCTGTTCGTCCAGTAGGGATTGGACATGATTGGCCAGTTCACTACCGGCACGGGCGGGCACAAATACGTTCTCGTCGCGGTGGATTACTTCACAAAGTGGATCGAGGCCGTCCCCATCAGAAAACCAGACGCTGCCACGACCATCAAGTTCCTGCAGAACAGCCTGATATTCCAGTTCGGCATCCCGAGGTGTATCGTTACCGACCACAGGACGAACTTCGAGAACAAGAAGGTGAAAGATTTCTGCAATGAATATCATATCCTCATGAAATTCACCGCGGTCGCACACCCCCAATGCAACGGGCAGGCCGAAGTCGCCAACCGGGATGTCCTCCGGGGTCTCCAGACCCCCTTGGAGGGACGCCAAGGCAGTTGGGTCGAGGAGTTGCCCCGGGTCTTATGGACCCTGCGCACGTCGAAGAAGACCCCCACCGGGGAAACCCCTTTCAGCTTCTGCTACGGGACCGAGGCGATGGTTCCGATGGAGATCGGGCTACCCGGTCACCGGGTTGAACACTTCAACAACGAAGCGAACACCACGGCACTGTGGACCAACCTACACATACTGCTGGAGAAACGGGACCGGGCTTAGATCAGGGCTGCCGCCTATCAACAGCAAACTGCCCGATACTACAACTCGCGGGTCAAGCCTCGTTCCTTCAAGAACGGAGACCTGGTCCTACGGCGGAACGAGTTCGGCGATCAAGGCAGGCTGCATAAGTTTTCCCCGAAATGGGACGGTCCTTTCCTCGTCGCCGAGGTACTTCTTGGCGGAGCCTACCGCTTACAGGACGCGGGCGGGCGCAAGTTTCCGTGGCCTTACAACGCCGAGAAACTCAAGCTGTACCAGTGAACTCACTACCTACGAGTGTACACCCCTCCTGTCACAAAGACAATGTAAATTTTTTCTAAGAAGTCCTTTTCATCCGAATAACAAGAAGGGAACGTTAGAACATTGCAAAAAAGAAGAGTTCTCTCTTTGTGGTCTAAGCCCTCACCTAGAGGCAGCCGAGCGGCCGCCCTGCTCGGCCATCCCTGGCTGGTAGCTTCCCTACCCTACAACGCCAGGGAACAAAGACCTCACGAAGAGACAGCCCTGCAGCTACCCTGCTCGGCTATCCCCGGCTGGTAGCTTCCCTACCCACAACGCCAGAGATCAAAGCACTCAATAAGAGGCAGCCGAGCGGCTACCCTGCTCGGCTATCCCTGGCTGGTAGCTCCCTTACCCCATAATGCCAGGGATCAAAGCCCTCATCAAGAGTCAGCCGAGTGGTTACTCTACTCGGCTATCCCTGGCTGGTAGTTTCCCCACCCCATAACGCCAGGGATTAAAGCCCTCGACAATAGGCGGTCGGGCAGCAACCCTGTTCGGCCATCCTTAAGGACCCAAAAGAGATCGAAAGAGGCAACCGCTTAGCACAACCATGCTCGGTTATCCCTGGCACACCACCAGGGATCAAATCCCTCACCATGAGGCACCGGGCGACAACCCCACCCGGGCATCCTTAGTAGGCCTCCCACGCCCCTCCCGTGCTAAGGATGAAAAACCCTCGAAAGAGGCAACCGCTTAGCACAACCATGCTCGGTTATCCCTGGCACACCACCAGGGATCAAAGCCCTCGCCATGAGGCACCGAGCGACAACCTCGCTCGGGCATCCTTAAGGATCAAAGCCCTCGCCAAGAGGCACCGAGCAGCTACCCTGCTCGGCCATCCTCAGCAGGCCTTTCACAGCCCCTCTCACGCTGAGGATCAAAGCCCTCGCCAAGAAGCACCGAGAAACTACCCTTCTCGGCCATCCTCAGCAGGCCTCTCATGGCCCCTCTCGCGCTGAGGATCAAAGCCTTCGCCAGGAGGCACTGAGCATCTACCCTGCTCGGCCATCCTTCGCGGGCCTCTCACGGCCCCTCCAGCGCTAAGGGTCAAAGCCCTCGCCAAGAGGCACTGAGCAGCTACCCTGCTCGGCAATATCCTCAGTTGGCCAATTACGGCCCCTCCAACAACTAAGGAACGTGAACTCAACAAGAGGCATCCAATCTATCAACGTCTTAGAGATCTACACTTCGACTTTGGGGACATGGAGACACCGTCTTCCCGCCGGTTGTCGCACACTCGGCAAATGATCAGAGTCAAGTCGACGAGTAATCGCTAGACGAGGAACATGCCGACCATAAAGCAGTACTGTGCAGATACAAGTGTCTACCAACAAAAGGAAACGCAAGCACAAACACTACTGCAAAAACAAAAAGTTTTTTATCCAAAAATTCAAAGCTTTTACAAGGGTACTATGGGCTCCCCAACCTTATCAAATTACCCGGAGGCTTATAAGAGAGAGAGGAGGAAAAACCAAAAAGATCGGGTAGGAAGCCCCGCCTAGACCTCACTCCCCTCATCACTATCGGCCGGAGGCGGGACCATCGAGAGTAGGACCCGAGCACGGAGCTCACCGTCGGCGAACTACGGAAGCTGTTGGCTATAGTGCCCTCAAGGAAATTATCATAGTCGCAGACATGTGATCATGATGATTGAGGGAGGACCTATACCGATAAAACAGTCTTACTCGAGATGATGGTATGTTATCTGGTTTGTCTTTATCATCATGTATATGCTGATAAAGCCCATAGGACTCTTGCTTGACTACGAGCATTGTGATGGCGATCACATACGTGGGAGCTGGGGGTCTATAAGCACATCCTTAAATGTCCCTAGTCGTGGGAGTATCGAGATTGGGCATTG
Source organism: Agapanthus africanus (assembly GCA_030015575.1). Taxonomy (NCBI): domain Eukaryota; kingdom Viridiplantae; phylum Streptophyta; class Magnoliopsida; order Asparagales; family Amaryllidaceae; genus Agapanthus; species Agapanthus africanus. The sequence goes on from JASDDO010000022.1 coordinate 13,512,661, forward strand.
ATACTCCAGTGTAGACTGGTGTATACTTATCTAGACCCTGATGAGGGGCGGTGGCCGGTCTCACAAGCCATTGGTGTTAGTTGTTCACCTAAGATAGTATGCAGGTGCTCATTGGGTTATGAGTATACTGGACGGACTGGCCGGGAACATGCTAGTTGGTATTATACCTATAGTTAGATAGCAATTCCCTGGTGACATGTGTACAGGTTAGTCTGTCGACCTGAGATCGTCATTTGTCTCGTGTGAGTTCCCACTGTGCTTTGATTACTACCCTACCATGACTCAAAGGAGTCGTGCAAACGGGTTTTAGTTGGGTACAGTCCCGAGCCACATGGAGGCAGTGAGCGGATCGTCGCGGATTCGTCTCTCCCGGTATTGGGGGTTGATGTCGCGCAGTGCACGTGTGGCCATCACTAGAAATCCTCGGCCGGGGTATGTGAGAATTACCGATCCAGGATCGATAGTTTCTCGGGTAGTGATGGGGTTTCATACCGACACGAATTATCGCGTTGTTAGGGGTCTGACTTTATCCACCCCCCTAAACTCGATATGCGATACTCTTAGACAAATAGACCGGACTGTACGGATATTGTCACTGACAGGCTCAGTAGGGGTTTGGATGAGTTTGCTCCTCGGCCTTCCTTTCTCTCAATACCTGGGTAGCCGTTACGTACAGCTAGTGTCGCTGACGTGCTTGTGGTTAAACCCACTGCCAGAGTATTGACGAGTGTTTAGAGTCCCACACAGAGGGTTTTCATGACTCAGGCGATATGGTGTAGTTGATGTATATTGGTACATACAGGTGTCCGATTAAATATGTGCACGGACTGCACAGACTTTAATCGGACGGTTGATAATACTAGCGGCTTAGGATTAAGCTAGATTGTTAAATCAAGTTTTGATTTAATAATTTACATATGTATTTATATATATGTATTCTACTATTATTGCTCACTATTTATTTTCTCTCTTTGGCTATTCGTATTTTCGTACGAATACGCGTATGTGTATTCCGATACATATACCGGGAAGCATTCAGTATTTATACGGAATGGCTTCTAGAAGATGCCACATCATTATTGATTTTCTTTTGAAAATCATTTTGTTTATAATGAGGTGGAAATGGTGACATGGCATAGGCATGGGTCTTGGTCAAAGCATGGTATTTTATATGTAGTGATTGGTATGGTTGTCATTTCTTTATTTGATTTAATTGGATAAGATTTTTTGGGTGCATGATTTGGGGGAGGAGAGAGGGGGCCGGCCACTTCTTGTTGTGGGGGTTTTTCTTGCTCATTTTTTGATTCATTCACTTGAGGCTCTCTCTCTAGCTCACTCTCATTACTCATACACCCAAAAACACTTAGCCAATTTCTAAGCACATGCCTTCCATGTTTTCATCACCTCCACATCTTCCATGGTAGCTCAATGAGCATTCATTTTTGAGAGAGAAAATTATGGTGAGAGTATTCTACACTCCCCACTCTTCACTACTAGCGATCTTGGAGGGTCGGTTGGCCCGTTCAAAGAACCTGGAGCTTGCGCCGTTTCCCTCGGATGGATCATCGGAGATGAAGGAAGACCGGCGACCAAAGTCGATCCGCATCACTAGGAGCTTGGAAATGGTTGAAGACCCGAAGGAATTGGTTCATTAGGTATAACCATTCTATCTCTTTTTGTTGGATTGCTAGTTCTAGGGTTAATGGTTTCGATCTTGGAAATCGGGTAATGGTAGCGCCGGGTTTTAGAAAATTTTTGTTCCGCATTTGGCCACGGTTCGATGGCCGGGGCACTCCCATAACCCAACATGGTATCAGAGCCACCCATTAAACCCTACTAGCTAGTTTGCACAAGCTTAAAATCTCGATCGATCAAAATTTCCAAATCAATTTTCCAATTTGCCTATTTTCTGTATGTTTCCCCCAATCAGAGCAAAGCTCTGTTTGAATTTCAAAAATTCAAAAATTGAAGCAACGCTTCAAATTCCTTGTGCTGCGCGCAACGCGCCACGTGTTAAAAGATGATACGTCAGCGCGGCGCCCAAGGCTGCGCACCCAATCAGAGCAAGGCTCTATTTAAAACAAAATTAAAAGAAGCAACGCTTCAGATGATTTGCGCTCAGCGCTGCGCGGCACATGTCAGCGCAGTTGCGCTGCGCTCTGTGCCGCGCGACAAGTGTCAAGCGCAGGTGCGTTTGCGCCAAACAGAATTAAAATTCCAGTAAGATCTTTCTGTTCTTATTAAAACAAGAAGATTGTCTTCTTTAAAACAGAAGCCCTTGGATCAAAGATCCAGCGGTGGGGAAAAATCCCCAAATCACTCAAAGAGAGATCTCTTTAACTAATTTAATAATTTAATTGGCACTATATAAAGGTCCCTAGACCCCAAGTCTAAAGGACATTAACACAGGGAGAACTCATAGAAGTCTTCTGAAAACTTTGAGAAAGAACTCAGAAGAAAGAAAAAGGTAAAACCTTTAGAAAAAGAAGAATTTCTTCTGAAAAGATCAATGATCTAAGAATAAGATCGAGGATCTTCAATATAAAAATATAATAAAGGCATTGCCTTTTTTATGAACCATTGGTTCTGGAATCTTAAAGATTCTTTTCTTGAATCCAAAATTGGATCAAGATATTAAAATAGTGCCTTGCACTTGTAAGTCTGCACTGTTGCGCTCTCGGGTTGGCGCAAGCCTCTAGAGAGCGCCACGTGTCAGCTCCAAAACCACTTGCGCTATGCGCTTTTAAAATAGAGCATTGCTCTCTAAAATTAGCGCAACTCACCAGAGTGCGCCACGTGTCAGCAGCGCAACAGCGCAGCGCACTGCGCTTGCGCTCACCAGAGCGTGACACGTGTCATCTCCACATGCACTTGCGCTCAATAATTGGCGCAAAGCGCCTGACATGCCACATGGTCACTGTCAGATAATTAATACACTGCATTATTTAAAGAAGGGCTAAGCCCAATTTAAAAAAGGCCTAACAGGCCTAATAAAATGCAATGCATTATTTTTTTTTAAAAAAAAGGGCAGAGCCCAAATAAAGGTCTGTCAGACCAAAACAGATGCTGTGCATCATTTAAAAAGGGACAAAGCCCAAATCAAAAAGGCCTAGCAGGCCAGAAGAAAATGCAGTGCATTATTAAACAGGGGCAAAGCCCTAGCACAGGCATAATAGGCCAAAGATAAAAACGTTGAACATTTTCAACTGGACTTGCCCAATTATGGCCGTAAGTCCTCAAATTAAATTGACTGAGCACAACTGCTATCTTAAATCAATTTACATCCGGTTCAAGGGTACATCTCCGAACTCCCCTGACACCTATCGTTGTAATCCTTCAACGACGTCAGAGAGGTGACGGGTCCCGACAACCACACATCCATATGGACTGTGGGGTCCTTAAACCCATGGACTTAAGAATCCTTAAACTCATGGACTAATGCGTCCTTAAACTAATATCCGCCTCCAAAACGGGAACGATGGACCACCATGTCCCTAAACTGGCAATGGACCGCAATGTCCTTAAACTACCTATGGACCACCATGTTCCTAAACTGGCAATGGACCGCAATGTCCTTAAACTACCTATGGACCACCATGTCTCTAAATTGGCAATGGACCGCAATGTCCTTAAACTACCTATGGACCACTACGTCCCTAAACTGGAATAATAGAGCCCCCAAACGTTCTTTTGTCTGATCTAAACGATCCCGTTTAAGTTGATCTTAGACTCAAATATGGCTAACGTATCCTTAAACGTTCAAACAGACTTTAGTCTTAAATTGGACTATAAGACCCCCAATCAACTTTGGTTCAAGGGTACATCTCCGAACTCCTCTGACACCTGTCGTTGTAATCCTTCAACGTCGTCAGAGAGGTGACGGGTCCCAACGGCCATATATTAAATGGACCACTACGTCCCTAAACTGGAACAATAGAGCCCCCAAATGCTCTTTTGTCGGATCTAAACGATCCCGTTAAGTTGATCTTAGTCTCAAATTAGACTAACGTATCCTTAACAAACGTTTAAGTTGATCTTAGCCTCAAACATGGCTAATGTATCCTCAAACCAAAACCCCAAACCCAAATCTAAGAAAATACGGATTTGGACTAATCCACGTTCTACGGGCGACGACATAAATTAGTCTCCGTATACAATCCACGGGCAACCACAAACAAAACAAACACCCACGACACGAAGTGAAATTCTGGAGAAGGAGAAAGTTGTTACCGCGATGCGGTAGCGTAATTAACTGCAGGGTCTTGCGCCTGCAGGGAAGAGCATCCCCACAATCAAAACCCCCTCGAAGGAGGGGGAATCTGACGAAGTCTGCTACATCGGCCACATCCATCTAAACCTCCGATACACGGTGCCATAAATCAACTTGGCATCTTCGGAGAGGTGGACAGATAGCACCAAATAGCATCTGCCCCGAATCTCAGGCAAGACATCTCTACGTCGTGCCGCCATTCCGAGGGGAACAGATTCTGGCACGCCCGGTGGGACCTTTTCCTCTTTCCACTCCACACTTCGTGTGTCGTCTTCGCGAATGAATCGCGGTTTGTTAATGGTTGATTTTGGGTTTCAAGTTACTAAGATTTGGTCTTTTTCCTGGCGCAGAAATCAAGCATCAATGGCATCCAACTGCTCGAGCTCCTCAAAATGCAAGTGCAACCGACGCTCCGCCTCACCTGGAGGTGTAGCCTATGGGCCTCAAGCGGCCTCCATCCTTGCTATGCCGGTGGAACAGGTGACTCAGGCCACCACCGGTCTATTCTTCGGGACCATGCTCCCGCCTGCAAGCTTCACCATTCCAGTGCCCGCACCGGAAACGCAAAAGAAGTCGGTCTTCGATCAGCTTACTACTACCACGACCCCTCTCAACGGGTCGTCCAATATCAAGCCGGCAACCTCTGTCTTTAACAGGCTGAACCAGAACTCTAGTGGGCCCGCCAAGAAGCCCATGAACCCTGAAGTGGCCATCCCGAGGAAGGTAGCCACCTCTGCTCCTGAAGTCGTCAAGGCGGCTTCTCCTGTTAAAGAGTCGGTCTTTTCAAGGCTGACTATTCCGGCTCCTGCTCCTACTCAAAGGTCTGTCTTTGACAGATTGGATACCGCTACTGAAAAGACAACATCAGTCTTTAAGAGGTTGGCACCGGCAGCGCCTCATCCGGACGGGGGGCAAGACGAAACTATATCGCCGAGCCAGCCCCGACAGCTCGACATGCTCGACGTCGCCACTGGCGCCGAGTAAGGAAGGCCGGGGGAAACTCCCCTTCAGGGCTAACTCCACCGGCTCCAGTGGTGGAAGTTAATGCTGCTGTTCCAACTGGGAACAACTTTGAACCGCTAAGGAGGGTACGCAAGAACTCTCCGACTGCCACGCTAAAAAGATCTCCTCCACCTGCGGAGAGGGTTACAGAAACGAAGCTGGAGCAGCCTCCTCAATGGCTGTCCTCTAAAATTTACAAGGTCTGGCGGTGGGTTCAAGACTCCGTAATCGACCAAGATCACTCTCGCCGGAAGAAGAGGATGAAGGCTCAGGAAGAAAAGAACCGTCCTGTTGAACATCAAAGGACGATAACTACTTGGGTGCCCGCGGCAACGGCCCCCTCAACTTCGACGGCCCACAAAAGAAGAAGGCCGGAGAAAATCCCCACGCCCGCGACAAATGTCAAAGGCAGTGAACTTAAACGCCCTAAGTCCGGGGGCATCGTGGTACACACGGTATACATGGCGTCGGGGAAAGAGGACAGCCGTGCATCTACAGGTCATAGACCGCTTACACGGTCAGTGACTAAAGCTCAGGAGCAGCAGCAGAAGCTCCAGGAAATGATGAATACGATGGCCGCACTCACTGGGCCAAAAGAAAGCCCCGAGGCGTCCTCGGATCAACGCCAGGAGCAAGAAACTGACGCTGAATTCCTTCGCAGGGTACTGGAAAAGAAGGATAAAGAGGCTGCGGAACAAGCAGACAACATAAAGCGAATGACCCTCCTGTTCCAGGACATGGTGGGTATGATGATCTAACAAGATCCTCCTGCTGAAGATCCTCCGATCGTCCTTGAAGATGACAGGGGAGAAATGTCAAATCCTCCACCGGCTCTATCAACAGCCAAGGAGGAGACAATCTCCAAAGCTGACTTGGACGAATATATAGCTTAGAAAATACAGGTTCACCAGGCGACTGAGGCAGCCGATCAAGTTGTCAGAACAGGGCGACCATATCCGAGCTGGTACGATCAGATCAAGTACCCGCCGGGCTATACAATACCGAAATTCCATGTCTATAAGGGGACGGGCAATCCTCACCAGCATGTTGCCCAGTTCAGGGCGCTTTGTGGCAACACTGGAGGCGACGACAAACTGCTACTTCGCCGGTTCGTCGGAAGCCTGTCAGAGACGGCGTTCGAGTGGTACTCTGAGCTACCGAACGACTCCGTCAAAATATTTGCGGAGATGGAGCTGCTGTTCACCCAGCGTTTCGCAAGCGCCAGCGAACGCACTCCGATAACAGCATTGATTAATGCCAGGGTGAAGCCGGGCGAGACGTGTGTCCAATACGCGATACGGTGGAGGAACCTATGGTCGAAATGCGAACAACGAATAGAAGAGGCTCCGGCAGTGGGCATGTTTGTGGGAACCCTCGATCCGCAGGCGACCATATCCAAATTCATGATGTTCTTCAAGCCGACCACCTTCCAGGCCTTGATCGACAAACTAGCTCAAATGGATCAGATGGGTCATAGACCGTCCCCTCCAAAGCCGGACTCTCGAAATGAGAAAGGGAAGGGAAAAGCGATTGTTGTCGCTAATGCTCAACAACAACCGAGCAACTTGAAGCCGGTTGTCCGTCAAAATAATATGCGTCCGCGCGTACCCCTTGAGGAGAGGCTAGGACATCCTTACTCGTTTCCTCGAGATAAAACGAGAAGACTGTTCGAGCTGGCATTGCGCAACCGACTCAAAATCTGTCGGATCCAAGGCGTCCGTCGTAGCCAAACGACGTCATTGATCCTAATTGCGCATATGCGTGGACTTCCGGGATCTCAATAAAGCTTGCCCGAAGGAAGATTTTCCAGTGCCAGTCACCGAACTGATGACAGATAACACGTCCACTCACGAAGTCTTCTCCTTCATGGACGGTTCATCAGGATATAATCAGATAAAGATGCATCCCGAAGACCAGAAGCACACAGCTTTTCGGACCCCTCTGGGAATATTCTGCTACAAGGTGATGCTCTTCGGTTTAAAGAACGCCGGTGCCACCTATCAGAGGGCTATGACGAAGATCTTCGATGACCTCATACATGAAATCGTCGAATGCTATATCGACGACCTCGTAGTGAAAAGCAAATCGTACGAGGAACATCTCGAGCATCTGAAGATTGTATTTCAACGCCTTCGACAATACAACTTGAAGATGAATCCTCTTAAGCGCGCATTCGGAGTTTCCTCAGGCAAATTCCTAGGATTCATCGTCCGACACCGGGGTATCGAAATAGATCCGTCGAAGATCAAGGCGATCATGGAAATGCCTCCGCCAAGAACTCTCAAGCAACTGCGGTCTCTCCAAGGGAAGCTCGCGTACATTCGGCGATTTATAGCCAATCTTTCAGGCAAGTGCCGTCCTTACAGTCACCTGATGAAGAAGGGAACTCCGTTCGTCTGGGATCATAAATGCCAAGACGCGCTAGACGAAATCAAACAGTACCTACAGAACCCGCCAGTGCTGGCTGCTTCGGTCAAGGGAAAGCCCCTCATTCTCTATACGACCGCCCTCGAAGGTTCCTTAGGCGTATTATGGGCGCAAGAGAACTACCAAGGGAAAGAGAGAGCTCTCTATTACTTAAGTCGAGTTCTACTGGGGGCAGAAAGCAACTATTCCCCTATTGAAAAACACTGCCTGGCGTTGATCTTCGCGATAACAAAGCTCAGGCACTATGCGTTGGCTCATAAAGTCCGTCTCATTTCGAAGGTGGACCCCCTTAAATATTTAATGTCGAAGGCCATATTGACGGGGTGGCTCGCTAAATGGGCCCTGCTCTTGATGGAGTTCTCGATAACCTATCAGCCTCTTAAGGCAGTAAAAGGCCAGGCCATCGCCGACTTCCTCGTTGAGCATCCGATACCTGGCGATTCTCCTATGAATTGCGAACTGCCAGACGAACACGCGTTTGATGCGATCGACGGTGGTGATACCCGATGGGAGCTCTACTTTAATGGAGCGTCTTCCATAAAGAAGCGCAAACAGAACACCCCTGTAATCAAATCAGGGGTAGGTCTCATCTTCGTGACCCCACAAGGAGGGATAATGCGCTTCGCCTTCTCCTTAACGGAGCCAAGGACGAACAATGAAGCCGAATACGAGACTCTGATAGCAGGCCTCGAGATCGCCATCGACATGGGAATTGAAAACCTCATCATATACGGAGACTCTCGACTGGTCGTTAGCCAAGTAAACGGCGACTATCAAACGTGCAAACCAGAATTGGTGAAGTACGGCGAAAAGGTGCAACAACTGTTGACCCAAATTCCTTCCTACACTTTGGAAAACATACCGCGTACGGAAAACAGCAAAGCGGACGCGTTAGCCAAGCTCGCTAAAGAACTGGTCGACGAGAACCTCGATGACGTAAGAATCGTGATACAAAACCGTCGGGTGCTTGCCCCAGCAGAAATATCTCCGGAATCATCCAAAGAAATGGGAGCGACTGAGCGGACGACCCTGCAAATAAAAGACCGAGAAAAGGCTGAGGATTGGAGAGAAGTCTTTATAGACTACTTCAAATACCGTCGAACGCCCGAAGATGCATCCTCAAGACATCAGCTCATGAAATGAGCTCTGTCTTTCGCCTTCGTCAATGATACTCTGTACAAGAGGTCGTTTGATTATCTGTGGTTGAGATGCCTGGGACCCGACGAAGTGAAAAGAGTCCTTCAGGAAGTTCACGACGGACTCTGCGGTTCTCACCAAGCAAGCCCGAAGATGAAGTTGAAGATAAAACGGATGGGTTACTACTGGCCCACGATGATTCAGGACTGCCTTGAGTATGCGAATCAATGCCACTCATGCCAGATCCATGGGGACTTCATCCATCAGCACCCAAATCCACTACATCCAACGGTGGCTAGCTGGCCGTTCGAGATGTGGGGGACTGACATAATTGGCCCCATCGAACCAGCGTCGTCCAGGGGACATCGATTCATTTTGGCGACGACTGACTACTTCTCCAAATGGGCAGAAGCAGTACCGCTGAGGGAAGTGAAGACGGAGAATATCCTCCATTTCTTCAAGACGCACGTCATTTATCGGTTTGGAACTCCGAGATGGATCATATCCGATAACGGGCCAGCCTATAGAAGCCACAAGATCACCCGCTTCGCACAACATCACAACATAGACTGGAGATACTCCTCAGTTTATAATCCCCGAGCCAACGGTCTAACTGAGGCTTTCAACAAAACCTTGACGAAGATCGTGAAGAAGACGGTGTCCCGAAATAAGAAGGACTGGCACGAGAGACTGCAAGAAGCTCTCTGGGCATATCGAACTATGTTGAAGACGGCTACGAACACAACACCGTATGCGTTAGTCTTCGGTATAGAAGCAGTACTCCCCCTCGATATAGAATTACCTTCTCTACGAGTGGCAGTCCACTACGAGCTGACGGACGAAGAAAATGCTCACCTTCGGCTTGAGGAGCTTGATGCCCTTGATGAAACCCGGCTCATAGCGCAACAAAATCTGGAGGCTTATAAAGCAAAGATGACGCGCTCATATGAAAGATTGACCAGGTCGAGGACATTCCGCCAAGGCGAACTCGTGCTAGTGGTCAAAAGACCTATGATCCCTAATCGCGCTAAGCGGGGAAAATTTGAGCCGAACTATGAAGGCCCGTACATCATAGACAAGGTCTACCAGGGTGGAGCCTATCTACTCATAGATATGCACGGTGAAAGGCCTTTCAGGCCAATAAACGGTCGCTTCTTAAAGAAATACTACGCTTAATGAGTCACAGCCTAGGTCAATGATAGATGACGACGACTATGTCCGCTCGCTATCTTCCTAAACCCAAACTCTATGAGTAGTAGCCGGACTTCTTTACCATGGACCGTAACGTCCTTAAACTAATGACGGACCGTAACGTCCTTAAACTAATGACGGACCGTAACTTTCCTTAAACTAATGACTGACCGTAACGTCCTTAAACTAATGACGGACCGAAACGTTCTTAAACTAATGACGGACCACTACGTCCTAAAACTGGCTGAGGACCGAAACGTCCTTAGACTACTACCGCAGCATCCTCAGACTGACGAGATAAAAAAAAGAATAAAAAAATATTAAAAAAAACAAAAGAAAAAACGGTATGTCCATAAGCAAAATGGGCACGGATGAAAACCCGAAAGGGCTCCGTGAGTAAAAACAGCAGGGCTACCGGCGAGTATTTGTGAAAACCCGAATGGGCGCAACCTTGTTAAAAGACACTTGCAGGGTCCTCTCGACCTTGTAAGGAGAAACCACCCGCGTGAGATCCTTACGACTCACAAGGGAGAAACACACTTAGGGATCCTCACGATTCCTAAGGAGAAAATACACTTGCGAGATCCTCACGACTCATAAGGAGAACTCTCTTATGGGACCCTCACGGCTCATAAGGTTTGAAAGTCTTAAGTTACATAGACCTAAACCTGTGCTTAAGCAAACCCCCCACAACCTGCGATATGGCCCTACAAGTGGGTCAGTAGTGACCCTTGTATACAATCCACGGGAGCGAATAAACATTTCTCTAATCAGGTCCCATCCGTGATTAGGAATATGTCCATATGGCAAACAGCCCTTATAAGTCCTCTCGATTTACCAGGAGAAAACCTTCTTGTAGGATCCTTACGACTTACAGAGGAACATACACTTAGGAATCCTCACGATTCCTAAGGAGAAAACACACCTACAAGATCCTCACGATTTGTAGGGAGAAATACCTTTGTGAGACCCTTACGGCTCATGAAGTCAAAAGCCTTAGTCGACAGGACCTTAACCCTGTTCGCTAAGCCACCTTTGTTCTATATCGACAGAGGCAAATGATGATTTGCTCCTGGCAACATCCCAGTTGTAGCGGTGCTGATGCCAATATCGGTGCCTAATTCCAGGCTTACAGCGGAAAGCCAGCAAGCCGCACATGTATACGAAATAGCCGAAATGATGAGGCAACTCGCAATAAAATGCAGCGAGTAAAAATAAAATAAATAGACGAAATGATTGGGCAACTCGCAATAAAAAGCAGCGAGTAAAAATAAAATAAATAGCCGAAATGATTGGGCACCGCGAAAGATAGCCGAAATGATGGGGCAATCGCGACTTTCGCGATATAAAGCTGAAATGATAGAGCATCGCGAGAATAAAACAATAATAAAAAAAAAGATGAACTTTTGCCCTACAGGCGATATCACAGCAATGCCTGTATACAATCCAGGGGCGCAAACACAAAAGAAAACATATCTTCCCTCCCCATGCTCCATCAGAAAACAGAGCCAAGTCTTGACGGCAACTCATATAAAACCCAAAAGACAATCGGAGATCATCTCACCCCAGCGTGGAGTGATCACCACTTCGACGTTCGTCTCTACACAACAGACGAAATGTCACTACAACGTCCCTCCTCCAACAGGATTCGGATACACCACAGCAAGCGAAGTGAAGGCCAAATTCCTAGCTTCAGGGTCTTGACGGTAACTCATATAAAACCTGAAAGACCACCAGAGATCATCTCAACCCCAGGGAAATCAGGGTCCTTGGTAAATACCTCGATTCAGGGAAATTAACGTCCTTGACGAGAGCATCTTGATTCGCGTCGATCCACAGAGAAATCAGTGTCTTTGCAAGAATACCTCGATTCGTCTCAACCCCAGGGAAATCAGTGTCCTTGGTAAATACCTCGATTCAGGGAAATTAGCGTCCTTGACGAGAGCATCTTGATTCGCTTCGACCCGCAGAGAAATCAGTGTCTTTGCAGGAATACCTCGATTCGTTTCAACCCCGAGGAAACTAGTGTCTTCGGCAAAATACTTCGACTCAGGGAAACCAGTGTCCTTGATAAGAGCTTCTTGATTCGCGTTGGCCCACAGAGAAACCAGTGTCTCCGCAGGAATACCCGATTCGTTTCAACTTTGAGGAAACCAGTGTCCTCGGCAGAATACTTTGACTCAGGGAAACCAGTGTCCTTGACGAGAACTTCTTGATTCGCGTCGACCCGCAGAGAAACTAGCGTCTTTGCAGGAATGCATCGATTCGTTTCAACTCCAGGGAAATCAGTGTTCTTGGCAACCTCCTCAACTCAGGAAAACCAGCGTCCTTGATGAGAACTTCTCGATTCGCGTCGGCCCGCAGAGAAACTAGCGTCTTTGCAGGAATACCCCGATTCGTTTCAACCCCAGGGAAATCAGTGTCCTTGGCAGCATCCTCAATTCAGGGAAACCAGTGTCCTTGACGAGACCACCTCGATTCGCGTCGGCCCGTAGCGAAACTAGCGTCTTTGCAGGAATACCCCGATTCGTTTCAACCCCGAGGAAACCAGTGTCTTCGGCAAAATACTTCGACTCAGGGAAACCAGTGTCCTTGACAAGAGCTTCTTGATTCGCGTCGGCCCGCAGAGAAACCGGTGTCTCCGCAGGAATACTCCGATTCGTTTCAACTTCGAGGAAACCAGTGTCCTCGGCAGAATACTTCGACTCAGGAAACCAGTGTTCTTAACGAGAACTTCTTGATTCGCGTCGACCCGCAGAGAAACTAGCGTCTTTGCAGGAATACATCGATTCTTTTCAACTCCAGGGAAATCAGTGTCCTTGGCAACCTCCTCAACTCAGGGAAACCAGCGTCCTTGATGAGAGCTTCTTGATTCGCGTCGACCCGCAGAGAAACCGGTGTCTCCGTAGGAATACTCCGATTCGTTTCAACTTCGAGGAAACCAGCGTCCTCGGCAAAATACTTCGACTCAGGGAAACCAGTGTCCTTGACGAAAACATCTTGATTCGCGTCGACCCGCAGAAAAACTAGCGTCTTTGCAGGAATACATCGATTCGTTTCAACCCCAGGGAAATCAGTGTCCTTGGCAGCCTCCTCAACTCAGGGAAACTAGCGTCCTTGATGAGAGCTTCCTGATCCGTGTCGACCCGCAGAGAAACCAGTGTCTTTGCGGGAATACTTCGATTCGTTTCAACCTCGAGGAAAACAGCGTCCTCGGCAAAATACTTCAACTCAAGGAAATCAGTGTCCTTGACGAGAGCTGCTCGATTCATCTCGACTCGTGAAGAGATTAGTGTCTTCGTGAGGACTTCCCAATTCGTCTCAACTTGCAAGATAAAGCCTTAGGCAGCAGGGCTTAAAAAAAACTTGTTTCCTAAGCACTGGGATCCTGCAAGTCGGTCTAAAACGGTCTCTTGCATACTATTCACGGGTCTCACTCTCCAAAGTCGAATTTCAACAAAGAGGGAAACAACCGTTTTCGGGTTCTCTCAACTCGTAAGAGGGAAAATTCTCTTATAAGATCCTTACGACTTATAAGAGAAAACACACTTAGGAATCCTCACGATTCCTAAGGAGAAAATCCATCTACGAGATCCTTTCGATCCGTAGGGAGAAAAGTCTCTATGAGACCCTCACGACTCATAGGGTTGAAAAGTCTTAGGCAGCAGATCTGAACCTGCGGCCTAAACCATCTCTATCTCTTGAAGAAACCAAGATGCTTACTCTATTATCTGTCAACCATATTTATCAAGACAGCATGCTAATAATAAGAGAAGGGAGAAAGCAAAGAAATGATACAAGACATTGCAAAGAAAAAATGTGTATCTTTATTTATTAATTCAATCAAGTACAAGGTGAATCGTACAAAAGAATAAAAAATGGATACATCTTATCCGAAAAAGAAATTTTTTACAAGTATATCAATACAAGGGAAGCTACTGGGAAGGAAGTGTCTTAAATAGCCCTATCAGTTGTTCGCGCACTTCCTTCCATGCCTTCTCCTGATCGGCCACTACCGCCAGTTCCGCTTCCACTTGAGCCCGCTGCTGCAAGAAAGATGCAAGTTGCTCCCCAACGGCCTGCTGAGCTGCTTCGCGACCTTGGGCATCACGCTCGGCGGCATCGAGCTTCTGCTTCAGATTTAGCCCATTTGAGATACGTTCCAGAAGGCCCTCGAAGATAGCCTTCACCTGGGCAGCGTTCGCCTCAACTTCAGCACGCAGACGAGCCGTCTCGCTTGAGGTCTCTTGGCATTCCCTCAGCTTTAAAGCCGCTTCTTGTTCCAAGTGACGGAAGTAAAAAGCGCTTTGCTCGATCCATGCTGCTCTTTGATTGCTCGCGGCTAAGGTCTTGGGAGCAGGGCGCATAAACTCCGATTGATGCAGGCGGACCTCGATTTCCCTGCAGTGATTAACCCAAAGTTCGACGATGCCTCCATCATGAAAATTCACAAGCGCCGCCAACATCGGGTTAACCTCCGCAGCGAAATCCGCAGCAGATGGGAGAGCGTCTGCGTCAAGCTCTTCGACGTATCCGCTCAGCATGCCCAAGCTCATTACGGCACCCTTTGAAGACGGACGTCTCAGGAAGGGGCCTGCCAGCATTATAACTCGAGACTCAAAGGGCGCCGAAATCGGAAAGACAGCTGAAAAAACAAAATACGATTAGATGACGGTTCAAGAAATATGAAAAAGTCATCGACGCGATAGTTTACTATACCAGCTGCGGCAGGAGGCAAGGCCGGGAGGGCCGGTGGCGCGACCGATCTTTCATCTCCTCCTTCGATTTGTAGCACTGCAATCAGGACAAGGAAGAGTCAGAAATAATTCCATTACTGAAAAAAGAAAGACATCAATTGGAAACTATACTCACCAGCGCCACTGGAGGAAGAAGCGAGTTCAGATGGGAAGGAGAAGTGCGGGTGCAACACCTGGTAGAGGTGATCAAAAAGCACTCCTGCAAAGACGCAGTAGTATAACATCAGTACATAGATCATGCGGCCGAAAGATGAAACTGATGGGTCACGAATCCATACCTTCCAACATCTGCGATGGTATGAGAGAAGGCTGAGAGGTGGCCACCGCCAAGGCAGTAGTTGATGGCGCCCCCTCGAGCAATGGAGCGTCAGCACTGGCTGCACCTGCGTTAAAAATAAAGATACACATGTCAGGAAGGATTGCAAGATAAAAAAAGGGACAGTAACTCGAAATTTACCTGATGAGCCGCCAGCCGAAACGGAGGCGTCTCCCCCCTCCATCGACATGAGTCCACCGCCCGTGGCCTCATCACCCGACTCAACGGGGGCTGTCGTCGTGCTCACGCGGCCAGGAGACGGCGGAGGACCGTAGACGGGGAGAGCAATGATTGGAGCATTGCCAGACTCTTGAGAAAGAGCGGCTGGCTTGTCCCCGGTAGTCATGCCCGTCTCACCCGCTACTCCTTCAGGCTCGGCGGGCACTGCTGTCTCGTTCGCCGTTGCCATAGGGTCGCCGGTCTCAGGTGCTCCATCCGCCGCTGCCCCAAGCTCGGTTGTAGCAGTCGTCTCATTTGCCGCTACCTCAGGCTCGGCATCAACGACCTTCTCTGGTGCAGTTCCCTCAGCCCCCGGCTCAGGTCCAGCAACCCCGGAGACATCGCCCACCGTCGGCTCGGGTTCAGCCGGTGCTTCTTCCTCTGTCCCCTTAGGTTCGACGGTTTCCGCCTCCCCTTCGGTTGGACTTGGCCCTGTAGGACAAGATATATAAGAACCAACAGGTTTATATTTCTTATAACAAAATCTTGAAAGACACATTACCTGAGGTGGACTGATCGTTAGCCTCACGAGCTGCCCGCACCGCCTGTCTATGAGCGGTAGACAAAGCGACCGGGGGCTCTTCCGAGGGAGTATCAGCATGAGGAACGGTGCTTGGGCCCGCTCCCACGGCCAAAGCAGCTCTGCGTGCCTTCGCCTCGCGCCTTAACCGTTTTCTCTCCTCCCGAGCCGTCAAGACGGACCTCTTCGAAGCTTCCTTCAGCGAGGCGTCATCGTCCGTGTACAGAGATGCCTCCAAATCCTTCAAGGCATACTTCAATGACTTTTCGAGTTGAGACTCTCGCGGGAGCCCCGAAGAGGCTGAAACATCAGTGGCTGGCCCGGGAAGAGTCTCTGCGTCACCTTGCGGGGCCGGCATCATGGTTCCTGCGATGAGAAAAAGAAAGGGTTAGATCGACCATAACAAAAGGAGAATAAAGACCTAATGAATCGAAATGTACCGAGGCCTAAGGACGCTCTGAGTCGTTCCTCCTCTTGAAAAGTTTTGAGGGAGGCAGCAATGGCTTCTTCAGTGGTGATGCATGTTTGAAGAAAAGAGGGGAAAAGCATTAGTCAAAGACAATAATAAAAGTACGATGCAATAAAAAAAATGCGACTAGTAATTACCCGATTGTGCAAGCTTAGCTAGCCACGCATCACGCCTCGCCAATCGCTCTTAAGCTACGATGGCGGCCGCCAGATCAGTGTCATCTGGCAGCATAACTAATCCTTTATTGGTCCCGTACTCGCCCAAGCCCTCGCTATAGGGAGCATGAGGTTCCTGACCGAACGCAACGTCAGTAAAGAGGATCGAATTCTTCTTCCTCTTCTGCACGTGTTCATATCAGATTTTTGCATTTTTGTACCGCCCATTTTTTATCACATTGCTTATCGGTAGGTACTCTTGAGCCGTGTTTGCTAGTTAATTGCAGGATACATGTTCTCAGCTCTAAACAGTGAAATTCATGGAAAAGCACTACAAATTCCGGATTACTGCCAACTACAGATAAAACACGGGTCTCCGCTCTCTATCCGTATGTTGCCGCACACCAGTTTAAGGGACAAAATGGCAAATCGATTGTCATTTTCATGCACAAAGCACAATGTCAACACAAGATCCAACATGTCTACGCGGAGCTCAAGAAAATCATGGCAAAAGATCCACATCAAATCACCTTTTGATCTGCTGAAAATCTGGAAGAAATGTGAAGGGATTCTGAGAAACATACTATACCACACTGAAGAGAACTGCAAAACAGGGAAACCCACTAAAACCCATGACCCAACTCCTCTATATGGCCGCGGATCCGCGGCCAACATGGCGCTTTGGCCGCGGATCCGCGGCTTAATGGACTCGGCAGATGGAACTTTTTCAGGGGTATTTTGGTACTTTTATTTGGCGGCAGATTGTTGCCCTAGTTTTCCAGTTTCCTGCCTATAAATTGTTGGAGATAGTGCCCTCAGAGTCAATTATTGGATCACAGGCATGTGATTGCAATGATTGAGGGAGGACCTATCCCGGTAGAACAGTCTTACTCGAGATGATAGTGTGCTATCTGGTTTACCTTTATCATCGTGTACTGCTTTAGGCGACCTGACATGTCGCTATTGCACGTTGATAGAGCCCCTAGGATTCTTGCTTGACTGCCAGCAGTATGAGGGCGATCATATAAGTGAGAGCTGGAGTCTATAAGCTTATCCTTAAAAGGTCCCTAGTCGTGGGAGTTTCGAGACTGGGCATCGATACTCCATTAGTAGACTAGTGTATACAGTCGAGACCCCGACGAGGGGCGGTGGCCGGTCTCACAAGCCACTGGTGTCAGTTGGATCACCTAAGATGTATGCAGGTGCTCATTGGGTTATGAGTACACCGGACAGGACTCGCCGGGAACATGCTAGTTGGTCATATACCAGACGTCAGATGGCAGTTCCCTGGTGACATGTGTGCAGGTTAGTTCATCGACCTGGGGATCGTCATTTGTCTCGTGTGAGTTCCCACTGTATTTTGATTACTACCCTACCACGGCTCAAAGGAGTCGTGCAAACAGGTTTTAGTTGGGAACAGTCCCGAGCCACATGGAGGCAGTGAGCGGATCTTCGGGGGTTTCGTCTCTCCCGGTATTGGGGGTGAGGTCGCGCTGTGTCTAGGAGAGCCATTACACAAAGACCTTGGCCAAGGCAGGAGATTTACTGGTAGGTATTCCAGTAGTATCTCAGGGTGTTCTGGGCTACACTCCGACACGACTTGTACCGCTTTTGGGGGTCTGACTTTTACCAACCCCCTAGGCCCGCCATGCGATGCTCATAGACGAACGGACCGGACTGTACGGATATTGTCACTGACAGGCTCAGTTGGGTGTCGGGGTGAGCTTCCTCATCGACGTCCCTTTTAGTCAATAGCTGGTGGCCCGTCACGTATTGGCTTATACCTCTGACGTGCTAGTGGTTAAATCCACAGCCATAGTATTGACGAGTCTTTAGAGTCCACCACACTTTCAGTTACTCAAGCTTTCGGGCGAAACGCTGTAGAGGCCGTATGGAGATATGGCAGGGTCCGATCAGATACGTGCGGTATTGCACGGATCAGGATCGGACAGTTTGTACTAGTAGCCGTATAGGTATATGGCAGGGTTCGATCAGATACGTGCGGTATTGCACGGATCAGGATCGAACGGATATTACTAGCCGGCTTTGGTTTAAGCCGGTCCTAGTTTAGTACAGTGTAGATTCTGTCTCATTGCATTTGTATCCGGACGGAATACAGATGCGGGTGTGTATGCACAGTATGGGGTTTTCCTGTAATTTATTACGGGACCAGTTTTCTGGAGTTGCCAGTTTGCTTTCCGTTCCGGCCGGTTTTCTTTTGTTCTTTCCCGGCCGGACTTTTCCGATGGAGGGGGTAATTTGCAGTTTTGCAAATTACTTTTGTGGAGGGGTTTTCTTGCATAATGGATTGATTATGATAGCTTTCTTTTCTTTGCACCATGACTTGCTTTGACTTGTGATTTGATGAGGGTATGGTTTTAAAAAGTGAAGCATGGTTGTATGTTTCTTTGTCCCTTGGATATGGTCACCTCTTTCATCTCCTACCATCACCTCCCTTCATGCTATATATCTTTTCCTCCACCCTTCTTCTCTCTTGATGGAAAATGGTTGAAAAAGATATGAGAGAAAAGAAAGAACACTTGAGAGAAAGAAAAGAATGAGAGAGAGTTCATCTTGTTTGTGAGGAATTCTACATCTCCTTCTTCTTCTTGTTTTGGAAAAATGAAAGCACCATTTTTCCTAACCTCATTCCTCCATCCAAAGGCAACAAACCCCAAAGAGACAAAGCACTACACTTCCTACAGCACATCTTGGGCATGTCGAGTTGCCGGCTTCATGCCCGAGTTGCCTCGGTATAGAGGCGGGAGCCCGTAAAAGATGCAGGCGACGTGGTGCCCTTCCGGCGAGGAGACGATGACCGGAGATCCCGCGAGGAGATCGGAGTGGAGATGAAGACCGGAGGACTTGGATCGTCGGTATACATCTCTTCCCTTTCTTGTTAGTTAGCTAGACTAGTTTAATGGTTACGATCCGGAGTTTAGTGCGCGGTGGTGCCGGTTTGCAAAGTCCGCAAAATTTAAGTTTACCACCGTTTCCGCGTTTGGCCGTCGGGTTGACGGCCGGGGCGCCGCCGTGCACTTACAGTGGTATCAGAGCCTCGCCATTAACATAGTCTAGCTTTGTGTAATGTGTTTTACGTTTCCGATCGAACAAAATCCCGAAAACACGTATTTCATGCACATCAGTTTCTGTCGAATTTTTTTTGAGTCCAAAAATTTTTCTGGTTGTCTCAGTGTGATGTGCAGGGAATTATAAGGTTACTGTAAAAATTTGGTACCACGATCTCACTATTCCGCCGCGCAAGCGCCGCGAAACCCCACCTCGTGCGGCGCTTCCGCCGCGGAATTTACTGTTCACCCCCCCAAATTTTTCCAGTATGTTCCTGAGTTGAAAATGTGGTTTCTGGAATATTAAAATTGGGCCAATTATTTCTGTGAGTGCTACAGTTTTCTTTGAGGCCCAATTGATAATTGTTTGATCAATCGGAAAATTTTAAACACATTTTTCACAGTATTTACATTATATCTGCGACCGTGAATGTCACTCGATCGGTAAATCCGGTCTAACTGCTATAGCCCGGTTAGACGGATTTGCGAACGTGACTTTCACGTTGATGTTCTATGTTTATGCTGTGATGTTGCGGATCGGTCGTGGGGATAGCCTGGATGCAATACTAGTATTGTGTTGTTGTATTATGTACATTTGATATTGCGGGGCGAGCGTCCGACATGTGGACTGCCGTCACTGCCTGATTGTATTATTATTTTGGGGCACGACCTGGTTGCGGTCGATGTACCCGGTGTATGTATATTTTACTTTCTGTACTAGGATTACCCCGCGGTGGGGTGCACGGATAGCCGGGTTCTAGAGGGCAACAAGCCCGCATCTCATGGCATTGAGACGGAGGGGGCTTCACTCTGGGATTGGCGGGCTATTCGTCGCACTCGTAGGGGGTACAGGTTGACCCAGGAGGGGTGCCCAAGTTGCCGGATTCCGTGGAGTGCTGGGTGGTCCATTCACGGAGCTGAAGGGGGCTGCCTCGCTTCAGGTTTTGGCGGGTGACTTGCCGCGCCCGTAGGGGTCTAGGCTTTCATTGCACAGGCTATCCACACGACCAGGGGAACGTCGGGTTTCAGTAGTGGCTCTGTGAAACCCGGGGATCCCAGATATCTGTATTGTTCTGTGATGCTGTACATTTCTGTGATGTTGCATTTCTTTTCACGCCTTGAGCGAAATATAATATATTGGTATATATATTAGTAGATGTTGTATATGTTTTTCACCCGCGCTAGTCCAGTCCCCGCTCTGTCGTTAGTAAGCTAACCTAACGGGTGATGACGGGACCCAGTGGCGAATGCGGATGGCATATACGTACGTCAGTATATTTTCGTTCTTTGTGGTGTGATTAATTGATGGGACTGCGTTGATTCGGATCAATGCAAGTTAAACAAACCTAATCTGATGTTGTTGGAACACTTTTCTAAAAGCTGTTATTGCAAGGACGTTCACTTCTGTTTTGCATCGTGGTATTCATTTGGAATATCCTGCTCCTCAGTCGATGAGGCAAGGGCCGAGATCCCTTCACCGGGAGTGACCCCTTGGACAAAAGTTTGCGTCAGGGCATTAACTTCACTATAGCCGATTACTTTTGCTTTGCATCGTGGTATTCATTTGGAATATCCTGCACCCCATTCTACGGGGAAAGAGCCGAGATCCCGTCACCGGGAGTGACCTCTTTAGTAAAGGTTTTCGTCACTATATTTTATAAAAAGCTATCCGTTCCTTCAACGATATCAAGTTCATTACGTTAAAGGTTTTCGCCAGAAACCATTCGTAGCCCTCCGTCATTTCAGTTAAATATTCGGTAGTATTCAAGCTATGTATTTTGACCTCACGCCAAGGCATAGTGATTGGTAGCTGCCGGGTATTTATCTGTTGCATAGATAGATGCGTTGGTTTGGGACAGTCGTACTACTATTTTGGCCTACGTCAAGGGTATGTACGGGTGGATTCAAATTAACCTGGATAATGATGGGTAGAACTTGACATGTGACTTATGATATTTTGACCTCACGCCAAGGTCATAAGAGCATGGGGCAGAAATCCACATCGGGAGTTTTAAAAGAACTGAAACTTGCCAGATATGCGCATACCTTCTGGAGTGTGATACCGTGAGCGGATTCCGTCACGTTATCATGCGATGAGAGTTGGATCCCGATTCCCACTGATGAGTTGGTTTACTCCTCGGGTGACCCCGACTAATTCTTCTTTCAGGTTTGGAGGAGAATTTGAGGTACAATGGGAGGTTTCCAGATTAGATAAATTGGTAACCATTCTAATCTAGGATAGAGTGCACGCTGAGTGTTTCTTTTCTCTCTCTCTCTGGCAGCGACCATTGACCCGACCCTAAGACTATGACTCAGTGACCAAGTTGACCGAACCTTCTTAACACTGGCTTTTGGATTGTCAGAGTTGCAGACCTCATTGCCACTCCTACTTTTACCCTTTTCTCCAGGACACCCCGTATTACTGCGAACGTCCACTTCCATTGGACAAAACCATCGTATGGTTAGATACGAACTCGAAGGAATTCGAGGATGGTTTCCGGTTCTGGAGAAAACGAATAGGATTATTCAGTTGTCTTTTCCTTTTTGCCTCCTCTCAAGTTACGAGTACTCCTTGGTTTAGGAGTAGTACACCTATTACGCAAATTGGATAGTCTTCTTCCAAACCATAGGCTGGTCCGACCGGTAGGGGAATGAAGAAAACCAGTTAGCCTAAACGGTGTACAGAAGGTATTAAGATTAAGACAAAGCAAGGGATTAGTAAGAGGGCAAAGTAAATTGCGACTGCTATTCACGACCAAACCAAGTATTTCTTCGCCAATCCTAAATCACCTTTGTATTTCTCCAGGGACACTCCGTGTCATTACGAAGATCCCATTTTATTGGATAATCCATCGTATGGTTATATACGAACTCGAAAGGAACTTGTTCCAGTTCGGGGATGGATCCTGGTTCAGGAGAAATAAGAATAAAGTACATTCAGGTGTCTTTTATCTTCACCTTCTCTCGCGTTGCGAGTGCTCCTAGGATTAGGACAGTACACCCTTTATGCTTTTTGGATAGTCTTCTTCCAAACCATAGGCTGGTGCCGAACGTAGGGAAGGAAGAAAACCAATTGGCTTAAGGGTGTACAGAAGGTAAAGACTAAAGACATATGAAGGGATTTGGGGAGGTGGCAAAGAACTATACGGTTACAGTCGTGAATTTGGAAGAGGCATTACTAAGAATACCGGATACCCCATCGAAACATTTCAATGTTTCAGTCTCACTGTGTAATGTTGAAGAAAACTGATTTCCCGATTAGATACTTACTCCAGGGTATGTATTTACCAGGTTTGATTCTCACATCTGTATGGTTTTACAGATGATGAGTGGGAGTAAGTTATTGGGAATTGGGTGATCGTCCTCATTATATCGGGATTCGTTGGAATCAGTGATATTTGAGGAAATCACCTGGGCTGTTTGCCAGTCGGCAAATATTTGGTTTTGAATATCCGCTGTTGTGCACCAATTTCAAATTGATATATCTGTACGTCTATTTTAATAGAGTGAGATATACCTTTTGATATTATGTCGATGACATTTACCTATATCAGTGGATGGTTAGGTAAGGAGCATTGAACAGCGGTGTAATTCTTCTTAACCATAAGTACAGTTTTCAACCTACGACGCACAGTGAAGGAGTTGTTAGACTCAGCGGACTCATACAGAGTATTGTATGTTGTCCAGTGTCCATTAGGACAGAGGGGTTGGTCCTCATACTATATTCTGTTTACTTTTAACTTCTCTAGTTCTTAGACATGTGTTTCGTAGAAACACAGGGCCTAAGTTTTGAGGAGTTATAGGTATTTGAATAGAGTAGAGAACCAGGTGTAGCAAGTATCGGGATTCTTCAAAGTGATCGAAGATGTAGATACTTGTGTATGGTATTCAGTTGATAGTAATGATAAAGAGAAATTGCTTCTCTTTCAGGTTACTCATAATTGGAAGCAGTCCTAAGTTGAGTAACGCTGATCGGCCTCCTTCCATTTAGTTGACATGCACTGGAGATAGCTGCATGATTTGAATCTGGTTCAATTAAATCAGTGCCTCTGGTTCTATATTGGATATAGTACAGTTCATATCTTAACATTGTTAAGGTACGGGGAGTTGTCCGGTTTATGCTTAAAACCAGACTCTGGATAACTCATAGGCACATTTCTGTAATGGCTGTTTGTGGGTTGACCCAGGCTATGACGAGGGTTGACTTTCTACCATCTGGGAGATCAATAGAAATATTGTTCAAGACTCGCCACAGTTTTATTAAAAATGGATTTTTTCAAAAACAGCAGTGGGAGTATGGTAGAACTGGAAGTGATTCCAGAACCGCAAACGA
The DNA here is from genome assembly GCA_030015575.1 of Agapanthus africanus. NCBI lineage: Eukaryota > Viridiplantae > Streptophyta > Magnoliopsida > Asparagales > Amaryllidaceae > Agapanthus > Agapanthus africanus. The sequence continues at coordinate 13,536,525 of JASDDO010000022.1, forward strand.
TTACTGAAGATTTGATAAGGAACCTAAAGATTCAATCTGATTTGACATTCCATTGGCCACTCCGCAGATAAGGTGGGTAACTTCAGGCACCCGAGAGGTACTCCGGTAGCCTCAAGGACGGTGACAGGGAAGTTCTTGTTTACCTACACTTGCCATTGTTGTTGTTCCAGGCTGCGAGACCCGGCAGGAGGATGAATATAGCGTCGTTCTAAACTAGCTTAGAAGTGCACGTCTATATGACTCTGCCAGAGGGTTGTCGTAGTCAGTGGGAGCAGCGGAAGCATTGGTGGACATCAGGCTTATGTCTATTTATAGACTAAAGAAGATGTAGCGGAGATAGATCATCTATTTCTGATGTGACAGTCATAGTTTTGACGTCATCAGAATAGGGGATGGATCTGTTGAGAAGGTAGTAGGAAGTGATATTCCTATACTATGATCAGTTATACTTTGGTCGTCACACAATGTTTTCTCCACAAAGGACTTGGACATTATATCAGACATTCTGATTACTAGATCTATGGTTTTAGATCTAGATTTGGGTGGTTTCCTAATCTGGGTACCTTGACAGCATTCTATGAGTATTTAGAATGGACGACTCCTGGCACGGTATTGCACCTGCAGGTAATGGAGTCACCCTCTCTAAAGGTGTCTTACAGACTAAAGGGATACTCATGATTGGCAGATCACTTGCTCAGGCAATTGAGTCAATCATGAGATGTCAAGTACCACACCAGATGTTGTTCTTGCACTAGATGCAATAAGTTGACATTGATCCAATCCTGGAGAAACAGTCGGAAGCAGTTTTAGAACATAAGTGGATGTTCTAGGGATATGATAACGACAGCCTCATTCGAGAGACAGTTATCATTCCAGGCTTCCAAGGTGACATGGACGACGAGGAGGTTGTCAGAGTTATAGTTATCCCTCTGATGAGGGGCAGTGTTTTGGACAGATGGTCCAAGGCAATACTGAGGGTGGCATGGCGCAGGATACTGATTAAGTTCAGTTGACGATACAGTCTAAGAAGTTTGGATTTGGAGTTCATTTATGAGCTAGGTCCCATCAGACATCCAGACATATTCTGAGACAGGTATTGCTCTTTTCGGGAGATGGGTTTCTCTGCGAACTTGAGATATAGAGAGACATAGAAAGAAACTTCTAGGCGGATCCACTCACTGAGGCTATTCCTCGACCGCAATAGTTTCGCAAACGGATTTTGTGAAACTGACTAGTAGGGGAGTTGGGTGTTCGGTATCACACGGGCTGTGAGTATGCGACATCGCAATAATTAGCCTTGAGTGCAAGTGGGAGATTGTTGGAGATAGTGCCCTCAGAGTCAATTATTGGATCACAGGCATGTGATTGCAATGATTGAGGGAGGACCTATCCCGGTAGAACAGTCTTACTCGAGATGATAGTGTGCTATCTGGTTTACCTTTATCATCGTGTACTGCTTTAGGCGACCTGACATGTCGCTATTGCACGTTGATAGAGCCCCTAGGATTCTTGCTTGACTGCCAGCAGTATGAGGGCGATCATATAAGTGAGAGCTGGAGTCTATAAGCTTATCCTTAAAAGGTCCCTAGTCGTGGGAGTTTCGAGACTGGGCATCGATACTCCATTAGTAGACTAGTGTATACAGTCGAGACCCCGACGAGGGGCGGTGGCCGGTCTCACAAGCCACTGGTGTCAGTTGGATCACCTAAGATGTATGCAGGTGCTCATTGGGTTATGAGTACACCGGACAGGACTCGCCGGGAACATGCTAGTTGGTCATATACCAGACGTCAGATGGCAGTTCCCTGGTGACATGTGTGCAGGTTAGTTCATCGACCTGGGGATCGTCATTTGTCTCGTGTGAGTTCCCACTGTATTTTGATTACTACCCTACCACGGCTCAAAGGAGTCGTGCAAACAGGTTTTAGTTGGGAACAGTCCCGAGCCACATGGAGGCAGTGAGCGGATCTTCGGGGGTTTCGTCTCTCCCGGTATTGGGGGTGAGGTCGCGCTGTGTCTAGGAGAGCCATTACACAAAGACCTTGGCCAAGGCAGGAGATTTACTGGTAGGTATTCCAGTAGTATCTCAGGGTGTTCTGGGCTACACTCCGACACGACTTGTACCGCTTTTGGGGGTCTGACTTTTACCAACCCCCTAGGCCCGCCATGCGATGCTCATAGACGAACGGACCGGACTGTACGGATATTGTCACTGACAGGCTCAGTTGGGTGTCGGGGTGAGCTTCCTCATCGACGTCCCTTTTAGTCAATAGCTGGTGGCCCGTCACGTATTGGCTTATACCTCTGACGTGCTAGTGGTTAAATCCACAGCCATAGTATTGACGAGTCTTTAGAGTCCACCACACTTTCAGTTACTCAAGCTTTCGGGCGAAACGCTGTAGAGGCCGTATGGAGATATGGCAGGGTCCGATCAGATACGTGCGGTATTGCACGGATCAGGATCGGACAGTTTGTACTAGTAGCCGTATAGGTATATGGCAGGGTTCGATCAGATACGTGCGGTATTGCACGGATCAGGATCGAACGGATATTACTAGCCGGCTTTGGTTTAAGCCGGTCCTAGTTTAGTACAGTGTAGATTCTGTCTCATTGCATTTGTATCCGGACGGAATACAGATGCGGGTGTGTATGCACAGTATGGGGTTTTCCTGTAATTTATTACGGGACCAGTTTTCTGGAGTTGCCAGTTTGCTTTCCGTTCCGGCCGGTTTTCTTTTGTTCTTTCCCGGCCGGACTTTTCCGATGGAGGGGGTAATTTGCAGTTTTGCAAATTACTTTTGTGGAGGGGTTTTCTTGCATAATGGATTGATTATGATAGCTTTCTTTTCTTTGCACCATGACTTGCTTTGACTTGTGATTTGATGAGGGTATGGTTTTAAAAAGTGAAGCATGGTTGTATGTTTCTTTGTCCCTTGGATATGGTCACCTCTTTCATCTCCTACCATCACCTCCCTTCATGCTATATATCTTTTCCTCCACCCTTCTTCTCTCTTGATGGAAAATGGTTGAAAAAGATATGAGAGAAAAGAAAGAACACTTGAGAGAAAGAAAAGAATGAGAGAGAGTTCATCTTGTTTGTGAGGAATTCTACATCTCCTTCTTCTTCTTGTTTTGGAAAAATGAAAGCACCATTTTTCCTAACCTCATTCCTCCATCCAAAGGCAACAAACCCCAAAGAGACAAAGCACTACACTTCCTACAGCACATCTTGGGCATGTCGAGTTGCCGGCTTCATGCCCGAGTTGCCTCGGTATAGAGGCGGGAGCCCGTAAAAGATGCAGGCGACGTGGTGCCCTTCCGGCGAGGAGACGATGACCGGAGATCCCGCGAGGAGATCGGAGTGGAGATGAAGACCGGAGGACTTGGATCGTCGGTATACATCTCTTCCCTTTCTTGTTAGTTAGCTAGACTAGTTTAATGGTTACGATCCGGAGTTTAGTGCGCGGTGGTGCCGGTTTGCAAAGTCCGCAAAATTTAAGTTTACCACCGTTTCCGCGTTTGGCCGTCGGGTTGACGGCCGGGGCGCCGCCGTGCACTTACATAAATAGCCCAGAACATTGCCAAGCCAAGGGTGCTTATTCTTGTGTTAGATTCTAGGATATATTTTGTTGTTGTTCTTCTTCTTGTCATCTTTTCTCCATTAAAACTTTGTAGTGAGCTTGTATGAGTGAAGTGATGAATAAAATGGTTCTTTTCTTTATCATGCTTGTCTTGTTCTTTTGTTAATTATAATTGTTTGTAATTTTTATTTGCTAATCTAGTTGTTGTTATTTGTTGTTTGTTTCTTTCTTGTTCTATTCTTCTTTATCCTTAACAACAATGATGCTTAAGCTTGATCCTTGCCAATGTGAGGTCTCAAATAGCTAGTTGTAATCTTCTAACCTCTTTCTTTCTATCTTCCTCCTTTTGTTTTATTTTCCTTTTTCTTGTAATGGGTGAGTAGTTTTCTCACTTGTTAGGGTAGGATAAGGAAAGTTTGAGAGAAGGAAATCTCTCTCACTCTTTTCTTGCCCAACATCTTAATTCGGACACCCGTTAATTGAACCACAATCCGCTCCCTACGGCACCCTATCCTACATGATAGCGGTGATTCGTTAGTGAGACCGGTTGTGGTTGAATCAACCGGAGGTTAAGGCTAAGAGCCAAGAACGGACGGACAAGGACCAAAAGGAAGGAACCAAGCGTTGGAAATCCTAGCTTATACTCGCAAGCTCCTTCCTAGTCGTGCTAATCCCCGTTGTTGCCGATTACCGTAACACCGATATTAAGAGTGGGAACGAAAGAAGTGAGCGACTCCTATCTCAAACTAACCTAATCATAACCCTAACAAGCTCTCTTTATATACATTTTAGCATGTAGTTAATCTCAAACAAACCTGGATATTTGGACTTAACTCGTTAAAGCACATAGAAAAAGATTCCCATTTCCCTGCGGACGACCCGTACTCAACCGGCTAGCTACAAGCGAAACCGTCTTGATTGCGGTAATTAACTAAGCACGCAAAAACTCTATCAATCAAATGGCGCCGTTGCCGGGGAGACGGTAGTCTATTTCTCTGTGTAATTTCGGGTTAATTTGTGAATATAAACATAACTGCAAAACAAAAAAAATATACATTGTAAAAAACCATCTTGTTGTTTTTGATTAGTTTTTGTGCAAGTGTGCAGGATAAAAAGAAGGTCGAGTTCCGTGCCAAAGACGTGGGAAGTTAGACCCATATCTCGCGGCTACATCGCGTTTGATCAAAACGGAACCAACGGTCTACTGTAAAATTCTGGAGCAAACCCAGTAAGCAAATCAAGATTCAGGAGCTCCAGACAAGAAGAGGACACCCAACCCAGCATAGCACAGGAATTTCAAGGCCCAACTCCATCTTATTGCCGCGGAACCGCGGCATAAGCAGGCTATAGCCGCGGAACCGCTGCCACTTGCTGCCGTCAGCATCTCAACATTTCTGTGAGTATTTCTTTTTCCTTCCCCACTCCTCTGAACTCCACTGAACTGTATTTTCTGCAGCATTCTTTGCGCAAACTCTCTTCCCCCTTCCAATAAATTGTTTTTGTGCAAGATTCTTTGCGCCGCGCTTTAAAAATAAAAAAATTGATTGCTGTTGATTGTTACTGCTTTGCATATTCTAATCGGACTTTAAGGGGCTTGAAACCAATCCAGATTGGGTGGGGATTTCATCACCCTTCCCAGGACCCCAGAAATCACAAAAAGCATATGCATTGACCATTATTTAATTAAAAAAATACTAGACTCAGCCCTAAGGACGTCGCACTCAATAGGACAGAGGACTGGTTGTAGGCATCGGCCGTTTATCCTATCCTGACTTTGCGGTGTCTAGGCAAGTGTGTCGAAGGCAAGTGGTTACTTAATTAGAACCACTACTTACGTAGTGGGGAGCCTCCCACTTACCTGGCACTTACCTGGCCGCAATTGGCGGAGAAGAGGCGGTTTGAGGTCCTATTTCTAGCCCTTTGGAACAGTTAGGAGCTGTGTAGCTGACCTAGGTGATCCTAGACCTAGGTGTGATTGTGCATATTTTGTCTGTGATTGTTTGAAACCGTAAGTCCGTACATATTTCTATAAAGCTCTTTCTAAAAAAAAAAGAAGAAAAAAACACAAAACAAAAACTTTTATAAAAACTTGCCCTTTGTCGCCACAATCCATTTTTTCACCCACCTCCCATCGTATTTCTCCATTGACGTTTTCTTACCCTCACCTTCTCCGCTTTGACTACACTAAACTAGTTTAGTGTATGTCCGGTTGGACTCGGGACACTAGCGCCCGCCTAGTTCGCGTTACGTTAGTCACTACCGACTACGCGATCGACTCAGACGTCGAAACTCCTTCCACGTCTCTTTCACCCTTACCTTTGCCGGCCAACTCCGACGTTGACCAGAATTCTGTTCATACATCCTCACCTTCACTATCACCAACCTCTTCTTCCGCGATGTCAGGATTTAATCCAAACATCCCTTTGACTCCCCCGGGATTTATTCCACCTCCTATGGATGCGAATAATCCACCACCACCGTCTGTTGTAGCACCGCAGCGAATCGCTCTCCAGGATCGTTTCTATCCCACCCGCTCTGCACTTCCCACCTGTCTTTCCCTTCCACCTGCCAATGGGGATAATTTTGAAATTAAGCCCCACTTCATTAACATGCTTCCGAAATTTCATGGGCTTGAATCTGAAGATGCCTATATCTTCATCAACAAGTTCCAAAATGTTTGTGCCATGATGAAAACAACCCAGCTGTCAGACGATGCTATACGGCTACAGGTCATTCCATTCACTTTATGCGATCTTGCTGAAAAGTGGCTGTATAGCACTGCTTCCCACTCCATAACCAGTTGGGACAAGTTTTTGAAAGCGTTTCCCAAGAAATTCTATCCGAATCATAAAACTGCGAGGATCCGTAACGAAATCAACCAATTCTCCCAGCTTCCTACTGAACCCTTTTGGAAGTGCTTTGACCGGTATAAAGACCTTCTTGTTCAGTGCCCTCACCACGGTATTGAGAAATGGCAACTTTGCCAAACTTTATACGAGGGCCTGAATCCAGCAACCAAGCAGTTATTGGAAACCATTTGTCAAGGCCACTTCCTATCGAAATCTGAAGAGGAAGCATGGCAATTTTTCGACGACCTTGCGGAACAAACGCTTCAATGGGAGAGCACACGACCAAGTACTTCTTCTTCTTCCTCTACTTCTACTGGTCAGTCTAGGGTAGGCATTCACCAACTCGATGTCTCTATTGCAATGAAGGCCGAAATTGCCGCAATAACGAGAAAACTTGAAGCGATAGAGAGCAAATTTTCATCTCCTGCTCCTGCCCCTGTTCTTACCCTTCGTACCATTTGTGCTTGTTGTTCCGATCCTTCTCACTTAACCGAAGAGTGTCCTTACAATCCACCATCTCAAGGACATGATCAGGTTAATACTGCATTTCAGCAAAGACCAAGAAATGATCCATACTCTTCCACCTACAATCCCGGTTGGAGGAACCACCCCAACTTCTCCTGGAATCAGAACCAGCATCAATTCCAAGGCAACAATTTCCAAAGGCCCCCTCCGCCGCAACAACAAGCTCAACAAAAAACTCAACATCAATTTCAGCAGCCCTTCCAACCCCAACCTTTTCAAAATCAGACGAACAACTTTGCACCCAACAATTCTTTTCCGCAAAACAAATTTGTTCCGTTAAACAACGATAAGGTTTCCTCGCTAGAACGAAGTCTGGAGGCGTTCGTTAAACAATTGACACAATCCACCGCAAACATCCATTCGTCTATTCAGTCTTTGGTGTAACACACTGCTGCACACGGGCAAAGCATCAAGACCATCGAGGCCCAGATTGCACAGCTGAATGCGGCGTTAAGCGAGCGAGAAAAGGGGAAGCTTCCATCTCAACCACTCCCAAATCCTGGTCACCCACATAATGTGTATGTTTCTCTTGAACAACAGAACCATAATGTGAGTGCCGTGACTATATTGAGATCTGGAAGGATGCTGCACAACAATATCGGCACAACAATTGAGGATAATGACACCCCGGCCGCTTCGTCTTCTTCTTCTCCTTCCTCATCTTCTGAACATATTCTTCATTCTTCAAAAGGCTCTTCTTCTTCTTCTTCTTCTTTGAACGGACCCACTTCTCACTCTACGAAAACACCAGCTCTGGGATCCGTTCCAACTCCACAATCTTCTCCACAAGCATTAGACTTAACCAATTTTAAAAACGTTCCATTTCCAAACCGGTTGAGGTCCAATAAACAAAATCCACAAATGGGGAAGATTCTGGAGTTGTTTAAGTAGGTTAACATCAACATTCCCCTTTTAGATGCTGTCCAACAAGTCCCTTCCTACGCGAAAATCTTAAAGGACTTGTGCACGAAAAAGAGGAAATCTCAGGTACCCAAGAAAGTTTTCTTGGCTAGTGCTGTGAGTGATGCTCTTACCCAAAAAAGAGGAAACGGAAGGACCCTGGCCGTCCTACGATTTCTATTACCATTGGGGATAAGAACATCAACCGCGCACTATTAGATCTTGGTGCCAGTGTTAACCTGCTTCCATACTCAGTATATGAGCAACTAGGTGTAGGAGAGCTGAAACCCACATACTGCACTCTCCAAATGGCCGACCGATCGATCACCCATCCTAGGGGTGAGCTAGAGGATGTGTTAATCAAGGTTGGGGACTTCATATTTCCCGTTGACTTCATTGTTTTAGACACACAGCCTGTAGCTAACCCCCGGAATCAAATTCCGGTGATACTCGGTCGCCCATTCCTTGCAACCTCAAATGCTGTGATCAATTGTCTAAATGGTTCGATGAACCTATCTTTTGGAAACATGACAATTGAACTCAACATTTTTAGGTTAGGGAATCAGCCCTCCGAACCTAATGCTCATATACTAGACGTTTGCTCAATCCAGGAGATCACCCCAGAGGAGTGTGAATTCGAGGGGGTTTTGTTCGATCACGATAACCTTAACGCCACTAGTGCGTTCCTCTTCGAACCTGCTGCTGCTTCTGCGCCCGACAATGAATACGAGTGTTTCACTTTCTCGACCGATCTTAGTCAGTCACCACCTGAGTTGGAATCCTTTGAATTTCCGGATGAGTTACCTGAACCATCCAACTCGGTCGCTTACACTCGTTTTGAGCCTCTGCTGGAATCCTTCGAGTTCGAGACCTTTTCACCAATCTTGCCTTCAATCGTTTCACCTCCAACACTCGAACTCAAGCCTTTGCCGTCTCACCTTAAGTACGCTTACTTGGGTAAGAACGAGTCCCTCCCTGTTATTATCTCGGCTTCTCTAGCTCCAGAGCAAGAGAGAGCCCTTCTTGCGGTCTTGCACAGCAATAGGCAAGCTTTTGGCTGGTCAATGGCGGACATCAAGGGGATTATTCCCCTGATCGTTGAACATCACATTCATCTGATGGATGATGCAAAACCAGCCAGGGATCCATAAAGACGTCTCAACCCAGTCATGAAGGAGGCTGTAAAAAAGGAGATCGTAAAGTGTCTAGATAGTGGTATCATTTACCCTATCTCTGATAGCCAGTGGGTTAGCCCCATTCACGTTGTCCCCAAGAAATCAGGCATAACGGTCATAACCAACGAGGCAAACGAGTTAATCCCTACTCGCACCCAGACTGGGTGGTGAGTATGCATCAATTATAGAAAACTCAACGCCGCAACGCGGAAGGACCACTTTCCGCTACCTTTCATTGACCAGATGCTTGAACGATTGGCCGGACACGAGTACTACTGCTTTCTTGATGGCTACTCCGGCTATAATCAGATTCCCATCGCCGAAAAAGACCAGGACAAGACCACATTCACTTGTCCTTTCGGCACGTTTGCATATCGTCGCATGCCCTTTGGGTTATGCAATGCGCCCGCTACCTTCCAGCGGTGTATGATGGGAATCTTCTCAGACATGGTGGAAAAATTCTTGGAGATCTTCATGGACGATTTCTCCATTTTCGGCGATTCCTTTGATGAGTGTTTGCTGCATCTCGACGCTGTTCTTACCCGGTGTAAGGACAAGAATCTCACTTTGAACTGGGAGAAGTGCCACTTCATGGTGCGTGAAGGTATTGTCTTAGGACATATCATCTCGCAAAATGGCATTGAGGTAGATAAAGCAAAGATTGAAGTCATTTCCAATCTCCCGCCTCCCCGATGCGTCAGAGATATCCGAGCCTTCCTTGGCCATGTTGGTTTCTATAGACGGTTCATCAAGGACTTTAGCAAGATTGCTAGGCCCTTGACTCTTTTGCTGGCCAAGGACACGACATTCGACTTCAACTCGAGCTGTGTGACTGCGTTCGAGTCATTAAAAAACTCACTCACTTCTGCTCCCGTTCTTTCTTCTCCTGACTGGACGCACACATTTGAGATTATGTGCGATGCATCCGACTTTGCCATCGGTGCTGTCCTTGGACAACACATCAACATGCTAGCCGAACCCTGAACGACGCCCAACTGAATTATACAACAACTGAGAAGGAATTCTTGGCTGTTGTATTTGCTTTAGAAAAGTTCAGGCCCTACCTCATCGGCTCTCCAGTCATCGTCTACACGGACCATTTTTCTCTGCGCCATCTTTTTGCGAAGAAAGATGCAAAATCTCGGCTGATACGTTGGATTCTCTTGCTTCAAGATTTTGACCTTGTCATCAAGGAAAAAAAAGGATGTGAAAATGTAGTCGCCGACCATCTCTCACGACTTCCTTCTTCTCCGTCGCTTCAAATTCCGATCAACGACGTTTTTCCGGATGAACAGCTCTTGACAGTATCTTGCGAACCCTGGTTCGCAGATATTGTGAACTATTTGGCCACAGGATTACTACCGACTGAATGGTCAAGTCAGGACAGACTTCGATTCTTATCCCAAGTAAAACACTTTTACTGGGACGAACCCTATCTGTTCAAGTACTATCCCGACCAGATTATTCATCGGTGTGTCCCTAACAATGAATTCAAGAGTGTGATGTCATTTTGCCACGATCAAGCATGTGGCGGGCATTTTGGCCCCAGAAAGACAGCTGAGAAGATCATGCAGTGTGGTTTCTACTGGCCACAACTCTTCAAAGACGCTCATGACTATTGCAAGAGTTGCTCCCGGTGCCAACACTTGGGCCGGATATCCAGGAGAAATGAGATGCCGCTCCAACCAATCTTGGTTGTGGAGATTTTCGATGTTTGGGGGATCGATTTCATGGGGCCGTTTCCCAGCTCTTTTGGGAACTTGTACATCCTTCTCGCTGTTGATTATGTCTCTAAGTGGGTCGAGGCTGTGCCCAACCGGACTAACGAAAACAAGGTTGTCGTTAGATTTCTTAAGGAAAACATTTTCTCCCGGTTTGGGCACCCCCGAGCGATCATTAGCGACAATGGAACTCATTTCTGCAATAAGACTTTCGAGGCCTTGAGCCAAGGTTACTTGTTAGAATGAGGCAGGTGTTGGAGTATCGGAAGAAACTCAAGCAAGCCTTGACGCGGAGTCGCAGCCTCGACCGGGTTCGTGCCAACGACACTCTGCGTGGCCTAAAGGTTGCCTTTCGGGTTTACGCAATCGCGCTTCTTTCGCCTTACTTACGCGTCGCTTACTCAACTCTATCAAAGCTACTGAAGATGCGGAAATATTCCATTAATCATAAGCTATCTACGCCCTACCACCCCCAAACCTGCAGGCAAGCCGAAGTTTCAAATCGGCAAATCAAGCAGATACTGGAGAAGACGGTTTCCAAGAACCGTAATGATTGGTCGTTAAAACTCACTGATGCCCTTTGGGCATTTCGAACTGCTTATAAGACCGATCTTGGCATGTCTCCCTATCGGCTTGTTTACGGAAAGACTTGCCACCTCCCTGTGGAAATAGAGCATCGCGCATTTTGGGCGATAAAGGAGCTGAATCTGTCTCTCGACGATGCGGGTAGCCATCGGAAGCTGCAGTTGAACGAATTGAGCGAGCTTCGGGATGAGGCTTATGAAAACGCGGTTGTCGTTAAGAACCGAACGAAGGTGTTTCACGATAAACACCTTTTGCGCAAAACATTCGCACCTGGTCAACAGGTACTGCTTTACGACACCCGGCTACATTTCCATCCAGGTAAGCTCAGATCTTGCTGGAAAGGGCCATATTTTGTGCGGAATGTGTATCCGCATGGCGCTGTGGATTTGGAGAATCCAAAGGACGGTTCATTTTTCAAAGTAAACGGACACCGACTAAAACCGTACCTTAGCGCCGAACCAACAGAGGAGCTCCTGGTCTTACAGGAGCCAGTTTACCCTGCATAATCTTCCTCTGCCTACCACCAAACTTCGGTTATCCAGCCAAAACAGTGGACACCGTTTCAAATAAGTTTGGGGGTATGTATATACCATTTTGTATATATATATGGATATTCTTTTCCGGTGCATATCCATTTTTTTTCTTTTCTTTAAAAAAAAAACAAAAAACAAAAAAATTGTGTATATCTAACCAAAAATTTTGACCCTTCAATAATTTTTCATGCAATGACAGTGAGGACACTGTCCAGTTTAAGTTTGGGGGTACGCTCGGTACGCATTTCTAACCTTCGCATTCATATGTATATTTTTGCATCTGCATACTAAAATCCATAAAAATCAGAAAATTTTCTAAAAACATAAAAAAATTTCTGTCAAGTTAGCTAGTGGGAGAACTCAGATTCAACATTTCGATGGTTTTGTTTGATAAGATAATAATAACTAAATCTTATTTTTAGATTTTGAAAACCTGAAAAATAACTCTCCTTTGAAGTTAACTATAGCTGATATACGTCTTTACATCACACTACACGTGTCGTGAGTTTTAAAAATTAGATGACAAGTCTATTATGTCTAAAAACTTTTAAATGAATAAATTATTTTCTGAGAATCAAATAGGTTTGTTCTGAAATAAGCAATATCAAGAATAGTTTATGAAGTGAAGCGAATATGAAGGAATGGTATTGATGCCTTAATTGGAACTAATTCTGAAAAATAACCCATCTGGAACTTGGTTGGAATGATTACACACCGAACCCACTAAACACGTCTTTTATCCAAAAAAATAATTGAACTGCCAGTTATATCTCCATTCACATTAAATCATCATGATTTTCACGCTAAATTGTCTTTTGTTTTTGGGCCTAGGTAACTTGAGTAATTAAGTCCACTGGGGTGTCTCTACACCTAATGCCCTAAAACCAATTGGTTTGGGTGCATTGGCCCAAAGCTCGTTAAGAGGCCTAGAAAGTCCAGATTAAAACAAAGTCAAGCAAGTGTTCTCTCCGAGTTAAAATTCCTAACGGTTCTTTGTGTGAGAATAATCTTGACAAAAGATAGGTTTTTATAAAAAATATTTCTAGCGGAGGTATGAAGGCTTTATTCTATGATAAAGACTATTGCACGTTTACAGAGGTGTGTATGAAATGAAAACAAGAAAAAGGTGGAGTGAAAAATAAGACCTAGTTTTCTGTTAAGGAAGATAGAAATTCTGAAATTGAAACCTTACTGGAAACCGAAACTTGAAAAATACTTAACTCTTTATAAAACTTATGTGATCCTTTTAAAAATTTTATCTGGGCTTTATTTTGTGACATGATGACTTTAATCGATCCTTCTGGAACTTAACGACACTATTTGCACTGCACGTAAAGACATATAAAATCTTAAGTTAAATGAGAAGCGAGGTGTGAAAAATAAAGGTTCGATAGTCTAGACTTAGGATAATAGAATTATAATTTTTAAAACAAAACCTTAGGGTTTGAATGATAGTTATTTTGCAAAACTAGATTGACCTGATTTTGTGGGTAGTATCCGCTGAAAACCCTCAGGAGACAACACCCCTCCTACTAGGGACACCTAGAGGTTTAACGGCTTGTTGCACATGCTCAGTGCAATCGCGTTTCCTGCGAAAGTGAGGTTAGGAATTTTTGTGAATAAACTGGCTTTGCTTGGGACGAGCAAATGATAAGTTTGGGGGTAATTGTTCATGTCAGATTTTTGCATTTTTATACCGCCCATTTTTTATCACATTGCTTATCGGTAGGTACTCTTGAGCCGTGTTTGCTAGTTAATTGCAGGATACGGGTTCTCAGCTCTAAACAGTGAAATTCATGGAAAAGCACGACAAATTTCGGATTACTGCCAACCACAGATAAAACACGGGTCTCCGCTCTTTATCCGTATGTTGCCGCACACCAGTTTAAGGGACAAAATGGCAAATCGATTGTCATTTTCATACACAAAGCACAATGTCAACACAAGATCCAACATGTCTACGCGGAGCTCAAGAAAATCATGGCAAAAGATCCACATCAAATCACCTTTTGATCTGCTGAAAATCTGGAAGAAATGTGAAGGGATTCTGAGAAACATACTATACCACACTGAAGAGAACTGCAAAACAGGGAAACCCACCAAAACCCATGACCCAACTCCTCTATATGGTCGCGGATCCGCGGCCAACATGGCGCTTTGGCCGCGGATTCGCGACCTAATGGACTCGTCAGATGGAACTTTTTCAGCGGTATTTTGGTACTTTTATTTGGTGGCAGATTGTTGTCCTAGTTTTCCAGTTTCCTGCCTATAAATAGCCCAGACATTGCCAAGCCAAGGGTGCTTATTCTTGTGTTAGATTCTAGGATATATTTTGTTGTTCTTCTTCTTCTTGTCATCTTTTCTCCATTAAAACTTTGTAGTTAGCTTGTATGAGTGAAGTGATGAATAAAAGAGTTCTTTTCTTTATCATGCTTGTCTTGTTCTTTTGTTAATTATAATTGCTTGTAATTTTCATTTGATAATCTAGTTGTTGTTATTTGTTGTTTGTTTTTTTCTTGTTCTATTTTTCTTTATCCTTAACAACAATGATGCGTAAGCTTGATCCTTGCCAAGGTGAGGTCTCAAATAGCTAGTTGTAATCTTCTAATCTCTTTCTTTCTATCTTCCTCCTTTTGTTTTATTTTCCTTTTTCTTGTAATGGGTGAGTAGTTTTCTCACTTGTTAGGGTAGGATAAGGAAAGTTTGAGAGAAGGAAATCTTTCTCACTCTTTTCTTGCCCAACATCTTAATTCGGACTCCCGTTAATTGAACCACAGTCCGCTCCCTACGGCACCCTATCCTACATGATAGCGGTGATTCTTTAGTGAGACCGGTTGTGGTTGAATCAACCGGAGGTTAAGGCTAAGAGCCAAGAACGGACGGACAAGGACCAAAAGGAAGGAACTAAGGTTTGGAAAGCCTAGCTTATACTCGCAAGCTCCTTCCTAGTCGTGCTAATCCCCGTTGTTGCCGATTACCGTAACACCGATATTAAGAGTGGGAACGAAAGAAGTGAGCGACTCCTATCTCAAACTAACCTAATCCTAACCCTAACAAGCTCTCTTTATATACATTTTAGCACATAGTTAATCTCAAACAAACCTGGACATTTGGACTTAACTCGTTAAAACACATAGAAAAAGATTCCCATCTCCCTGCGGACGACCCGTACTCAACCGGCTAGCTACAAGCGAAACCGTCTTGATTGCGGTAATTAACTAAGCACGCAAAAACTCTATCAATCAGCATGCGAGCCCCAGGTGCACCCAAGATCAATTTGCGTTTCGCAGGCACCTTAGGGCGGCGGGTCCCAATGTCCGCGCCGACGCCGGACTCCGGTGAAACCACATTTACCGTCTCCACTGGAGCACGGGGAGCTGGTGGCGCATCCACAGTATCGCGAAGCGGCAATCCGTGCGAAGGGCTCAACACGCGCGGTGTCCCAGCTCCGGCATCTTTCAGCGGAGGAACGACCGGGGTCCTTGGCTTCAGGGGAGCCTTACGGTCGCCGCCGGGAGGCGCACCCTTGCCGTCAACCAGCATGCGCTTCTCCATATGGATAACTAGACCCATTGCGTGCGCGTACCAAGTCACGTACGCGTTGAGGACCTTGGGAACGCAGCTTGGCTCGCTGATGAAGAAGTAGGAGCCTGTGTTCAGTCGCATGAAATGGTGCATTGCGCTCCGTATCCCCTCCCTGCTGGCCGCGGGCTCTTCCAAAAACGCCTCCAGTGGCTGGTGATAGCTTGATTGTTGGGCGAACCGGTGGGGGTTATACCTCATGAAAAGCGCCGTCTCGTTCTACCTGAACACCAGGTAGCCCAGCCGAATGGAGTAGAGGTGAAGGATCTCCCGGGCTTTCAGTACGAAGGCCCCGTCCTTGAAGTCGTCACGCAGCGCCACCACCGACTTGGAGGTCTCTGAGCCTATAGTTATGACTTTATCCAAAAAAGAAATCTTCGCTCCGACCAGGTGTGGACGAAGGAGCAACCCCCTAGCTTCCCGCGGAGGCGCAGTCACGATCGAGGCGCCGACCAGCCGCATGACTCTTGGGAGTCTGCACTTCTCAAAAAACGAAGGGCTCTTATGGACGCCGAACACCCCGTGCACATGCATTTCCATCCATGAGGTGAAGTAGTGCATCGGAAAATTAGCAGGCTGCACCCTTGGTTCATTAGCGTCCGCCGCCACGCTAAGTCCATTGTATATGTGAGCCAACCCGGTGATTCCTACTATCAACTGCAGGCCAGCCACCATCCGATACGTTGGGTAGAAAATGGACGGCCGCATGTGGCGCGGGTGCATGGGGAGCGCGAAGCTGCACAGCCACAATCCCAAGAACCCTACA
Source organism: Agapanthus africanus (assembly GCA_030015575.1). Lineage (NCBI taxonomy): Eukaryota > Viridiplantae > Streptophyta > Magnoliopsida > Asparagales > Amaryllidaceae > Agapanthus > Agapanthus africanus. The sequence continues at coordinate 13,552,742 of JASDDO010000022.1, forward strand.
AAAAAGGTCTCCTCATCCATGTCCGAGACGGCGATTTCTGACAAGGGCATGATGGCGGCGCCGGGGAGATAAAAGTCCTTTTGATCGTCTTCCGATGTTGGTCGACGGTTCAAGCCGAAGCCGGAAGGGTCATCAAGCTTGGCGAACTTCTCGCCCCGCCCCGATAGAAACTCCGGTCGAATGAAGCGGGCGATAAAATCTGCGAAACTGACTCCCCGGACCCCAGATTCCAGATAGAGCCCTTCATAAATGTTCAGCACCTTCACCAAGCCCGGAAACTGGTGCTGAATAGCATTCTCCGGCGTCAGATCAAACACCAGCGACTTGGTGGCGAAGACGTATTCGTCAGGAGGAAGCAGCTCCTCGTAATGCTCCCCCCTCATCGGCAGACCTGAGATCTCAGCGAACTCTTCCAGGGAGATAGAGACTTCCCTGTCCGTCATAAGAAAGGTGTGGGTGGGGATATTCCATTGTTCGATAAAAGCCTTAATCCACCACTTTGGAGGAGAGGGGTACTAAAAAAGCGAGACGTAGATTGCCGAATACAAACCAATCTTCATCAGATGAGTCATCTTCGCCGATAAGATGTACCGGGCCCACTGCAAATATCCGGCGGGTGATCGCGGGGTCAATCCAATGTTATAAGCCTGTCCCCAAGGGCGTGCTTCACCCTGACATATTCGCCTCCCCAAAATGTCTATCGCCGGCGGCTGCTGTACGCGAATAGCACCAATCGCAGGTTGGAAAAGATCATCCGAATTCCAGTCTTTGACCTCCACGGCATACTTCACCGGGGGTTCATCCGCATAGGGGATCGAAAATATGGGCTCAGACGGCGTAGCGGAACCGAAGCTTCGGTGACCCTGGATGATCTCATTATACCACCTACCCCACAGGTGAAGGTTCTTATGCTCGGGGTCATAATCCTTGATGAGAGCGAGCACCTCTCGGTCCACTGGTGCCTGGGGAAATCCTCCCTCCGAGCGAACAAACGGGAAAGACAAATCAGCAGACATATTTCCTGCGGAGGGACAAAAATCAGCCGTCAGTGTTGTAATTCCAACGCTTGGCATTTTAAAATTTATACCACACTGCAATGCAGTGGGTAGGGGACCAAAGGGAGACCCACAAAATCTGAATGACAGTGCATCAGCTAATAAGACAACCCCATTATTGGATTAGACTGTCAATTAATGAAGAGATCCCCAAGAGAATATTCTCATTAATGGGAAATCCCTAGAGACAAGGAGAAAATCTCCTCTTTCAGAGCAAAACTCTGTCACAAAGTGACATTTGTCAAACTCTGGTCTCAAGAGAATAAAATTCCCTAAAAGAGCCTAACTCTGTAATAATGATGGAAAGATCCATCAAAAGAAAAATTTAACTCTTGAAAAAATTAAAAATTTTGGGATCTTAAAAGATCCATGAAAACTCTTAGGAGTTCTTCATATTTCAGATCAAAAAGATCTACATTTGATCCATGAGCAAAGCTCTGTTCATGAGTTAAAACCCATGAAACAAGATCTCTGTAGATTTATGGATTCTTGAGAGCAAGGCTCTGTTGGTGAAAACCCAAAGGGGTTTTCTTTAGATCAAAGATCTATAAGAGCAAGGCTTTGTTGATTAAAATTAATTTAATTTAATTTAATTTAAGTTAAATTTTACCTAAATTGTTCTAAAATTTGAACTCTGAAGTTCTTGAAAAGAAACAAGAGCAAGGCTCTAAAGTTCTTAAAAACAAGAGCAGGGCTCTGAAAACAAAAGTTCTAAAGATGGTAACTATTTACTGAGGACCAAGGGTCCTATTTATAGGCGCTTGCGTCCCATCAACTCATCAGTTGATCCAATGGCTGGGATCTTGCCACCGCTGCACTCACGTGTGCGCCATGTGAGCGCAACGGTGGGGAGGGGCATTTGTTTCCCCCAATCAGAGCAAAGCTCTGTTTGAATTTCAAAAATTGAAGCAACGCTTAAAATTCCTTGCGCTGCGCGCAACGTGCCACGTGTTAAAAGCTGATACATCAGCGCAGCGCCCAAGGCTGCACACCCAATCAGAGCAAGGCTCTATTTAAAACAAAATTAAAAGAAGCAACGCTTCAGATGATTTGCGCTCAGCGCTGCGCGACACGTGTCAGCGCAGTTGCGCTGCGCCTTGCGTTGTGCGACACGTGTACACGTGTCAGCGCAGTTGCGCTGCGCGACACGTGTACACGTTACACGTGTCAGCGCAGTTGCGCTGCGCGACACGTGTCAGCGCAGTTGCGCTGCGCTCTGCGCTGCGCGATATGTGTCAGCGCAGTTGCGCTGCGCTCTACGCTGCGCGACACGTATCAAGCGCAGGTGCGTTTGCGCCAAACAGAATTAAAATTCCAGTAAGATCTTTCTGTTCTTGTTAAAACAAGAAGATTCTCTTCTGTAAAACAGAAGCCCTTAGATCAAAGATCCAACGGTGGGGAAAAATCCCCAAATCACTCAGAGAGAGATCTCTTTAACTAATTTAACAAATTAATTAGCACTATATAAAGGTCCCTAGACCCCAAGTCTAAAGGACATTAACACAGGGAGAACTCATAGAAGTCTTCTGAAAACTTTGAGAAAGAACTCAGAAGAAAGAAAAAGGTAAAACCTTTAGAAAAAGAAGAATTTCTTCTGAAAAGATCAATGATCTAAGAATAAGATCGAGGATCTTCAATATAAAAATATAATAAAGGCATTGCCTTTTTTATGAACCATTGGTTCTGGAATCTTAAAGATTCTTTTCTTGAATCCAAAATTGGATCAAGATATTAAAATAGTGCCTTGCACTTGTAAGTCTGCACTGTTGCGCTCTCGGGTTGGCGCAAGGCTCCAGAGAGCGCCACGTGTCAGCTCCAAAACCACCTGCGCTATGCGCTTTTAAAATAGAGCATTGCTCTCTGAAATTGGCGCAACTCACCAGAGCGCGCCACGTGTCAACAGCGCAACAGCGCAGCGCACTGCGCTTGCGTTCGCCAGAGCGTGACACGTGTCACCTCTACATGCACTTGCGCTCAATAATTGGCGCAAAGCGCCTGACAGGCCACATGGCCACTGTCAGATAATTAATGCACTGCATTATTTAAAGAAGGGCTGAGCCCAATTTAAAAAAAGGCCTAACATGACTAATAAAATGCAATGCATTATTTTTTTTAAAAAAAGGGCAGAGCCCAAACAAAGGTCTGTCAGACTAAAACAGATGCTGTGCATCTTTTAAAAAGGGACAGAGCCCAAATCAAAAAGGCCTAGCAGGCCAGAAGAAAATGCAATGCATTATTAAACAGGGGCAAAGCCCTAGCACATGCCTAACAGGCCAAAGATAAAAACGTTGAACATTTTCAACTGGACTTAGCCCAATCATGGCCGTAAGTCCTCAAATTAAATTGACTGAGCACAACTGCTATCTTAAATCAATTTACATCCGGTTCAAGGGTACATCTCCAAACTCCCCTGACACCCATCGTTGTAATCCTTCAACGACGTCAGAGAGGTGACGGGTCCCGACAACCACATATCCATACGGACTGTGGGGTCCTTAAACCCATGGACTTAAGCGTCCTTAAACTCATGGACTAATGCGTTCTTAAACTAATACCCGTCCCCAAAACGGGAACGATGGACCACCATGTCCCTAAACTGGAAATGGACCGCAATGTCCTTAAACTACCTATGGACCACCATGTCCCTAAACTGGCAGTAAAACTGAGACGCCAACCTCAGCACTCAGAAAGTGGCTTTTTTGGCCTTCATTTGTCGAGGGGCAGGCACCCAGTGAATCCTATTCCCTAAACTGGCAATGGACCGCAATGTCCTTAAACTGCCTATGGACCACTACGTCCCTAAACTGGAATAATAGAGCCCCCAAACGCTCTTTTGTCGGATCTAAACGATCCCGTTTAAGTTGATCTTAGCTTCAAATATGGCTAACGTATATTTAAACGCCCAAACAGACTTTAGTCCCAAATTGGACTATAAGATCCCCAATCAACTTTGGTTCAAGGGTACATCTCCGAACTCCTCTGACACCTGTCGTTGTAATCCTTCAATGTCGTCAGAGAGGTGACGGGTCCCGACGGTCATATATTAAATGGACCACTACGTCCCTAAACTGGAACAATAGAGCCCCCAAATGCTCTTTTGTCGGATTTAAACGATCCCGTTAAGTCGATCTTAGTCTCAAATTAGACTAACGTATACTTAACAAACGTTTAAGTTGATCTTAGTCTCAAATGAGACTAACGTATCCTTAAACCAAAACCCCAAACCCAAATCTAAGAAAATACGGATTTGGACTAATCCACGTCCTACGAGCGACGACATAAATTAGTCTCCATATACAATCCACGGGCAACCACAAAAAAAACAAACACCCACGACACGAAGTGAAATTCTGGAGAAGGAGAAAGTTGTTACCGCGATGCGGTAGCGTAATTAACTGCAGGGGTTTGCGCCTGCAGGGAAGAGCGTCCCCATAATCAAAACCCTCTCGAATGAGGGGGAATCTGACGAAGTCTGCTACATCGGCCGCATCCGTCTAAACCTCTGATACACGGTGCCATAAATCAACTTGGCATCTTCGGAGAGGTGGATGGATAGTACCAAATAGCATCTGTCCCGAATCTCAGGCAAGACGTCTCTACGTCGCGCCGCCATTCGGAGGGGAACACTGTCGATTTCTGAAAGTGCTCCAAAAATGTTTCTGTATAGCTTAAAAATCCGTGTAGGCAAAACTAAAGCTAAAGAAAAAATTTGATGACCTAACTCCAAAATTACACCGCGGAACAGCCGTGAAATGTCGCATTTGGCGGCGCTTCCGCGACCCTTTTTGGGCTACAGTGACCAAAATTTTTTATGGAGCTCTAGTTGGTGGAAAAATGATTTTTTTGATATATAGTTTTGGCCAAGATTCATTTGACTACTGGTTTAGCACTTGGGGCCATTTTGGGAAAGTTTAGTCGATCGAAATTTTAATTTTGTGTTTTCAGTACATTACATTTCTATCTGCGACCGTGAATGTCATTTTATCGGTAAATCTTGTCTAATCGCTATAGTCCTTTTAGACGGGTTTGCGAACGTGACATTCACGTTGATGTTCTGTGTTGTGCTGTGATGTTGCGGTTTTGTCGTGGTGGATAGCTTGTGTGCAATGGTAGTGCAGTTTGGATTTATTTGTACATTTGATATTGCGGGGCGAGCGTCCGACATGTGGACTGTCGTCACTGCCTGTTTGTATATTATTCTTTTGGGGCACGATCGGGTTGAGGTCGATATCACCCTTGTATATTATTTTCTTTTCTGTACTAGGATTACCCCAAGGTGGGGTGCACGGATAGCCGAGTTCTAGAGGGCAACGGGCCCGTATCTCATGGCGTTGAGACGGAGGGGGCTTCACTTTAGAATTAGTGGGCTATTCGCCGCACTCGTAAGGGGTACAGGTTGACCCAATGAGGGGTGCTCAAGTTACCGGATTCTGTAAAGTGCTAGGTGGTCCATTCACTTTGCTGAAGGGGGCTGCCTCGCTTCAGGTTTTGGCGGGTAACTTGCCGCGCTCGTAGGGGTCTAGGAGTTCATTGCACAGGCTATCCACACGACCAGGGGAACGTCGGGTTTTCAGTTGTGGCTCGAAGGAAACCTGGGGCTTCCAGATTATCTGTATTATTCTGTGATGCTTATTACTTTTCTCTGATGTTGCATTTATCATGCCTGGGACGATTGTTATATATATTTATATATACTAGTAGATGTTGTATGTGTTTTGCACCCGCGCTAGCCCAGTCCCCGTTCTGTCGTTAGTTAAGTAACCTAACGGGTGATGACGGGACCCAGTGGCGAATGCGGATGGCATATATGCACATTTTATTTTCGTTCTTTTCTGGTGTGATTAATTGATGGGACTGTGTTGATTCTTATCAATACAAGGAAAGCAAACCTATATATATAATGTTGTTGGAACCAAGATTTTTTAAAACTGGCATTACAGACGTTGGCTTTTGCTTTGCACAGTAGTATTCGGTTATGAATATCCAGCACCTCATTCGACGAGGCAAGGGCCGAGATCCCTTCATCGGGAGTGACCCCTTAGGCAGAAGTTTGCGTCAAAGTAATAACTTTACTATAGTCGATTACTTTTTGCTTTGCATCGTGGTATTCAGTTTGGAATACCCTGCACCTCATTCGACGGGGAAAGAGCCGAGATCCCTTCACCGGGAGTGACCTCTTTAGCAAAAGTTTTCGCCACTATATTTTTTATAAAACCACTTGGATTCCTTCAACGATATCAAGTTCATTACGTTAAAGGTTTTTCACCAAAAACCAGCCGTAGCCCTCTGTCATTTCAAATTAGTATTGCTTAGTATTCGTGCTACGTTTGTCATTGCTATTTGTCGAGGCATAGTGTGCGGTAGCTCTGTAATGCTTTTCTGTCGCATGGATATGCGGATTGGTTAGGACAGTCGTACGACTTCGTTGATTATTCGTCAAGGGTCGTGCGGGTGGGTTTAACGCAATCAAGATAATGACGGGTTGAACTTGACTAGGACCTTTTGATTTGTTGATTATTCGTCAAGGTCACTTGGGTCCTAGGGGTAAAAATCACATCGAGAGTTTCAAACATACAGGAAACTTCCCAGGCTTGCTCATACCTTCTGGAGTGTGGTGACTTGAGTGGCTTACATCAAGTTATCATGCGATGATAGTTGGATCCCGATTCCCACTGATAAGTAGGATTACTAGGGTGATTCCGACTAATTCTCCTTTTAGGTTTGGAGGAGAATTCGAGGAAACAGTGGGAGCCATCCAGATTAGATAAAATGATTATCCATTCTGATCTAGGTTAGAGTGCACGCTGAGTGTTTCTTTTCTCTTTCTCTTTGACAGTGACCATGGCCCGACCCTAGACTATGACTCAGTGACCAAGTTAACCGAACTTTCTTAAAACACTGACTTTTGGACTGTCCAAGTTGCATACATCATTGCCACTCTTTCTTTTACCCTTTGCTTTTCTCCAGAATACCCCGTATCACCACGAACATCCACTTCCATTGGATAAAACCATCGTATGGTTATATACGAACTCGAAGGAACTTCTTCGAGGATGGTTTCCAGTACTGGAGAAAATGAATAGGATTATTCAGTTGTCTTTTCCTTTTTACCTTCTCTCAGGTTGTAAGGGCTCCTAGGATTGGGAGACGGTACACCTATTACGCTTATTGGATAGTTTTCTTCCAAACCATAGGCATGTGCCAAACGGTAGGGAATTAAGAAAACCAATTAGCCTATGTGTGGTATGCAGAAGGTAATGAGTAAAGACAAATAAAGGGATTAAAAAGAGGGCAACGTAAATTGCTACTGCTATTCACGACAAAACCAAGTCTTTCAACGCCACTCCTACTTCACCTTTGTATTTCTCCAGAACACTCCGTATCACTACGAACATCCAATTCCATTGGATAAATCCATCGTATGGTTATATACGAACTCGAAGGAACCTTTTTCGAGGATGGATTCTGGTTCAGGAGAAATAGGAATAATGTTTATTCAGCTGTCTTTTATCTTTACCTTCTCTCAGGTTGCGAGTACTTCTAGGATTAGGAGAGTACACCTATTACGCTTATTGGATAGTCTTCTTCCAAACCATAGGCTGGTGCCGAACTGTAGGGAAGGAAGAAAACCATTTAAGCCTAACGAAGTTGTACATAAGGTAACGACTAAAGACAAATAAAGGGATTTGGAGAGATGGAAAGAAAATATATGGTTTCAGTCATGAATCTGGATAATGGAAGATGCATTACTAGGAATACCAGGATACCCCTACAAAACATTTTAATGTTTCAGTTTCACTATGCGTTGTTAATTGAAAACTGATTTCCCAATTAGGTCTTTTCTCCAGGGTATGTATTTACTAGGCTTGATTCTCACATCTGTATGGTTTTACAGATGATGAGTGGGAGTAAGTTATTGGGAATTAGGTGATCATCCTCATTATATCGGAATTCGTTGTAATTGGTGATATTTAAGGAAATCGCATGGGTTTTTTGTCGGACGGCAAGTATTTGGTTTTGAATATCCGTTGTTATGCACCAATTTCAAACTGATATGTCCGTACATTTATTTTTATAAAGTGGGATATAACTTTTTGAAATTATATCCATGATATTTACCTATATTAGTTGATGGTTAGGTAAGGAGCATTCAACAGCGGTGTAGGTCTTCATAACCATAGTATAGTTTTCAACCTACGACGCATTGGATTTGAGTTACTCAACTCAGCGGATTTATACAAAGCATTGTATGTTGTCCAGTGTCCATTAGGACAAAGGGGTTGGTCCTCGTACTATATTCTGTTTACTCGTGACTTCTCAAGTTTTGGACAAGTGTTTCGTAGAAATACAAGGTCCAAGTTTGAGAAGTTATATGTACAAGAATAAAGTAGAGAACCAGGTGTCGCAAGTATCGGGATCCTTCAAGGTGGTCGAAGATGTAGATACTTGTATAAGGTATTCATTTGATAGTAATGGTTTTGAGAAACTTGTTTCTCTTTCAGGTTACTCATAATTGGACCCACTCCTAAGTTGAGTAATGCTGATCGGCCTCTCTCCATTTAGTTCACATGCACTGGAGACAGCTGCATGATTTGAATCTGGTTCCAATTAAATTAGTGCTTTTGTTTCTATATTAGATATATATAGAATCAATTTATATCTTAACGATATTAAGGTATAGGGAGTCGTCCGGCTGATGCTTAAAACCAGAATCCGGATAAACTCAGGGCATGTTTTAGTAATGGCTGTTTGTGGGTTATCCTGGGCTTTAACGAGGGTTAACTTTTTACCATCTGGAAGATCAATAGTGATATTGTTCTTGACTCGCCACAGTTTTAGTAAAATGGACTTTTTCAGAAAACAGTAGTGGGAGTATGGTAGAACTGGAAGTGATTCCAGAACCACAAACGATTACGGAAAATTTAATAGGACCTAAAAATTCAATCAGGATGGACATTCCATTAGCCACCCCGCAGATATGGTGGGTAACCTCAGGATCCCGAGAGGTACTTTGGTATCCTCAAGGACGGTGACAGGGAGGTTCTTGTTTACCCAGACTTGACACTACTGTTGTTCCAGACTATGAGACTCGGCAGGAGGATAAGTACAGCGTTATTCTAAACTAGCTTTAGAAGTGCACGTATATATGACTCTGCCAGAGGGTTGTCGTAGTCAGTGGGAGCAGCGGAAGCGTAGTGGACAAGTAGCTTGTGTCTATTTATAGACTAAAGCGGATATAGCGGAGATAGATCATCTATTTTGATATGACAGTCATAGGTTTTTGACTTCATCAGAATAGGAGATGGATCTGTTAAGAAGGTAGTAGGGTGTGTGTCTTGGTATTCAGGATGACATGCACTTTATAGGAAGTGAAATTCCTATACTACGATCGGTTGTACTGTGGTTGTCACACAGTGTTTTCTCCACATAGGATATGGATATTATATCAAGCATTCTGGTTACTAGATCTATGGTTTTAGATCTAGATTTGGGAAGTGTCCCAATCTGACTACTTAGACAGTATTCGAAAAGAATTTTAGAATGGACGGGTCCTGGCATGGTGGTGAACCTGCAAGTGATGGAGTCACCCTCTCTAAAGGTGTCTTACAGACTAAAGGGGAGAGGGATGTGCATGATTGGCATATTACTTGCTAAGGCAATTGAGTCAATCATGACATATCGAGTACCACACCAGATATTGTTTTTGCACTAGATGCAAAAAGTTGATATATTAATCCAATCCTGGAGAAAAACGATTGGCAGCAGTTTATAAACATAAGCGGATGTTCTAGGGATTTGATAACGGCAGCCTCCTTCGGGAGACGGTTATCATTCCAGGCTTCCAAGGTGACCTGGATGACAGAGTGACTGTCAGAGTTTTAGTTTTCCCTCTGACGAGGGGCAGAAGTTTGGACAGGTGCTCCAAGCGGATACTGAGGAAGGCATGTCGCAACATACTGATTAAGTTCAGTAGACGATACAGTCTAAGGAGTTTGCTGGATTTGGAGTTCATTTCTGAACTGGGTCCCATCAGATATCCAGAAATATTCTAAGATGGGTATTGCTCATTTCGGGAGATAGTTTTCTCCGCGAAGTTGAGATAAAGAGAGACATAGAAATAAACACTGGAGCGGATCCACTCACTGAGGCTATTTCTCGAACGCAATAGTTTTACGAACGAGCTTTGTGAAACTGATTAGTAGAGGAGTTGGGTGTTCGGTATCACACGGGCTGTGAGTATGCGACATCGCAATAATTAGCCTTAAGTGCAAGTGGGAGATTGTTGGCTATAGTGCCCTCAATGCAATTATCATAGTCGCAGACAGGTGATCATGATGATTGAGGGATGACCTATATGTAAGGTTTCTAGGCACACTAGTGAAGGTTCATAGAGCATCAAACATGCCCGAATAAAATTCTACATGTGCCGAACAACCCAAAGACGGGATCTTTGCTAGATTATTAGGGTTTAGCATGCAAGATAACAACTTTTTATCTAAGTGTGAGGGATTACAACCTTTGTAGTCCGCTCCTTCGCTTCACAAGCTCCGAGTAGAAGTCCCTTTGCCACGATCCACGATCTCCCGGATTCAAGAGAGGCTCCACGACTCGAACGATCCATGCTAGCTTGAAGTGTTCCGAATCTCCGATGATCTACGTCGAAGTTGCAAAAACCCAAGCTTTCTCACTCTATAGAGATGAACACCCTAATCTCATGGGCTAGATGAGATGAGGATGAGGGAGTAGTATTTATGCTTTCTTTTTAATTCACTTTCTCACAATTTATCATCACAAATGGAATTTCTAGTAAGCTTTTTCTTTTTAACTCAAGAGAGAAGAAGATGATCATGGAAATGATAAATCCTTTTGTGATGAATAGAAAAGAAATCTATATGATTGATATATCAACCATGGTCAAGGATGAGTGGCTAAGAAGTTGTAGAGAATAAACTAGATTTAGGGTTTGGTTAGGTTAAGGATAAGTATCAACCATAATATCTTAACCAAGACAAAAGGAACAGCTTCTAGAATGTGCAAGAAGAAGCTAACCCTAATCAAACCCTAATCCCATTTAATCATCCTTAAACATGTTTAATAATAAATCATATCATGTCACAATAATATATATCACATATATATTATATATTTGCAACAAAAGAAAATAATACATTTAACATATATCGCATATATATCAATGTATTAATCCAGTGAGAAAATGAAATAATAAAGTGAGCCAATATTAGATAATGTAATACAATATATCATATATATTATTATACATTAAATCATCGAATCAACACTTGATCCAACGATCCGGCTATATCGAATATAACCGGCTAATATATCATGTACCGATTCAGCGAATCAACACTTGATACGATGTCCCGATTCATATCAAAATATCTCGAGAATATAATATGGTATCTCATATCGCATTATCCTCGGTCCTGCACATATCACATATGTGCTTCTACTCCGTTTCGCCTGAGCCAAGAAACCTCTGTGTAGGACTCTAAAGAATCATCAATACGCCGGTAGCAGGTGATGATCATATCAAACACCCACAAGCTGCAAGCGGTCAGCTAAACGTAACAGCCACCCAGGTATTGAGCGATCAGAAGATCAACAAGCTAGCATGTGCGTTCTCCTGTGAATCCAATCAGTAACACTCCCGTACAGTCCGGTCTGTTCGTCTGATATGTCGCATATCAAGTCTAGGGGTAGTAAACGTCAGACCCCAGTAACCGATAAGTCGTGTCGATGTGAGGCTCATAACAGGTCGAGAAACTACTAGTAACACTTACCAGTAAATCTCTATATCAGCCCTGGCCAGGGACTTCCAGTTATAGCCAATCGAACACAGCACAACATCAACTCCCTATACCGGGAGAGACGAATCCCCTCCTATCGCTCATTGCCTCCATGTGATTCGGGACTGTACCCAAAAGCCACCATTTTGCACGCCCTCTTGGACGTGGTAAGGTGGAAATCAAAGCACAGTGGGAATCACACAAGACTCTATGACGATCTCGGGTCTTCAGACTACCCTGTACCAGTGTCACCGGAGAACTGCCATCTGACGTGTGGTATATCACCAACTGGGAGTTCTCGGCGAGTCCGTCCAGTGTACCCAGTCTCCACTGAACACCCGTACATCATCCTTGATGTCAAACACCGATGGATATGGGATCATCCATCGCCCATCATATGGGTCAAGATGCGTATACGCTAGTCTACTCTGGTGTATTGATGCCCTGTCTCGATATACCCTCGACTAGGAACTTTTATAGGATGTACTCATCGACTACCGTGGCCCCACTAGTATGATCTCATCATAATCCCAGTAGTCGAGTATAGATCTTAAGGGCTTTATCAACATGTGAGAGAAAGACAGTAAACCAATACAAGTCAACATGTTAAGATAAAGTGAAACCAAATAGCATACTATCATGACGAGCAAGAAAGTCCTCTCTGTATATATCTAAGCATCCATCATAATATACATCAAATGTACAACAATGGCCTCTAGGGCATATACATAACTAACAATCTCCCACTTGCATTAAGGCCAGCTGCTGTAGTATCTCATACCTAGCATCCCGAATAATCTCTCAAACTTTATCTGGGGAATGGCCTTCGTGAGTGGATCCGCAGTGTTGTTCTTCGTATCTACTCTCCTGACCTCGATCTCCCGGCGATTAACTATCTCCCTGATCAGGTGATACCGCCTCAGAATATGTCTGGATTTTTGATGGGATCTGGGTTCCTTGGCCAAAGCCACAGCTCCATTGTTATCGCAATACAGAGGTATTGGATGTTCAATGGATGGAACCATACCAAGTTCACTAATAAACTTCTTCATCCAGACAGCCTTTTTGGCAGCATCGTTGGCAGCGATGTATTCAACCTCCATCGTCGAGTCTGCAACGGTATCCTGTTTGGAACTCTTCCAACATACCGCCCCTCCATTGAGGGTAAAGACAAAACCCGAATGCGACTTAGAGTCGTCCTTATCACTTTGGAAGCTGGAATCGGTAAAGGACTCCACCCGGAGTTCTCCGTTACCATACACCAAGAACATGTCTCTAGTCCTTCGCAAGTACTTGAGAATGTTCTTCACAGCTGTCCAGTGACTCTCTCCAGGATCTGCTTGATACCGACTCACTATACTTAGTGAGTATGCTACATCGGGTCTGGTACATAGCATCGCATACATGATAGAGCCTACTGCCGAAGCATAGGGTATCCCTTGCATGCGAGCTCTCTCCAAATCAGTCTTGGGAGACATCTCTTTGGAGAGAGTGAGTCCAGAGATCATAGGTTGGTTCCCACGCTTGGATTCTTCCATACTAAACCTCTTTAGGATGGTGTCAATGTACCTGGATTGGGACAATCCCAGTATCCGTTTAGATCTATCTCTATAGATCATTATTCCCAATATGCAGGAGGCATCACCTAGATCTTTCATTGAGAATCTCTGTGATAAGAAGAGCTTGACTGATTGCAGCATATGAATATCATTTCCTATCAAGAGTATGTCATCCACGTACAATACGAGGAAGACAACCTTACCCTCTGCTACCTTCTTATAGAAACAAGGTTCATCTATATTTTTGATGAAGTCAAACTCTTTGACTACAACATCAAAACAGACGTTCCAACTCCGTGATGCTTGCTTTAACCCATAAATGGATTTAAGCAGCTTGCACACCTTTCCACTGCTCCCACTATCTACGAAGCCCTCTGGCTGAGTCATGTACACGCTCTCTTCTAAATCACCGTTTAGAAAGGCGGTCTTAACATCCATTTGCCAGATTTCGTAGTCATGGTATGCAGCAATGGCAAGTAAGATTCGGATGGACTTAAGCATAGCCACTGGAGAAAAGGTTTTGTCATAATCCACACCTGGTCGTTGACGAAAACCCTTTGCTACAAGTCTAGCTTTGAAAGTCTCAACTTTTCCATCTACACCAAATTTCTTTTTAAAAATCCACTTGCTCCCAATGGGTTTTACCCCTTCAGGAGCATTTTCCAAAATCCATACTTTATTGGTGTACATGGATTCTATCTTAGATCGCATTGCATCCAACCATTTCACAGAGTCACCACTCGTGATGGCCTGCTCGAAACTAGTCGGGTCATCATCTTCCATGATGCAATCATCGCTTCCACCATCATTGAGAAAACCGTAGTATCTCTCAGGCGGATGAGAAACCCTGCTAGATCGGCGGAGAGGCTGGGATTCGTCGGGCACTATTGAATCCTCTGGTTCCACTAAATTTTCAGTTGTAGTTTGTGTTGCTGGAACCTCTTCCAGCTCTACCTCATCGCCACTAATTTCTTTTGTAAGAAATTCCTTTTCTAAAAAGGTGGCATGTTGAGCAACAAACACCTTTTGTTGTTCACCGTGGTAGAATAGATATCCATACGAATTGCTTGGATATCCTACAAACTTACAAAGAACTGATCGTGCCTCGAGTTTGTCCGGATTTTGCTTTTTAACATAAGCCGGACAACCCCATATCTTAACTCTTTTAAGAGTGGTCTCTTTCCATTCCATATCTCATATGGAGTGGTAGGCACAGATTTAGTTAGAACTCTATTCAATATGTATATGGCTGTCTCCAGCGCATACCCCCAGAAGGAAATAGATAACTTAGCTGTACTCATCATAGAGCGCACCATATCTAATAGGGTGCGATTCCTCCGCTCCGATACACCGTTGTGCTGTGGTGTATAAGGAGGAGTAAGCGAGAGAGAATCCCATTCTCTTTTAGATAATCTAGGAACTCATTGCTTAAGTATTCACCTCCTCGATCAGATCGAAGAATCTTAATACTTTTGCCCGTTTGATTCTCTACTTCGTGCTTATATTCTCTGAATTTCTCAAAAGCTTCAGACTTGTGTTTTATCAGGAACACATATCCTAATCTTGAGAGATCGTCAGTGAATGTAATGAAGTAGGAAGAACCGTTCCTGGCATGCGTAGACATGGGACCGCATACATCACTATGTACCAGTCATAAGAGTTCGGTAACTCTTTCTCCGTGTCCACTAAACGGACCTTTGATCATTTTTCCTTTGAGACATGAATGGCAAGTATCATAAGATGATAATTCGAACGGATTCAAATAACCATCTTTATGTAACTTAGCCAGTCGTGTCGCATTGATATGACCAGGTCTACAATGCCACAAGAAGGATTCGTTCATTTCTGAACTTTTCCTCTTGTGTGTGTTTTGTATATTGAAGACTGTATTCTGATTTAGAATGAATATGCCATTATGTAACGAGCCTGATGTAATCAACTTTTGATCTAGGAATATGTTCATAACATTATCCTTTACTACAAAATTATATCCTTCTTTACTTAATAAAGAAACTGATATAATGTTGCACATCATGTTCGGTATATAATAACACTCATTTAGAATCAGTGTATTACGACTTGGCAATACAAGGTGATATTCGCCAACTGCTTTGGCTGCAATACTTGCACCGTTCCCTACTTGAACGGAATGATCACCTTTCCCAGTTCTCTACCTTTACGTAGCCCATGTAACAATTTACATATGTGGGATCCTGATCCGGTATCTAATACCCAGGACGTAGGATGAACTGAAAAACAGTTCTCAATAACTAACACACCTGAAGAAGATGCATCAACATGCATGTTCTTTTGGGCGGCTTGAGAATCTAGATATTCTTCTATTCCCTGTTCAGTCTTATAACTCTTATAAGAAAGAACGGGTCCAACGTTCCCCTGCTCAGTATAATAAGTGGGTTCAGTCAATACATCCATATTATTATCTTGATTATGGCCTGACATGGTCGCTACCTGGAGAGAGAGAGAAGAAAACATTTTAGCGTATGCTCTTGCAAGATTAAATTGGTTATTATCTTATCTAATCAGGATGTCTCCCACTGTTTTTATCAAATCTACCTTCAAACCCTAAAAGGTAAGATTAGTCAGGATTAATTACACCCTACAATTTTGTTAATCTTTCAGCCAGATCAGTGTCGGTACTTTGAGGGAGGTTCCCCGTGCTTTCGCACGGACCTAATTAAAGTAAACCTTGTTTTCCCAGAGGCGTAACCCCGTTAACACTTTTCTAGACACCTACTTGATCGACTAATTGTCCTGTGTAAAACTCTCCCAGGAGTAACTCTTACTCGCAGTGGGTATCGGGATCCAACTATCTCATAGGAGGTATGCAATCTCATTGCAAATTTCAACACTTGAAATTCCCGATAATGCTTTTACCCCTAGCAACTTATGACCTTGGCTAAGGTCAACAAATTATAAGCGCTAGTCAAGTTCAACCCGTCATTTCCTGATTGAATTAAACCCACCCGTACGACCCTTGGCTAAGGTCAACAAAGTCGCACGACTACCCTAACTCAATCACATCTCATGTTTTAGCAGATAAATACTAATTAGCTACCGTACACCACGCCTTGGCTAAGGTCAACAAACGCAGCACGAATACTAACTAGTCTCTATCTGAAACGACGGAGGGCTACACAGGTTTTTCAAAAAACCCTGAGCGTAATGAACTTGATACGTCGTAGAATCAAGTGTTTTTGAAAAGGAGTGTTTTTGAGGCTTTTCTTAGTTTCGCTAAAGGGGTCACTCCCGGTGAAGGGATCGTCGGCCCTTTCCTCATCGAATAAGGTGCAGGATATATCATATATACCGCTGTGCAAAGCAAAACACTAAAAGCATTCAAAAGACAAACCGCGTTTTGTAGCATCTTCCAGTTTCGCTAAAGAGGTCACTCCCGGTGAAGGGATCTCGGCTCTTTCCCCATCGAATAAGGTGCAGGATATATCATATATATCACTGTGCAAAGCAAAACTGTAGCTACCCTTTTTATAAAGTTTTGATTCTACAACATCTTTAGGTTTCTTTTCTTTTTATTAATCTCATTAATAAAATCCCATCAGCTTATGCTTCCTAAGCATCACAGATAAATATGACGTACACTTATGCCATCCGCATTCGTCTCGATGTCCCCTCGTGCACCGTTAGGTTAGGTAACTAACGACAGAGCAGGGCAGGGCTAGTGCGGGTGTAAAATATAAGTAACATCTATATAATATATCATATATACTATATACTGTATCCATCAGAACATATCAAATGATCACATCACAGATATCGCAGCAGAAACATAGATATAATGTGGGATATACTAGGACGTCCGTATTTAGTATTTAGCCAATAATAGAAAATACGGATTCCACAGTCGCGATGAATAGCCAAGCCCACACCCTGGACCCCTACGAGAGCGGCAAGCGACCCTACCAATTCTGGAGTTTAGGAGACCCGGTCTCGACTCCTCGAGATGGCCTCCCACTGAACCCCATAACCCGGTCACCTGTGCTCCCCTCCTTGGGTCCATCCTAATGCGGAAAAGTAAATAATATACAACACTGGTGGCATCAACCTCAACCTGGAAGTGCCCCAAATAAAAGAATATTACATTACATTTGAATTTACATGAATGAAAATATAAAACTCTCATCTCACATAAAACCCCCGGCTATTCAATCGCGACAATCCTGCACATCATATCTCAGCAACACATAATATCACATATCATCAACGTAAGTAAATATGCATACACCGATCGTCGCCGATGTATATCAACGAAGACCGGCAATACAACTACATACTACACTTACGGTCACAGAAAGGAAAGTGTAAAACTACAATATTTGGAATCCATAATCACTTTAGACATCGTAAATCCGAAATATCACATACTTCGCATTTCATGCCTAACTCTATGAATTTCACATATTGTATCACATTCCAGATAAATAGACAGTATTAAACTTTTCGAACAGATAATCAAATACCCAAAATTTCCCAAAGTGCTCAACACTTGAGCGGAGTTCAAATAATCCCAGAATATGTCATAGTACCAGTGATCCAGCCGTAGAAGGGTCAAGCCAACGCCTCACATGTGGCACGCCGTACTGCCCCAAACCCGAAGGTTCATTTGGCAGTTCAAGACGGTCACATAATCGAGTTAAGGTTTGTTGTCTTCTAGAGGGTCCACCACTTAATTTGTACAATTTTTCCGAAAGATTTAAACCCAATAAAAATTCAACACTTGAAAGTTTGCCGTTCCGGGATAAAGTGGGTTAATGATATCCGTTCAAATAGTTTAACAGTTTCTAAATATCCGGAAATAAAAACGAATTTAAATATTCCGATCGAATCTACTATTACAAAACAAACCCCAGATCACTCAACCTTTGAGTCAAAATAAAAATACTAGAAACTAAATAAGCACAAATAAAGAATTATTGTAAAAACAAAAATGTCAAATCGAACAGTACTGCCGCAGAACCGCGGCCCAAGCAGGGAATGGCCGCGATTCCGCGGTCGTTTGTACGGATCAATGGCTCGAATTTCACAGTAATTCTTATTTTTCTCTGCTGTATTTTTTAGGTATTTTTAATTCAGAAAAAATCCAGATTTTAAAAAATTTCCAGAGAGGGGGTTATTTTCGTCGGTTCGGGTTCGATCGGAGTTTTAACTTCGTTAACACATCGCCTAATGCTCTAGCTAGTCTCTGATACCACTGTAAGGTTCCTAGGCACACTAGGCACACTAGTGAAGGTTCATAGAGCATCAAACATGCCCGAATAAAATTCTACATGTGCCGAACAACCCAAAGACGGGATCTTTGCTAGATTATTAGGGTTTAGCATGCAAGATAACAACTTTTTATCTATGTGTGAGGGATTACAACCTTTGTAGTCCGCTCCTTCGCTTCACAAGCTCCGAGTAGAAGTCCCTTTGCCGCGATCCACGATCTCCCGGACTCAAGAGAGGCTCCATGACTCGAACGATCCATGCTAGCATGAAGTGTTTCGAATCTCCGATGATCTACGTCGAAGTTGCAAAAACCCAAGCTTTCTCACTCTATAGAGATGAACACCCTAATCTCATGGGCTAGATGAGATGAGGATGAGGGAGTAGTATTTATGATTTCTTTTTAATTCACTTTCTCACAATTTATCATCACAAATGGAATTTCTAGTAAGCCTTTTCTTTTTAACTCAAGAGAGAAGAAGATGATCATGGAAATGATAAATCCTTTTGTGATGAATAGAAAAAAAATCTATATGATTGATATATCAACCATGGTCAAGGATGAGTGGCTAAGAAGTTGTAGAGAATAAACTAGAGTTAGGGTTTGGTTAGGTTAAGGATAAGCATCAACCATAATATCTTAACCAAGACAAAAGGAAAAGCTTCTAGAATGTGCAAGAAGAAGCTAACCCTAATCAAACCCTAATCCAATTTAATCATCCTTAAACATGTTTAATAATAAATCATATCATGTCACAATAATATATATCACATATTTATTATATATTTGCAACAAAAGAAAATAATACATTTAACATATATCGCATATATATCAATGTATTAATCCAGTGAGAAAATGAAATAATAAAGTGAGCCAATATTAGATAATGTAATACAATATATCATATATATTATTATAAATTAAATCATCGAATCAACACTTGATCCAACGATCCGGCTATATCGAATATAACCGGCTAATATATCATGTACCGATTCAGCGAATCAACACTTGATCCGATGTCCCGATTCATACCAAAATATCTCGAGAATATAATACGGTATCTCATATCGCATTATCCTCGGTCCTGCACATATCACATATGTGCCTCTACTCCGTTTCGCCTGAGCCAAGAAATCTCTGTGTAGGACTCTAAAGAATCGTCAATACGCCGGTAGCAGGTGATGATCATATCAAACACCCACAAGCTGCAAGCGGTCAGCTAAACGTAACAGCCACCCAGGTATTGAGCGATCAGAAGATCAACAAGCTAGCCTGTGCGTTCTCCTGTGAATCCAATCAGTAACACTCCCGTACAGTCCGGTATGTTCGTCGGATATGTCGCATATCAAGTCTAGGGGTGGTAAACGTCAGACCCCAGTAACCGATAAGTCGTGTCGATGTGAGGCTCATAACAGGTCGAGAAACTACTAGTAACACTTATCAGTAAATCTCTATATCAGCCCTGGCCAGGGACTTCCAGTTATAGCCAATCGAACACAGCACAACATCAACTCCCTATACCGGGAGAGACGAATCCCCTCCTATCGCTCATTGCCTCCATGTGATTCGGGACTGTACCCAAAAGCCACCGTTTTGCACGCCCTCTTGGACGTGGTAAGGTGGAAATCAAAGCACAGTGGGAATCACACAAGACTCTATGACGATTTCGGGTCTTCAGACTACCCTGTACCAGTGTCACCGGAGAACTGCCATCTGACGTGTGGTATATCACCAACTGGGAGTTCTCGGCGAGTCCGTCCAGTGTACCCAGTCTCCACTGAGCACCCGTACATCATCCTTGATGTCAAACACCGATGGATATAGGATCATCCATCGCCCATCATATGGGTCAAGATGCGTATACACTAGTCTACTCTGGTGTATCGATACCCTGTCTCGATATACCCTCGACTATGAACTTTTATAGGATGTACTCATCGACTACCGTGGCCCTATCAGTATGATCTCATCATAATCCCAGTAGTCGAGTATAGATCCTAAGGGCTTTATCAATATGTGAGAGAAAGACAGTAAACCAATACAAGTCAACATGTTAAGATAAAGTGAAACCAAATAGCATACTATCATGACGAGCAAGAAAGTCCTCTCTGTATATATCTAAGCATCCATCATAATATACATCAAATGTACAACAATGGCCTCTAGGGCATATACATAACTAACACTATACCGATAAAACAGTCTTACTCGAGATGATAATATGCTATCTGGTTTGTCTTTATCATCATGTATATGTTGATAAAGCCCATAGGACTCTTGCTTGACTACCAGCATTGTGATGGCGATCACATACGTGGGAGTTGGGGGTCTATAAGCACATCCTTAAATATCCCTAGTTGTGGGAGTATCGAGACTGGGCATTGATACTCCAATGTAGACTGGTGTATACTTATCTAGACCCTGACGAGGGGCGGTGGCCGGTCTCACAAGCCATTGGTATTAGTTGTTCACCTAAGATAGTATGCAGGTGCTCATTGGGTATGAGTACACTGGACGGACTCGCCGGGAACATGCTAGTTGGTATTATACCTATAGTCAGATAGCAGTTCCCTGGTGACATGTGTACAGGTTAGTCTGTCGACCTGAGATCGTCATTTTTCTCGTATAAGTTCCCACTGTGCTTTGATTACTACCCTACCACGGCTCAAAGGAGTCTTGCAAACAGGTTTTAGTTGGGTACATTCCCGAGCCACATGGAGGCAGTGAGCGGATCGTCGGGGATTCGTCTCTCCCGGTATTGGGTGTTGATGTCGCGCAGTGCATGGGTGGCCATCACTTGAAATCTTCGGCCGGGGTATATGAGAATTACCGATCCAGGATCGATAGTTTCTCGGGTAGTGATGGGGTTTCATACCAACACGAATTATCGCGTTGTAAGGGGTCTGACTTTATCCACCCCCTAGACTCGATATACGATACTCTTAGACGAACAGACCGGACTGTACGGATATTGTCACTGACAGGCTCAGTAGGGGTTTGGATGAGTTTGCTCCTCGGCCTTCCTTTCTCTCAATACCTGGGTAGCCGTTACGTACAGTTAGTGTCGCTGACGTGCTTGTGGTTAAACCCACTGTCAGAGTATTGACGAGTCTTTAGATTCCCACACAGAAAGTTTTCACGGCTCAGGCGATATGATTTAGTTGATGTATATTGGTACATACAGGTGTCTGATTAAATATGTGCACGGACTGCACAGACTTTAATCGGACGGTTGATAATACTAGCGGTTTAGGATTAAACCAGATTATTAAATCAAGTTTTGATTTAATAATTTACATATGTATTTATATATATGTATTCTAATATTATTGCTCACTATTTATTTTCTCTCTTTGGCTATTCGTATTTTTGTACGAATACGCGTATGTGAATTCCGATACATATACCGGGAAGCATTCAGTATTTATACGGAATGGCTTCTAGAAGATACCACATCATTATTGATTTTCTTTTGAAAATCATTTTGTTTATAATGAGGTGGAAATGGTGACATGGTATAGGCATGGGTCTTGGTCAAAGCATGGTATTTTACATGTAGTGATTGGTATGGTTGTCATTTCTTTATTTGATTTAATTGGATAAGATTTTTTGGGTGCATGATTTGGGGGAGGAGAGAGGGGGCCGGCGACTTCTTGTTGTGGGGTTTTTCTTGCTCATTTTTTGATTCATTCACTTGAGGCTCTCTCTCTAGCTCACTCTCATTACTCATATATCCAAAAACACTTAGCCAATTTCTAAGCTCATGCCTTCCATGTTTTCATCACCTCCACATCTTCCATGGTAGCTCAATGAGCATTCATTTTTGAGAGAGAAAATTATGGTGAGAGTATTCTACACCCCCACTCTCCACTACTAGCGATCTTGGAGGGTCGGTTGGTCCGTTCAACGAACCTGGAGCTTACGCCGTTTCCCTCGGGTGGATCATCGGAGATGAAGGAAAACCGGTGACCAAAGTCGATCCGCATCACTAGGAGCTTGGAAATGGTTGAAGACCCGAAGGACTTGGTTCATTAGGTATAACCATTCTATCTCTTTTTGTTGGATTGCTAGTTTTAGGGTTAATGGTTTCGATCTTGGAAATCGGGTAATGGTAGCGCCGGGTTTTAGAAAATTTTTGTTCCGTATTTGGCCACGGTTTGATGGCCGGGGCGCTCCCATAACCCAACAGAAGCTGCTCCTTGACGGCATCAAGAGCTTTATTCCATGCAAGGGTATAGGCCTCGCCGAGGTCGACGTAAAACTGGCCCGACTCGTAATCCGTCACCGCCCTCCTAGCCCAGGCTTTGGCAGCCTCCGCCGCTTGACGCGCCGCGTCGGCATCCCGCCTGCTGGCATCCCTCGCCCTCTTCATGGCTGCAAAACGATCGGCCAGTTCCACCAACTTCGCCTCAACAACTCAGTGGGACTCGCTTAGGCGGCAGTAGAACTCCCGGCACTTCGAAACGGTGAGGTCCGCAACTTCCGACTGAGCATTGAGGGTGAGTGACCTCTCCCTTTCCAGACGCAGCTCGAGTCGCGGACCCTTGACCTCCGAAGAATACTCTTCTGCTGGCCCCGTAGCCCGAATAGCCCCCTCGGCTTCCATACGAGTGATAAGGGCGCAATGCTGAAGGACCTGGCGAAAAATGGCAGGAAAACCTAAGAACACCCGAACTAAGAAAAGGTCGCCCGAAGCAACACATGAGGGAGTGCATACCTGAACCGCCTCCTCTGCAATAGCAGTCATTCGGGCCCTCAAGGCCCCCCGTGGCATCCGGCCTTCGGCCGACTCCTCCATGCCAGCGAGAAGACTGGCCACAACGGAGAGCCCCGACGGGACCACGAACTGGGCGTCCCCCTCCTGCACGGGGGTCCCCTCCAGAATGTCCGCCGGCGGTGCATGAGAGACCGTACTCTTCCGCTTGAGAGGAACCCCGTCTTCGCTCTCTCCTGCATCCCTCGTCTGAGAGTCGAGAACCCGTGTACGCCTTTGGCCGCCACCGGAACAATCACCAAGAGCCCGTGGCGGGGCAGGTGGACCCGCCGTCGGGGCACATCTAGCGCGGGGCTCGAGTCAGCCAGAGGCAAGGCCGCACCGCGGTCCCCCCTTCGGGACTGAGCGCCGAAGGCACCAAGAGTCTGGGATCGAACCATCCGTCCTGCCAAAAGGGAGAAGAGGCTCGACTCAGAAGGAGAAGAAGCAGAAGAAAGAAAAAACAAGACATCTAACCTGATTGAGAAGCCCTCGGGAAAGCAGAAGATCCGACCTAAGATGAGAGCCCCGAGCTTACGAGATGAAAGATGAGGGAAATATGAAGAGAGATGGGCCCTGAAGAGGGCCCTACTTCTACCTATAGCCTCCGGCACTGTCACGCCCTGCTTCCCAAAATACGGAAAACGAGGGATGACTAGGCCAGCCATGCTCCTACGGTCAAGGAATAATCCCGCCGTAGTCACACTTCGGCTTCTAGCATTACATGGTAATCAGTAAAGGAAATACATCCCTAAATTATTATATTAAAATCCATTGTTCACAGCTTACAAATAAACAAGAAGTGATACTAACCAAGTTCAAGTACAAGATCTCTTTATGGAAAGCAGAAAGGAAGAAAAGTACTCCAGACTAGATCTCCGTCAACTCGAAAGGTAAATCCGACTCCTGCACTGGTCCTTCTACGAGATCTAAGCATGCATACTCAGGTCGTCAGAGCGACGTAATAGCAATTTATATAATAATGATATGAAACAGGTAAATACGGTGATAACAGTGAAAGTACAATGCGTGTAATCACTATGTCACTATATGATGCAAAGTATGATCTGTGTCCCTATCAGTCTCTAGGTCATATTTGAAATCGTATAGTGGAAAGGAGGATCATGTTTAACAGGAGTCTCGTACGTACCCGAGACAATGGCCCACATGCCCGGGATATAACCCTGTCAGCCGGATCGCTAGATCCTACCTAATATATATATCACTGCTCGAATGATCATCCTCTAAAACACGGTCCCGCTAAATACGATACTCTTTCTACTTCGATTTTCCCTTTTTCCCCAGATTTACACTATTTATGATTATGATTTAGTCGTGTACAAGTATACCAATGGCACGGTTTTATCACTGTTCACTGTATTAGTCACTGTCACGAATCATTCACTTTCCATTGGTGTACTTGACACTCCTAAACCAATATCATTCACGCACGATAATGCAATATCCACTGAACACTAACACGCACTAACACTATGCATATGGCAATTGGGTAAGATATGTGTATGCATGCCGTTAACAAGTCATGTATGTTATGAACCAATATGCACGTCATAAACTTACAAAAATTGCAGTAATTCATATGTTCAGAATTCAATGAAATGATACAAATACGATAATAAGTACACTCTGTCAGAAGTTCATCAAAATTGGTTTTAGTTCAATCGGGTTTCTGGTATTCAAGTTACAGCCGTTTCATTTTAAGTGCTCGCTGCAGGAAATTTCAGTTTCTGAACTGAACGTCCATTTCGCGACACGAATTTCACCCAGTTGAGATAAGAATTTAGCGACTCTACAGTTGAATAAAATCTAGGGTTTCCAATAGGGTGTTCAACGCAATAGACGGATTCTCAATCGCGTCTGTACGTCAAAAGTTATGCACTGTCCAACACTAGTATGTCAATTCTGATTCTGTTTTGGACTGCTATACGTCCTGTTCTTTTAAATCCCAGATTAAATAGCAAACGAAGATAAAACGGAATGAAACCACTTGTGTTATTTATCTAACAGATTCACATTTAATAAACTGCAGAGTTCCACAACATACGAGTTCAGGAAACAAGGTGGTACACATTACGGGACAGTAAACAGTAACCAGAGTCGCTCTGGACTGCAGTCCAGAGCCGCACTCCGACCCAATTATCGTCACAATTTTAATACAGAAACCATTAGAAACTTGCATAGGATTATAGATCGTCGAGTCGGCTTAGATTTGAGCCCTCGAATGCATCATTTCAATATGTATATAATTTATGGTGATTTTAACAATTTTCAGATGCGGGAAATTCCCAGTTTTCACGGGTGTATTTGGGGTGTTCGTTTTAGTCATTAACAGTCATATTTTCTAGTGGAATTTGTACACAGTGTTCAATATCACATGGGCCAGCAAATGCAATCATGTTCCGTCAAATTAAATGAAGGTTTTCATTGGGATCTCGCATCGAACAGTTACCTCATATAATTTATCGTGGATTCTAAAACACGAAATTTATACGATTTTAGTTGTAACAGACATAAATTAGCATGTAGCAAGTAGGGTACTTGCCTGGAAACGCTTTGGGTGATGCCCGACAGCGGCAACATCACGAACGTGCGACGAACGGCGTGATTTGGTTTCACGGCCTCGGCTCGCGATTCGGGTGCGACGTCGGAGTTGCCCGGAGACGTCTCGCGGTCGCTGGAAGCGGAGGGGGTGCTCTGTGGATCTCCTGGGATGTGCTGGGGTCGACGATGTCGGCGGTGGTCGCTCCGGCGATGTGCACAGTGGGTGTCGGAGCTTGGGTTTTAGGGTTTGAAAGAGAGAGAGAGAGAGAGAGTAACTCGGGTTTGTAGGTTTAGGGGGGTGTTGGTGATGATACTGATGACGAGGAGGGTGTAGGATGGTCGACGAGTTGGTTCTGGTCAGCTGGGGGCTCGCCGGCGTCGATTGCATTGGGGTGGCCGAGATGGGTGCAATGGAGTTGGAGCTCGAGTGAGGGGTGATCGGTTGAGGGAGTGGAGTAGTGAAGGGCTCTGTTGGTGGAGGAGGAGGAAGGGAAGAAGGGGGAAAGTCGCAGTCGTCGTCGTCGGAGGTGCTCGAAGCGGTGGGTTGTGGGAAGTTGGGTTTTCTGTGTTTGAGAGAGAGAAGAGGCTTGAGAGTTGGAAAGGGAGAAAGGAGTTGGAGAGGTGAGGGTTTGAGGTTGAGGAGATCGTGAGGGAGTTGTGGATGAGGTCGTGGGTCGTGGGGCAACGGCAAGGCGACGTGGCCGCAGGCGTTCGGCGCGAAAAGTGGATCGGAAAAGTTACCGTTGGGGAGAAGAAGAAGATTAGAATGAGTCAGGTCGGGTTCAGTTGGCGGGCGCGGTGAGGGGAAGGGGCTGGGCTTTAGGGAGTTGGGCTGAGGGGGTTTGGGTTAATTTAATTGTTTTAGTTTAATTTAATTTGCTTGGGCTGAGGGGATGGGCCGGCGGAAATGGGGGTTTTTTTTAATAAAAGGGAAACGGGCTGAGGAAGAAAGTTTGGGCTGGGGGTTAATGTTGTGAGTTTAATTTATTAGTTTTCTGTTGGCTTAGGGAAATGTAAACATAGTTTGGGTTTTGATTTTAACGGTCTAGAGAAATTTAAATACGACAAATCTAGCAACCAATTTCCTACAAAAATACGAGGGAAAAAGGAAAGGAAAAACTCGGGGAACTAGGAAAAATATATAAGGATTTTCATTGATGGAAACGGGGATTTACAGGCGCCCCCATCCAACGGAAACCGTCGACTCCCGCCAAAAACAACCCTTCACATTCGACGACCCAGACCGCTCCACCTGGCGCGCGGACATTAGACAGCATCCCATTAGACGCTAGAGGCCTGGGGGCCGTCGCGTCCACCAACCAACGCTCGACACGTGGGCCACCACTTCGTCAAAAGTGCGCACGATCCGGCGCCCCTCTTTAATGCAAAAGATCTCACCCTGATTCGCCTGCGTCATCCAGAAAAAAGATAACGGATTGCCCGGGGACCCGGCAGACCACTCTCGACCAGACCCGTCAGCTGGTCGGGACGAGAGTGGGGGGCTAATGATGATGCTCGATATCGGTGACCTCCCAGATCATGACACGTGGCAAATGACGTGTCCCGGAGCGTGCAAGAAAGGACCTACAGGGGTCGACCGGACTGCTCCTATGCCTGTCCTACCGACGAGGCCGGCTCACCTCCGAGCCCCAGCATAATTGGCCTCCTCGGCCTCACAGCTCGTTCCCGAGCTACCGCAGAAACTAGATACCTCGGCTCTCCCGCTCGTCCGCGAGCTCTCCCGCCGAGGTCATCTTCCTCGGTCTCATCGACTGACCAACAACACCGCTTGCAGGCGTAACCGCCATCCCGTGAATCTCTCCATGCGCGAGATCTCCGCCGACCACATCCCACGTTCCACGCCACCACGATCCCCCATTAACGAGCCTGTCTCGCCATTAATGGGAGGTCCTGCTCATCACGCGGGCATGACGTCGGGAGCGTAACGGCTGGCGTGATTCTCGCGCCTGCTACACCTGCTGCCACCGCTACTTAAACCCCTCTTTTAGACGGTCAAGGTAAGCCAATTCTACTCCACTAAGCCGTTACTCTGCTCGGATCTCTAGACTAACTTGATCATCGGAGGGTCCTCGGTGGTACAACCACCCCGGGACTTCCCTGCAGGTAACTCGGCAACCACAACCTCAACCCATTGAGATCCATACACTTCAGGAGCGACAGCCTCCAGATCCAATCTCAGCCATACATCGCAGCCATCCGCAGATCAACGGAAAGCAACATCTGAAGGAGATCCCACTCTCCATCAAAGACGGTGTCACTAGTAGCTAGCCGTGATGAGTATGGGTCGTCCGCAGGGAAACTTGAACCCTTTTCTTGAATTAGACGAGTTGATAAAAAGATGGATGATTGGTTGTAAATCTATTTTAATACGGATGTAAAGTTTATAATAAAAAGGTTTGTAGGGTCCATACGACTTAGTAGTGATGGATGAATAATTAAAAATGACTCTTTTATCTTTTAATAGTTTTAAAACTAGATCGATAGTGATGAATATAGATTAGGGTTCTTGGAGGGAATATGGTTTCTCACTCTTAATTCTTGTTCTTTCATTGATCTCTATTCATGTCTAACCTTTAACAAATCAAGTGTTTAACCGATCTCAAATCATGGTCGAGACTGTCAATAAATTGATAGCGTGTCCGATAAGAAGGTTAACATTTATTTTGCTAAAGTTTATAAACTTTAAAATATTTAAAGGAAGTTAAATGATTTTTTCATCTATTGTTCTACCCTATTCTACAAACCCTAACAAGTTAGGAATTACTCACTCATGGTTAGAGATTTAAAATAAAGGTTGAAGCAGAATGAAAGCATGATTAAGATGCAGAAAAGCAAGTGCAGAAATTAAATGCAAAAAGAATTAAAATAAAAACTATATTTATTAATCAACTATTGCATTTACAATTCTCATTTAAAAGTAGATTACAAGAACCCTAGTTTGCTCTACATCTCTCTCTTGTTGAAGGTAGATGAATAGATGATGATCACTCGGATACGTGGATCTCTTGATCTTTTCGATGATCATTTTGAATGTGCAGCTCTCGGTGCTATATATAGTCTTAGAAACCAGAAACCGTAGATGCCATCTGTGAATATATGCTGTTACGATCCAAGCCACAAAATCTCACTTCCTACGGTCCAAATTGCGTCGCGGTTCTGCCGCATATCCCCCTATTTGGCCGCGGATCCGCCGCAATATAGTGGCATCAGGTTTTGAGATTTTTTCTGGTCTTTTGTGTTGACATGTGGAGATCCTTTTGATGTCTAGATTTTGAAAATAATACTCTGGGTTTCTACCGTTGCTAGATCTCTCGATTTGCTTCTATAGTTTGACAGATTCGGTTTTGATATCCCTATTTGACTCGGATCTCTTGGATTCCAGACCTGAGCTAATATCTGCACAATATCTCAAATCAAAATGTGAGTAGCATTTGATATTTTTGAGATATTATTCTAACAAATTTATATGATATTAAATGGTTTTGATATCACATGTAATTTGCAGTAGTCGTTGACTTTTCATGCAACATGAAGGAGAAATGAAGCACTTAATTGTACACATCTTTGCATTAGAAGAACATGTGATGTTTGTAGCCAAGTGATCACTTCAATTTGAGTTTGTCATCTGAAAACGGTTTCAAAGTCCCTTTCGATTGTCATCAATCAAAGAACAACAGGAATTCTAGTGCCGACATCAATACGTTGTGGATGTCAAAGTAGTTTACTTGTTTAATTTGAGTTGGACAGCATCTCTCCCTCTCTATATCTTAATTTTGAGCAAGTTGTAAGGGTAGATCTAGAGATTCTCCGGATTCCAAACCTAGTTTTACAACCATTTGTACCATCAGATTTGCTTAGTATGGACGGATACATAAGTTTTGATTACAAAAACAATTCGGTTTAAAAGTAGTTATTTAAATATTGTAATTGGAAATTTATTTTTGTAAAAGACATCACTACTCACAACACTTAAATGAAATTAAAATCTGCAGGCAGTGGGAATTAATTAAACCCAACTTCTTTCTTTAAAGAAATCGACTAACTTACCATCTAGGCATCTAACCTCCACTTTCGATATTTGATTAGCCTTTCAAAAGGTTAAAAGAAAAAAGAAAAAAAAAAGACTTTTTAATGTTTATAGCAAACACATGTATATTTTGTTTTCAACCGATATTAATTTTCGGCCTTCAAGATTTTTTAATAGCCACTAGCAATATATCCTCTCCATCTCTATCTTCAGTATGTGTGCGTGTTACATGTGGATGTGTATTTTTTTGTTCTTAAATAAATGCTACCATATGTAGCACCCATATATAGGTTTTACTTTGGTGCTTTCCCATTTCCTCTCGGAACTCATGCATAAACCGAGATAGAGACATTTGTTGGCCAATCAACTTCTGCCACGAGTAGATAACTCACATGACCAAGAGTTGGTGTACTTCCTACATTTAAAAAATAAATAGAAAGGACATTTGATTTGATTGTTTGTCTCCTAGAACCAATAATGAGCCTCTCTGCATAAATCATCGCCCCCAACAAAAAGCAATGCAAAAATCAACAACCGGTGTTTATTTTTAACCAAAATGCCCGGTCGGATTTATTGCTACTCTGCGATGCATGTGGTTATATTTTGAACAACATAAAGATGTGGGTAAAAATTTATTCCGGATATTATATGAAAATTTCTAAAATTATATGTAGTTTTTCTAAATTTAAATTAAATGAATAAGATTACTAGTAATATTAAATTGAGAAATTTATGCGTTATATAAAATAACAAAAATATACGGGTTTATGTATAACTTAATAAGGGATATCTATTTTTGGGTTTTGGAGCATGAAAGATAATGTTTAATGGATGAAAGAAAGGATTATTAATGCAAACTAACATTAACAACGATAACAACAATACATACAAAGCTCCATTTGAATGCACAAAGGGGTGACCTTGCAACCGTGAGAATAATTATGGGAAAGAGTAAGGTAAAATGATGGCAAACTTACTCCTTGCTTGTCGTCCTCACTTCACTAACGAGAGCGAGGAATGGGGAACTTGATGTGGAGGCTGTCGAGATCTGATCTATGATGATTGAATGACACAAAGGCAGTGCTTCGGCTTCACGACAAATATTTTGTTGCCGCCGACGCTTGTAGTCCGATGGCATTGGAGGAAGGGGAGGGAAGATTTAGGAGAGGCAGTGCTATAGGGGTGTTGCCCGGGTTGGTTTGGACCGTTACCTGTCCGAATCCGTCCGTTTTTTATGGGTAAAATGGCCGTTCTAAACCTAACCGACATGTTCAAAACTTGAACCCGCCCGCGTTTCAATAGAACGGGTTTTAAACTATTTATAGTCCGCTCGATCCTGCAAACCCTTACCGTCCCTCAACCGAGTCGAACCCGTCTATTTAATAGACATTTAAACTGTTGATAAATATAATTTTACGACTTAGATTAAAAACCTAAACTTATATAGTAAACCCTATTTTCACTTCTCATATCTAAAGGTTAATTGAGCTGTCTCTAATTCAAATCTTCTCCTTCTCCACTTTTTTCATCTTCCTAAATTAAACAGCGAATCCTTTTAGTGCTCGATCATAGGATTTGATGCAGAAAGCTACAGTTTCAATTTCTAAAATTAACAGATGATAGGAAAACCATGGTTTCTGGACGAAGAGATAAAATAAAGCTAGGGTTATATGGTTCATCGCTTTACTTTATACATATTAAACATCAAATTTAATATGTTAAACTCGTTGTTACCCGAAACCGCGTCAAACCCGTCCGAAGTAATTAAATCCAAACCCGAAACCTGTCCGAGCCGGTTGGGTTCATGTTCGGGCTCAGCTTTATCCATCTACTGTAGCGGCTTTGGAGACATTCACGATCGAAAACCTGCGAATCCCGCCTGGATAGATTAATATTTAAATAAAGAGAGAGGAATATAGGACTGTTTTTGATCAATTGATGTGATGGAGACAATATACACTGTGCGTGAGGGAAGGTAGCTGACCGGCTCAACCGGTTCTTCTTCATCAGACGGTCAGGATTTAATCACTATTTTAATTAAAATAACAAAATGGAAGTAGGAAGAATAACCCAAAAGAACCACTCTACAATATTATGAGCTTAGCTTAGCTTAGCTGCAGGTTTTCATGCAGTAATACAGTAAGTGCCCATATGTTGCAACCTAACTTTGTACTTGTGCTTAGTTGGCATCGTCTTCATTTTTTCCTCTTAATTATAGTAACCAGACAAATATATTCCTGTTATTTTTGCACAAATTGCGCCAACAAATGTGTTTGATGATCAATTATCACCGTTCTCTCTCAGCTTTCCTTCTCTTTTACAAACCTTTGAATCCTAACTCATCTCATATAAGTATATTAATAAAAATTATGACTCGCTAGGCCAAACAAGGTTGGCTGGATCCGGCAAAAAAAAACAATAATTCAATTGATTGATTAGGTTCATTTCATTTAGAAGTTCCAAAACTGATATGATAGACTGGAACAGTTGCGCACGTGACTTCGCTCATATTTCATTTTTTCAGTTGCTGAACATGCCGATGCATAGTACAAAGATGGCTTGTCCCTACGGATGGAAAAATCCATAGAGGCATTTATATATAAAAAATTATAAAATTTTAACGTGTGCATTTGCCCCTACGATACAGCAAGAGAAGATCCTACAGTTGTCACCGTAGAGATAAAGTCGGGCATTTAAAAAAAAATAAAAACCAAAATTTTCCCTACCCGTTCCCACGCTACGCCCTAATCTCTAAAATTATTTCCTCCCAAAATTTTCCCGCCCTCATCGTCGAGCTCCAGCGCCCTCGTCGTCTCCTCCGACCTCTAGTGCCATCATCTCATCCAAAGCCCCCTCCTCCGACCTCCTCCTCATCCAAAGCCCCCCTCATCTAAAGCCCCTTCCTTCGATCCTTCATTGGCTGATCCCTTTTCTCCAGTGGCCGAGCCCTCTCCTTCGATCCTCCGCCATCGAAGCCTTTCTTTAACACCCTAGCACTGTTATACTATATTTTATTTGGGATATTTTCAAATCTTGCGACAACTTCTTAATTATTATTGTTGTTTGGGTTACGAATAGTACATTTAGCAGCTGTGGTTATTATTCGACCCGACCCGCATATTTGAAACCCATCATGATTCAAAATTACGTCAATATTTGCTGGTACAGTGGATCCATACACATCAAGATTCTATTTATAAATATATAATATATGTTGAATCTGCATATATTTTAATAATACCAAATAAAAACCAAATAATATTTTCGATATCTTACATGGCATGTTATCGTACCCTATATCATATGGTTGCACCCATGCAAAATGTTCATACCCTAATTGCCAGAACAGACTCGTTTAAACTGTACTTGGGGATATGCATTTTTATTTACCGGATATCGCATTATAGTTTAAACTGTTATGTATATTCTCCATACTTAAAAACTGGATTTTTTAGAAGAGACCCGGATAATATTCAGAGTAATTTGATATTAGCTGTATAAACCCAAAATATATATATTATAATATTTTTAAAACCAACATAATATATAATATATATATAATAACTAATCACTCCCCGCTCTCTCTCTCACTCACATATAATATATATATAATAACTAATCACTCCCCGCTCTCTCTCTCACTCACTGTATATACATATATATTTATAATAACCTAATATTTAAACTTAACCCTCTCTCACTCTTCCTCTTTCTTTCTTCCTTTCTCCCGCCGCGAGAAACCCTATCCTCGTCGTCGCCAAACCCTCACCACTTCCTTACCATCATCATCATCAACCCCTCGTCCTCATCACCTCCGTCAGCACCTCCAAGACCTCCACCTTTTCTCCTTTCCCTGCCTTCTCAAGCACCACCCCTGCACCGTAACGCCAACCTAAGAAACCCCCACACCCCTCGCCGTTCGCCTTCGTCGTCGACGCCCATCGCCAGCACCATCATCTCCATATCCTCTTCCTCACCTCCCTCTCCTCTCCCGACACTCCAGACCACCGCCAACACCAACCCCAAAACTTCCCGACCCCGATCACCGACCCAGAAACCTATAGCCACTTTACCGATGCAGCCACTTCGCCGTCGGCCATCGTCGCCGTCACCTCGCCATCTTCCCTTTGTCCTCGTCATCCTAGAACCCAACAACAGCAGCCACCCAGTATCCTTTTTCCTCATCTTGTTCTTTTTCTTGATCTTTCTTGATTCCGGCCGTCTCGCCGGAGTTGCCCGCATCGCTGACGATCCAGACGATCCAGTCACCGTTGTCGTCCAGCCTAGTCACCACATCACTGTCACGACCCAAATGTGGCACGTGACAGGCACTTAAATCACGTGACATCAAAAGACGTTGACGCGGTCAAGTAAGCCGAAACCCGGAATCTAAACCCTTTTGAAAATATTGGAGGTGAGTTTATACTAGTTATCAGATAGAATCAGTTTAAATAACATTTAAATTTAACTAAATATGTTTGAAAAGCGTCAATAATGTTTTAAAATGTGACAGCACCTCCTTTGAAAATTTTACATAAAAACCCGATACAACTACAACAATAAAATTGCATCCCAACGGGATCTAGCTTTCACGTCCAAACGACGGAATAGCCAAACAATCTATATCAGAAGTCGACTCTAAGGAGTGCGACCTCAGAATTTCTAAGTCTCGCTTCTAAGTCCACAATATACCATTTCTAAGTTGACGGAGTTCCCACTAGATACAAGAATATATGAATAATCAAGAGTGAGTACGATACAATAATAACCCACTTACCAATCAATCACCGAAAGGAATGTGTGCCAAGCCGCTGATAATCCAAGTGGTAAAACCTGTAAGAAACTGTGGTACAACGGGGATGAGTTGACAACTCAGTGAATAAAAGTATATCTAAAGGTAGAAATCAATATGGACGACAATACTTTGGTCATAAGTATAGTACTACTATAATCTGTACTAATATAACATGATATGCGTATGTATCATAATGAAACACTAATTATCATACAATCCCAAGTAGAATATATATAGGTACTGTCCCCCGGATCAGTCCTGCTCGGCTACAATAACTGAAATCTAACTGTGTACCTCTTGATAGCAATCATATATATATATATATATATATATATATGGATGTACAGCATCGACATCCGAAACAAGAATCTCTCGTGTCCATCACCGACACTCAAATGCTCAAATCTCTCGTGTCCATCACCGACACGTAAATGCAGATACCGTTGACACCATCTCAACAGATGATCGCCACCCGATATCCATGTCCCCGGTCGGTATCCCTTGGATATCCGCCGTGCCCAATCGAACCCCGGCCAGTACCCCATGGATATCTGCCGTGCTTGTCTCTATCTCCGGTATCGAGTATCCTCGCTAGGCTCCCCGCCTCAATCTGCGGCTATCCTGCCCCTCGGTCTCGATCCGGGTCCACCATATATCCGACTGTATAACCCCTACCTCAGTCCGGATAAGTAACAAGTCCGAAACCGTATAACCCCCACCTCGGTTCGGAATCAAATAATCAGAAAACAATAATCTCATGGTGGACTCCAACTCATCATATCCAGAAATATCAAGTAAAGAATTAGAATACTTACATAGACCATTCTGATGATACATTATATATATACATATATAACAGTGTCCCATACCACCGATATATATCATCAGGAGTAAAATATCCAGAAAATTTATAAGAATCAAATACAACATCTATAGTACTAATATTTACCATACACAACAGGTAATAAAGAAAAACTACGGAATTAGATCATATAGGAATAATGATATCAATCCTACTGTGTCATGGCACTACTAATGATGTGTGGTGTAATATACACGTCTGTGCTCGTGCAACATGACAATCATTAGTATTTGTGCAAGTATTCTACAGGTGTAATTGCCTACTCATATCGACATCTACATATCAATATATCCTAACGGTCCTACAGTGACATGGTAATACCAATGAGCTGTAGTGTAACATAGGTATACGTGCTTGTGCAGCATAGTACTCATTGGTAGTTGTGCAGTGTTCTATTAGAGTGTTTATATCACGGAAACGTATAACATTGATAAATATAACGCGAATATGTAAAGTAAATCTAAGCGTAACTGATAAATGTAATTACTTGCTATGAGCTATACCATTATTTTGGAAAAGGGAACGAAACGTTGGTTTTGAGATAAGGAAGCTGTCTTAGATTAAAATAGATATTCGTTTTGGAAATTGGAACCGCATCCTTGTTTTTATCATATAAAAGAGAAACGAATCGTAGTTTTAAAAGAATATAGCTCACACAAGTATTACATCCAAAAACGGAACATAATCTAACTCTACGAGTCTAAAGGAAAAACATGGCCGTTATTCGGCATACAATTCTCATCATTTCCAATACATATAATCTCTCGTATAATACATCATCGTATCACTATATCTGTATCGTCTCAAGTACGACATGATCCCTCGTACAAGTCCATTAAACCATATCCATGTCATATGGATCTAATGTCACGTACATATATCATTAAAACTATGCATGAAACTATATGCAATTGAAGGACATACTAGATGCGATACTATATCAATACCTTGAATAACTACTAAACTAACTAGATATCACAATACTATTTATAAGGTTGCGGGGGTGCTATACGCCATCCACCCGACTTTCCCCGTAGATATAGATCTACTCACCAACTTGATGAGCTTGTTGAATTCCACGCTGCTAAGTTCGTCAATTCCGTCTCGGAATCCTTCGCGATCGCACCTATAATCGTATTTAAAACCATATTTATGTAAATATCATATTGAAAACCAAAACAACGAGCTAAGCACCCGTAGGTTAGAACCTACAGCACACTTAACCCAAAAATGACAATATAATTCTGTCGTTAACGCATAAACGTTAACGGTTCAGCTGCAACATCAAAATACGAAAACTCCGTATCGTAAATATCTGAAATTTGATAAAACCATTTCTAAAACGTTCCCAGATTTTACTGCGTACATATTTAGACAACACAAACAATACCGAGACTTGTAAAATACCAACTCAAAGCTACAGAAGAAGAATCAACACCTAAAGCCATAAGATGGCCGGCGTCGCCGGATTTCAAGGGTTCCTCGCCGGATTTTATGGGGAGTTTGGGGCTCAGGTTTTAAGTGTATTCTTCTAGTTGGCTCATTATACTTTTGGTCTTGCTAGTTTTTCTAGTGATTATACTTATTAGTTCCAGATTCATTTACAGTGAACTAGATAACACAAAAACCTAGTTTATGATACTGCACAACTAAACATGCTATGTGATGATATCGTGAGTTACTGAACTTAAGTTAATCTGAGCTAACTCTTCTCTGGTCATGCCATATAAAAACAGAACTCATGGTACGATATATCCGTGTCGTATTTAAGAATCTTAACCCCAAAACTGATATTTGCTCCCTGATTTCACATACTTATAAACTAACTTAAACTAACAATACCAAACATCCTAATATAGATATATAGAGCTACCCCAAAATTTTCAACACCCAACTCCTCTAAATATCCGGCGAGCTCGGAATTCCACTTCATGTCGCCGGCCCAACTCCGAAGGAAGGGGTCCGTCTTCCTATGGGTTATTTTAAGTCCAGATTATAATATGAAGGCATTATTTGGTTAGGTAAATTTTCATCTAAACTAGAGCAGATTTTACACAGAGCCTATATTTACCAAAATACGATATCCGATTCTAAACAAAACAATACTAAACTTAAGTTACAGGGTTGAAGTTATACCTACTGAAAGACCACTGAAAAAGCTTCCTCTAAGATGCACAAGCTCAAGATCCTAGCTAAAGGGTGGTGGTAGTGATCTTAGTACTTAATCTCATCTTTCATTTCTTCTATTTGATTTGATGAAGGATTTACTTTGGGGAATGAGGTGTTTGGTTCAGTTTGGGATTTATAATATAAGGTAAGGAGATAAGAATAAGTGTGATGGTTTGTTGTAGAGAAAGGAGAAGGTGGAAAGTGCAAAGAGGTGGTGTAAAGGGAAAGAGGAGGAGGTGTCACACTTGAGGTGAGGTGGGTTGTTCATGCAAGGAGGAGGTGGAGAGTGTTAAGCATGGTAAGGGTGAGGTGTTATGAGGGTGTATCCTAGCATATCTTATACCAACCATAATTTAAAAGGAATATAAGAATAAAGAAAAACCCTCATAATACAATTCTACATTCATAAGAAATAAAAGATATGAAATGATTAATCTATCACTTAAATGTCATTAGCTTAGTGTAACATTCAATATCATGTTAAAATAATTAAATATATCATTTTTGTGATATCACACACTTTTCTTGTATTTACCCAAAATACTTACAAATTTTACGGATATAATCCCGATACCAAAAGTCATATATGATTTTACTTGCAAACTTTATTTAAAAATTCATATTTAAAAATATTAATATATAACATTTTCCAAAATGTTACAATCATGTCACTGATCTGTTGGGGTTCCTTAGAACGACCACTAGGTTTTAGCAAGTATCGAGTATGTAATTTTAAAAAATCTAGAGTGCTAAACAACACCATCCAAGAATCGAACTGGAGAATTAGGGTTTTAAAAGCATGTAAACAACTTTACACTAAGTGAAATAGGAATACAATCTTTGTAGACCGGTCCTTCACTTTTAAAGCTCCGTGTAGTAGTCCCTTAGCTCCAAGTAGTGGTCCCGAACTCTTCTAAGGCTACACTAGGCGACAGGAACGAGCTTGCTTAAGGATCTTCAAGGCTGAAGATGATCTATGTCGAAGAATCTCTAACTCAAGCTACCTCTTCACTAATTGAGGAATTAGTGAAGTAAACAACCTATACCAAATGGCTAGTTTGGTATAGATTGATGAAATAAGAATTTTGCTCACTTTAGAATTAATTCTCTCCTTTTCTTTTTCACCTCACTCAAAAGCTTGAGAGCAAAAGAAGGAGATGAAGAAGATGATCAAGTATGAACCCTTGGGTGAGAAAATATCTCAAATCATATTTATAGAGACTTAACCATGGCTAAAGATAATGGTCGGGTTAATAAATATCTAGAGTAAAACAAAATTAGTGGACAAGTCAAGGCTTCAACATGCTTCATCAAGTATCATTAGCCATGCTAATTTCCACCTAATTTTGATTTTTCCTTTAATAATCAATCACCCAAATTATCTTTAGTTTGGTGTGAGTCTCATACACCCATGTCCAATGTATCATCTAGTATGACACAAAAATAAATACATTAATATATATCTCATATATATTTATATGCATTTGTAGAAAAGAAATTCTTAAGTGAGCTAATATTAGTTAATATATATTAATATATCAAATATATAATTATATATATTATATTATTAAATCAACACTTGATTTAATAATCCGGCTATATTACATACAACCGACTAATATCATTTATATGTATATCAAATATACATATAACAAATTATTGAATCAACACTTGATTCAATAATCCGGTTATATCACATATAACCTATATCACAAGATTAGAATACTATATCACATGCACGTATTAATCCTGGTCCCGCACATATCATATATGTGCCCTACTTTGTTTCGCTTGAGTTAGGAAACCTCTGTGTAGAACTCTAAATACTCGTCAATACGCCAGCAATAGGTAATGATCATATCAGTCACCCACAAGCCGTCAGCGGTACTAGCTGGACATAACGGCTACCCAGGTATTGAGAGACCAGAAGATCAACAATCAAGCTTGTCCAAACTCCCATGAATCCAGTAAGTAACACTATCGTACCGTCCGGTCTCTTCGTCTGATATGTCGCATATCGAGTCTGGGGGTGGTAAACGTCAGACCCCAATAACTTGATAAGTCATGCCGATGTGAGGCTCATAACGGATCGAGAAACTACTAATAATACTTACCAGTAAATCTCATCATCAGCCCTGGACAGGAACTTCATGTTATAGCCAATCAAGCATAGCGCAACATCAACTCCCAATACCGGGAGAGATGAAACCCCTCCTATCACTCATTGCCTCCATGTGACTCGGGACTATACCTAAAATCCACCCGTTTGCACGCTCTCTTGGGCGTGGTAGAGAGGAAATCAAAGCACAATGGAAATCACACAAGACTCTATAACGATCTCGGATCTACAGACTAACCTGTACCAGTGTCACCAGAGAACTGCTATCTGACGATAGGTATAATACCATCTAGGAGTTCTCGGCGAGTCCTGTTCGGTGTACCCATTCTCCAATGAGCACCTGTGTACAATCTTTGATGTCAAACACCGATGGCTGTGGCATCAACCATCGCCCCTTACAGGATCAAGAAACGTACACACTAGTCTACTCTGGAATATCGATGCCCTGTCTCGATACTCGCTCGATTAGGAACAATTAAAAGATGTATTTATGGACTACCCTGGCCCCACTAGTATGATCTCCATCATAGTTCTGGTAGTCAAGTCAATATCCTAAGGGCTTTATCAACATGTAACGGAGAGACAGTATAATGATACAAGTGTATATATTAAGATAAAGAGCAACCAGATAGCATACTATCATGTCGAGCAAGAAAGTCCTCTCTATATATGTCCAAGCATCCACTATAATATAAAATCATGTACAATAATGGCCTCTAGGGCATACATGTAACTAACAATCTTTCACGTGCACTAAGGCCAATTGTTGTAGCATCTCATACCCAACATCCCAAAAAGTCTCTCAAATTGTATCTGGCGAATGGCCTTCGTGAGTGGATCCGCCGTGTTATTCTTCGTGTTAACTCTCCTGACCTCGATCTCCCGGAGATCAACTATCTCCCTGATCAGGTCATACCGCCTAAAAATATGTCCGGTTAACTGATGGGATCGGGGTTCTTAGGCCAAAGCCACAGCTCCATTATTATCACAATACACAAGTATTGGTTGCTTAATGGTAGGAACCTCACCAAGTTCATCTCATGAACTTGTTCATCCAGATAGCCTCTTTGGCAGTATCATTGGTAGCGATGTATTCATCCTTTATCATCGAGTTTGCTATGATATCTAGCTTAGAACTCTTCCAACATACCGTCCCTCCACTGAGGGTAAAGACAAAACCCGAGACTGTCTTACAGTCGTTCTTATCACTTTGGAAGCTCGAATCGGTAAAGGACTCGACATGGAATTCACCGTTACCATACACCATGAACATTTCTTTAGTTCTTCTTAAGTACTTAAGAATTTTCGTCACAGCTGTCCAGAGTTCCTTCATGGAGAAACTTTGTGATAAGAAGAGCTTGACCGAGTGTAGTATAGGAACATCATTTTCTATCAAGAGTATGTCATCCACGTACAATACGAGGAAGACAACCTTACTCTCTACAACCTATTTGTATATACAAGGTTCATTTACGTTTTTGATGAAGTTAAACTCTTTGACTGCCACATCAAAACAGATGTTCCAATTCTGCGATGCATGCTTTAATCTTTAAATTGATTTAAGCTGCTTTCACACATTTCCGCTGCTCCCATTGTCTATGAAGCCCTATGGCAGTGTCATGTACCGCTCTCTTCTAAATCACCATTTAGAAAAGCGGTCTTGACGACTATCTTCCAGATTTCGTAGTCATGGTATGCAGCGATGTCAAGTAGGATCCGGATAGACTTAAGTATAGGCACTGGAGAAAATGTTTCATCATAATCCATACCCGGTCGTTGATGAAAACCTTTTGCTACAAGTCTAACTTTGGAAGTCTCAACTTATCCATCTACAGCAATTATCTTTTCAAGATCCACTTGCTCTCGATGGGTTTTACCTCTTCATGAGCAACTTCCAAAGTACATACTTTGTTGGTGTACATGGATTCCATCTCAGACCGCATTGCATCCTGCCATTTCACAGAGTCCCCAATCATGATGTTCTGCTCGAAACTAGTTGGGTCATCATATTCCATAATGCAATCCTCACTCCCATCGTCAATGAGAAAACCATAGTATCTCTCAGGTGGATGAGGAACCCTACTAGATCCGCGGAGAGGCTGAGGTTCGTCGGGGACTATTGAATCCTCCGGTTCTACCAAATCATCAGTTGTAGTTTGTGTAGCTAGAACTTCTTCCAGTTCTACCTCATGACCACTAATTTCTTTTTCAAGGAATTCCTTTTCTAAAAAGGTGGCATTCCGAGAAATAAACACATTTTGTTTCTTGGTGTGGTAGAAGATATACCCTCGTGAATGTTTGGGATATCCAACAAACTTACATAGAACTGACCTTGTCTCGAGTTTGTCCGGATTTTGTGTTTTAATATAAGCCGGACAACCCCACATCTTAATGAAATTAAGACATGGTCTCTTCCCCTCCCATATCTCATATGGAGTGGTAGGCATTGATTTGGTCGGAACTTTATTCAATAGGTATGCGGCTGTCTCAAGCACATAACCCCAAAAGGAAATAGGTAACTCAGCAGTACTCATCATAGAGCGCACAATATCTAATAGGGTGTGATTTCTCCGCTCCGATACACCGTTGTGCTATGGTGTATACGGAGAAGTAAGCTGAGAGAGAATCTCATTCTCTTTTAGATAGTCACAGAATTCCGTGCTCAAGTATTCTTCTCCCCGATCAGATCGTAGGATTTTAATATTTTTACCCGTTTGGTTTTCTACTTCGTACTTGTATTCCTTGAATTTCTCAAAAATTTCATACTTGTGTTTCAACAGGAACGCATGTCCGAATTTTGGGAGATCATCGGTGAACGTGATAAAGTACGAGGAACCATTCCTGGCATGTGTAGATATGGGACCGCATACATCATTATGTATCAGTCATAAGAGTGCAGTAGCTCTTTCTGCGTGTCCAGTAAACGGAGTTTTGATCATTTTGCTTTTGAGACATGAATGACAAGTTTCATAAGATGTAAATTCGAATTGATTCAAATATCCATCTTTATATAACTTAGCTAGTCGTGTCGCATTGATATGACCTAGTCTACAATGCCATAAGAAGGATTCGTTCATTTATGAACTTTTCCTCTTATGTGTGTTCCGTATGTTAAGAACTGTATTTTGATTCAGAACGTATAAACCGTTACATAACACACCAAACCCAATCAACACTTGATTTGGGAAAATGTTCATAACATTTTTCTCTACTACAAAATTATATCCTTCTTTATCTAATAAAGAAACTGATATTAAATTGCACATCATAGATGGTACATAATAACAGTCGTTCAAGATCAATGTATTCCCATTTGGCAATACAAGGTGATATTCACCAACTGCGTTGGCTACAATATTTGCATCATTCCCTACTTTTAGAGAATGATCACCTTTTCCCAGTTATCTATCTTTCTTTAGCCCATGTAAAATATTACATATGTGGGATCCCGATCCGGTATCTAATACCCAAGACCTAGTTTACAATGCCATAAGAAGGATTCGTTCATTTATGAACTTTTCCTCTTATGTGTGTTCCGTATGTTAAGAACTGTATTTTGATTCAGAACGTATAAACCGTTACATAACACACCAAACCCAATCAACACTTGATTTGGGAAAATGTTCATAACATTTTTCTCTACTAAAAAATTATATCCTTCTTTATCTAATAAAGAAACTGATATTAAATTGCACATCATAGATGGTACATAATAACAGCCGTTCAAGATCAATGTATTCCCATTTGGCAATACAAGGTGATATTCACCAACTGCGTTGGCTACAATATTTGCACCATTCCCTACTTTTAGAGAATGATCACCTTTTCCCAGTTATCTACCTTTCTTTAGCCCATGTAAAATATTACATATGTGGGATCCCGATCCGGTATCTAATACCCAAGACGTAGAGTGTACTGAGAAACAGTTCTCGGTAACGAACACACCCGAAGAAGATGCATCAACATACTCATTCCTCGTTCAGGTCGCATGGGAATCCAGATATTCCCCTATTTCCTGCTCAGACTTATAACAGTTATAAGATAGAGCGGAACCAACGTTCCCCAGCTTAGTACAATAAGCAGGTTCAGTCAATACATCAATATTATTATCTTAATTAAGGCGTGTCATGGTCACTACCTAGAGAGAGAGAGAAGAAAACACTTTAGCGTATGCTCTTGCAAGATTAGATTGGTTATTATTTTATCAAATTAGGATGACTCCCACTGTTTTTATCGAATCCTCCTTTAAACCCTAAAAGGTAAAATTAGCGGGGATTAATTACACCCTACAAGTTTGCTAATCGTTCAGCCAGGCATGTATTGGTACTCCGAGGGAGTTTCCCTATGCTTTCGCATGGAAATAATTAAATAATCTTTTTTCCGCAGGGGCGTAACCCCGTTAACACATTTCTTAGATACCTACTTGATCAGCTGATTGTAAAGTGGAAAACTCTCTCAGGAGCAACTCTTACTCGCAGTGGGTATCAGGATCCAACTATCTCATAGAAGGTATGCAATCTCATTGTAAATTTCAACATTTGAAATTCCCAATATTGTTTTTGCCCCAAGCGAATTATTACCTTGACAAGGTCAACAAACCATAAACCACAAGTTAAGTTCAACCCATTCATTTCGTGATTGAATTAAACCCACCCGCACGACCCTTGAAAAGGTCAACAAAGCCGTACGACTACCCTAATCCAATTGCATCATATGCGTTGCAGATAAGCACTAATCAGCTACCGCACACTACGCCTTGACAAGATCAACAAACGCAGCACGAATACTAAATAACCCTTATCTGAAATGACGGAGGGCTACGACAGGTTTTTAAGAAAACCTTTTGCGTAATGAACTTGATATCGTTATAAAATCGAGTGATTTGAAAAGGAGTGGTTTAAGCTCCGTTTTTTAAAATCGAGTAG
This sequence comes from Agapanthus africanus, assembly GCA_030015575.1. Classification (NCBI taxonomy): domain Eukaryota; kingdom Viridiplantae; phylum Streptophyta; class Magnoliopsida; order Asparagales; family Amaryllidaceae; genus Agapanthus; species Agapanthus africanus. Next base: position 13,597,645 of record JASDDO010000022.1, read on the forward strand.
TTTTCAAAACAAACCGAGTGAGTTGTAGCATTTGCTAAAGAGGTCATTCCCGGTGAAAGGATCTCGGCTCTTTCCTCATCGAATGAGGTGCTGGATATTCCTAAAGAATACCGCTATGCAAACCAAGAACTAGAGCCACCTTTTTGAAAATTTGATTCCACAACATCATTATGTTTCTTTCCTTTTCATTAATCTCATTAATGAAGTCCCGTCATTTATGTTTCCTAAACATCACAGAAGAAACAAAAATATAACGTACGTTTATGCCATCCGCATTTGCCACAGGGTCCCGTCATACACCGTTAGGTTACTTAACTAACAGCAGAGCGGGGGCAGGACTAGCGCTGCTGCAAAATATAAGCAACGTTTATTATATATCATATATATAATATAAAGCATTCGTCTCACGCAATTATATGATCTCATCACAGAACATTGTAGCAGAAGTCAACATATGAAATATATGATATACTAGGAGGTTCTTTTTTTAAATTAAGCTAGTAAAAAACACGGATTCCACGGTCGTGATGAATAACCAAACCCACATCCCTAGACCCCTACAAGAGCGGCAAGCAACCCTGCCAGTTCTAGAGTTAGGAGACCCGGTCTCGACTCCTCGAGATGGTCTCCCACTGGACTCTAGAACCCGGTTACTTATTCTCCCCGCCTTGGGTCTATCCTAATACGGAAAAGTAAATAATATACATCAATGGTGACATCAACCTCAATCCGGAAGTGTCTCAATAAAAGAATATTACATACAAATTTTTTTACATGAATGAAAATGAAAAACTCTCATCTCACGTAAAACCCCCGGCTATTCAAACATGACGATCCAATATAACATATCACAGCAACACATAACATCACATGCCATTAACGTAAGTAAATATGCGTATCCCAATTGTCGTTGACGTATAGCAACGAAACCGGCGATGCACCACATATTACACTTATGGTCGCAGAAAAGAAATGAAAACTACAATAGTTAGAATCCGTAACCTTTTTAGACATCATAAATCTGAAATATCACATACTTCAGATTTCATGCCTAACCATTTAAATTCCTTAGACATCATAAATCCGGTCATATATTCCGAATTTCATGCCTAACGTTATAAACCCGGCATTTTAGTCTTAAATTGAAAACACTTTTCAATAATCAGTCGGGCAATTCAACAAGATTCCCGAAAAATGATCGAATACTCATCGGAAACTTTAGCAGACGGCAATTCAACAAGATTCCCGAGAAATTCCCGACAAAGACGATAATTAAATACTTGAGGAGTATTTTGAAAATATATCAAACTATTTTTACATAAAACCCCCTCAAGTTATACTAAATTACAATAAGGACCCTAGTAAATATAGTTTTAAGCGGGACCAATTCTCTTGAGCCTCAGAGAGCCGGAGAATGTGGGTGATAGCCTATCTAAGGTTCACAATCTAACAAACGGTGTTATCAATACGGTAATTGTCTTGGAAAAAGATACAAATCCTGCCGTCCATGTGCAGCAGTTACCGATAACATCAAAACTAATTCAGGACTTCAATTTCTTTTCAAAGTGTCTGACTCAGACAGAGTCTCAATCTAATCAATCCGACTTAAATATGATTCAAGTATAAACTACAAAACAACATGAATCCATGAATACCAAAATTCAATCTATATCAATATTTTTGACCGAACCGAACCATGGATATACTCTGTCTAAATGACTATCCATTTATATCCATTCTGTTTACTGATATCATGGTTTCGGCAAGTCATCCATCTATAAAATAAAACAATACAATCAATACAAAATACATTGCGGGGTTTTAAAGGGGTAGATTGGTACGGAATTAGTTAGAAGTGGCACGAGACTGTAACCATAATACACCTAACCTGAATATCCATTGTCGTTGTACCGTGGCTGAACGGTTCCTTGTGCTCAGTATACCTTAGTCTCCGAAATAGTGGGACTCCTCTCGTATACACTGGCATATTCTGTACCAAGCTATAAACAACTGCGTTAACAATATAATCAAATATTACTAGTTATATTCTCTTTCTGTCTATTATATCTCTACCCATTTTTGGGACTTACCGAGCGATTGTTCACTGACGAAATTCCTTTTCTTCTTTATTTGGAATGTTGTCAGGTGATTCGGACTCACTGGAGATCGATCCCAGTACTGAAAACTTGGAGCAGTTAGCCTTTGACCCCGAGCTTTAGATACTTGTACATACCTTTCATTTCAGTTATGTCATTATTTAGTCATTGCTTTCTATTCATGTATTTACATTCCAGTTGTACCTGTAAAAGAATGTTTAATAAATAAAATTTGCTGTTCAATTACATCCATTATCATTTTCTTGTGTACATTTACTTTATATTGATTAAATACGCTTAGCGTGTTTACTTCTGAGTAAATATGTAGCGGGCCTCGCCACGTCCCCTTGCCATACACTGGAAAGCGGGGAGTGACAGCCAGTCTGAAAGAACGATCCAGCTCTTGAAGATATGTTGAGAGCATGCATATTAGACTTCAAGGGTTTATGGGAGGATCATTTGCACTTGGTGGAGTTTTCTTATAACAACAGTTTTCAGGAGACTATATAGATGGCTCCATTCGAAGTATTGTACGGTCGCAAGTGTCTCTCGCCCGTCTGTTGAGATGATGTTGGAGAAAGAAGATTATTGGGACCGGATCTTATTGTGCAGATGCTGGAGAAAGTTAACGTGATCTGAAATCATATGAAGGTGACACAAGATCGACATAAATGTTAGGCTGATACGGGACGAAGACCTCTGGAGTTCGCAGTTGGTGATCTTGTATTCTTGAAGATATTACCGACCAGAGGAGTGATTCGGTTTGGTAGTCGAGGCAAGCTTAGTGCTCGATTCATGGGGCATTTTGGTATCATCGAGCATGTTGGAGAGGTAGCTTATCGATTGGCTTTACCACCATCCTTGGCGGGTGTTCATGACGTGTTTCATGTATCTCAACTTCGCAAGTATGTTCGAGATGAGACACACGTCCTAGATTACTTGGAGCCGACAGTAAGGGAAGATTTAACGTATGAAGAAAGACCAATGGCGATTGTGGATCGACGAGAAAAGGTCCTCAAGAACAAAATTATCCCTCTAATACTTGTTTCATAGGGAAATCGTTCGCACGGAGAATCTACTTGGGAACGTGAATACTAGATCCGACAGAAGTTTCCACACCTCTTTTCTTAGATCCGTGTTTACTTTTCTTTTCTTATTCCAGGAATTTCGAGGACGAAATTCTTTTGTAGTTGTGTATAATGTAACACCCTAGTATTGTTATACTATATTTTATTTGGGGTATTTTCAAATCTTGCGATAACTTCTTGATTATTATTGTTGTTTGGGTTACGGATAGTACATTTAGCAACTGTGGTTATTATCCGACCCGACCCGCATGTTTGAAACCCATCATGGTTCAAGATTACGTCAATATTTGCTATTATAGAGAATCCATGCACATCTAGATTCTATATACACATATATAATATATTTTGTATCTGCGTATCTTTTAATAATACCAAATAAAAACAAAATAATATTTTCGATATTTAGCATGGCATGACATCGTACCTCATATCATATGGTTGCACACATGTAGCATGTTCATACCCTAATTGCTAAAACATACTCGTTTGGATCGCTACGTATATTTACATAGATTCATACTTGGGGGTTTGCATTTTTATTGACCGGACATCGCATTATGGTTTAAATTGTTACGTATATACTCCATATTTAAAAACTAGATTTTTTAGAAGAGACCCGGATAATATTCAGAGTAATTTGATATTAGCTGTATAAACCCAAATGTATATTATAATATTTTTAAAACCTACATAATATATATATATATATACATATATATATATATATATATATAATCTCTGTGGTCTCTCTCCCCCTCTCTCTCTCACTATATATACATATATATTTATAATAACCTAATATTTAAACATAACATTCTCTCTCTTTCTCTTTCTTTCTTTCTTTCTCCCGCCACGAGAAACCCTACCCTTTTCATCGCCAAACCCTCGCCGCTTCCTCACCATCATCATCCTTGTTTCCCCTTAATAAGAAAGAGCAAAACTCTTATATGAGCAGCGCCTCACGTTCCTTCCACAAGGGTGCCAGCGCCAGAGTTAAAAACTCTTATATGAGCAGCGCCCGTTTGCAAAGCACACAAAAATCTTAAGCAGGGCCTCACGTGCCTTCCACGAGGGCGCCAGCGCCAGAGTTAAAAACTCTTAATAACCGCCCACATGCACAACACATAAGCGCCGGCGCCCTGTAGAATTAAATTCTACTCTCGGTTAAACAGAGCCGTTGGATCAAAGATCTAACGGAGATGATAAATCATCAGGATGCAGAATTAAATTCTGTTTAGAGGAAATATTCCTCGAATCTTTCTAAACAAGAAAGATTGCCCTATGTAAAACAGAGTACCGTTGGATTAAAAATCTAATGGTGATTAAAGAATCACCAATCTACAGAATAAACTCTGTACGGGTAAATATTTCCCTAATCTTGTTAAAAAAACAAGAAAATACTTTCTGTAAAACAGAAGTCCTTGGATCAAAGATCCAATGGCGGATAAAATCCCCAAAATCAATTAGGATCTCTAAACGAGAGATTTCTTCAACTAATCAACAGATTTGCCTTTACTATATAAAGGACCCAAGACTTCAAGTCTGAGATAGAGAAACCCTCCTATAAGCTTCAGAAAGAACAGAGAATTGAACTTTCGAAGAAGAAGAACTCTCTTCTTTAAAAACTCTAGGTAAACAAAAAAAAAGATAAAGATAAAAACATCTCATTTACATATCCAAAGGGTTTAACCCTTCTCAAAGAACTTAGTTCTTTTTCTGGATCTGAGATCCACAAGACAAGTCTCCTACAAGTTGAGAATTTAATTCTCATCGGGAAGAACTTGTTCTTGAGAATCAAAGATTCAGAAAAGAATTAGGAAATCGAACTCCTCAAAACAAATAAGAGAAACCTAGTTCTCATAAAAGAACTTGGTTCTTAAAAATGAAGCCTGATCCTAGATCTACAAAACGAAGATCCTATTGATCATTAATGAGCAAAAAAAATGCTATCAGTAGAGGAGAAAAGCGCCCAGCGCCCAGCGCCGCACGCGTTCCTCACGTAGGCTCTACAAAATAAAAGAGTGCTTAGCACTCAGTGAGAAGCGCCCAGCGCCACACGTGTTCCTCACGTGGGCGCTACAAAATAAAGGAGTGCTTAGCACTCAGTGAACGACGCCTAGCGCCTCAAGCGCTACTCACGTGAGTGCTACAAAATAAAGGAGTGCCTAGCACTCAGTGAGAAGCGCCCTGCGCCCAGCGTCTCACGTGTCCCTCACATGGGCGCCACAGAATAAAAAGTGCTGGACACTCATTAGGCAGTTCTTAGCGCCTCACGCGCTCCCCACGTGGACGCCATAAAGACTGCTTAGCACTCCATGTAAAGACAAAAGGGGTAAAGTGTTTAACACTTATTGGGCAAATCCCCATGACTGAAAACTCTACATGGCCATGTTTGAGCGTCAGAACTCACATAAATGCATCACACTTTTTGCACAAAAAAGAGGACTGAGCCCAAACAAGTGATTAGCACTTCTTTTCAGAAGAAAACTGAGTGGACCAAGTCCAGGTTGGATAGGACCCTAACTTAGACCAACCGAGCCCATGGGTTCACTATTTCCTAAACTGATCTCAGTCCTAAATACGACTATCGATCTTCCAACTGATGATAGCCAAATCCAAAGGGATGTTCATCCCACATCTCCTGAGTTAATCTTAGTCTCCAAAAATGACCAATGATTCTTAGATGACCCATCACGATCTTTTCCCTTGAACATGGGAATTGGTTCAATGGTACATCTCTCTACACCTCTGATACGTGTCGTTGTAATTTCTCAACGTCTTCAGAGAGGTGGCGGGTTCCGATAAACAACAGCTTTTCGGTGCACTGCCCAAACTGGCATGCATACCCTAAATCAAACTACATCCCAAACTGGATGTATCCCATATCACCGTTGCTCATCCCGTCACGTAACAAATACACGCGTACGCAAGATGATCAATGGACCGAAACGTCCTTAAACTAACAATGGACCGAAACGTCTTTAAACTACAACAGACCGTAATGTCCTTAAACTAAAACCTCACCTCAAAAATGGTGATCTACGGACCGTAACGTCCTTAAACTAAAAGCTCACCTCAAAAATGGTGATCTACTAAAACGTTCTCAAACTAAAACCTCACCTCAAAAATGGTGATCTACGGACCGTAACGTTCTTAAACTAAAACCTCACCTAAAAAATGGTGATCTACAGACCGAAATGTCCTCAAACTATAACTTCGCCTCCAAAATAGCGATAACGGACCGAGACGTCCCTTAAACTAAAACAACAGAGCCCAAATGCTCTTTTGTTGGATCTGAAATAAAAATGATCCTGGGACCCCTGTTAAGAGATCTTAGTCTCAAATTGGACTAACGTATCCTTAACAAAAAACCATTCAAGCCCCCAATTGCTCGTATACATTTAAGTCGATCTTGATCTCAAAACAGATCAACGATCCTTAAATCAACCCAAACCCAAATCTAGGATATACGGATTTGGACTAATCTACGCCCTATGGGAGACAACACAAATTAGTCTCCGTATACAATCCATGGGCAACCAAAATAAAAAAATACACATGACACGAAGTGAACTTCCGATGCAGGAGAAAGTGGTAATCGCGTTGCGATAACGTAATTAACTGCAGGGGATTGCGCCTGTAGGGAAGAGCGTCCCCATAATCAAAACCCCCTAGTAAACGAGGGGGAATATGATGAAGTCACGCTACAATGGCTTCATCCGTCCAAACCTTCGATATACAGTGCCATAAATCAACTTGGTATCTTCAGAGAGGTGGATGGATAAATCAAAATAGCATCTACCCCCAAATTTAGGCAAGACGACCTACGCTATCCGTCTCTGTTTTCGGCGGTAAACAGATTTCGGCACATCCGGTGGGACCTTTTCCTCTTTCCACTCCACACTTCGTGTGTCGTGTTCATGAACAAATCGCAGTTTTACTATGATTGTCCCTGGATTCGAGGTACTATGATTTGGTGTCTTTCTCTTGTGCAGAGAGAAAGAAGATCAATGGCTTCGAAGTGTACCTGCAACAACAACTCCCGCTCTGTCCCCGCTGGAGGAGTGACATACGGGAAAAATGCGGCCTGTATCTTTTCAATGCCAGTGGAACAGGTGACTCAGGCCACCACTGGATTGTTTTTCGGGACCATGCTCCCGCCAGCAAACTTCAGCGCCCCAGTGCCATTACAGGAAGCTCTAAAGAAGTCGGTCTTCGATCGACTTGCAACCATCACGGCCCCTCTCAATGGGTCGTCCAATTCTTCCACTTCAGTCTTCAACATGCTGAGCCAAAGCTCAAGTGGGCCCGCAAAGAGGCCCGCAATACCTGAAGGGGTTATCCCGAAACAGATAGCCATTCTAGCTCCGGCAGGTGAAGTCGTCAAAGGGGATTCTCCTACTAAAAGATCGGTCTTCGCAAGATTGGCCGTTCCAACTCTTGCTACAGGCGAAGCCATCAAAAGAGCTTCCCCTACCAGAAAGTCGGCCTTCGAAAGATTGGTCGTTCCATCTCAACGGATGTCAGTCTTCAACAGGATGGCACTAGCAGTAGCCCCTAACCAAAGCAGGGGGCATGAAGGAGCCGCTTCCACAACTGAGGTGGTCCCATCGGTAAGACATGCTTGACGTCGCTACTGGCGCCGAGTGAGAAGAGCTGGGGGAAACTCCCCCTCTGGACTTACTCCACCAGCTCCAACGGTGGAAGTTGACGCTGCTGTTCCAACTGGGAACAGCTTTGAACCGATTAGCAGGGTGCGGAGGAACTCCCCAACCGCAGTGCTAAAGAAATCTCCCCCACCGGTTGAAAGTATGAAGCAGGCGAAGCTGGAGCAACCCCCTTAGCGGCTGTCCTTCCAAATCCACAGGGTCTGGCAGAAAGTCCAAGATTCTGTAATCAACAAGAATTACTCTCGTCAACCAGAGAAAATGAAGGTTCGACAAGAGGAAAATCATCCCTCCACCATAAAGCAAGGGACCTCTTTCATGCAGGCGCCGGTCACAATGGCTCCTTCGATTTCGACTTCTCACAAAAAGAGAAGGCCGGAGAACCTCCTACCTCTGGCGGCAAATCCCAAAGGCGCTGGAACGAAACGCCCTAAGGCTGGGGGCATGATCGTGCACACAGTTTACATGGCTTCTGGAAAAGAGGAGAGCCGTGATTCTGCGAGTCATCAGCCGCAAACTCGGTCGTTGACAAAAGCTCAGAAGCAGCAACAATGGCTCCAGGAGATGCTGACGAAAATGACAGCACTCACCGGGCAGAAAGAAAGCCCAGAAGCAGCGTCTGAACAGCGTCAGGAACAGGAGACCGATACGGAGTTCCTGCGAAGGGTGCTGGAAAGAAAGGATAATGAGTCCGCGGAACAAGCTGCTAATATAAAACAAATGACACTCCTGTTCCAAGACATGGTTGGAATGATGATCCAGCCAGAACCTCCAGCTGAAGACCCGCCGGTAATTATCAAGGACGACAGAGGGGAAACATCAATCCTTCTTCCAGCTTTATCGACAGCCAGGGAGGAAACGATCTCCAAGGCTGCCCTTGATGATTACATAACTCAGCAAATACGAGCTCATCAGGCAAGCGAAGCAGCTGGCCAAGTCGTCAAGACCGGGCGACCGTACTCAGGCTGGTACGATCAAATCAAGTACCTGCCGGGATATACGATCCTCAAGTTCCACGTATATAAGGGGGAAAGGCAACCCGCATCAACACGTCGCCCAGTTCAGAGTATTATGCGGCAATACTGGAGGCGACGACAAATTGCTGCTTTACCAGTTCTTCGGCAGCTTGTCAGAGACAGCGTTTGAATGGTAATTGGAGCTTCCAAACGACTCCGTCAAAATGTTCACGGAAATGGAACTGCTATTCACACAGCGGTTCACCAGCGCAAGCGAGCGCACCCTGATCACGGCATTAATCAATGCCTGGGTGAAGCTAGGAGAGACCTGGGTTCAATATGCAATTCGATGGCGGAACCTATGGTCGAAATGCGAACAACGCATTGAATAAGCGACGGCCATGGGCATGTTAGTAGAGACCCTCGATCCTCAGGTGACTGTATCCCAGTTTATGATGTTCTTTAAGCCAACCACCTTCCGGGCTTTGATCAAAAAGCTGTCCCAAATGGACCAGATGGGCCATGGGCCGTCCTCTTCAAAAACGGACCCTCGGAATGTAAAGGGCAAAGGGAAAGCGTCCTTTGTTGCCAACACTCAACAACAGCCGAGCGACCAGAAACTGGCTGCTCGCCAAATCAACACACGCCCGTGCCAATCTCTCGAAGAGAAGCTAGGGCGTGCTTACTCGTTTCCCCATAATAAAACGAGGAGACTGTTCGAACTGGCAGTGCCCAACAAACTCATCACACTGCCGGATCCGAGACGTCCACTGCAGCCCGGTGACGTCAATAATCCCAACTACTGCACCTATCACAGAGTAGTGAGCCACCTAATTGACGATTGCTACGTCTTCAAGAACTTGGTCAAGAACCAGTACCGTCAAGGGAAATTCGCGCTGTCCGAAAACTGGAGGGTGAACCCGCCAGAGAGGTACACTCCTAAAAAGGTAGACACGCCGGCGGCATCATGCTCATTGGAAGGTGGTCCTTTCAGCTAAAACTAAAAGAATACTGAAGGATCTTCAAGCTTGTCCGGCGATCAAATGGAAAAGCCCGCTGGAGCATGAGATCATCGAGGGGATGCTTAAACCGCGCCCAACACTGAAAACTGGTAACAATGGGCAAGACTTCCAGGCCAAGCCTTCGAAGTCTTAGAAGAAAAAGAAGAAGACCAAGAAGCCTGTGCAGTCTGCCGAGCCTAACGACAGGCGCACGGACCTACAAAAGTACATCGACACACTGGAAGAATACAACCAGAAGGCGTGGACCCCAGTCACTCTTGAAGAGTTTCTCAACCATATCCTTGAAAATGAAGATAGCGACGATTATGAGGAACATGACTCGTCGGGAGAAACTGAAGGTTATGTAGCAAGTTGCCACATGGTTTCTCATTCATCGTTAAATAACGAAGAAACTCCCTTAGCGTCGGAAAGCAATGCAGAGGAGCTGGGGGCAGGATTGGTGCTAAAATCTCCGGGACCGCCAGAAGATCCAATTGACAAGCTGCTAAATGAAGCCCTTCAAAAGAGCAGAGCTGGCCGAGAACGTGAAACGATCATATATGAAAAGGCCAAGTGTCGGGGTCAGGCTGAAGAAGCTATAGTAAGGATGAGTCGTAAAGTACTCTACCCAAACCAAAGCACACCTGCTACAAACAAGGGCAAGATCAAAGCAGAGAAGCAGTTCGCCAAAGCCCTGTCAATGGGAATGAAGCTAACCCCTCTCATGGAAAATACTCCTGGGATTACGTGCTTCGACGAGCTGGATGTACATACGAACTACAACTTATACCATCGAAAGGTCACACACCCTACCGAAAAGTGCAATGCCTTCAAGAAGTGGTGGCAAGGATACGTTGCTCACCGGCAACACTTCAAGCGAATGAAGCGCAAAGCTCGTCGACAAGAAAGAAGCACGACAGACGAGTGTGAAAGAACGGATGTCAATTTTTATATGGTCGATATCAGTTCGACAAAAGGAAAATCTCAAGTTCTTACATTCGGGAGTGATTCTGAGGAAGAAATAACCCTCGGCCCTCTCTTCAAAGAATCCACCTCTGGAAAAGAAGAAGAAGAGAAGAACTGCGAGAACATTCAGCTGCGTAACCGTACGTTGCCTGAAAAGAAACTCGGGTCTACAAACAAAGGTTCGAGCAAAAGAGACAAGGGGAAAGAAAAAATCCCTGAGGAAATTTCCCTCGATGATAAAGTCGTCAAAGAGCTCGCAGCCAAGGATTCACCTAAGAAAAATAAGGTAGATTACAATGTCCTAGCACATCATAGGAAGATACCCTCACAACTGAGCATATTGGATGCTCTCCTCCTGTCTAAAGAGGCACGAGATTCTCTGATCAAGGTATTGCAAGAGCCTGATCAGTTCCAAGCTTTTCTTGCAGAAGAAAAGATGAAGGATGAGCTGGCAGAGGTTCATACAACTGACATTACATTTGGCGATGAAGATCTTCTCCTTGGAACGTGTGAGCAAAACCGTCCTCTATATGTTACTGGGTACTGCCATGACATCAAGATAGGAAAGATCCTGGTCGACAACGGGTCCTCTGTCAACCTTCTCATCGTGAAGGTGCTGAAGGAGATCTGCATGAACGTTCAACACCTGACTTGGGATAAAATTACCATCTCTGGATTCGACTTGCAGTCATCACGAACGCTCGGATCCGTAATATTGACGTTACGCTTTGGGCTTCTCGTCACCAACATCAAATTTCATGTCATCGAGGCCAAGACTTTCTACAACACTTTTCTCGGCAGGCCTTGTGTCATGCCCCGCTTCCCGGTATACGGGAAGGGGACGCGGCGAGGCCGCTACGTATTTACTCAGAAGTAAATACTCTAAGCGTATCTAAGCAATATAAAGTAAATATACACAAGAGACATGAATATAAATGAACAGCAACTTTATTTATTAAACATTCTTTTACAGGTACAACTGGAATATAAATATATGAATAGAAAGCAATGCCTAAATAATGGTATAACTGAAATGAAAAGTATGTACAAGTATCTAAAGCTCCGGGTCAAAAGCTAATTGCTCCAAGTCTTCAGTACTTGGCTCGGTCTCCAATACGTCCGAATCACCTGACAACATTCCAAAGAAAGAAGAAACGAAATGTTGTCAGCGAACAATCGCTCGGTAAGTCCCAAAGATGAGTAGAGATAGAATATACAGAAAGAGAATATGACCAGTAATGTTTTATTATAATTTTAACGCAGTTGTTTGTAGCTTGGTACAGAATATGCCAGTGTATACGAGAGGAGTCCCACTATTCTGGAGACTAAGGTATACGGAGCACATGGAACCGTTCATCCACGGTAAAACGGCAATGGATATTCAGGTTAGGTGTATTAAGGTTATAGTCTCGTGCCACTTCTAATACATTCCGTACCAATCTACCCATTTAAAACCCCGTAATTTCTTTTGTATTGATTGTATTATATCGTTATATAGATGGATGACTTGCCGAAACCATGATATCAGTAAACAAAATGGATATATATGGATAGTCATGTAAACAGAGTATATCCATGGTTTGGTTCAGTCAATATAGATTGATATAGATTGAATAAACGGATTCATATTGAATTGTAGTTTTATACTTGAATCATATTCAAGTCAGATTGATTTGATTGAGACCCAGTCTGAGTCAGACACTTTGAAAATAAATTGAAGTCCTGAATTAGTTTTGATGTTATCGGCAATTGCTGCACATGGACGGCAGGATTTGTGTCTTTTTCCAAGACAATTACCGTATTAATAACACCGTTTGTAAGATTGTATACCTTAGATAGGCAAGCACCCACATTCTTCGGCTCCCTGAGGCTCAAGAGAATTGGTCCCGCTTAAACTTATATTTACTAGGGTCCTTATTGTAATTTAGTATAACTTGAGGGGGTTTTATGTAAAAATAGTTTTGATATATTTTCAAAATACACCTCAAGTATTTAATTATCGTCTTTAGAGTTTTCATAGATGTATATTTTATAAAAGTGAAATTTCTAATGAGTAGAACTTAGTTTTCATTGTATATGGTATTTTATTGAAATATTGGAATTGTTTTGTATTGAAATGGTACCTTCATGTAATTGTGATTCTTTTGATTTAGAAAACAACATGGAATATTTATATAATATATTTAAAATAAAACTTTTGATAATATTCATATATTTATTTATTAAAATAAATTTTATTTATTTTGTAGAAATCTCATTTTCTTAAAAATAGCATTAATAATTCCATCGAGATCGAATGCTCCTTTCGGAGATCTGCATCTCGCTCTACTAGGACCAAGGACATGCGATAACCAGCACCATCCTGATCAGGGTTCCCCAAGATGGGTTGTAGATGCGCAATTTTAAGGAATTAGATAACACTCTTTAAAAAAAAACGGTTTTGTAATAGTTTAAGCTATTTTATTGTAACTCGTAATATTCCCAAAAATATTGTCCAAAAGTAAATCTTGCTATGTCCAATATGTGTGTTTTGATGAGGTAGGTCCTTACATCGTGAATTTTCTAAAGGTAATACAAGAAAATTTGTGATTTATGTCGAAATGTAAAGTGTATAGTATTTTACCGTATAAATGCGATAAAAGTTGCATAGAAGATTATTTTGAAATGAAACTTTTTCTAATGTGTTTATTTAGGTTTATTAAATATTATATGAGAGTATGGTATTTTATGGTTTAAGAAAAATAGAATTTTTCAAGGAAAAACAAAACGGAAGTCGGATTAACTCCGCTTCCGTCGAGTTTTAAAAATGAAAGTTTTTAGAATAGAAAAAGAGAGGGGGAGAGGGGACTTACTGGCTATAAGGATAGAGGGAAGGTGGGGTAAGATTGGGAAAGCGTCGATGCGTCGTTTCGTCGCCAGAATCTCTTCGGAACTTCGCCGGAACTTCACCCTTTGCTAACTCCACTTGCATAACTTGAGACTTGAGAATTTTTGAGAGTTTTGTAGTGAAATTCTGAGTGAGGAGGGGTGAAATGGAGTGTGGTATTTATAAGAAAAATTAGGGTTTTGAGGGTTAAAGAATGCATTAAAAATATTCATTAAAAATTAGATTAAAGGTGATTTAATATTCTCTGGATGAATGCAGAGAATTCAAACAATATGAGGGAAGTAGGGTAGGCCAAGGGGTGCCAGAGAATTTTTTTTGGGGAGCATCCCCTATGGGGGGCCCGGCGGTGCCGGTATTTGGGCTAATCTCGCCGGTCTTTCCCCGGTGGTGGGGCTTGGATCTTTAGTCATGTGTCCCTCTTGCTTCATGTACCCCAGTGCACATGTTTGATTATTCTGTAACTCATCATCTTACGTGTAGTACATGTGTAAACCCTTGGGCTTCTAAAAGATTAAAAGAAAAATTAATAAAAAGATAATGTGGCTAGAGGGATTCGATCACAGGGCCTACATCACAGCAGTGCAATGCTTTACCAATGAGCTACAAGTGTTTTCTTGCTGTTCAAAAGAAAAAACAAATACTTATAGTGTACACAGGATTGCAAATACTCCATTTGTACATTAACTTTTTAACAATTTTCTGTACATTGAAATTGGAGTTGTTACATTCTACCCTCCTTACAAAAATTTTGTCATCGAAATTTACAATTATTTTAAGGACTATTTTACAAACAAATGAGGGTATCTTACATGTATGTCGTCCTCACGTTCCCATATTGATTCTCCTGGTGATTTTTTTCTCCACATCACTCGAACCAAGTTTACTTCCTTGTTCCGAAATGACTTCACCTTTCTATCTAGGATCTCAACAGATTGTTGGTCACAGGATAAATCTGGCTGTACAGTGAGCTCGGAGTGATCAAGAATATGGCTGGGGTCACTCACATACCTTCTTAGTCGGGATATGTGGAACACATTGTGCACTCCTACCAATGAAAGTGGAAGTGCCAAGCGATAAGCCACTTCTCCGACTCGTTTGAGTATGTCGAACGGTCCAATATACCTCAGACTAAGCTTACCCCGTCTTCCAAAACGAATCATTCCACGGTTCGGAGATATCTTCAGAAATAAATGTTCTCTCGGTTGAAACATCAAGTGACGGCGCTTTGCATCAGCCCGGCGCTTCTGTCGATCTTGGGCTATGCACATTCTTTCCATGATAGTGCGAACTATATCTACAGTTGCTACTATCATCTCAGGTTCAAGGAGTTCTCTATCTCCGATGTCGTCCCAACTTAATGGAGATCGACACTTCCTTCCATATAAAGCTGCAAATGGTGCCATTCCAATACTTGCTTGGTAGCTGTTGTTGTATGAAAACTCCACAAGATGTAGGTGATCTTCCCACGATCCTCCGAAATATAGCATACATGCTTTTAGCATATCTTCTAGGATCTGAATAGTTTGCTCAGACTGACCATCTGTTTGTGGATGATAAGCCGTGCTGAAGTTCAGACTTGTTCCCAAGCTAGCCTGCAGACTTTGCCAAAATTGCGATCGGAATTTGGTGTCACGATCGGAGACGATGCAAACCGGTACTCCATGTAATCTCACGATTTCCTGCATGAGTTAATGGGTATCAAAGATAGTACACATTGAAGAGTTTAAATCATACTTAGATTCTTACCTCTATATACTTTTTTGCTAGTGTCTTAGTAGATTGGCCAACTCGAAAGGGAATAAAGTGAGCCGACTTTGTGAGTCAATCCACAATAACCCATACTGCATCGTTACCTTTCGTGCTGCGAGGAAGTGCAGTCATGAAATCCATTGTGATGTGTTGCCATTTCCATTCTGGAATAGGTAACGGTTGAAGTAAACCAGCAATCCTGTGATGTTCAGGTTTTACTTGCTGACACACCAAGTATTTAGCGACGCTTCTGGTTACTTCACGCTTCATTCCATACCACCAGTAATTTTGACACAGATCTTTGTACATTTTTGTACCTCCAGGGTGTACTGAATAAGGAGAGCTATGAGCTACTTTCATCAAGTCTTCTCGCACATAACCTTTAGGTACACACAATCTACTGCCGTATCTCAAAAATCCATCTTTATGGATGATGAAGTATGTTCGAAGTCCACTTTCTACTTGTTTTCTGATCTTTTGCAACTTAGCATCAGCTGCTTGAGCTGTTTTGATTTGATTGACAATAGCAGATTGAACTTATAAGTTTATCAAACTTGAAGCGTTATGTAACAACCCTAAACTTTCTGTACAATTTTTTCAAAAATACAGAAAGGGGTACTTTTGCCTGAGCACAAGTTATAAGTTTGATTTGCTTTTGAACAGCAAGAAGGAGCTTGTAACTCATTGGTAATACCTTGCACTGCTGAACCAAAGCACCAGAGTTCAAATCCCATAAGCCACACATTATTTTTTATTGATTTCTTTTAATCTTTTTAGAAGCCCAAGAGTCTACACGTTCATAATCCGTAAACCCAAAGGTCACACTAAAAATAAACGAGTCTAAGAGGTAGACCAAACGACAATGAACACGTGGCGTCGGGGGGGGGGGGGATTCGGCCTGACTCGGCCGGCGGATCGGCCGAATCGGCCGCCGCCCCCGGCTGACTCACCTCGGATCTGATTCTTCTCTTCTTGACTTTTTTGTCTTTTTGTCTTCTTATAACCCCTGTATGGTTTAAATCCACAGCACAGTAACAGAGCCTTTTAAAAACCCATTAATCCTTTTTTTTAATACAAATTTTTAATACAATTTTATCACACCCTTTCATTTACCTTAACCCTAATCTTTTCCTATAAATACCCAAACTCTTTTCCACCTCCTCACTCTGAATTCTATACAAAAACTCATAAGAAAATTCTAAGTTCAATAGTGTACAAGTGGAGTTAGCGAAGGCGAAGCTCCGACGACGACCCTAGGAGCTCCCGGCGATGAAACGACGCACCGGCACCTCCTAACACTCCCTCTTCCTCTTCTCTAATCTAAAATCCCGTAAGTCCCTTCTCCCTATACTTTTTACTATTCTAAAAACTCAGAACTCTACAACTCGATGGAAGCAGAGTTAATCCGACTTTCGATTCGGTTTTTCTTTAAAAGTTCCATTTTTCGTAAAAACAACAATACCAAATTCTCACAACATGACTATTAATCATTAACAAAACATATTGAACATGTTTCATAGAAAAAGAATTCATACTGTAATTTTTATCGCACTTTTTCAGAAAAATACCATATAGTTTAGTTTTGACATAAATCATTATAATTCCTTGCTATACCTTTAAATAGATCACGAGGTAATGACCTAACTCCTCACAACACTCATATTTAACATAACACGATAATCTTTGGGATCATAGTTTTAGGAAAATACGATATTACACAAAACTATCTCAAACTTATAAAAACCTTTTTGTACAAGATTATGTATTTTAAACAAATCTTTACAAAGTGTCGGTACAACCCATTTTAGGGAACCCGTTCGGGATGGTGCAGATTATCGCACATCCTCGGGCTTAATAGTGCGAGATGCAGACCTCCGCAAGGAGCATACGGTCTCGAAAGATTTAAAAAATACAATTTTCTTTAGAAAATGTGATTTATATTATAAATAAAACTTATATTTTTAATATATATATATATATATGTAAATAGTATCAAAATAACTATTTTAATATTTATAAAAATTCCACATTTCCAAAATTTAAGAAAAACAACTCATTTACAAGAAAATACCATTCAATTCCATACAAGTTCAATACTTTACAAATAAATGCCATATATTATGAAAAATAGGTTTTATTTACTAGAAATGCCACAATAATAAAATATACATCAATGAAAACTTTAAAGACGATAATAAAAAACTTGAGGTGTATTTTGAAAATGATACAAAATTATTTTTATATAAAACCCCCTCAAGTTATACTAAATTACAATAAGGACCCTAGTAAACATAGGTTTTAGCGGGATCAGTCTCTTGAGCCTCAGGGAGCCGGAGATATGGGTGCTTGCCTATTTAAGATAAAAAACTTAATAAACGATTTTATCAACACGGTAATCGTCTTTAAAAAAGACACAAATTCTGCCGTCCATGTGCAGCGGTTACCGATAACACCAAAAACCTAATTCAGGATTAAATTTCTTTCTAATTGTCTGACTCAGACCGAGTCTCGAAATAATCAATCCGACTTGAATGAGATTCAAATATATATAACAATTTAATATGAATCCATATATTCAATCTCTTCAATCTATCAAAAAATACAACTTGGCTGAACCGAACCATGGATATACATCCATCTATATGATTCTCCAGTTACATCGATTTACTGATATCATGGTTTCGGAAAGTCATCCATATATACAATTCAATTACAAGATAATACAATACAAACAATACAATTAAGATATCGCGGGGTTTATAAGTGGTAGATTGGTACGGAAGGTGTTAGAAGTGGCACGAGACTGCAACCATTAAGACACCTAACCTGTATTCCATTGCCGTTGTACCATGGCTGAACGGTTCCTTGTACTTTCCGTCCACCTTAGTCTCTGGTCTATTGAGATTACTCTCGTATACACTGGCCTCTTCTGTACCAAGCTACAAACAACAACATTAACACTAAATACAATATTATAACAATATAATACAATTTGAAAAGTTACACTCTCTCTGTCTATTCTATTTCCCCCTCATCTTTGGGACTTACCGAGCGATTTTTTCGCTGACGACATCCTCTTTCTTCTTCTTTGGAATGTCGTCAGCTGATTTGGACCTTCAGGAGATCAAGCCCACCAGCGAGGATTTGGACCAGCTAGCTTACGACCCAGAGCTTTAGATTCCTTGTACACATTACATTCTGTATTTTTCATTTCTGTTATGCCACTGTTTAGGCATTGCTTTTCATTCCATGTATTTACTTATCCATGTACTGTAAAAGAATGTTAATAAATAAAGTTGATGTTCATTACATTTGTCTCTTGTGTATATTTCTTTTATATTACTTCGCTTAGCGTATTTACTTCCGAGTAAATACGTAGCGGTCTCGTCGCGTCCTCTGCCCGTATACTGGGAAGCGGGGCGTGACACATTACCTGACATAAGTACTTAAATCTCTATTTGATGCAAGTCTTGTTGAAGCTTCCACTGTGCGGTGAGATTCAATGCTAATGGTTGGCGACTAAGGGCATCAGGTACTACACTTACCTTTCTTTGATGATATTGTAGGTTGATGTCGAACTCCGCCATGTGTTTTAACCATCTTCTCTGCCACATATTCAACTCTTTTTGAGTAAACACATATTTCAGACTCTTGTGATCTGTGTATATGTCCACTCGTTCACCAAGAAGATAATGGCGCCAAATCTTGAGAGCAAAGATAACGGCCGCCAACTCCAAATCATTCGTCGGATAGTTGCGCTCATGAATCTTCAGCTATTTTGAAGCATATGCTACCACTTTATCGTGCTGGTATAGAACACATCCTAATCCTTTACCGGTTGCTTCATAATGCACTTCAAAACCTCCAGATTGGTCCGGTATGACAAGGATATGTGTTGATATCAATCTTGACTTGAGTTCTACGAAATCTCGTTCACATTCTTCTGACCACATGAATTCTTCATCTTTACGTGTGAGCTTGGTCAAGGGTGTTGCAATCTTCGAAAATCCTTCAATGAACCTTCTGCAATATCCCGCTAAACCCAAGAAACTTCGAATGTCCTTCACTGACTTCGGTGTCAGCCATTCGCTTAATGCTGATACTTTAGCTGGATCTATAGAGATCCCATCACCTGATACAATATATCCGAGAAAACCGACTTGATCTAGCCAAAACTCGCACTTGCTGTACTTAGCATAGAGTTGATGATGTCGTAGATTCTCCAGGACAATTCGTAGGTGCTCGGCATGTTCTTTCCGACTCTTAGAACACACCAGGATGTCGTCAATGAAGATTACAACAAACCTGTCTAGGTACTTGTTCAGTCGAATATATGGCATATTTGATATAACATTTTCCTTACTTTTCTTAAATATCTAAAAGTGTTTATTATAAATATAGAACATATTTGGGTTTATCTGCAAAATACTATTTACCATATGTTTATATATTATAATTAACATTATAAAGGAAAATATATGCATATAATGTTTATATAATATTTTGGTAATTTAAATATGCATATCATATCAAATATCCTTAATCAATTTTCTTAAAATATAATATCATATAAAATGGTTAGGATAATATCTCAAAAATACCAAATATTACTAACATTATTCATTGAGATATTGTGCAAGATTTAGCTCAGGTCAGAAGATCGGGATATCGAGATGTCGGGAATAAAAAATCTGCTGATGAAATTAAATAAAATCGAAGAATCAATACTGGCAGAGACTTAGTAAATATTTCCAAAATCTAGATATCTAGATGATCTCTATGTGTCAATATGAAGCCACTGAAAAAATCCCAAACCCTAACTCTACCAAACCGCGGCAGAAGGGCGGCCAAATAGCGGTAAACGCGGCGGATCTGCGGTGCTTTGGTGGTCGTACGATGTGAGATTTCAGAATCATGATCTTAACAGCATATCTTAACTTATGGAATCTAGGTTTTCTGGCTTGGGGGCAATATAAAGGACCAAGGGCCAAACTTAGAAATCATTACCTTTTACACGAAGCAAATCACCGTCAAAGAACAAGTGATCCATGTCAGGTCCGCGATTCGACGTGATAAGGCGACGTGAGATTCGACAAAGCATCTACTTCCGACGAGGCAGAGATCGAGAGCAACTTCTTCTTTCTCTTGTAATCTAAAGTCGAAGGTTTTATAATTGTGAAGTTGATTAATAAAGGTAGATCATTAGTTTAATTATTTAGCATTTACATTATGATTTCCTTCTCTATCCGTTTTTCTTCTATCTCTATTATTCGCGAGTAATTCACCGCTTGATAGGGTTCGGAGAATTAGGGTAGATCAATGAATGAGAAAATATTAAAACTTCTATTACATCTTATGAAGTTTATAAACTTTAGCAAAAGAATCGTTAACATCCTTATCGGGCGCACTACCAATTTATTGCTAGTCTCGACCCCGATTTGAGATCTGATTAACAATTGTTTTGTTAAGAGTTAGACATGAATAGAGATCAATCAGGGACAAGGGTCAATAGTGTAGAAACCCTAGTTTCTTCCAAGAACCCTAATTCTCATTCATCACTATCTATCTATTTTTAAATCTATCAAAAGATAAAATGAGTCATCTTTATTAGTCATCCATGACTACTAAATCTTGAAAAACCCTACAAGCCTCTTCTTTATATATATTCTACATCCGTGTTTAATATAGATCTAGAATCTATTTTCTATTCTTCCTCTTTCTAATGAACACGTCTAAAGTTAGATTAAAGGTTCGACGCATCCCTGCGGACGACCCGTACTCATCTTGGCTAACTACACGCGACACCGTTATTGATTGCGGTTACTTACTACACACTCACACATAATCAATCAAATGGTGCCGTTGCCAAGGATCCGTGTGTAATTTTTTTTCTTACTATTCATGTTGAATTCTTATTCGATGTATATCATAAAATAAAACAAAACCGAAACTTGCATATTTAACGATTAGTGTGCGATTTTTGCGAGGAAATCTGGAGTCACTTTAGCGAGGAGATAAAAGATTCAGAGCCATTCATCAAATTCCAGAGGAGCCAAGGAGGCACTGTAGAAAAAATTGTCAAAAGATCTCTCCCTCTTGCAGCGGAACCGCGACATAAGCTTGCTTTTTGCGGCAGTTGGGCAGCGGAGTTGGAGAGTTATGACCCCAAATTTCTCTGGTATATTCCTCAATTCTTTCTCTCTCCTCTGAAATCCAATAATTTATTTTTCTGCAGGATTCTTTGAAAAATATCGCCGCTCAAAAAAATCTTTTGCGTATTTTGTTATTGGTTTGTTTGTGCATATTTTAATCGGACTTTAAGGGGCAAAACCAAAATTCAGATTAGGTGGCGATTTCATCACCCTTCCTACGCCCCACAAATTACTAAACATGCATCCGCATAACCCTATATTAATTAAATTTAGACCAAGACTCTAAGGACCGTCGCGCTCAAATAGGACAGAGGAGGGTCGTGGGTAATCTATCGCTTATCCGCATTTCTTTTGTGGTGTCTAGGCAAGTGTGACTAAGGCAAGTGGTTACTTAATTAGGCCCGCTATTTTCGGTGATTCGTATAGCGGATACCTCCCACTTACCTGGCATTTACCTGGCCACATGAGCGATAAAGAGGTGGTAGAGGATTGATCCTGCGACTTATCCTTTGGAAGTTTAGGAGCGGTCTAGTGACTTGACCTAGGTGACCTTAGTTCTAGGGTTGATTATGCATTTTTTGTGTGATTTGTCTCATGTCCGACACTTTTTAAAAACAAACCATTTTTAAAAAAAATCGTTCACACGCTGCTGTAGGGTGTTTTTCGTTACCCCATTGAGATGGGAAATACGCGCCGCTCATCAGGCATATTACAGATTTCCCCTGCCTAAGGCAGGCCGGGGTTTATTGATCGTAGGGATCCGAATCTCCGGCAACCGCGGACTAAGCTGTCGTTAATTATCCCTCGTTTTTGAATCGAGGGAACCTCTGATTGACGGGTCAAATTGGTCATGCGAACTCAATGTGCCGTATGGGTGTGTTGTGTTTTGAAAGGGTTTTGGATATATCGGGGGCCTCGCAGAGTTTACGGGGGTCCCGGTGTGGAGTGCATGGGAAATGAGGGGTGAGGAGCGTCTTAAAGACGCATGCATGGCACATGGGCGCTGGGTGCCCATGGGTCACGTGCCTAGCGCATGGGCGCTTGGCCCCCTCGGGTCACGTGCCTGGCTCGTGGGCGCTGGGCACCCGCGGGTCGCGTGCGCAGCACACTACCGCTGGGCGCCAGCGGGTCCCGTGCGCAGTACGCGACTGCTAGGCGTCAGCAGGTCACGTGAGCTGCACACGACCGCTGGGCGCAGAGCGCCAGCGGGTCGCGTGAATCACACGTGGGCGCTTAGCATCCGTGGGTCACATGCCGTGCACGTGATCGCTGGGTGCCCGCGGGTCATATGCGCGGCACGGGACTGCCGGGTGGCCACGGGTCACGTGCGCGACACGTGACCGCTGGGTGTCCATGGGTCACGTGCGCGGTACGTGACCGCTGGAAACACCAGCGGAAAAGGGTCTTTGCCCCTGGGTTAGGAGTTGAACTCCCAAGGGGCTTTGGAGTTGAACTCCTAACGGAGATTATGTATAGATTTGGAGTTAAACTCCTAAAAAGGGGTTCGATTTATGGAGTTAAACTTCAACAGATCTTGAATGGAGTTAAACTCATAGAAATCTTTGTATATTCTTTTAAGCCTTGGATCCTCCCGGAATAGGATTTTTGGAGATGGGTATCCTTCTTATTCCTCTCTGTTGGCTGGATCTTGGGGGGAAAAAGGGAGGTGTGTTGGATATGTATGTCCTAGAGGCCATTATTGTATAGTACTAGTTTGTATAATTCATTTTGGAAGCTTGGGATATATATACGGGTTTACGACAGTCTTGCTCAATATAGTAGTATGCTACTTGGTTTGTTTCTATCTTAATATGTGTATATGTTTCTTTTAACATATCGCTAATACATATTGATGGAGCCCATAGGATCTTTGCTTGACTACCGGCGTTGTGATGTCGATCACACTAGTGGGGGCTGGGTAGTCTATAAGCACATCCTTATACAGGTCCCTAGTCGTAGGATTATCGAGACAGGGTATCGATATTCCAGAGTAGACTGGTGCATACGCTTCTCGTCCCAGCAGGGGAGATGGTCTGTCCCAAAGCCATCAGTACGTCGTACTGGAGATAGTATACAGGTGTTCATTAGGTTACCAGTACACTGGACAAGACTCGTCGGGAATTGTTGGTTGGTATTATACCTATCGTCAGTTAACAGTTCCCAGGTGACATGAATACAGCTTAGTCCGTTGACTTGACACTGTCACTTCACCTCGAGTGTGTTCCCACCGTTCTTAGATTACTACCCTACCACGACTCTATTGAGTCGTGCAAACAGGTAGTAGTTGGGTGCTGTCGGGAAGCACTTGGAGGCAGTGATGGTTAGACAGGATTCGTCTCTCCCAGTATTGGGAGTTGATATCGCGCTGTGTCTAGGAGAGCCATTACACAAATTCCCTGGCCAGGGCAAGCGAGATTTACTGGTAGTGTTTCCAGTAGTTTCTCAGGGTGTTCTGGGCTACACTCCGACACGACTTGTACCGCTATTAGGGGTCTGACGTTTACCGCTCCCCTAGGCGCGACATGCGATACTCTTAGACGAACAGACCGGACTGTATGGAGATTGTCACATTCAGGCTCAGTAGAAGTTCAGATGGGTTCACCTCATCGGTCTTCTTATGGGCATCTACCTGGGGACCGTTACGTACAGCTAGTACCGCTTGCGGCTTATTGTTAAACCCACTTCCAGCGTAGTGTCGAGTCTTTAGAGTCCCACACAGAGGGTTGTTCACTTTTGGGCGAAACGAGTAGAGGTCGTATGGTTTTACGACGGGGTTCGTTCACATATGCGTACTTGTGTGCGTTTGGTGTTCGGACAGTTGATACTAGTGGGCTTTGGTTTAAGCCGGATCCTAGTATTTGATTTTTTCTTGGTTCAGTCTCATTGCATTCGTGTTCTTCGGAATGCGGAAGCGTGTATGTATATACAGT
Source organism: Agapanthus africanus (assembly GCA_030015575.1). Classification (NCBI taxonomy): domain Eukaryota; kingdom Viridiplantae; phylum Streptophyta; class Magnoliopsida; order Asparagales; family Amaryllidaceae; genus Agapanthus; species Agapanthus africanus. The sequence goes on from JASDDO010000022.1 coordinate 13,622,137, forward strand.
TGACAGAGACAAATGAAGGGGACATCTCATTAGGGTTTTTGACCATTGACTTGATTAAGATCTTAATGGGATGAAGGTAATTGATTAATAGTTTTAATTAGTGATAATTGTGTTATGGTTATTTGGATTGACCATTTGACTTGTTGACCAAAGTTGACTAAGATATTTTTCTTAAGCAAAAGATTCTTTGCTTAGAATTAATGGTGACATGATAATGGTCAAATCAAATGAACCATCACAACTTTTTTGCTAATTAAAATTATTATTCTTTTATGCTAATATGAGAGCTATCTCTTCATTCTATCATATTCATTCTCTCTCCTAGCTCTCTCTTCTTCATCCTCTCTCTCAAACCCTAACCTCTCATGTGTTGAGAACCAAGGGAAATTGAGATCAAACCATAAAATCACTCTCTACTCACTCTAGGGTTCTTAGTCTAGCAAGCAAAGCACTCTAGTTACTTCATGGTTGAGGTAGGAGCTCAAGGTAGAGTCCTTCGGGTGGATCCTCTTTGATACAGAGAAGCCGGTGAGGAGGAACCATCTAGATCATTCCAAGAAGCTCACAACAAGAAGAAAAAGGAGTTCAAGTTTAAGGTATAACTTTCTATCATAGTAGATAGAACACTATTTAGTGCTAACTAGGTTTATGGTAAAAATCCGGTTAAGGTTTATTCTAGCGCCAAGTTCGTTATCGCTACGAAATTTTTGTTCCGCATTTGGCCACGGAAGTTGGCCGGGGCGCTAGTGTAACCCTTCATGGTATCAGATCCTACCCATAAACCCTACTAGCTAGTTTGCACAAGGTTAGAATCTCGATTGACAAATTTTTCCGAATCACGAATCTATGTTCATGAGCTTGCTGTCGATTTTTAAAGTTGTCCTAAAATTTTTCTGAGTATCTTAGAATTACATTCAGGCGAAACTATAGCTACAGAAAAAATTTGGGGGCCTAACTCCAAAATTCCGCCACGGAAAGTGAGCAAAATGGTGCATTTTGCGGCCCTTCCACGACGCTTTTTGAGCTACAGCACCCAAAAAAATTTCTGGGGCTCTAGTTCATGAAAATATGATATTTGTGATATATAGTTTTGGCCCAGCTTTATTTGAGTGCTGGATTTGCTTTTGGGGCCTATTTGGAAAAGTTTAGTCGATCGAAATTTTAAATGTGTATTTTACAGTACTTTCACTTTTATCTGCGACCGGGAATGTCACTCGATCGGTAAAACTCGTTTGATTGCTATATGTTCTTTTAGACGGGTTTTGCGAACGTGACATTCGCGTTGATGTTGTGTGCTTGTTCTGTGGTTGTGGTTGGATAGTCGTGTTGGATAGCATGTGATGAAATGTTAGTGGTGCAGTTTAAATTCTTTTGTACATTTGTTATTGCGGGGCGAGCGTCCGACATGTGGACTGCCGTTTTTGCCGGGTTGTATATTATTTTGGGGCACGAACGGATTGAGGTCGATGTCACCATTTGTACATATTATTTTATTTTTCTATACTAGGATTACCCCAAGGTGGAGTGCACGAATAGCCGGGTTCTAGAAAGGCAGCAAGCCCGCATCTCATGGCGTTGAGACGGAGGGGATTCTTTCTCATGGTGTTGAGACGGAGGGGGCTTCATTCTAGAATTGGCGGGCTATTCGCCGCACTTGTAGGGGTACTGGTTTTCATTGCATAGGCTATCCACACGACCGGGAATGTCGGGTTTTATTTATGGCTCAAATAAAACCCGGGGCTCCAAGATTATCCACCATTCTGTATTATTGGTTGTGTTTCTGTGATGTTGTTTACTATCATGCCTGGGACGAATGTTGTATATACTTATATATATACTAGTAGATGTTGAATATGTTTTGCACCCACGCTAGTCCAGCCCCCGCTCTGTCATTAGTTAAGTAACCTAACGGGTGATGACGGGGCCCAGTGGCGAATGCGGATGGCATATACGTACATTGTATTTTCGTTCTTTTCTGATGTGGTAGGTTACATTGATGGGACAACATTAATTTTAATTAATGCAATAAAAACAAACCTAAAAGATGTTGTTGGAACCAAGTTTTAAAAACAGACATTACAGACGTTCTCTTTTGCTTTGCACAGTGGTATTCGGTTTGGAATATCCAGCACCTCATTCGACGAGGCAAGGGCCGAGATCCCTTCATCGGGAGTGACCCATTGAGTAAAAGTTTGCGTCAACGTAATACTTTCACTATAGTCGATTATTCTTGCTTTGCATCATGGTATTCAGTTTAGAATATCCTGCACCTCATTCGACGAGGAAGGAGCCGAGATCCCTTCATAGGGAGTGACCTCTTTAGCAAAAGTTTTCGCCACTATATATTTTAAAAGGCAATCAGGTTCTTTCAACGATATCAAGTTCATTACATTAACGGGTTTTTTGCCAAAAACCCAGCCGTAGCCCTCCGTCATTTCGGATTGGTATTATTTAGTATTCGTGCTGCGTTTGTTGACCAAGTCAAGGCATAGTGAACAGTAGCTAAGTGATATTTTTTCTGTGCATTGCAAATGTGATTGGTTAGGACAGTCGTGCGGCCTTGTTGACCTAGTCAAGGGCACATACGGGTGGGTTTAATGCAATCAAGATAATGACGGGTAGAACTTGACTAGCGGTTTATGGTTTGTTGACCTAGTCAAGGTCATAAACCGTTAGGGGTAAAAATCACATCGGGAGTTTCAAACATACAGAAAACTTGCAGATTTAGCATACCTTCTGGAGTGTGGTGACTAGAGTGGAATCCATCTAGACCATCACACAATGATAGTTGGATCCCGATCCCACTGATGAGTTGGATTACTCTCAAGAGATTATTTTAGTTAACAATCAATGCTATAAACCAAGTAGGTGTCTAGAACGGTGTTAGCGGGGCTACGCCTCCAGGAAAAGAGGTTATGTAATTAAGGAACTTCGCAAAAGCGTTGGAAAACCTCTCTCGAAGTACCTACACTAGCATGGCTGAAAGGTTAAGCAAGTATTGTGACGTGCGATTAATCCTGACTAATTCTTCCTTTTATGTTTGAAGAAGAATTTGAGGAAACAGTAGGAGCCATCCTGATTAGATAAATTAATAAACCAATCTATTCTTGTAAGAGCGCACGCTGAGTTGTTTCTTTTCTCTCTCTCCAGGTAGCAACCATTTCACACCCTAATCAAGATAATAAAATATATCGCTTGACCGATCCGAATTCTTATTCGGGGCTGGGGAACGTCAGTTCGGCTCTAACTTATGACAACAGTCATAAGTATGAGCAAGGGAAAGAGGATTGTATGGATTCCAAGGAGACCCAGTTGAAAAAGAAACATAGTATTGCATCTACTTTAGGTGTTCTTGTAATTGAGAACTGCTTTTTGGTCAGCCCTACCTCCTGGGTACTTGATACCGGATCAGGATCTCATATCTGTAATTTATTGCAGGGACTGAGAAAAAGTAGGAAAGTTGCACCTGGTGATATGTCCTTCAGGGTAGGGAATGGAGACAAGTTAATGCTGCAGCCGTCGGTGAATATCACCTAGTGTTGCCAAATGGTAATACTATGATTTTCAACAATTGCTACTATGTACCTTCTATGGTTTGCAACATAATATCAGTGTCTTTACTTGATAAAGATGGATATAATTTTGTTCTTGATAGAAATATCATGAACATTTATCTTGATAAGGTACTGGTTGCAGAAGGTACACTGTGTAATGGTATCTATGTTCTAAATCAAAATACAGTTCTCAATATACAAAGCACACGCAAGAGGAATAGTTTTGATACGAACGAATCCTACTTGTGGCATTGTAAACTTGGTCATATCGGGGAGAAAAGACTAAGTAAGTTGCATAAAGATGGACACTTGAATACGTTCGATTTTTCATCTTATGAAACTTGTCAGTCTTGTCTCAAAGAAAAGATGACCAAATCTCCGTTCACCGGACATGGAGAAAGGGCAACAGAGCTCTTGGGACTCATACACAGTGATGTATGTGGTCCAATGTCTATACATGCAAGGGGTGGGTTCTCATACTTCATCACATTCACTGACGATCTCTCTAGGTTCGGATATGTGTATCTGATGAAACAAAAATCTGAAGCTTTTGAGAAATTCAGAGAATTCAGAAACGAAGTGGAGAACCAGATAGGCAAAAGTATCAAGATCCTCCGGTCTGAAAGAGGAGGGGAGTACTTAAACAAGAAATTCCTAGATTACTTAAAAGAGAATGGTATTCTCTCTCAGCTTACTCCTCCGTACACACCACAGCATAATGGTGTATCGGAGCGGAGGAACCGTACCCTGTTGGATATGGTTCGCTCCATGATGAGTAGTGCTAAGTTACCTCTTTCATTTTAGGGACATGCGCTTTTGACAGCGGCATATCTATTGAATGATGTTCCGTCTAAATCAGTGCCTAAGACTCCATTCGAGATATGGAATGGAAAAGGCCATATCTTAAAAGATTTAAGATATGGGGTTGTCTGGCTTATGTTAAAAAGCATAAACCAGATAAACTAGAGGCGCGGTCAGTTTTATGTAAGTTTGTGGGATATCCAAATGAATGGTTATGGATATCTGTTCTACCACACCGAGGAACAGAAGGTGTTTGTTGCTCAGCATGCCGTTTTCTTAGAAACAGAGTTTCTTGCAAAAGAAATAAGTGAGAGCACGGTAGAACTGGAAGAGATTCAGCAACCACAAACTAAAACTGAAGATTTGACAGAACCTCAGGATTCAATAACCCCAGACGAACTTCAGCCACTCCGCAGATCTGGTATGATTTCTCATCCGTCCGAGAGATACTACGGTTTTCTCATAGACGGGGATCGAGAGGATTGCATCTTGGAAGAAGATGACCCTACCAGTTTCAGTCAGGCTATTATCAGTAGGGACTCTGATAAGTGGCAAGATGCTATGTGATCCGAAATGGAGTCCATGTACACCAATAAAGTATGGACCTTGGATATTGCTCCACCTGGGGTAAAACTCGTTGGATGCAAATGGATCTACAAAAGGAAACTTGGTGTAGATGGGCAGGTGGAAACCTATAAGGCTAGACTCGTTGCAAAAGGTTTTCGTCAAAGACCTGGTATGGACTATGACGAAACTTTTTCTCCAGTGGCTATGCTCAAATCCATTCGAATCCTACTTGCCATTGCTGCCTTCCATGACTATGAGATCTGGCAGATGGACGTAAAAACGGCTTTTCTAAACTGCAGTTTGGAAGAGTGCGTTTATATGGATCAGCCAGAAGGTTTTGTAGACAGTGGGAGAAGCGGGAAGGTGTGCAAGTTGCTTAAATCCATTTATGGATTAAAGCAGGCATCGCGGAGCTGGAACATCTGTTTTGATGAAGCAATCAAGGAATTTGATTTCATCAAGAACGAAGATGAACCTTATATTTATAAGAAGATTGTAGGATGAACTATCGTATTTCTAGTCTTGTACGTGGACGGCATTCTTTTGATAGAAAATGGCATTCCTATGTTACAATCGGTCAAGCTATTCTTGTCACAATGGTTCTCCATGATGGACATGGGTGATGCCACATGCATACTGGGGATCAAGATCTATAGAGATAGATCCAAGAGATTACTGGGACTTTCGCAGTCCAGCTACATAGAGACCGTACTAAAGATATTTAGTATGGAAGATTCCAAACGCGGTAATATACCAGCATTGCATGGAATCGCCCTCTCCAAGAAGATGTCTCCCAAGATTGACGAGGAGAGGGTTCGCATGAGCATTATACCCTACGCTTCGGCGGTAGGATCTATAATGTATGCGATGCTATGTACAAGACCAGATGTAGCTTACACGCTAAGCGTGGTGAGCCAGTATCAGTCAGACCCAAGTGAGAACTGTTAGTTGTATGTATGCCCTAGAGGCCAGTATTGTACAGATGATGTATATTTGGATGCTTGGACATATATAGAGATGACTTTCTTGCTCGATATGATAGTATGCTATCTGGTTGCTCTTTATCTTAACATGTACACTTGTCTCTTTAAACTGTCTTATAGTTACATGTTGGTAAAGCCCTTAGGATGTGTACTTGACTACCTGGACTATGATGCAGATCATACTAGTGGGGACATGGTAGTCCATAAGTACATCCTTCAAGGTCCCTAGTCGTGGGTGTATCGAGACGGGGCATCGATATACCAGAGTAGACTAGCATATACGCTTCTCGACCCATGAGATGGGCGATGGATGATCCCATATTCATTGGTGTTTGACATCAGAGATGGTATACGGGTGCTCAGTGGAGACTGGGTACACTGAACGGACTCGCTGAGAACTCCCAGATGGTATTATACCTCACGTCAGATGGCAGTTCTCAGGTGACACTTGTGCAGGTTAGTCTGTAGACCCAAGATCGTCATAGAGTCTTATGTGATTCCCACTGTGCTTTGATCTCCACCTTACCACATCCATGAGGGAGTGCAAAACGGTGGTCTTTGGGTACAGTCCCGAGTCACATGGAGGCAATGAGCGATAGGAGGGGTTTCGTCTCTCCCGGTATTGGGGGTTGATGTTGCGCTGTGCTCGATTGGCCGTAACAGGGAAGTCCCTGGCCAGGGCTGATCAGAGATTTGCTGGTAAGTGTTACCAGTAGTTTCTCGACCCGTTATGAGCCTCATATCGGCACGACTTATCGGTTATTGGGGTCTGACGTTTACCACCCCTAGACTTGATATGCGACATATCAGACGAACAGACCGGACTGTATGGTAAGTGTTACTGGTTGGATTCATAGGAGTGTGAGCGGGCTAGCTCGTCGATCTTCTGATCGCTTAATACCCGGGTGGCCGTTACGTTTAGCAGACCGCTTGCGGCTTGTGGGTGCTTGATATGATCATCATCTGCTACCGGCGTATTGACGAGTCTTTAGAGTCCTACACAGAGGTTTTCTGGCTCAAGCGAAACGAAATAGGAGCGCATATGAGATATGTGCGGGACCGAGAATAATGCGTGTATGTGATACCGTATTTCATTCTCTCGATGAATGTTTCGATTGGTTGTATGCGATATAACCTAGTTATCGAATCATTGATTCGATAAATCGATACATTGTATACTAGTCGGTTATGTGCGACATGACCGGATCATTGAATCAAGTGTTGATTTAATGATTTAATATATAATTATATATTTGATATATTAATTTGCATTAACTAGTATTGGTTCATTTTAAAAGGAATTTCTCACTTGAAGTGCACATTGTATATATGATATGCTTTTGTGTGCACTTGATTGTATCATGTTTGATGATACATACTTACTTGGGTTTGTGCAAAGAATTAAACCATGGTTATGATAATGGTTAGGGTTTTGTATTATTCATCTATTTATTTATCCATTCTTTATTTATTTAATTAGATAAAAGAAAAGAAAATGGTTTCTTTTTATCATGAAGCTTGTTGAAGCTTCATGAAGCTTTGACTAAAGAGACCATTTGTCTTCATGTTTAACCCTAACCATTCCCATTTACCATGGTCTATTCTCTACACTTAACCTTAGTTAGCTTATGATAAGTATTGATTTATTTTCATTTTAATTCAACACTTATCATATTCTTTCTTCTTCTTCATCATCTTCTTCTTCAAGAAAAGCTTGATACCATCAATGGCAACTTGAGTTCTAAAGTGAGAAATCCAATTCTAAAGTGAACCCACCTCCTATTTCTTCACCCTCTACCTCTTGCCAAGTTGTTTTGGGTGTTTTCTTCACAAGTTTCACAACTTGGTGAAGTTGGAGCTTGAACTTGCGATGCCTCGACGTAGATCATCTTCGGCACGAAGCCGACGACCTAGTCCGCCCAATTCTCCGATGAAGCCGACGATTGAGTTCGGAATTCGAGATGGACAGTGAGAGGATGCCTACGTGGAGCTAAGGAGGTGGAGAACCGGATCTACAAAGGTTGTAGCCTCTCTCCTTTAGTTAAGATGTTAACTATTTTCGTATATCGCCTAGATTTCTAGTCGACGATCCATGTTAGGGTTTCTCGGCACCCATAAAATTAGAAATTGGCATGGTTGATGCCTTGTGAGATCTCTTGAGAGTGCCTAGGAACCCTACAAGAACTACTGGAAGGCAGTGAAGAACATTCTCAAGTACCTGAGAAGGACTAAGGAGATGTTCCTGGTTTACGGTAATGGAGACCTCAGGGTCGAGTCCTTTACCGATTCAAGCTTCCAGAGTGACAAGGATGACAGCAAGTCTGTCTCGGGTTTTGTGTTTACCCTCAATGGAGGGGCGGTGTGTTGGAGGAGTTCCAAACAGGATACCGTCGCAGACTCAACGATGGAGGCTGAATACATTGCTGCAAGCGATGCCGCAAAAGAGGCGGTCTGGATGAAGAAGTTCATTAGTGAACTTCAGGTGGTTCCGTCCATTGTTGACCCAATACCTTTGTATTGCGATAACAATGGGGCTATAGCTTTAGTGAAGGAACCAAGGTCCCATCAGAAGTCCAGACACATTTTAAGACGGTATCACCTGATCAGGGAGATCATTGATCGCCAGGAGATCGAGGTACGGAGAGTGGACACAAAAGACAACACGGCGGATCCATTCACAAAGGCCCTCCCTCAAACACAGTTCGAGTGACTTTTTGAAATATTGGGTATGCGGTACGCCAGCAGCTGGCCATAGAGCAGACGTTGGGTATGCGGTACACCAATTACTGGCCTTTAGTGTAAGTGGGAGATTGTTGGATATGTATGCCCTAGAGGCCATTATTGTATAGTACTAGTTTGTATAATACATTTTGGAATCTTGGGATATATATACGGGTTTACGACAGTCTTGCTCAATATAGTAGTATGTTACTTGGTTTGTTTCTATCTTAATATGTGTATATGTTTCTTTTAACATATCGCTAATACATATTGATGGAGCCCTTATGATCTTTGCTTGACTACCGGCGTTGTGATGGCGATCACACTAGTGGGGGCTGGGTAGTCTATAAGCACATCCTTATACAGGTTCCTAGTCGTAGGATTATCGAGACAGGGCATCGATACTCCAGAGTAGACTGGTGCATACGCTTCTCATCCCAGCAGGGGAGATGGTCTGTCCCACAGCCATCAGTACGTCGTACTGGAGATAGTATGCAGGTGCTCGTTAGGTTACGAGTACACTGGACAGGACTCGTCGGGAACTGTTGGTTGTTATTATACATATCGTCAGTTAACAGTTCCCAGGTGATATGAGTACAGCTTAGTCCGTTGAATTGACACTGTCACTTCGCCTCAAGTGTGTTCCCACTGTTCTTAGATTACTACCCTACCACGGCTCTATTGAGTCGTGAAAACAGGTAGTAGTTGGGTGCAGTCCCGAAGCACTTGGAGGCAGTGACGGTTAGATAGGGTTCGTCTCTCCCGGTTTTGGGAGTTGATATCGCGCTGTGTCTAGGAGAGCCATTACACAAAGTCCCTGGCCAGGGCAAGCAAGATTTACTGGTAGTGTTTCCAGTAGTTTCTCAGGGTGTTCTGGGCTACACTCTGACACGACTTGTACCGCTATTAGGGGTCTGACGTTTACCGCTCCCCTAGGCCCGGCATGCGATACTCTTAGACGAACAGACCGGACTGTATGGAGATTGTCACATTCAGGCTCAATAGGATGGGTTCACCTCATCGGTCTTCTTATCGGCATCTACCTGGGGACCATTACGTACAGCTAGTACCGCTTACGGCCTATGGTTAAACCCACTGCCAGCGTTGTGTCGAGTCTTTAGAGTCCCACACAGAGGGTTGTTCACCTTTGGGCGAAACGACTAGAGGTCGTATGGTTTTACGACGGGGTTCGTTCACATATGCGTACTTGTGCACGTTTGGTGTTCGGACAGTTGATACTAGTGGGCTTTGGTTTAAGCCGGATCCTAGTATTTGATTTGGCTTGGTTCAGTCTCATTGCATTCGTGTTCTTCGGAACGCGGAAGCGGGTATGTATATACAGTTGACAGAGACAAATGAAGGGGACATCTCATTAGGGTTTTTGACCATTGACTTGATTAAGATCTTAATGGGATGAAGGTAATTGATTAATAGTTTTAATTAGTGATAATTGTGTTATGGTTATTTGGATTGACCATTTGACTTGTTGACCAAAGTTGACTAAGATATTTTTCTTAAGCAAAAGATTCTTTGCTTAGCATTAATGGTGACATGATAATGGTCAAATCAAATGAACCATCACAACTTTTTTGCTAATTAAAATTATTATTCTTTTATGCTAATATGAAAGCTATCTCTTCATTCTATCATATTCATTCTCTCTCCTAGCTCTCTCTCCTTCATCCTCTCTCTCAAACCCTAACCTCTCATGTGTTGAAAACCAAGGGAAATTGAGATCAAACTATAAAATCACTCTCTACTCACTCTAGGTTTCTTAGTCTATCAAGCAAAGCACTCTAGTTACTTCGTGGTTGAGGTAGGAGCTCAAGGTAGAGGCCTTCAGGTGGATCTCCTTCGATATAGAGAAGCCGGTGAGGAGGAGCCATCTAGATTATTCCAAGGAGCTCACAACAAGAAGAAGAAGGAGTTCAAGTTTAAGGTATAACTTTCTATCATAGTAGATAGAACTCTATTTAGTGCTAATTAGGTTTATGGTAAAGATCCTGTTAAGGTTTATTCTAGCGCCAAGTTCGTTATCGCTACGAAATTTTTGGTCCGCATTTGGCCACGGATGTTGGCCGGGGCGCCAGTGTAACCCTTCAAGATGAGACTTAAAATCTCCCCTTTTAGGGGTTTGATGGTTGATCCGAGCTCCCCTTTAAGGGTTTTATGGTGAAAAGCTATTTATTTTGTTACAGGAAGAGTTAAACTCTTGATTTAATTCAAAAGAAAAGAAGAAGGTTTAGAAACTTGAGGAAGGAGGAGGAGGAGGCACAAACCATAGAATTTTAGAGAATGGAAAAGTTGTCATAGATATTTTCATCATGTTTTCCTTTATAGGCTGCACACTTTACATATAGCCCCTTTGGCTTTGCTAAATAGCACTTGTGCCACCCCATACCTTATGTGCTTATTTCCTTTTGCATATAAGTCATGGGGTTTACAAAATTTTGGCTTTCTTCCCATCTTTCATGCATTTATTTCTAAAAAATAAAAAAGAATTACATTAAATCAATTTATGGCTTCATTCTTTTTGTCATGGGACCGGTCTCTTCCATGCTCGGTCTTGACTTGGGCTTGGGCCCACTTGGTTTGGGTTGACTTTGATTTTGACTTGGTCAACCACGGTATAATTGTTAACCCCAACAAAGTGCCCCTATCAATAAATGCACACCTCATGTGTGGGTTGTATGCATGAAATTGATGGATCTTACTCTATATGGAACTTGATTTGGTTGGGTTCCTTTTTGATGACGTGGAGGGTCGATGCTGCCATTTTAGCGAGTTGGGCGGTCTATACTTCCATTTTAGTGACATGGATGGTCGATACTGCCATTTTTGCGACTTGGACGGTCGGTGCTGCTGTTTTTGTGACTTGGACGGTCGGTGCTGCCCTTTTAGCGACTTGGACGGTCGGTGCTGCCCTTTTAGCGACTTGGACGGTCGGTGCTGCCTTTTTAAGACTTGGACGATCGGTGCTGCCATTTTAGCGACGTGGACGGTCAGTGCTGCCATTTTAGTGACGTGGACGGTCTGTGCTGCCATTTTAGCGACGTGGATGGTCGGTACTTGATTTGACTTTCTCCGCTTCTTGCGGTATCGGGGTTGATTTGTTTTGGGAGTTCACTATCCGTCCATCGAGACTTTTAAGCTTAGAAGTGCTGCCGGGTGGGACGTTGATTTGATCTGTTTGATTTTTGCCTTGTTCGGTGGGGCTTTTGAATTTTTGAGTAATTTGGAATTTAGATTTGTTTAGCATCAGTATTGCTGCATTGGAATAATATCAGGAGCAACTCATCATTTTCCATTGCCCGTTGGGGAGCGATGGCTCAGGAGACAGGTTCAGATCCTTATCACCTAAGACTTTTCAATTTTATGAGCCGTAAGGGTCTCATAAAAGCATTTTCTCCCTACGAGTCGAGAGGATCTCGTAGGTGCATTTTTTTTCTCTTTAAGAGTCGTGAGGACCCCAAGTGTATTTTTCCCTTGTGAGTCGTAAGGATCCCACGAAGGTATTTTCTTATGAGTCAAGAGGATTTCGCAAGCTATTGTTCTCCTCATGTATCGTGAGGACACATGAGTGGGTCTTTATAAGTGTAACATAATTCCGATGGCGGAGACCGGCCGCGGGGCTGGTGATTGCCTGGGACATGGGTGTGATTTAGCTTGTTTATGCCCGTGGATTGTATACGGTAGTCCAGTTGAGGACTGGAAATAGGGCTGAGAGAATTTGGAGGATTTGGATTTTAGTTGGCGTCTGCATCACTGCACCGGAATATGGTACCAGGAGCGACTCATCATTCGCCGTTTGGGAATCTTGGGGTTTGAGTTTTGGTTGGCGTCTGCATCGCTGCACTGGAAGATGGTATCAGGAGCGGCTCATTATTCGACATTTGGGAATTTGGGGTTTGAGTTTTGGGTTGGTGTCTGCATCGCTGCACTGGAAGATGGTACCAAGAGCGACTCATCATTCTCCGTTTGGGAATTTGGGGTTTGAGTTTTGGGTTAGCATCAGCATCGCTAACACTGAAGCGTAATGCTAGGAGCGACTCATCATTTGTCGTTGTCCATTGTGGAACGATGGCTCAGGAGACAGGTTTAGATCCCTATCACCTAAGACTTTTCAATTTTATGAGCCGTGAGGGTCTCATAAAAGTATTTTCTCCCCACAAGTCGAGAGGATCTTGCAGGTGTATTTTCTCCCTAGGAATCATGGGGATTCCTAAGTGTGTTGCTCCTTTGTGAGTTGTAAGGATCTCACGCGGGGATTTTCTCCTCACAAGGCCGAGAGGACCCCGGGAGTGTATTTCATCTCTTTTCACGTGTTCGTGCCCTTTTGTGTTCTTACAAACTCGTCGGCAGTCCTGCTGCTTTTACTCACGGAACCCTTTTAGGTTTTCATCCGTGCCCGTTTTGCTTGTGGACATACTTTTTTTTGTTTTTTTTGGCTTCATCGCCGGTGGGACTTTAAAAGTAGTCTCGCCGGTAGGACTTGGGAGAGATAGGGGCCATTCACGCCCATGAATTGTATACGGTTTTACAGGATGTATGATCCAAACTGTAGGGCTGGTGTGCTCAATTCATCTGCGACTTAGAGCATTCACACATAGTATTTCTTGAGATATCGGCCATTGATGGGTGGCATGTGCCTTTCTCCCTCGGCACTTTTTAGTTAGTAGGATCCTCCGTCAAACACTTTCTCGATGATGTATGGCCCTTCCCAGTTTGGCTCGAATTTCCCTTTGACATGCCTATTGGGGATGATCGGCCTTTTGAGGACTAACACCAATTCGCCTTTCTTGAAAGCGCGGAGATGGGTCATCTTGTCATAGGCCTATGACATTTGGGCTCGGTATAGGTACAGATTTTGCTGCACCGCGAGCCTATTTTCTTCGAGGGCATCAAGCTTTTCGATCCGAAGAATCACGTTTTCCTCTTCCGTCAACTCATGCTGGACGACCATTCTTAAGCTTGGAACTTTGATTTCGAAGGGGAGGATCGCCTCCACTCCGAAGAGTAATGAGTATGGAGTGGACTGAGTTGGAGTGCGGTGCGTGGTACGATATACCCACAATACCTCGTAGAGCTTCAGATCCCAGTCTCGTTTATTGATTGAGGCATTTTTCCTCAGGAGCTTGCATAGAGTTTTATTGAAGGCTTCGGCTACCCCATTAGCTCTTGGATTATAGATGGAGGAATATCTTCAGCCTATCTTGTGTTAAGTAGTGAATTTTGAGACTTTAAAATTATTGAAAGAAGGCCCGTTGTCAGATATGATTCTTCTTGGTGTACCGAAGCGGTATAGGATATTATGTCGGAAGAATGTTAGAATATTTTCTGTCTTGACTTCTTTTAACGGGACAACTTCAGCCCATCTGGAGAAGTAATTAGTTGTGGCCAATATGAACCGGTGGCCTTTGGATGACGGAGGGTCAACTGGGCCAACTATGTCGATGCCTCAAACTTCGAAGGGCCATGATGACACCGTAGGATGCAGTGGGTTGGGATGCTTGTGGATGAAATCACCGTGAAATTGGTAGAGATGCCATTTTTTCATATACTCCTCACAATCCCTTATCATGGTGGGCCAGTAATACCCAAGCCGTTTAATTTGAAGCCGTATCTTGGGGCCAGATTGGTGAGCACCGCAAATGCCTGAGTGAACTTCTTTCATAACTTTTTCGGCTTTGGCCAATGACAGACACCTGAGCCAGAGTTGGTCATATGACCTGTGGTATAGCGTGTTATTTATGAACACATATCGGAGAGCTCTCTTCTTCAGCTGAACCCTCACAAATTTTTCTTCGGGAAGCTTGTCGTATCAAAGGTACTCTATGAAGGGCTCTCTCCAATCAGGCTCATCTTTAATTATCAGAAATTCTTCGGTCGGACTGCTCTTTTGTTCCGCGCTTCCTCTTCTCGTAAAGAGACTGAGGGTAGAATTTGCCGGCTTCTGACTGTGATCAGAATTTCGTCTATGTCAGGATCATCCAGCTCCTTGGCTAAGCGAGCGAGTATGTCAGCATTTTCATTCAATGCCCTAGGAACTCTCATTAGTTCAATGTGCTTGAACTGTTTCATGAGTTCCACCACCCGATTTCTATACCGAGCTAACTCGGGTTTTTATATCTTATATTCACCGCTTACTTGATTGACGACAAGCTGGGAATCACCGTAGACACGTAGCCGACGGATTTCCATTTCTATGACTAACTCCAGACCAGCTATCAGATCTTCATACTCAGCCTCGTTGTTTGTGCGAGTCTCGGTGAGAGCAAAAGAACGTCGTATGGTTCTCATCGATGGTGTACTGAACACCAACCCTATCCTTGCTTTTATCTCCAGGACGCTTAATTTGCCGGAGATCCTTATTGATGAAACTCCATCGAAGTAGAGCTCCCAACATGGTTCGTCATCCTCGAGGTGCAGCACTTGTTCGTCGGGTAACTCACAATTGAGCGGTGACCCTTCTGGTATGGGATGAGCAGCGAGAAAGTCGGCGGGGGCTTTCTCTTTTATTGCTTTCTAAGGAGTATAAATATGTCAAATTCAAGCAGCATGACAGCCCATCTTTCCATTCTGCCGGCTAGGCTTACTTTGGTCATTAAGTGTTTGAGCGGATCGACTTTGGAGATCAACATAACCCGATGTGCAAGCAGATAGTGCCTCAGTTTCTTCACAGCGAATATCAGAGCCAGGCATTGCTTTTCGATTGAGGAATAGTTGTGTTCCGCCCCAACTAATGTTCGACCGAGGTAGTAGAGGGCATTTTCTTTTCCTTCCTCGTTGTTCCGGGCAAGGAGTGCACCGAGTGATTCATTTAGCGCGGCAGTATAGAGAATCAGCGATTTATTTGGAATGGGAGTGGCCAGCACTGGTGGGTGCAATAGGTACTGTTTGATGCTTTCGAACGCTTCTTGACATTCGGCATCCCAGACAAAAGGAGATCCTTTCTTCATGAGCTTTGAGAATAGCCTACATCTCCCCGATAAATTTGAGATAAACCTTCGTATATAAGCAAACTTGCCTTGAAAAGATCTCAGTTGTGTCAGATTCTTTAGAGGGGCATCTCCATGATGGTCTTTATCTTTGATAGATTAACTTCGATCCCTCAATGTCGGACTATGAAGCCCGGGAATTTTCCCGATGACACGCCAAAAGTGCACTTTAGAGGATTCATCTTCAGATCGTATTCCTTCAGTCTGGTGAAAACGGTCCTAAGATCTTAGATGTGATCGGCCTTGGCTTTAGTCTTGACGACCAGATCATCAACATAACATTCGACGACTTTATGGATTAGGTCATCAAAGATATTAGTCATCGCCCTTTGATATGTAGCACCTGCGTTCTTTAGTCTGAACGGCATTACTTTGTAACAGTATATGCTGATCGGGGTTCGAAATTGTTGGGTTTCGCCAGTGCCCCGGCCATCAAACCGTGGCCAAATACGGAACAAAAATTTTCAAAACTTTAGCGCAAACAAAACCCGCATAAGATCGAACCAAAAACCTATACTAGTAAGCAATATAAAGAAGTTAAAATGGTTATACCGAATGAACCAAGTCCTTCGGGTCTTCAACTATCATCCCAAGCTCCTAGTCGTTGCGGATCGAGTTTGGTTGTCGGTCTTCCTCCATCTACGATGATCCATCCGAGGGAAGCGACACAAGCTTCAGTCTCGCCAAGCGAGGCAACCGACGCTCCAAGATTGCTGGCAATGGAGAGTGGAGGTGTATGATTATCTCACTATTATTTTTTTTCTCATCACAAATGCTCAAAGAGAAACCATAGAAAATGAAGAAGGAGGTGAGGAAACATGTGGCATGAACAACTAAAGAAATGGCCAAGTCTCTCAAGAGAGAAGAGTGAATGAATCAAGTGAAGAAAGAATAATTAGCATGGCATGTAAAGAATTGCGGCTACAATAATTTTCAACCATGAAAATATCTCCTCATTTTTACAATAAGAAAAGGCATGCTATACCTCTCTACATGCCATACAATGTTCATGCCATATCACCCCTCCACCTCATTTGTAAAATAAATTATTTTCTAAAAAAGAAAATATTACAAATGAGGTGTCCATCATCTAGAAGCTATTCCGTATAAATACGGAATACAACCCGGTATACGTATCGAAATACATATACGCATATTCGTACAAAAATATGAATAGCCAAGAGAGAAAATGAATAGTGAACAATAATACTAGAACACATATATATAAATACATATATAAATTATGAAATCAAAACCTGATTTAATAATCCGGCTTAATCCTAAACCGCTAGTATTATCAACCGTCCGATTAAAGTCTGTGCAGCCTGTACACATATTCAATCGGACACCTGTATGTACCAACATACATCATCTACACTATATCGCCTGAACCGTGAAAACCATATGTGTGGGAATCTAAAGACTCGTCAATACGCTGGTAATGGGTTTAACCATAAGTACGTCAGCGGCACTAGCTGTACGTAACGGCTACCCAGGTATTGATCGAAAGGAAGGCCGACGAGCAAACTCATCCAAACCCCTACTGAGCCTGACAGTGACAATCTTCATACAGTCTGGTCTGTTCGTCTAAGAGTATTGCATATCGAGTCTAGGGGGTGGATAAAATCAGACCCCTAATAACGCGATAATTCGTGTCGGTATGAAACCCATCACCACCTGAGAAACTACTGATCCGAATCAGTAATTCTCGACTACCTTGGCCATGGATTTCTGGTGATGGCCATCCGTGCACTGCGCGACATCAACCCCCAATACCAGGAGAGACGAATCCCCGACGATCCACTCACTACCTCCATGTGGTTTAGGACAGTACCCAACTAAAACCTGTTTGCATGAATCCTTTGAGCCGTGGTAGGGTAGTAATCAAAGCACAGCGGGAACTCACACGAGACAAATGACGAACTCAGGTCGAAAGACTAACCTGTACACATGTCACCTGAGTATTGCTATCTGAAAATAGGTATAGTACTAACCAGTAGGTTCCCGGCGAGTCCGTCCAGTGTACTCATAACCCAATGAGCACCTATATACTATCTCAGGTGAACAAACTAACACCAATGGCTTGTAAGACCTGGCCACCGCCCCTTGTCGGGGTCTTGATCAGTATACACTAGTCTACTCTGGAGTATTGATACCCAGTCTCGAAACTCCCACGACTAGGGACATTTAAGGATGTGCTTATAGACCATCTAGCTCCCACGTATATGATCACCATCATAATGCTGGTAGTCAAGCAAGATTCCTATGGTCTCTATCAACATGTAATAGTGATCTGTAATGCCGCCTAATGATGTACATGATGATAAAGACAAACCAGATAGCATACTATCATCTTGAGTAAGACTGTTCTACCGGTATTGGTCCTCCCTCAATCATCACAATCGCGTGCCTGCGATTCAATAATTGACTTGAGGGCACTATAGCCAACAGAAATGTTGTATGCAACTCATCCCCAGGCGACATTTTTATCTGATTGTATCCAGACAAACCATCCATGAAGGTGAATAGCTCGTAATTTGAGGTATCATCGACCATCATTTCTATGAATGGAAGTGGGAAATCATCTTTAGGGCATGCCTTGTTAAGGTCCCTGAAATCGACACATACCCGGATCTGCCCATTTTTCTTCTTTACTGGAACAATGCATGCGATCCAGTCTGCGTATTTCTCTTCCCTTTTGAAGCCATCATCGATAAGTTTCTTAGTTTTCTCGATGACCTTCTCTTCTTGCTCCCTTTTCATTCTTCGAAGAGCTTGTTTGACCGGCTTAGCATCAGGAGATATAGCCATATTATGCACGACCACTTTAGGAGAGATGTCAGGCATTTCTTTGTACGTCCACGCGATGCAGTCAGTGAACTCATGCAGCAGGGAGACTATCTGCTCTTTCATTTCCTCTGACAAGAGTGAACTGATGTAGGTCAGCCTTGGATTATCGGGCGTTCCTAAGTCAATCTCGGTTAGCTCGTCAAAGGTTGCTTGTTTGCCGTCTTCGAACTCTCGAGGGGCTTCTTCTGGCTCAGCTAGCTCGTCGTCATCATTTGACCTTTCGCTGGCTTCACCAACATGGATCATATAGCATGCTTTGACATCAGGTCGAATGAAACCTATGCCCCATCTATCTGGGATTCGTCCATCGATGAGTGCTCGGACCTGAGGTGGATGCCACAGCTCCTGATAAAACTTCACTTCGGATTCCGTTTGATATAACCGACATCCGCACCTTTTAAAATATTCCCGCATCTCGGACGCATAATATCTAGGATTGAGGATGGCTCTTATGCCTCTCTCATAGGAAAGGCACGTGACAGAAAAATCGTACGGGTGCACAACAGGATTCAACCCATAAAAAAGGATGCCCTTCTGTCCACATTTTCTTCCAGGAATGTAGAAAGTTTTAAGCTGGTCCACGGTGGAGACTGACAATGCATCTAGCTCCTTGCACATCTGCTCCGGCACCCTTGTGATAGCTAGGGACCCTTTTATAGTCTTGAAGGTTTCTCTTAGCTTCGTTTTTTGCATGAGGGCCCAATCTGCATAGCTGTTGCAAGACGGATCCTCTTCTTCTGATTCTTCAGTGTCAGTGCCTAAACGAGAGCGAATTTTGTTGCCGAATGAGCCTTTAATATCAGACTCATCCGTATCACTACCGAAATGAGGGCGAGTTTTACGAAAGGACGGACTTCCAGCATCGGATTAATCAGTGTCACTGCCGAAATGCGGACGCACATGGGGGATTTTGCTTTTGAAAGTGACAGCCGACTCAGATTTTCTTTTGAGTTTTGGGACCGTTCTGTCCTTGGTCCATTATGGCTTAGCATTTTGTGGGTTCACAAAGTACCGAGAATCTTCATATCGGACCTCATGCACACCGAATGGTTGGATGTCTCCGTCAATGTGTTTTTCTTTGCCATTCTTAGTATATGTTCATCTCAGAAAACTGCATTTTAATACCGCTCATTCATTATCTATTTTGTTATATATCGGTACTATTAATCAGTGTCTGTTCAGTAATTACAGTTTACAGGTCTTCGTGATAAAATACTGGAAACACATTCAATATCACAGATATAGCGTTTGGAAGCCGACACTGCAAACAGAACAGAAAACTGACCGATATCCAAAGAGCTTTTGCAAAATAAATGTGTGCACATAATTTTGGTCCAACACATACAAGTGTACACATGCTCTTTGGCTCTAGGACTATGGTGGAGCTGCCCATGGCACACAAGATATGATGACGTAGGCACATGGGGGGACAAAAGTTATAAATGCAAAAAGTTTTGATGTGATGCATTGCATCATGTTTCCCTCCATATCTCTGTATGCAAACCAGGCTCAAACTGATAAATCAAGCAGCATAAGGATGATATTGGAGTAGACACAAGACCACCACATCAATACGAGCTCCTTTTCTCGGACCAAGGCCAGCCACATCCCCTTAATTTCCGTGCTCGCCGGCTCCCTAGCCCTATTTGTCCCTATCTTTTCCCTGTCTCTTCCTTGCAGTCACATCATCTCATTCTTATTACTTGTTTAATCTTTTTTGGTGCCTATAAAAGCCAGATCAGTGAGCAAGGGAAGGGTGGTCACATACCATGTAATATATAGTTTGTTTTAAGTTATTTGTGGTTTAGGCTTGAGAGTTGTGTGAGCTTTACTTGGTCTCTTCTTCTTCTTCCCTCTTGAAGCTTTCTTGGGAGAGCTTCATTATGGAGGTTGAACAAGTTACCAATATCTTGTACCTCTTCTTCAAGTGTTAATAATATTTTTGTTTCTTTGATTACTTGCTTTCTTTTCTTTACTTGCTTTTCTTTTTATAATGTGTAACTAATCTTCTTTGGTTGTGGTAATGGTAAGGAAGTGAGATGAAAGGCTTTGCCTCCTCCTCATCATGTTTATGTTTAATGCGCTTTAACATGATTATAACTTAAGGATTGTTTTATATATTGATGTGATATGGTATTTTGAAACCATGGTTACTTTGTAACCTCTTCATATACCTTATTCACTCCCCTTCCCTATTTCACAATGTTTAACTTAAAATCAAATTGGTGTTAAGTTTGCTAAGTTTGGATACGGTATTTTGTGACCGAGTTCTTGACAAACCCTTGGTTTTCATATACCATATACTATCACAACCCCTTAGCAAAATTAACACTAAAAATATTTGCTCTCACTCGCTACTTTGTGTTTTTGATATTGCCGTATACTTGCTAACCCTTGTATTTAGTGTTGATACCTCAAGCTTGGACATACAAACGGTAAGCGAACAAAACAGACTCGATTCGTGTTTTGCGGAAAATCGGAATTTGATGATTTTTGCTTCACAACTGCATTTACAAATCATGCTTCATGTCGGGATCGACGTAAGGACGAACAACTCATGATCAAAGCGAATGTCGAAGGAATCGTCGCGATTCGACCTTCCGAGCCAAAGTCATAACCATTTCCTTCTTAACTTCTTTCTTTGTTTCCTTGTTTTCGTATTCTTTATTTTAGTGACAAAACCAACCAATTCATTATTTGTTGAACCTTAAATCACAAGACTTGATACACAATTCCCTGTGGATCAACCCGTACCTGCCGGCTTGCTACAACGCGCCGTGCACTTGCGGTTTATAAATTTTAAAATGAGAACGATCTTGCGTGCGCATTCCCTTTCATTAAAATCATATCCGTTTCCAAAACATACGCGTTTGCGCGCGCGGGTGAATTCCCAACAGTATACTTCATGCATTGATGAAGAGTTGATGGCACAATGCCGTAATTGTGGAGCCACAGACACCCCAAAAGAATTTTATAAGATGTGTCAGCGTCGATCACGTATATCTTAGTTTCTGTTTGCAGTTCCCCAAATTTGATTGGCAGAGCTATAGACCCCAGAACTTGCTGGCAGTTTTGATTAAAGCCTTGGATGACTATTCTTTTCCTTGATAGGTGTCGGACGTCTATTGACAAACTCTTCAGAGTCCGCAAGTTCATGATGTTCACTGAGGATCCCGGAGCAATCAATATGCGATTAATCCGATCTCCGTCGCTGTACCCGATCACGTAAAGGGGCCGGTTATGCTCAGCCTTTCCCAGTAGCAGGTCTTCGTCCTTAAACGTGATTGTGGCAGCATGCAGATTGTACTGGGCTTCTTTCATATTAATTTCCGCAAAGCAAGCTTGGTACTGCTCGGGGTTTTGTAGAGCATGAATGAGAATATTTCTGAGATCTTTGGACAGGACCGGAGCATCATAGATGCTTAAGAGAGACGGAAGCTTTCGGAGATGAGCCAAGACATTATAGTCCACTGAGGAAGGACTCGAGTTTCCATGGGCCGGCTCTCTGCCATCTTCTTCTTTAATGACTTGTTTTTCCTTTTCTTTTGAGGCGTTGCCCTGATTTGGCGGCAAAGCCCCGCCGCTTCTGAGCTGGATTTGGTTAGCCTTTGTGGCGAGCTCCCTGTCCTCTTCGGGAAAACATAACTCTTTCTCAGAGTCGCTACCAAGATGGACGACGTAGCAGGTCGCCATAGGGATCACGTCATTGGAGACTTCTTTTAGCTCTTCCAGAATCTTCGTCGCTTCTACGGGGAATAACTCTTTCAATTGAATTAGAGTTCTTTTCTTTTGTTCATAGTCTTTAAGGGAATCAATGTACTTTTGTATGGTCGATCTCCCCGCAGAATCTTTTTTGTTTTGAGCCGCACGTTTTTCTTTTTGAGCTTCTTGGACTTTGGGCCTGATCGAGCCGAATTGGCAGCTGGAATGGTTGGCTTCTTCCGCCTTTCCCATTCCGTCCTGGGCTCTTTCTGAAGTAGCTTTAGCATCTTCATCGTCTTATTAGATATGTGCTTACTCCACGGAGGCTGGGGCGAGTCGGATTCATTTCTCGAGGTTGCGGGTTCAGCTGTCTGCTCTCAGAAGGCTTTAGTTTCTGTCTGTATGAAGTTGGTGGTTGCAACTTGATTGTTCACCAACATACTCTTGGACAGCTCGATCTCTCCAGTCTTGTACTGCTTCTCGATCCAGTCTTCGAAAATATAGCAATCCTCAATCGCATGGCTCACTATTCTGTGGTACGGGCAATACAGGGGATTGTCGGTCATTTTTTCTTCGTGGGGTCTCTTCGACTCCGGCAATTGTAGACCATTGTTCAAGGCATATTTGAATATCTTGCAGACCTTGTTCCGTCTGAAAGAGTAAACCTTGTTCTTTTTTTGCTCTAGGTAAGGCCCTTCTCCTACCAGCACTGGCTTTTGAGACTGATTGGTTTTGGATTCGCTCGCTTTTCGCTTGTCTTGTTTGTCTGACGCATTGAAGACATTGGTATTGCTGGAATTCCCACTTCTACGGTTATCGTCCCTCTTGCTATTCCAAGTCTTGTCTCTCTGAGAGTCCAGAGTAGACTCTTACTTCGAGCGTTCCAACATTTGGACTTTCTTGGTCAGCTCCTGAAACGTCTTAAGGGCTGCTGTGTACAAGAATGGGACCATCCAATTGCTAAGGTTCCCAATGAGGAGGCTGACAGACTGGTCCTGCTCTAGCGGCGGTTCGCACTTGACAGTGAGGTTGTGCCACCGGGTAATAAAGTCCGTGTTGCTTTCATTCTTCCCCGGCTTGGTCCTCATAAGGTCAGCAATGGAGATTTTGTCACTAACACTCATGAATCTTTGCTGAAACAGAGACTCCATTTGGGCAAAAGTAGTGATGGACCCGTCTGGTATGCTCGCGTACCGGTCGAAGGCGACATCAGTCAGGCTGTTGACGAAGAAGAAGTGCGTCATTGCCCCATGTATTTTCGCACGACGCTTTAAAGTGGGCGACGTGCTGATTCGCATTTCCCGTCCTGTCAAATCTTCCGAATTTAGGAATGACGTAGCCGCTGGGGAATTCAATAAAATCGTACTGTGCGGGATATGGCCGCCCACTACTGCTAATTTCTTTCAGAGCTTTGGCTTTGGCCACCAATGTTTTAACCTTGCTGGTGACCAAATCCATTATCCGATCTTGTGTTAGCGGGATGGTGCTATCTGGGGTCAAGGCATCCCCAGAAGTAGAATGTAGTCATCTTTCGTTCGGCTCGCCCAATCTTGGACCCAAAGGGACAGGCATCGGTTGCTTCGGGTTGTCCTCACCCGACTTATGAGTAGAGACTTATGCTTAATTGGGAGGTGTCCGGGAAATTTGAGCCGTGAGCTGCATCACGACATTCGTCAAGTCGTCGATTATGGAGTAAAGCTTGGCCATCTTTTTATCTTTGCTCCTGAGCTATTTTCGGAGTTCTTGAAGTAGCTCCTGCTCTGCGGTCCTGAGAAGAAAAGCCGGCTCTTTCTCGCTGTCTGAGTTTGACTCTACATGGACTGAGGGGTCAATCTTCCAATCGTCCTCATCGAGAGGGTTTTCCTCGTCCAATGGAGGCGGCTGATCTTGGTAAGCGGCAACCACATTCAAGCAAGATTGGGCTTAGGATGTGGTGGCCCTATCCTTGCTTTTGCTGCGCAAGTTGTTGGTAGGACGCGCACCCGCCATATCGACCATATGGATAACATATCCCACTATCTTTTTATTACCGACAGCTGATTTCATGGATCGTTGTCGTGGCCCTCCTGTTTCGGTAACGGGCAATCGACTGAAAGCGGCTGGCCTGACCGGGTTCTTGAATAGTGTTGGCGCTTCTTTTCTGGGTTTCCCCCGCTGCTTGCGCGCAACACAGAGCTCCTGATAGACACTTGAAGAGATGGTGTCATGCTTTCTCTGATGGGGCTGGGACACGTCTCTTTGCAATATCATTCGGACTGCCGTCTTCTTGATTCTGGCGGCCATGGCGTTTTTCTGAACCCATATCAGAGGTTCGAAAGAATTGCTGACTTTTACGGTCGACTCAGCCGTCGTCGCAGGATGACTCTGCTCTTGGTATCTCATAAGATTCCACTTGGCCGGAGTCCTGGCCCTCTTGTTGGCTCAATACCTGAGCCGCTTCTGTCTCAGCCTTTCTGTTTTGAGCACTTGGCTAGTTACGGCTCTTCGGGAAGCCGCCGTAGACCGGGCGATGAAGGGCTTTGGAGATACGCCTGATTGTGCACTTGTTGGAGTCGTCTGAGCTTGCTGGAGATGCTTTGTGGCTTCATTGGTGTTGAAGGCCTTGCCCTTAGTATGAACAACGGAGAGCCATTCGAACACAGATTTGCATTTGGGGCGGGATGTTTCGGCGATCACAACGTTCGGCCTCTTGCCCCTTGAGGTCGGTTTGGCTGCTTGGTTTGTCGATACCTTCGCCAGATGAGCGCTTTCAGCAGGGTAAATGATGACAGAACCAAATTGACAGGGTGGCTCCTCCCATTGCCGGCTGAGACTGGCTGGGAGAACCACACGGGCATTGATCTAGACCACGTACGAGATCAGGGTCGCATCGAAAGATGAATACATCTTAGGAGACATCGTCGTTGAAAGTTGATTGCTGCACGAAAAGAAAACTACTTCAGTTCAAACATCGGTATATATGCTAAATGAGTTCGTATGAACACTTGACCAGAGATATGGGAGGAGAGAAAGGTCCCACCGGGCGTGCCAGAATCTGTAGGGTGTTTTTCGTCACCCCATTAAGATAGGAAATACGCGCCGCTCATCAGGTGTATTATAGATTCCCCCTGCCTAGGGCAGGCCGGGGTTTATTGATCGTGGTGATCCGAATCTCCGACAGCCGTGGACTAAGCCGTCGTTAATTATCCCTCGCTTTTGAAGTGAGCGAACCTCCGATTGACGGGTCAAACTGGTCATGCGAACTCAATGTGCCATGTGAGTGTGTTGTGTTTTGAAAGGGTTTTGGATATATCGGGGGCCTCGCAGAGTTTACGGGGGTCTTTTGTGTTTCTGGTGTGGAGTGCATGGAAAATAAGGGGTGAGGAGAGTCTTAAAGTCATGTGCATGGCACATGGACGCTGGACGCCTACGGGTCACATGCCTAGAGCGTATGCGCTTGGCCCCCGCGGGTCACGTGCTTGTCTCATGGACACTTGGCGCCCATGAGTCACGTGCCTAGCGCGTGGGCGCTGGGCGCCCTTGGGTCACATACGCAGCACGCGACCGATGGTCGCCAGCGGATCACGTTTGCAGCACGCGACCGCTGGGCGCCAGCGGGTCACGTGAGCTGCACACGACCGCTGGGAGCTGAGCGCCCACGGGTCGTGTGAGGCGCACGTGGGCGCTTAGCTCCCGCGGGTCACGTGCCCTGCATGTGACTGCTGGGTGACCGCGGGTCACGTGCGCAACACGCGACCACTGGGCGCTCGTGGGTTACGTGCACGGTACGGGACCGCTGGAAACACCAGCGGAAAAAGGGCTTAGCCCCTGGGTTAGGAGTTGAACCCCCAAGGGGCTTTGGAGTTGAACTCCTAACGGGAATTATATATAGATTTGGAGTTAAACTCCTAAAAAGGGTTCGATTTATGGAGTTAAACTCCAATAGATCTTGAATGGGGTTAAACTCCTAGAAATCTTTGGATCTTCTCTTAAGCCTTGGATCCTTCCGGAATGGAATTTTTGGAGATGGGTATCCATCTTCTTCCTCTCTGTTGGCTGGATCTTGGGGGGAAAAGGAGAGGTGAGACTTAAAATCTCCCATTTTAGGGGTTTGATGGCAGATCCGAGCTCCCATTTAAGGGTTTTATGGTGAAAAGCTATTTATTTTGGAACAGGAAGAGTTAAACTCTTAATTTAATTCAAAAGAAAAGAAGAAGGTTTAGAATCTTAAGGAAGGAGGAGGAGCTACAAACCCTAGAATTTTAGAGTATGGAAAAGATGTCATAAATATTTTCATCTTGTTTGCCTTTATATGCTGCACACTTTACATATAGCCCCTTGGGCTTTGCTAAATGGCACTTGTGCCACCCCATACCTTATGTGCTTATTTCCTTTTGCATATAAGTCATGGGGTTTACAAAATTTTGGCTTTCTGTCCATCTTTCATACATTTATTTCTAAAAAACAAAGAATTACATTAAACCAATCTATGGCTTCATTCTTTTTGTTATGGGACCGGTCTTTTCCATGCTCGGTCTTGACATTGGGTTGGGCCCACTTGGCTTGGGGTTGACTTTGATTTTGACTTGGTCAACCAGGGTGTAATTTTTTACCCCAACAGCAGCCACGTGTGCTAAACCCGCTTAGTGCATGCTCGGCTGGACACGGGATTCTAGTGCCCGCCTTGTCCACATTTTTTCTATCGACTCCAAAGTCGGTACTTCTTCATTTCCTTTTTCCCCTCCACCCACCACATCAACCGAGATGGACGGTTCTCCATCAGATTATAACACAATCCTGCCACCACCCGTCAGTACGCAAAATCAATCGCGCATCTCTCTCCAAGAGAGATGCTATCCTATACGCGGTCCCCTTCCTACATGTCTATCTATTCCACCAGCCAATGAGGATAATTTTGAAATTAAATCCCACTAGATCAACCTGTTTCCCAAATTTCACGGGCTTGAGTCTGAAGACGCAGACGTTTTTATCACCAAATTCAAAAACGTATGCGCAATGATGGGCACTTCACAACTTTCTGTGGATGCTATGAGATTGCGTCTTCTCCCTTTTACTTTGTGCGATCTAGCAGAAAATGGCTTTATAACACTGCCGCACACTTTATTTCCAATTTTGATGAATTCGTATAGCATTCCTTAAGAAATTTTATCCCAATCATAAGACCGCCCGTGTTCGTAGCGAGATAAACCAGTTTACCCAGCTTTCCATTGAACCATTTTGGAAATATTTTGAACGGCTTAAAAATCCCCTTGTCCAACTCCTCATCATGGAATAAATAGATGGGATTTGTGTCGAATTATATATGAGGGTGTTACTCCAACGACAAAGCATATGCTTGAAACCACTTGTCAATGCCATTTCATGTCCAAAGACGATGGGGAAGTTTGGCAATTTCTGGAAGATCTTGTTGAACATACTTTGCAGTGAGAATGCGTTAAACCATCATCATCTAGGGAAGGTATCTATCAGCTCGATGTTTCCATCACAGTAAAAGCCGAAATGGCAGCGATGCAAAGGAAACTCGATGCTATAGAAAACAAAGTCTCTCCAGCCTCCCCAAACCAATTTACGCTCCCCAAAATCGTGTGTGGTTGCTGTTCCGACCCATCACATCTGACGGAAGAATGCCCTTTGAATGCACAGTTTCAAGGTCAAGAACAAATTAATGCTACTTTTCAGCAACGACCTAGAAACGACCCTTATTCTTCTACATATAATCAGGGATGGAGGAATCATCCTAATTTTGCTTGGAATCAAAACCCAACCCAAAATCAAAACCAGTTCCAAAGAAATTATCAAAGATTTCCTCCACGGCAACAGCAACCACCACTACAGAGTCAGCACCCCTTTCAATTGCAAACTTTTCAAAATCCAGCAACAATTCTGCACCGATTAATGATTCTTTCCAAACGTCTGGTACTGAAAAACTCTCCGCACTCGAACAAAGCGTGGATATGTTTATTAAACATTCCATGCAAACGAGGGATGATTTAAAATCTTCTATCCAAATGTTAACCTAGAACACCTCCTCTCATGGTGAAAGTATAAAAGCGATAGAAGCACAGCTTGCACAGTTAAATGCCGCGATGAGTGTGAGAGAGAAAGGGAAACTTCCATCTCAACCTATACCGAATCTGGCCACTCACAAAGTTATAATGTGAGTGACGTTACCATGTTGAGATCGGGAAGAGTGCTGAACAATCAAATGGGTGAACAGATTGATGATGAGAAATCAATTAAAATCCCAGGTTCTACTTCTTCCCCTAATTCGTCTAGTCTCCCACCATCTTCCGAACATATTCTCCGTATTCCCCAAGGCTCGAACCCGCAACTCACTTCCTCGAGTCTACCTAAAACGATCCCAACTCCAATTCTGGGATCCATTCCATCCCCACAATCCTCTCCAATGTTGGACCCAACCCTTATTGATAAAGCACCTTACCCAAACATGTTAAGGGGCAACAGACCAAGTCCGCAAATTGAGAAGATTTTAGAAATTTTAAAGCAAGTTAACATAAACATTCCTCTCCTAGATGCTATTCAACAAGTTCCGTCTTACACGAAAATCCTAAAGGACTTGTGCACTAGGAAGAAAAAAATTCAAATGCTTAAAAAAGTTTTCTTAGTGAGTAATTTGAGCACTGCGTTTACACAACAAATACCCAAGAAATGAAAAGACCCCAGAAGTCCTACCATATCTATTTCTATTGGGGGTAAAACTATCAATCATGCTGTACTCGATTTAGGTGTTAGTGTTAACTTGCTTCCATATTCTATCTATGAGCAATTAGAAATTGGAGAGTTAAAATCGTCGCACTGCAATCTTTAGATGGCCGATCGATCTATCACCCAACCTAGGGTGTGAGCTATAGGATGTGTTAATCAAAGTCGGGAAATTTATATTCCCCATGGACTTTATCGTTATAGATACACAATGTAAAGCAAACCCACAATACTAAATCCCGGTGATTTTAGGTCGACCTTTTTTTGCGACTTCCAACGCAATAATCAATTGTCGAAATAGCTCTATGACCCTATCTTTCGGGAAGATATCAATTGAGCTTAACATTTACAAGTTGGGAAGTGAACCCTCCCTACACTATGCTCAAGTATTTTCTGTCGAAGCGATAAATTCTGACAGCAGCGAATTTGAAAAGCTTCATGATACAGATCTCGACTCCGCAATTACGTTGTTGTTTGACTCTGCTATTTATTATACATATACGGACCCTTCTATCGAGTTGTCCGGGTCAACATCTAACGCTAAATATGAATCTTTTATGGAGTATGAGTATCATCCCGTTCTTTCAGATGAAATTATTATTCGGGATATCGATAAAAGGTTTGAAGAAATCTTCGCTGAAGAACTTGCATTCTTAGAAGACAAGGGAGTTGTGATGAATCGATCCCAACCTTAAGAAGTTGAACCGCCACCTCTTCTTCTTAATAATAACGAGAATGCGAGTAATCCATCACTATTGTTTCGTTTCTATAAATCGAGACGTAAACCCATTCTATTACACTTCTTATTTCCTCCCCACTTCTTCACGTCGATAGGTGACATGATCTTCTACCAACCAGTGTGCTACATTGATAAATTTTTTTGAATGGTTGGTGTTGACTTTTGGTCTTTATAAAAGTTTTATATTGACTAATAACTTTAACCCCCCACTCATAATTTTAAATGCTTAATATTATTTTACTCAAGTTTGGGGGGATATATTTTGGCTCTTGAACGAAAAATAGATTTTTACAAAATTATGAGCCAAAAATAAGTTTGGGGGAGGTTTTTCACTGTCATTAATTCATATCCTCGTTACTAACTTTTCCTCCCAAGTCTACAGCTTTTTTTATGTTTAACAGATGGCATCAGTGAGGACACTGCTGCAAACAGGTTTTGGGGAGGTTTGTGCTTATTCACGCATCATTGCATTATACATATATAAGCACAAAATTTTTTTGATAATGAAAGATTAGAAAGTGAAAAATTACATATGAAAAATAGGAATAGTTTGAGAAAAGCAAGACAGTTAGATATTTTCTTAAACGAAACTAGTAATAAGTAGTTATGAGTCGTTGTCCCAAGGGTTAGTAAGATGAAGGAAATTACTAATCTGAGGATAAAAATAAGTCTGAAAAATAGTACTTATTCTTGAGGCCAAACATTTGAACGTTGATACCCTACTATATGCACTTACACACAATTTGAAACTTGGATAGTAGAGGATACCTTGAGATACTCTTGTCTAAAAAGCCTTAGTATGAAAAATAAAAAAAAAGTATAAGTGGTGAAGAAAAAAATGAACACTGATTTTGTAATTACCAAGGCAGCATATAAAAAAATATAGCGAGGGTGCTTTATCACCTAGTGCCTTAGACCAACTGGTTTGAGAGCCACTACTAGGTCTTAGGTGTTGCAAAACGAGGAATTACACCTAAATGTGCGAGCACATTTTGTAATCGGTCGGTTAGTACCTCAAGAAGTATTAACGGTCGCATGAAGGATGTATGAGCAATTTCATCGAAAATATTCACCGACTATAAGGTACTTTGGAAGATGGATAAGAGTATGATAGCTTGAATTGAATTCTCAGAATATAGGGATGTCTTTTACACACACGTAGGGATATATGATCGATATTTGGAAGAAAAATAGGGAGGAAAACTAAAGGAGATGTTTTATTGAGGGATGATGTGATTTCTAATATCTTTTCACGACCATTAAGATAGGGCTCATGGCAGCTAAAAAACTGGTGTAGTTGGAAACTCTTGTTTTCAAGTTCTTATCTTTGTATGTAACTTTTACATTCTTTCTTTTATTATAGGATTTTATGGGTGTAATCCGCTGAAAACCCTCAGGAGACAACACTCATCCTACTTTGGACACCTAGAGATTTAACGGCTTGTTGTACGTGCTCACTGCAATCGTGTTGCCTACAAAAGTGTGCTAGGTTTTTCTTTTTCTTTTCTCTCTCTCTCTCTTGAATAAATAGTTTGCTCGGGACGATCAAAGTTAAGTTTGGGGGTATTTGTTCAGTCGAAAATATTGCACATTTGATATGACATTTTCCATACTTTTCTTAAATATCTAAAGTTGTTTATTATAAATATAGAACATATTTGGGTTTATCTGCAAAATACTATTTACCATATGTTTATATATTATAATTAACATTATAAAGGAAAATATATGCATATAATGTTTATATAATATTTTGATAATTTAAATATGCATATCATATCAAACATCCTTAATCAATTTTCTTAAAATATAATATCATATAAAATGGTTAGGATAATATCTCAAAAATATCAAATATTACTAACCTTATTCATTGAGATATTGTGCATGATTTAGCTCAGGTCTGGAGATCGAGATGTCGAGATGTCGGGAATCAAAAATTTGCCGATGAAGTTAAATAAAATCGAAGAATCAATACTGGCAGAGACTCAGAAAATATTTCTAAATTATAGATACCTAGAAGATCTCTATGTGTCAATGTGAAGCCACTGAAAAAATCCCAAACCTTAACTCCACCAAACTGCGGCGGAAGGGCGTCCAAATAGGGGTAAACGTGGTGGATCCGCGGCGCTTTGGTGGCCGTGCGTTGTGAGATTTCAGGATCATGATCTTAACAACATATCTTAACCTATGGAATCTAGGGTTTCTGGCTTTGGGGCTATTTAAAGGACCGATGGCTAAACTTAGAAATCATCACCTTTTACACGAAGAAAATCACCGTCAAAGAACAAGTGATCCATGACAGGTCAGCGATTCGATGTGATAAGGCGACGTGAGATTCGACGGAGTATCTACTTCTGACGAGGTAGAGATCGAGAGAAACTTCTTCTTCCTCTTGTAATCTAATCTCAAATTTTTTGTAATTGTGAAGTTGATTAATAAAGTTAGATCAATAGTTTAATTATTTAGCATTTACATTATGATTTTTTTCTCTATCCGTTCTTTTTCTATCTCCATCATGCGCGAGTAATTCACCGCTTGATAGGGTTCGGAGGATTAGGATAGATCAATAGATGAGAAAATATTAAAATTTCTTTTACGTCTTATGAAGTTTCTAAATTTTAGCAAAAGAATCGTTAACATCCTTATCGGGCGCGCTACCAATTTATTGCTAGTCTCGACCGCGATTTGAGATCAGATTAACAATTGTTTTGTTAAGGGCTAGACATGAATAGAGATCAATCAGGGACAAGGGTTAATAGTATGGAAACTCTAGTTTCTTCCAAGAACCCTAATCCTCATTCACTATCTATCTAGTTTTAAATCCATCAAAAGATAAAAGGAGACATCTTTATTAGTCATCCATGACTACTAAATCTTGACGAACCCTACAAGCCTCATCTTTATATATATTCTACATCCGTGTTTAACATAGATCTAGAATCTATTCTCTATTCTTCCTCTTTCTAATCAACACATCTAAAGTAAGATTAAAGGTTCGACGTATCCCTGAGGACGACCCGTACTCATCTCGGCTAGCTACACGCGACACTGTTATTGATTGCGGTTACTACTACACACACTCACAAAGAAATCAATCAGTACTCTCGGAAAACTTGATTCATTAGGTTCATGAATATAGCTGGTGTATTGGTCACTCCAAATGGCATCAATAGAAATTCGTAATGTCCATAGCGAGTTCTGAATGTCGTTTTATGGATATCAGATTTTTTGACCTTCACCTGATGATAACCCGAACGAAGATCTAACTTAGAGAAAACACAAGATCCACTTAGCTGATCGAACAGATCATCGATGCGTGGAAGTGGATACTAGTTCTTTATAGTTACTTCGCTTAGAGGTCTATAATCAATACACATTCGATATGAACCTTCCTTCTTCTTCACAAGCAGAACTGGTGATCCCCAACTTGAAGTGCTAGGACGAATCCATCCTTTCGTCAATAATTCGTCCAACTGAGTACAGAGCTCCTTCAAACCTTCAGGGCTTAACCGATACGGTGCTTTGATCACTGGTTGTGCTCCAGGTACTAAATCAATGTTGAATTCAAGAGCTCAATCAGGAGGCAAACCTGATATGTCTTCAGGAAATACATCATCGAACTCTCGAACTATCTCTGGCTTTGATCTTTCCTCCGCTTGAAGTGTTGCAATCACTGCCTTCTTCGGTTTTGCCTCCTTTGACGACAGTTGATGGTAGCATAGGATGTTCCTAGACAATCCATACCCAAAACGACATCGAAATTCGGTATGTCCAGCACCTTGAAGTCAGCATAGAATTCTTTGCTGCAGACGACCACTAGACACTGATTGTATCCCATTATGCCTTTAGAATGCCATTTCCTGAACTGACATTCCAGCTGGATACGAGAAGTTTGACTGGAATTGCATGAGTTCGGATGAACTATTGCGACATAAAGTAATGAGATGCTTCAGTATCGAAGAGTACTAGTGCAGGAAGTGAGGCTACTAAGATTATACCTAAGTTATGTGGGATAGGTTTAGGTATAAAGAAACAATATATAGGCATGTATATAGACTGAATGAAAGTTTGAAAGGAAAGTGTTACCAGTAATGACTTGGCCGGTGGCTTCAGCTTCTTCCACAGTCATTGTGAAAGTCTGTCGCCTCGGTACATTCCTCCTTGCTGGAGGAGCATTCCTCTGCCTGTTCCTTTGTACTTGAGGTGCGTTCCTTTGAGTTTGATGGAACTGATGAGGAGGAGGTGCAGTCGGTCCACGAGGAGGTGGAGCAGGGAGAGCAAGTCGTGGAGCAGGTGCCTGGATGGCTGGGCGCTGCTGATAAGTAATTTCTGGCCTGGGTGCAGCATTTGGGTTGTGTCTATGAGGACAAGACCCAATGTTATGAGTAGCTGAGCCGCAGACTAAGCAAAGGTGATTCGCACGCCGACAGTCCTTTGCTAGATGTCCATCTCTCCTGCGGTAGGTACAAAAGGCCGGGTTGGGTCGGTTGTTCGGTTCTTGATCAGTCAAAAATACTGCATCTTTAAACCGGCAATTTTCCTATCATTTGCACTCATCTAGAAGTGTTCGGCATTCATATAGCACATATTAGCAAAACAGTCGTTAAATATCAGATTGCATGTGTTAGACTCTAAAACCGGCACTATAAAGGAAATTGACTGCATTTCATAGCATGGCATCATTCCTATATATCGCAACTTGTGTTCGAAGTCTATGCAGGAAATTCAAGAAGATCGGTCAAAATTACAAAACGAGACTGCTAAAAATACACCAACTCAAGGAATTGGAATCTGGCAATGATCTAGAATGAATCCAGAGATTCAACATATCAAAAAATACATCAAAGTACAGAATAAGCCAACACTGCAAAGATGAAGCTTTAGCTCAGCCAAGTGGCCGCGGAACCGCGGCCGGAGCCGCCTTGCGCCGCGGTTCCACGGTGGCGTGTCCACGTCAGCACTATTTCTCTGCTGCAGTGATCCTATCTCAGCTTCCACACTTCATGAAGACATGACATTCTCCAGAAAGATCCAGAAGCTTCTGCCAGTTCAGCAAACCTAGGGTTCCTAACTAAACACCCCAAGCTTCCAAAACAAGCTTCACCTAAACTCTATTAAGGATCTAGAACCTTCCCCTAAGCTCCTAGCTTAGGGTAGAAGCTAATCCCCTAACTAACTACTTCTAGAAGCCTCTTCCTCTAACTAACTTTTGGAGGGAAAATTCAAATTTGAATTCCTAGAGCTAGGGTTTAGGAAACCTATAAATAGACCCCAAGGCTCACTTGAAAAAGTTTGTTCAATCCTTGGTTGTTGTTCATTGTTGGCTAATCTCTAGTTGTTCTTTAGTTCCCCAATTCAATTGTTGTGGTTGTTCTTCATCTTCAACCCAACAACAACCACCTCAAACCCTAACCCTAATCCAATCCAAAATCAAGAAACTTCAAGATCCTTGGAGTGCAAGCCAAGCAAGTCTTCGACGATCCTTTGAAGCGAAGCCGGACTTCAACGGAGCACGAGATCCAAGCGATCCAAGACTCAAGGAGCCGAGCGATGCTAGATTCGACGAGCGAAGTTCCTACCTCTTGTAATTCTTAAGAGTTGCAACTACTTGTTGATGTAATAAAGGTGAAGATTCTTTAAACTTGCTTATTTTCAATTCAAGCATTATGATTCATTTCGATTCTTGAATATGTACTTTGTGATGATGCTTGAATAAAACTCCGCTCGTGGAGGAATCGAAACGATTGTAGAATGATGATGTTGATGAATCTTTAAACGTTTTCTTAAGTCTTAAAACAATTGTAAATTCTTGAAAATCGATTGATCGATGATCTAGATCGATGCGAATGCGTTCTTGATTCCTTTCGCACGATCTAGAGATCAAAAATTGATCATTCGACTTTCAAGAAGCTATCTAGTGAATGTGATTCATCGAAAGGACAAAGGATAGGATGAGGAATCCTAATTCTTCGCAAGATCCTTGATCCTCGATGAATCTACATCGATTTAGCATCAACTTGTTAATGGATAAGAAATCGTATTCTTGAATCTTCGTCACATCTAAAATCTACTCGATTCCTACGAGCTTTACTTCAAATCTTGAACCCTAAATTGATTGGAATTCTATCGACACTTGATTCTTGATGTTTATCATTTTCTTGATTCTTGATTAGAATAGTGATACTTGAAACTCATCGATAAAAATCTTGAATCACGTTTTCTTTTCCTTTCTATTAAATTTTCAATTCGAACAAATCAAAATACGAACGAATCGCGCAATCCCTGTGGACGATCCGCACTTACTAACGCGCTACATTCGACACCGTTATTGATTGCGGTCAAAATATTTTTGGTTGTGATTCTATTCAATTTTCTAAACCGACAACGGAAAATAATATCAATCAGTACTCCCGGTCTCCTGGGCATAAATTATGGCCTTGAAGAGGCTCTTTCTGCTATCTGAGTGGCAGGACGCTTCATCCCGGCAGATTGAGGTCCGCCCCTTATCTTCACCACTGCCTCATATCGGCGGGCAGCTTTCAGGGCCATCTCGTGGGTTGGGAAATCCCCTGTAGCTAAGAAAGCTTGAATTTCCGAATCTAACCCTTACTGAAATCGTCTGGATTTGATCTCAACAGTCGGTATCAAGTGTGTCACGAGCCTGTTAAGTTCTTGTGTTAGCTGTGTAATATGTGATATTTGAAAATCGAATATTGAGACATATTTTACCCACTAAGCATGGTAAACTCAGTATCATACTCATCCACAGATTTAGTCCACATAGAACCTTATTGTAGATGGATAAATTGCTGCTCCATGTCAAATCGGACAGTTTCAGGGAAGTAATTCGCGTCAAACATGTCGCAAAAAGTCCTCCATTCAATAGTTTGTTCAAGACGGCTTTCTCCGCCTTCTACCATACTTGGGCATTGTCAGTGAGTTGCAGCTTTGCAACTCGAATCCAAGCGATCTATGGCACTTGTGCCGCTGCCAGATCATCCTCAATACTTTGAGCCCATTCTTCAGCTTCCAAAGGGCTCTTTTTTCTCGAAAATTGTTTGGGGTGCAAAGCCTGAAATTGCTTTACCTCGGGTGCTTCTGCTTCTGGACGGTTCATCAGAATAGCAGTGTGCTGCTGCTGTCCCTCCAGGAAGATACAGATTGCCTCAAGCAGTACCGTCTTCTCATTGATCGGAGAAGCGAAGGTAGGCGTAAGCGGTAGAGGTGGTGGTGTGTTTTTGAAGTTGGTACTGGTGTTGTTTGGAGAATCCATAACCTTGAAAGAAAAATAGAGTTAGGACAGATTCAAAGTATATGAAATTATAAGTTTCAAGGAATATAAAATGTAAATAATGTTTTTAGTTGCTGATTCTTGTGTTATATTGCTTAGGACTTCATGCAGAATTGACCCGCATGTCCATGCAGAACTGACCTGCAGGGGCTACCAACAAAACCTGTTACGCCCCGCTTTCCGGTGTACGGGAAGGGGACGCGGCGAGGCCGCTACGTATTTACTCAGAAGTAAACACGCTAAGCGTATCTAAGAAATATAAAGTAAATGTACACAAGAGACATGAATATAAATTAGCGGCAACTTTATTTATTAAACATTCTTTTACAGGCACAACTGGAATGTAAATACATGAATAGAAAGCAATGCCTAAATAATGGCATAACTGAAATGAAAAGTATGTACAAATATCTAAAGCTTCGGGTCAAAGGCTAACTGCTCCAAATCGTCAGTACCGAGCTCGGTCTTCAATCCGTCCGAATCACCTGACAACATTCCAAAGAAAGAAGAAACAAAATGTCGTCAGCGAACAATTGCTCGGTAAGTACCAAAGATGAGTAGAGATAGAATAGACAGAAAAAGAATATAACTAGTAATATTTGATTATAATGTTAATGAAGTTGTTTGTATGTTGGTACAGAATATGCCAGTGTATATGAGAGAAGTCCCACTATTCCGGAGACTAAGGTATACGGAGCACAAGGAACCATTCAGCCACGGTACAATGGCAATGGATATTCAGGTTAGGTGTATTAAGGTTACAGTCTCGTGCTACTTGTAACACATTCCATACCAATCTACCCCTTTTAAAACCCTGTAATGTATTTTATATTGATTGTATTGTTTTGTTATATAGATGGAAGACTTTCCGAAACCATGATATCAGTAAACAGAATGGATATAAATGGATAGTCATGTAGACGGAGTATATCCATGGTTCGGTTCGGTCAATATAGATTGATATAGATTGAATAGACAGATTCATGTTGAATTATAGTTTTATACTTGAATCATATTCAAATCAGATTGATTAGATTAAGACTCGGTATTTGTGTCTTTTTCCAAGGCAATTACCGTATTGATAACACCGTTTATTAGATTGTCTACCTTAGATAAGAAAGCACCCACATTCTCCGGCTCACTGAGGCTCAAGAGAATTGGTCCCGCTTAAACCTATATTTACTAGGGCCCTTGTTGTAATTTAGTATAACTTGAGGGGGTTTTATGTAAAAATAGTTTTGATATATTTTCAAAATACAGCTCAAATATTTAATTATCGTCTTTAGGGTTTTCATAGATGTATATGTTCCCCTCCAAAAGACGCGGCGGCGCGATAAACGTCTTGCCTGAATTTCAGGGCAGATGCTAATTGGTGCTATCCGTCCACCTCTCCGAAGATGCCAAGCTGATTTATGGCACCATGTATGGAAGGTTTAAACGGATGCGGCCGATGTAGCAGACTTCATCAGATTCCCCCTCGTTTGAGGGGTTTTTGATTGTGGGGACGCTCTTCCCTGCAGGCGCAAGCCCCTGCAGTTAATTACGCTACCGCATCGCGGTAACAACTTTCTCCTTCTCCAGATGGTCACTTCGTGTCATGGGTGTTTATTTTGTTTGTGGTTTCCCGTGGATTGTATACGGAGACTAATTTATGTTGTCACCCGTAGGGCGTGGATTAGTCCAAATCCTTATCTTCTTAGATTTGGGTTTGGGGGTTGGGTTTAAGGATACGTTAGCCTTATTTGAGACTAAGATCAACTTAAACGTTTGTTAAGGATACGTTAGTCTAATTTCTAGATTAAAATCAACTTAACAGGATCATTTAGATCCAACAAGAGAGCATTTGGGCTCTATTGTTTAGTTTAGGGACATTGCGGTCGATTACCAGTTTAAGAACATGGTGGTCCATTGTTAGTTTAAGGACATCTCGGTCCATTATTAGTTTTAAGACATCGCGGTCAAGGTTAAGGAAATCATAGTCCGTGGATTTAAGGGCTCCACAGTCCGGTGTTAGTTTAAAGACATCACGGTCGAGGTTAAGGACATCATAGTCCATGGATTTAAGGACCCCACAGTCCGTGAAATGTACGGTTGTCGGGACCCCTCACCTCTTTGAAGACATTGAGGAATTACAACGATAAATATCAAAGGAGTGAAGAGATGTACCCTTGAACCAAGGTGGATTAAATGATCTGTAGCCCAGTTTGGAACTAAGACCAATTAATTATATTATGAGCACAATAGCTCAGTTAATTCTGAATTGAGAACTTATGGCCAATTTGGGCTAAGTCCAATCAAGTTAAAATGTTTAACATTCGTTTTGGGCTGTTAAGCATTTGTTTGGGCTTGGCCCTTTTAACAATGCGGAGCATTGATTTAAATTCTGACAATTTTTGTCTTTTATTGAGTGCTAAGCATTCATCATAGCTCTGGGGCTTATCCAAAGAACAATTTATGTTCTGCCCAAGCGCACATAAAAGTATATAGCGCACTTGGCACTAGCGACAGTCGATGAGCGCAGTGCGCTATGGTTAAAGCGCTAATGCGCTTGGCACTTGGCGCCAGATGTTAAGCGCTGATGCGTTTAGCGCTTTGCGCTAAGTGAAGAGTGCAGATGAGCTTAGCGCTTTGCGCTAAATGAAGAGTGCAGATGCGCTATAATTGAAGCGTTGAGACGCTTGGTGCTTGTCACGCCCCGCTTCCCAAAATACGGAATACGAGGGGTAGACAAGGCCAGCCATGCTCCTACGGTCAAGGAAAAGTCCTGCCGTAGTCACACTTCGGCTTCTAGTTTATCATGGTAAACAGTAAACGATGCGCAGGTAATGAGAAATGCAGTAACTGAAAGATACAATAATGTAAACTGACCTGAAGTGGAACGAACGGATGTAACTAGGAACGGCAAGTCAGGAAGTCTGTGATGCACTGGTCCAGGCTAAATCGTCTTCTCACACTGAGCATGCATACTCAGGTCGTCAGAGCGACACAAAAAGCAATATAATATATATAATCAAGTAACAGTTCTAACAGTGGTAATAGATATGAATAACAGTAAATCAATGACAGCATGAATATGAATGAGCAGAGATCAATGCAGCGGAAAAATAAAGCAGTATAACAATATGTCACGAATGTCAAGACAGTATAGAATGAATGTAAATGACAGTAACCCTATCAGTCTCTAAGTCTCACTACACAGGTCAATAAGCCTATCGTCAGTCCAAGTGTGAGAGTCAACCACTCGCGAGTGTCCTCCACCCAAGGGTAGAACCCAAGGGCAAGGGACCACGGGCCCAACATGTAACGAGTGTATCACGGTGTATATATCACATACCCTGTAAATCTCCATATAACTCCCTAAATATATAAGCCGGCATGGGACTCCCGAGATTCTGTTGAACTCACACTTAAACTACCCCACACCCCGTGGTCTACATCAAACGCTAACCATCATCCTAAATACTAATCGATCCGTGACAAGTCTGCGCGAGAACTGGAGGCAGGACCTCCATCAAGCACGTCCCGACTAATACCTAAGATAAATGGCAGTGTCGGATGCCTTATCTGTGACACCCATGCAAACGCTTCCATAAGTGTCCCATACCACTTATAGTCGCACATACACGCATCCCACAGACGTCGACAATGCAATAGAATAAAAAGGACACTGATTGTGCACAAGTACGTATCACTTTCATTTAAACACGGATACACGAACACTGACGTACTTGCCACAATCACCACTAAAATCTATCACTGGGTAAATGCACGATGTCACTAGGTTATCACTACAATGATATAGGTATGATATGATGCATGAATAGCATAAGAAGCACAACTAAGGTATCATAAAAACAACAGTCTATCACTTGTACGATTTATCATGAAACATATGTATATAATTTGGCGAAACGTTAAACAGGTAGTAATTAATATGTTCAGTTATCCATCCATAGAATTTTGTTTCAAGCCAATCGGGTTCCAGAATCAAAAGTTATAACCATTTCATTTTAAGCGCATGCGGCTGGAAATCCAATTTCATAATCAGAAGTCCATTTCGTAACGCACTTTAACCCCTGTTGGGATCAGATTTTAGCGATGCTACAGTTGAATAAATTCTAGGGTTTTCAGTAAAGTTTTCAACGCAACAAACGGATCTTCAATCGCGTCTGTACGTTAGGAGTTATAACCAGTTTAATATTAACATGTCAATTCTGATTCTGCTGGGACTGTTATGTGTCCCGATCTTCTAAATTACAGATTAAATATCAAACGGTAACGAAACAGAATGAAATCAATTGTGTTGTCTAGCTAACAGATTTACCTATAGTGAACAGCGGGGTTCCGCAACCTAAGTGTCAAGGAAACCCTGTGGTACACATTATGGGACAGTAACCAATAACTGAAGTCGCTCTGGACTGCAGTCCAGAGCCGTACTCCGATCCAAATATCATCATGGTTTAAATATAGAAATGTCTGGAAACTGGTATAGAGTTAAAATTCGTCGAGTTGGCTTCGATTCGAGCCCTCGAACGCACCATTCTAATATGTATGTGATTTATGGTGAATTTAACGGTTTTCATGTGCAGTAGAAATGCAGTTTTACGGTTAAACTTGGGGGCAGTTGTTTTAATCTTAAACGATCAAATTTTCCAGCGAAGTTTACACAGTAGGTCCACGACAATACGGGCCAAGCAATAATATCTAATTCCGTCAAATTGGATAATGATTTTCTATGAGAACAAGCATCGAACGGTTTATTGGCTATATTTAGCATCAAGCAAAACATGTTTTATATCTACGATTTTCATTTGTAACTTAATAGTAAATAGCATGAAAGCAAGTAAAAACTTGCCTGGAGATGTTCCGAGGATGTATGGTGGCTGTGTCGTCACGAACGCGCGACACGCGCGCGGCACGGCAACTTGATTTGGCTCGGACTCGTGTCTCGGCAGCGGTGGCTCGCAGCTTGGTGGTCGGGGTTCTGCTGTGAAGCTGGGGCTCGTGCTGTTGGTAGTTTGCGGGTGCGACGGAGAGGGGCTGTAGAGTTAAGGGGAAAAAGAGAGGGAGAGAGAGAGCTAGAGAGAGAGAGTTTTAAAGAGAGAGAGAGAGTTTTAGAGAGAGAGAGAGAATGAGATATATATATAGAGAGAGAGTTTTAGAGAGAGATAGAGGGAAAGTAAGAACAGAGAGTGAGGGGGAGAGAGAGAAAGACAGTGAGAGAGAGAGAGGGGGCGAGATGGAGAGAGAAATTGAGAGTGAGAAAGAGAAAGAGTGAGAAAGAGAGAGCTGTGAGTGAGAGAGGCAGAGGGAGAGAGTGTGACGACGTTGATGAGGATGATGATGATGATGATGATGATGAAGCGGTCGACAATGGTGCAGGGGTCACCGACGAGGGGGCGTCGGGGCACCGAGCTCGAGAGCAGGGCTCTGCTGGGGCCGGCGGTGATGGGTGGGAGTCGAGGGGAGTGAGGAAGAAACCGAGAGAATCGAGGAGGGTGGCGAGGTGGAGTAATAGAGGAGTGGGGTTGTGTGGGGGGAGAAGGAGGTGGTTGCGTCGACGACGACGACGACGACGATGGTGCGCTGGGTGTAGGGAGAAACAACGGTGAGGCAGTGAGGGGAAGAGTGAGATGGGGAAGAGGAATGAGGGTTTTCTCAAGAGGCAGAGAAGAGAGATGGGGGTGTGAGGGAAAACGCGCGCGTCGTGGGGAGTAACGGCGCGCGAGCGGGGGCAGAGGAGGCGGCGAGTAACGTGGTCGCGAGCGGGAGTTGGGGAAAGGAGCCATTGGGAAATTGAAGGAGAGAAACAGTAGTCGGGTCGGGTTCGAAACGTGGGCGCGGGTCGCGGCGGAGGAGGCGGAGGAACGCGCGACGTGGTCGCGAGGAAACGTGCGCGGGAAAGGAAAGTTACCGTTGGAAGGGGGAAGATGAACAGGGTGGGGAGTCGGGTGAGGGCCGGGCCAACGTGGGCTGGGCCAGGGAAGAAAGAAAATAATTGGTGAAAGGAAAATGTGGGCTGGGCCGGGGTTTATTAGGAATTTTAATGGGAAATTTAAAAGGGAGTGGGCCGGAGTTAAAAATAAGAGAAAAGATTTATTTGGGTGGAAAAAGGCGGAGCAGGCCGGCCAAGCTGAGCTGAAGAGGGGGCAAAAATATATAAAGAGAATTTAAAGGGTGTGGTAGACATGGGCCATGGAAAATAGAAATAAGAATTGGAGGAAAAGAGGGCTGGGCCTGCGAAGTTGGGTTTTAATTAAATTCTCAAAAATAATTTGATGGGCTGAGGGATTCATATATATATATATATGGAAAATTGAAGAGAGAAAAAGGAATGGGCCAGAATTAAAATGGGGTTTAACTTATGGTAAAAATATTGAGTGGCTTGGGTTAGGATTAATGGGAAATAAATATAGGGAGTGGGTTTTATCAAAATAATTAAGTAACAAAATTTGGTTTAAAAAAAGGAAATATGGATTTTAGGCGTAAAAAAGAACCGGGTCTTACAGTGCCAGTGCCATATAATGAGCACGAAGCGCTTTTAGTAATGCAGTACGCACGTGAGGAGCACGTGGTGCGCTTAGCGCTAGCCAATGAGCGCAGTGCGCTGTTGTTTGAAGTGCTATGGCACTGCAGCGCTTTGCGCTAGATGAAGAGCACTAAGGCACTTTTAAATTAGGAGCGCTAAGGCTCTTCTTAGGTTAACTTTGCGCTCTGAAGATTATTTAATCTACTGGGATATGGTCGCCTGCGGATGAAGGGTACCCACAAACATGCCCACGGCAGGAGCTTCTTCTATGCGCTGTTCGCACTTCGACCATAGGTTGCGCCACTGAATCGCATACTGAACCCATGTCTCCCCTGACTTCACTCGGGCATTGATCAACGCCGTGATTGGGGTGCGTTCGCTGGCGCTTGCGAAACGCTGGGTGAATAACAGCTCCATCTCTGCAAAAGTTTTGACAGAGTCATTGGGCAGCTCCGAATACCACTCAAAGGCCGTTTCCGCCAAGCTGCCGACGAACTGACGAAGTAACAATTTATCGTCACCTCCGATGTTGCCGCACAAAGCCCTAAATTAAGTGACATGCTGATGCGGATTTCCAGTCCCCTTATATACTTGGAATTTAGGGATCGTGTATCCCGGCGGGTACTTTATTTGGTCATACCAGCCTGGATAGGGTCGTCCAGTTTTAACAATTTGCCCAGCCGCTTCATTCGCCTGGTGAACGTATCTGCTGAGCGATGTAATCATCCAGGGCAGCTTTGGAGATTGTCTCCTCCTTG
Organism: Agapanthus africanus; assembly: GCA_030015575.1. Taxonomy (NCBI): domain Eukaryota; kingdom Viridiplantae; phylum Streptophyta; class Magnoliopsida; order Asparagales; family Amaryllidaceae; genus Agapanthus; species Agapanthus africanus. The sequence continues at coordinate 13,666,356 of JASDDO010000022.1, forward strand.
GCTGTTGACAGAGCCGGCAGAGGATTTGATGTCTCTCCTCTATTATCTTCAATTATTACTGGAAGATCTTCGACTGGGGGATCCGGCTGGATCATCATGCCCACCATCTCTTGGAATAGAAGGGCCATTTGTTTTATATTGGCCGCTTGTTCCGCGGCCTCTTTTTCCTTCTTCTCAAGCATTCTCCGAAGGAATTCGGCATCAGTTTCCTGGTCATGGCGCTACTCCGAGGATGTTTCCGGGCTTGTTTTCGGTCCCGTAAGTGCGGCCATAGCTGTTACCATTTCTTGAAGCTTCTGTTGCTACTCTTGGGCTTTTGTCACGGATCGTGTAAGCGGTCGATGACCTGTGGAGATACGGCTATCCTCTTTTCCGGATGCCATATAGACGGTATGTACCATCATGCCCCCAGACTTGGGGCGTTTAGGCTCAGTGCCCTTGACATTTGTCGCAGACATGGGGATTTTCTCCGGCCTTCTCCTCTTATGGGCGGTCGAAGTTGAGGGGGCCGTTGTAGTGGACACCTAAGTAGCCGTCGCCTTTTGTAGCTTGACAGGATTGTTCTCTTCTCGCCGCGCTTTCATCTTTTTCTGGTGGCGGGGATAGTCTTGATCAATCACGGAGTCTTGGACCTGTCGCCAAACTTTATAAATTTTAGAGGACAGCCGCTGTTGGGGCTGCTCTAGCTTCGCCTTCGGGGCATTCTCCGCAGGTGGAGGAGATCTCTTCAGCACGGCAGTCGGAGAGTTTTTGTGCACCCTCCTTAGCGGTTCAAAGCTGTTCCCAGTTGGAACAGCAGCATCGATTTCCACCGTTGGAGCCGGCGGAGTCAGTCCAGAAGGAGAGTTGCCTCCAGCCTTCCTTACTCGGCGCCAGTGGCGACGTCGAGCGTGTCGAGCCATTGGGATTGTCTCAGGTTTAGGAGTGACTTCTTCATGCCCCCTGTGTTGGTCAGAAGTTATCGTTGTCAGCCTATTGAAGACTGACGTCCGCTGAGTGGGGATGGCCAACCTATCAAAAGTAGACTTCCGAGCAGGTGAAGCAGCCTTAACGATTTCGCCTAAAACAGGAGCTGAAACAGTCAGTCTTGTGAAGACCGACCTTTTAGCAGGAGAAGCCGCCTTGATGACTTCATGAGTAGGAATGGCTATCCGCTTTGGGATAACCCTTTCTGGTATCGCGGGCTTCTTCATGGGCCCAAATGAGCTTTGGCCCAGTCTGTCGAAGACTGAGGCCTTGGAGCTGGACGACCCGTTGAGTGGGGCCACAGTAGTTATGAGCCAGTTAAAGACCGATCTATTCGGAGCTTCTTGCAATGGTACAGGGGCGTTGAAGCTCATCGGTGGGAGCATGGTCCCGAAGAACAATCCAGTGGTGGCCTGAGTCACCTGTTCCACCGGCATAGCGAAGATGGAGGCCGCTTGGGGCCCGTAATTCACTCCTCCGGATGGGACGGAGCGAGAGTTGCAGTTAGTGCAGTTTGAAGCCATTGATCTTCTGTTTTCTACACGGAGCAAGACAGCAAATCTTAGTACCTCGAATCCACAGGAAACCATAGCAAACCGAGATGCGTTCGCGAACACGACACATGAAGTGTGGAGTGGAAAGAGGAAAAGGTTCCACCGGGCGTGCCAGAATCTGTTCCCCTCTGAAAGACGCGGCGGCGCGATAAACGTCTTGCCTTAATTTCGGGGCAGATGCTAATTGGTGCTATCCGTCCACCTCTCCGAAGATGCCAAGGTGATTTATGGTACCATGTATCGAAGGTTTAAACGGATGCGGCCGATGTAGCAAACTTCGTCAGATTCCCCCTCGTTTGAGGGGTTTTTGATTGTAGGGACGCTCTTCCCTGCAGGCGCAAGCCCCTGCAGTTAATTACGCTACCGCATCGCGGTAACAATTTTCTCCTTCTCCAGATGGTCACTTCGTGTCATGGGTGTTTATTTTGTTTGTGGTTGCCCGTGGATTGTATACAGAGACTAATTTATGTTGCCGCCCGTAGGGCATGGATTAGTCCAAATCCGTATCTTCTTAGATTTGGGTTTGGGGGTTGGGTTTAAGGATACGTTAGCCTCATTTGAGACTAAGATCAACTTAAACTTTTGGTAAGGATACGTTAGTCTAATTTCTAGACTAAGATCAACTTAACAGGATCATTTAGATCCAACAAGAGAGCATTTGGGCTCTATTGTTTAGTTTAGGGACATTGCGGTCGATTACCAGTTTAAGGACATGGTGTTCCATTGTTAGTTTAAGGACATCTCGGTCCATTGTTAGTTTTAAGACATCGCGGTCAAGGTTAAGGACATCATAGTCTGTGGATTTAAGGGCTCCACAGTCCGGTGTTAGTTTAAAGACATCACGGTCGAGGTTAAGGACATCATAGTCCGTGGATTTAAGGACCCCACAGTCCGTGAAATGTATGGTTGTCGGGACCCGTCACCTCTTTGAAGACGTTGAGGAATTACAACGACAAATATCAAAGGAGTGAAGAGATGTACCCTTGAACCAAGGTGGATTAAATGTTTTGTATCCTAGTTTAGATTCTTTATGAGCACAATAGCTCAGTTAAGTCTGAATTGAGGACTTATGGCCAATTTGGGCTAAGTCCAATCAAGTTAAAATGTTTAACATTCGTTTTGGGTTGTTAAGTATTTGTTTGGGCTTGGCCCTTTTAACAATGCAGAGAATTGATTTAAATTCTGACAATGTTTGTTTTTTATTGAGTGCTAAGAATTCATCATAGCTCTGGGGCTTATCCAAAGAACAATTTATGTTCTGCCCAAGCACACATAAAAGTATATAGCGCGCTTGGCACTAGCGACTGTCGATGAGCGCAGTGCGCTATAGTTAAAGCGCTAATGCGATTGGCGCTTTGCGCCAGATGTTAAGCACTGATGCGTTTAGCGCTTTGCGCTAAGTGAAGAGCGTAGATGCGCTTAGCGCTTTGTGCTAAATGAAGAGTGCCGATGCGCTATAATTGAAGCGTTGAGGCGCTGGGTGCTGGTGCCATATAATGAGCGCTAAGCGCTTTTAGTAATGCAGTGCACACGTGAGGAGCACGTGGTGCGCTTAACGCTAGATGAAGAGCACTAAGGCACTTTTAAATTAGGAGCGCTAAGGCTCTTCTTAGGTTAACTTTGCGCTCTGAAGATTATCTTCTTTGATAAGAGACTTTGTCTCAAGATTCCAAGAACAAAGTTCTTAACTTATAGGAGATACTTCAATCTCTTTTTGATGAAAGGCTTTGCCTTTACGGATCTGTGATCCTAAGAGAATTGAATAATTCTCCCCCTTTAAAATGAGATGTTCATGATCTCAGAAAGACAATTTGTCTTATAGATCTATGATCTGTGAAGTAAGTACTTCTTTATTTTATGATAAGATTTTTTTTATCTCTTTATAAAAGACCTTGGTCTTTATAGATCTATGATCTTTTAAGAAGAGAATTCTTCTCTTTAATTATGAGATGATTTCATCTCTTTGTTCATCACCATTCTTTTTACCTTGAAGAAAAATCTTCTTTTGCCGAGAGCTATTTCTTCTTCTTGAGATTTTTCTCAAAGTTTATGGGGGGGGGGGGGGAGGGGTTCCTCTATATAAGACTTGAAGTCTGGGGGCCTTTATATAGGGCAAGATGGTTTGTTCAATCAGTTAAAGAGATATTTTCTCCAATTTATTTGGGGAATTTCCCATCGTTGGATCTTTGATCCAAGGACTTCTGATTTACAGAAGGCAATCTTCTTGTTTTTAACAAGATTAGAAAATCTTTCCATACAGAATTTATTCTGTTATTGGTAATTTTTATTTACCATTGGATCATTGATCCAACGGTGCTCTGATTTACAGAGCACAATCTTGTTATTTGGAAAGATTTTGAGAAATCTTTCCTTAACAGAATTTAATTCTGGTTAATTAATGATTTATCATTATTATTATATTTTTGATCTAACGGTGGGGAGCTTTTAGTTCCAGCGCTAGCGCTTATGCGCCCTGCCCATAGTGCGCTACTTGGAGCGCAACGCTCTTAGCGCTAGCGCGCACGTGCTTTGCACGTGATGCGCTACTTGGAGCGCAGCGCATCTAGTGCTAGCGCCTATGCGCTTTGTACGGGGTGCGCTAGTTATAGCGCAACGCTTTTTTATAAAAGTGCAGTTTTAGTTCAAATTTTGAATTCTGAACAGAGTTTTGCTCTAATTGAGGAAACAGTATATTTTCTAAAAGTGAAATTTCTACTAAGTAGAACCTAGTTTTGAAATATTGGAATTGTTTTGTATTGAAATGGTACTTTCATGTAATTGTGATTCTTTTGATTTAGAAAAAAAATGGAATATTTATATAATATATTTAAAATAGATCTTTTGATAATATTCATATATATATTTATTAAAATAAATTTTATTTATTTTGTAGAAATCTCATTTTCTTAAAAATTGCATTAATAATTCCATCGAGATCGAATGCTCCTTTCGAAGGTCAGCATCTCGCTCCACTAGGCCCGAGAACGTACGATAACCCGCACCATCCCGATCGGGGTTCCCCAAGATGGGTTGTTGAGGTGCAACTGCAAGGAATTAGATAACACTCCTTTTAAAGAAAACGATTTTGTAATAGTTTATGGTATTTTTTTGTAACTCGTAATATTCCCAAAAATATTGTCCAAAAGTAAATCTTGCTATGTCTAATATGTGTGTTGTGATGAGGTAGGTCTTTACCTCATGAGTTTTCTAAATGTAATACAAGGAAATATGTGATTTATGTCGAAATGTAAAGTGTATGGTATTTTACCGTATAAATGCGATAAAAGTTGCATAAAAGATTCTTTTGAGATGAAACTTGTTCTAATATGTTTATTTAGGTTTATTAAACATTATATGAGAGTATTGTATTTTATGGTTTAATAAAAATAGAATTTTTCAAGGAAAAACGAAACAGAAGTCGGATTAACTCCGCTTCCGTCGAGTTTTAAAAATGAAAGTTTTTAGAATAGAAAAAGAGAGGGGGAGAGGGGACTTACTGGCTACAAGGATAGAGGAGACGTATGGTATGTTTGGGAAAGCGTCGGGGCGTCATTTCGTCGCCGGAATCTCTTCGGAATTTCACCCTTTGCTAACTCCACTTGCACAACTTGAGACTTGAGAATTTTTGATAGTTTTTGTAATGAAATTCTGAGTGAGGAGGGGGAAAATGGATTGTGGTATTTATAGGAAAAATTAAGGTTTTTTGAGAGTTAAAGAACGTATTAAAAATTGGATTAAAGGTGATTTAATATTCTCTGGATGAATGTAGAGAATTCAAACGATATAAGGGAACTGGGGTAGGACAAGGGGTGCCGGGGAATTTTTTTTAGGGAGCATCCCCTACGGGGGGCCCGGCGGTGCCGGTATTTAGGCTAATCTCACTGGTCTTTCCCCGGTGGTGGGGCTTGGATCTTTGGCTGCGTGTCCCTCTCGCTTCATATACCCCAGTGCACATGTTTGATTATTCTTTAACTCATCATATTACGTGTAGTGCACATGTAAACCCTTGGGATACTAAAAGATTAAAAGAAAAATTAATAAAAAGATAATGTGGCTGGGGGGATTCGATCACAGGGGCTATGTCACAGCAGTGCAAGGTTTTACCAATGAGCTACAAGTGTTTTCATGCCGTTAAAAAACAAAACAAATACTTATAGTATACACAGGATTGCAAATACTCCATTTGTACATTAACTTTTAAACAATTTTCTGTACATTGAAATTGGAGTTGTTACACCTTGGTTGCACGAGTACAACGTCATCTCTTCTACACAACATCAGTGTGTGAAGTATTTCAAAAATGGCCTCGAGTACATAGTCACGGGGGAGCTAAATCCATTCTCCGTGAATGAAGTCCAAAAATATGAAGACATAAAGTACTTCCTACCAGACTTCGAAGACATGGAAAGATGCCATAAGCCGGAGAATAAACAAAAGGCCGTCGCCACCATCTCGGTCTTTGGGAGTGACACTGATGAAGATGAGGAAATAGTCTACTCAGGACAACCTTGGTGTAACAAGCCTGGGTCATTTAATCATGTTCTGGTCTTTGGCAGTGACTCTGAGGACAAAGTCAACGCCGTGTTCTCCACTCGCCCATCAGCACAAAACATTGCTGGAGCCGATCAGAGTTTGCAAATCACCATGGTTCCACCATGGCATTATAAAGAACTGGATGCACTTGATATATACATCGTACAAGAGCTGCAGACTTTCTACGTCCCTTGCAGGCGAAGAGGTGAAAAGACGATCCTCTTCTATTAATCTACGGAGACCAAAGTGGGAAAAGAAGTCTGACATGGTGCCGATTTTGCGCTTGACGGGCTTCAACCAATCCGTTTGCCCAAATATTATGCAGAGGGATTGAAAATACTATTAAGATGCCAAGGCATACCCTTTAAAAAACCGCTCGATAAGACCAGTTCTACAAAAATTTGGGACATCCCAGGGACTCAGCGAAAGATGCCGAATGGGAGAATGGAGACGATTGGGATTGGATACGTTCGGTCAAATAAACAAGAGTGATTCTACAATTGCCACGTCATAAATGGCTTCGGTAAAGATAGGAGCGTTTTTCTAAATGGTCATAACATTGAACCAGAGAGAGATCACACCATAGGGACGTCAATTCTGTCATTCGAGGAGCAGGTTTCCAAGATAATAAGTGAAGCCGGTCAAAAGGTTCGGGATGACTACAACCGCGAAATGGCTATTTACGAAAAGGCCAGGACTTAGCATTTCATTCAGCAGCCCGCGGAAAAGGAAAATTACGATGCCCTTCACCCCCAGCCCGTTGTGCGCTCTCGTGGAAAATGACCTACGCAGAGGCAACAATAAGGTGAAGAATGAGTATGACGTTCGAAAATAGTAAAGCGGATCCAAGAAGCCACGCGATCAAGAAAAAGTCAGCTAGAATCCATCGCTGATGAAGAAGATGTGTCGGGAATACTCTTTCCCTCAAGACAAGACAAGGAAAATATTCAACCTTATCATGAAGTATCAAATGATGACGGTACCGGAGCCTCGGTACCTGAACAAGTAAATGAGGTCCATCACCCGGATTATTGCTCCTACCGTCAAGCAATAGGTCATCCCCTTAAAGATTTCTTTACCTTCAAAGACTGGGTCGAACACCAATATCAGCAAGACAAGTTCGCTCTGTCCGACAGCTGGAGGGTAACCCCACCACGAAAGCATGAGCCAAAAGAAACCTATATCGCGAGAGTAGAACCAGATCAACATTGGTCTTGGAAATGAACTCGTACCTGCCACATGATCACACTCTCAAATGAGGGAGAGCTGTGACTGCTTCGAATGCTTCGCAAATGAGGACGAGGAGGAGGTGATCTCAGAGTTTCCACTGGGGCCAAAAGAACTGAAAGATAGGATACACACCACGGCGGATAACTTCACAAAAATTGACTTAGGGATGGAAAACGATCCAAGGCCAATATTTGTCAGTGAGCTGTTGTCTAAAAAACAGGTGGCTACCCTAAAGTATGTGCTTATTCAATATAAAGACTACTTTGAATGGAATTATTCCGAGATACCGGGACTAGATCCAGAAATAGCGGTACATAAACTGCTATATCGCCTGACGTTAAGCCAGTCAAGCAAGCGCCAAGGAGAATGCGGCTCGAACTTGAGATGAGTATCAATGCCGAAGTCAAGAAACTAATTGACTCTAGTTTCATCCAAGAAGTTCAATACCCCGACTGAATTGCCAACATTGTTCCGGTGATGAAGAAAAATGGGATAGTGTGCATCTGCGCGGACTTCCGGGACCTTAACAAAGCTTGCCTAAAGGATGACTTCCCAGTGTCTGTTACCAAGCTAATGATCGATAACACATCCACTCATGAGGTCTTCTCCTTCATGGATGGATCCTCAGGATACAACCAAATAAAGATGCATCCTGAAGATCAAAAGCATACCGCCTTCCGGACTCTGTTGGGTATTTTGCTACAAGGTGATGCCTTTCGGTCTGAAGAACGCTGGCGCTATCTACAAGAGGGCCATGACGAAAACTATCGATGACCTCATACATGAGACTGTCAAATACTATATTGACGACCTTGTGGTGAAAAGAAAATCGTACGAGGAGCATTGGGAGCATCTAAAAATAGTGTTCCAGCGTCTTCGGAAATACAATCTAAAGATGAATCATCTGAAATGCGCGTTTGGAGTCTTCTCAGGAAAATTCCTGGAATTCATCATCCGACACCGAGGCATCGAAATAGACCCATCAAAGATCAAGGTGATTATGTAAATGCCCACGCCAAGAACTCTCAAACAATTGCGGTCTCTCCAAGGGAAGCTCGCGTATATCCGGCGGTTCATAGCCAACCTCTCCGGAAAATATCGTCCCTACAATCACCTGATGAAGAAGGGGACCCCGTTTATTTGCGATCGTAAATGCTAAATTGCACTGGACGAGATCAAACAATACATGCAGAATCCGTCGGTGTTGACCGCTCCGATCATGGAAAAGCCCCTCATTCTTTACACAACGGCCCTGGAAGGTTCTTTAGGCACGTTATGGGCACAGGAGAACGACCAAGGGAAAGAGAGAGCTCTTTACTATTTGAGTTGAGTTCTCCTAGGGGCAGAAAACAACTACTCCCCTATCGAAAAGCACTGTTTGGCACTGATCTTCGCAATACTGAAGCTCAGGCACTATGCCTTGGCACATGAAGTCCATCTCATATCAAAAATGGATCCTCTCAAATATCTGATGTCGAGAGACATATTAACAGGAAGGCTTTCCAAATGGGCCCTCCTCTTGATGGAGTTCTCGATAACGTATCGACCCCTGAAGGTTGTGAAAGGTCAGGTCATCACTGACTTTCTCGCTGAACATCCAATACTAGCTGAATCTCCCTTAAATTGCGAATTGCCGAATGAACATGCGTTTGATACAATCGAAGGGGAAATGGAAGAAAATAATTTCTAATGGAAACTCTACTTTGATGGACTATCTTCCATGAAGCAGCGGAAGCATAACACTCCTATAATCAAAGCCAGGGTAGGCCTCATCTTTGTGACTCTGCAAGGAGGAATAATGCGTTTCGCCATTTCCTTAACAGAGTCAAGAACAAAAAACGAGACTGAATATGAAGTTTTGATAGGTGGTCTTGAGATCGCTGTCAATATGGGAATCGAAAACCTCCTCATATACGGAGACTCCCAGCTGGTCGTTAGCCAAGTAAATGGTGACTATCAGACGTACAAATCAGAGCTGATAAAATATGGTAGGAGAGTGCAGCAAATGCTGACATAAATCCCCACCTACATCCTGGAAAGCATACCGCGCACGGAGAACAACAAAGCGGATGCATTAGCCAAGCTTGCTAAGGAGCTGGCTGACGAAGATCTCGATGACGTAAGGATCATTGTGCAAAGCCATCGGGTTCTCGCGCCAGCAGAAATATCTTCAGAGGATTCAATGGAGCCATATAAAGGAAATGAAATGACTAAACAAGCGGCCCTCCAATAAAAGACAAAGAAGAGGCCAAGGATTGGAGGGAAGTCTTCATAGACAACTTCAAATCCCATCGAACGCCTGAAAACGCGTCATCAAGACATCAGCTCATGAAGTGAGCTTTGTCTTTCGCTTTCGTCAATAATACTCTATATAAGAGATCATTCGACTTTCTATGGCTGAGATGCCCGGGACCAGAAGAATCAAAAAGAGCCGTTCAAGAAACCCACGACGGACTCTGCGGGTCTCATCAAGTCGGACCAAAGATGAAGCTGAAGATCAAAAGAATGGGTTACTATTGGCCCACAATGATTCAGGACTGTCTCGAATATGCGAAATAGTGTCACTCATGCCAAATTCACGAGGACTTCATTTACCAGCATCCAAATCCGCTACACTCAACAGTAGCTAGCTGGGCGTTCGAAATGTGGGGAACCGATATAATTGGCCCCATTGAACCAGGGTCATCCAAAGGACACCGGTTCATACTGGAAACGACTGACTACTTTTCTATGTGGGCAGAAGCAGTACCGCTAAGGGAAGTGAAAATGGAGAACATCCTCCATTTCTTCAAGACGCATGTTACTACCGGTTCGGCACTCCGCGACGAATAATCTCGGATAACAGACCAGCCTACAGGAGCCATAAAATCAGTCGCTTCGTAGAACAACATAAAATAGACTGGAGATACTCTTCAGTCTATAATCCTTGTGCCAATGGTCTAGCTGAATCTTTCAGAAAGACCTTGACGAAGATCGTAAAGAAAACGGTGTCCAGAAATAAAAAGGACTGGTACGAAAGGCTGCACGAAGCTCTTTGGGCGTACCGGGAGACATTCAAAACATCCACGAATACGACCCCATATACGTTAGTGTTCGGCATGGAAGCAATGCTCCTTTTGCAAATAGAGCTCCCTTCTCTCCGGGTAGCGGTTCAATACAGACTGACAGATGACGAAAATGCCCATCTTCGGCTTAAGGAGCTCGACGCCCTCGATGAAACTCGCATCATGACGCAACAAAAGCTAGAAGCTTACAAAGCAAGGATGACGCGCTCATACGAAAGACTGACTAGGCCGAGAACATACCGTCAAGGCAAACTCGTGCTAGTCGTCAAAAGACCTATGATCTCCAGTCGTGCAAAATGGGGGAAATTCGAGCCAAACTATGAAGGTCTTTACATCATAGATAAGGTCTATCAAGGTGGGGCCTATTTGCTCATGGATATGCATGGCGAAAGACCTTTCAGGCTAATTAACGGCTGGTTCCTCAAGAAATACCACGCTTGACGAGTCACGACTTAGGTCAATGATATATGACAATGCTCGTGTCCGCTCGCTATCTTCCCGAGTCAAGACTCTAAATGGTATTTGGAAAAGCTTCACCCCAAAGATGGTGAGCAATGGACCGAAATGTCCCTAAACTATTACTCCACCTCAAACATGGCGCATCGTCCCAAATACGGCGACATCTTCTCTTGGGATTTATATTGCAATCAAAGCTCCAACGGCAAAGACTGCAACCCAAGTTAAAAAAACAGTATGTCAGCGAAATGAGCATGGATGAAAACCCGAAAGGATGCCGTGAGTAAAAAAAGCAGGGCTACCGGTGAGCTTGTGAAAACCTGAAAGGGCATAATCTCGTAAAATTTTCACTTACGAGATCCTTTCGACTTGTAAGGAGAACTCTCCCTATAAGACCCTCACGGCTCATAGGATTGAAAAGCCTTAAGCTATAGGGACCTAGACCTGTTCTTAAGACGTCGTATCCTTCAAGTTGCCCTACAGACGGTCCAATATTGGCCCTTGTATACAATCCACGGGCACAAATAAACGTTTACCCCCACAAAGTTCCACTAATGGAAAGGAATATCCTTATATGGTGAACGACACTTATAAGTCCTCTCGACTTGTAAGCAGAAAACACTTTTGTAAGATCCTTACGACTTGCGAGATAAAATATTACTTAGGAGTCCTCACGACTTCTAGGGAGAACCTACACCTACGGGGTCCTGTCGACTCGCATGGAGAAAACCCTTTATGAGACCCTTACGGCTCATAGAGTCAAAAAGCCTTAGTCGACAGGACCTTAACCCTGTTTGCTAAGCCATCTTTGTTCAAATCTACAAAGGCAAATGATAATTCGCTCTTGACGATATTCCAGTCGCAGCGATACTGATGCCTGAACAGGTGTCAATTTTCAAGTCTTTTCGCAGCAAATGATGATTCTCTCCTGGCAATGTTCCAGTCGCAGTGATACTGATGCCAGAATTGGCATCAGATCTCACGTTCCATACTCACAACAAAAAATAGCGAGAAAAAAATGCATATAAAATAGCCAAAATGTTTGGGCAACTCGCAATAAAATGTAGCGAGTAAAAATAAATAAATAAATAGCCGAAATGATTGGGCACCGCGATAAAAAGCCGAAATGTTTGGGCAATCCCGACTTTCGCAATATAAAAAGATGAAATGATAGAGCATCGTGAAAAGAAATGAAAAAAGATGACGAAACTTTTGCCCTGCAGGTGAGTCTACACAGACCCCTGTATACAATCCATGGGCACAAACGAAAAAGGGAATCATATTTTCCCACCAGGCTCCATCAAAGGGAGAGCCAGATCTTGACGGTGACAATCACAGTCAAGAAGTCCATGCGGCGTTCCTTCTCCCTCCAGCAGGATGCAGACACAACGTCAACAAAGACCCAAGGGTCAAAACAAAACGGAGCCATGGCAAAGTCCCTAGTTCTAGGTCCTAATGGTTGACAAAACTTAGAGACCATCTCGACATTCGTCTCGTTACAGCAGACGTAAGTCAACAACGTCGTTTCTTCTCACTCCAGTAGCATGCAGACGCAATGTCAACAAACGAACCCAGGGTCCCAAAAAACGGAGCCATGGCAAAGTCCCTAGTTTCGGGTCCCAACGGTTTACAAACAACCTAGAGACCACCTCGAAACTCGTCTCGTTATAGCAGATGCAGTGTCCACAACGGCGTTCCCTCTCACTCCAGCAGGATGTAGACGCGACGTCAACAAAGACCCCAGGGTTGAAACAAAACGGAGCCATGGTAAAGTCCCTAGTTCCAGGTTCCAACGGTTCACAAGAAACCTAGAAACCACCTCGACATTCGTCTCGTTATAGCAGACGCAATGTCAACAACGAAATTTCTTCTCACTCCGGCAGGATGCAGACGCAACTTCAACAAACGACCCTAGGGTCAAAACAAAATGGAGCCATGGCAAAGTCCCTAGTTCCAAGTCTCGACGGTTCACAAATAACCTAGAGACCACCTCGACATTCGTCTCATTACAGCAGACGCAGTATCAACAAATGAAGCGAAGACCAAATTCCTAGCTTCAGGGTCTTGACGGCAACTCAAATAAAGCCCGAAAGACTATCGGAGATCATCCCAAACCAGCGCGGAGTGGTTGTGACTCATCAGGGCTCTCAAACTGAGCCTAACCTCAAGTAAAAAGTGGCATGGCAAAATTCCTAATGCTTGCTTTCTCAACGGTAATATGGCCTAAGGAGATTACTTGAAGACGTCTTGTCCAGCCCCCGAAAGGATCAGAGACACGACAGTCGCAGGGCTACTCGAACAGCAGCATAAAGTCTACACATCGGGGAATGCATCATTCAACGTGACGGTACCACGGAATAAAACCTTAGTACCACAGACCCTAACGGACCTATGTCCTAAAGAGCAGGAGTTAACTGTAACGTTAGGACAAGTTTGCCTACAAGCCCAAGGGAAGCAAACTAAACAAGTTCCGGAATGAGTTCATAAACTAGAGACTCCGAAATGAGTGAATAAACTACAAGCTCCGGAATGAGTTCATAAACTAGAGACTCCGAAATGAGTGAATAAACTACAAACTCCGGAATGAGTTCATAAACTAAAGACTCCGAAATGAGTGAATAAACTACAAGCTCCAGAATGAGTTCATAAACTAGAGACTCTGGAATGAGTGAATAAACTACCAAATCAGAAATGAGTATATAAACTACTTCACACTAAATCAAGACAACGAAGAAAAGAGAATTGCCTGTATGAAATAAAATATGTTTTTTATTCATGAATTTAAGTGAATACGAGATACATTTCATTCAAGAATCAAAATGAATATATGTTATTCATGAATCAGAATGTATAAAAAATTACATTAGTACAAGAAGGGGGTGCGGTGACACTTATTAAGGAGGAGACGTTTTCAACAAACTGACAAACCACTCGTGCGCTCCCCTCAAATCCTCCTCGCGATCAGCTACGGCAGCCAGCTCCGCTTCAATTTGAGGTCGTTGTTGCAATTATGATGAAAGCTTCTCAGCAACTTCCCATTTGACAGCTTTGCAACTTTGCTTAACCCGCTCAGCGAAATCAAGCTTCTGCCTTAGCACCAGCCCGTCAGAAATACATCGCTAGAGGTTTTCAAAAATAGCCTTCAGCTACGCAGCATTCACTTCAATCTGGGCACGCAATTGGATAGATTAGCTGGAAGCTGCCTCATGCTCCTTTCGCCTCAGGGATGCCTATTGTTCAAAATATCGAATGAAAGATACACACTGCGCGATCCACACGGTTCGCTGAGATTTAAAAGTTAACACTTCAAGAGCGAGGCGCTTAAGCTCAATCTCATACAGACAAGCCTCGATCTTCCTGCAATAATCAACCCAAGAACCGACGAGATCTTCGCTGTGGAAATTTGCGAGCGTCGCCAGCATTGGATTGACTTCGTCGGCAAAATCCGTAGCATTGGTGAGAGCCTCAGCGTCAAGATCCTCGATAAACTCGCTTAACGTTCGTCGGCTATTCACTGCGCCCCTGGAGGATGGACGTTTAGCGAAGGGCCCCGTGGGCATGGGAATGCGGGACTCAAAAGGAGCTGAAGCCGGTGTAATCGCTGCAAAATAAATTATGGTCAGATTTCAACTTAAAAGACAAAGAAAACACCTGACAGACGAGATCTACCGTACCTACTGTTGAAGGCGGCAAAACAGGGAGCACCGGAGGCGTGGCTACTCTGTCTCTTTCTCCTCCGAGCCGTGGTACTGAGGTCAGTATAAGGAAGGCTTAACAAAAAGAAGTATACTCATAAAAGGAAAAAACACTATGTGAATAATATACTGATCAATACTGGAAGGTGGAACGACTTTCGATTGAAAGGAAAAATGCGGGTTCAGCACCTGGTATGAATGGTCGAAAAGTACTCCTGCAGAGTCGTGACAATATATATGTCACGCCCCGCTTCCCAGAGTACGCAGGATTGGGCACGTGACATAGCCAACCATGCTACCTGTGGGTAGGAAGTATCCATCCACAGTCACATTACGGTTGTAAGGATATTAAGAACAAGATAATGAACTAATCTAACACATGTCCAAATCCATAATAACAAGAATCAATAAACAATGAGTGCGGAAGCAAATGATCCAATACAATAAATAAACAGTACGTCCCATAATGCGGGCTCACATCTGAAATGGAATGAAATGAAATAAACTAATCACTACCATACTCACAGATCAGCCTACTGACTGAAGTGCTCCTGCTCGGTCGTCGACAGTGGTACAGGATCTGGGCCATGCAAAACCCAGACGTCAGCTCGTCATGTCAACCAAATAATATAACATAAACATGGTAATAAGCAATGCAGGTATGAACATGAATAAAGCAGTACTAAGAAATAACAGAGCAGGGTAATGTGCAGTGGTGACTAAACTGTCCTATCAGGTTTCTGTTCTATAGTCTTTGAAATCAATTGATGAATCGTCGATGTAACTCAATAGTATCCCGTGCGTGCCCGGGACCACGGTCAAGGTCCTCGGGGCTGAATCCGAGACGTGCCGCTAAGCAGTAAAAATAGGTAGTAGGATGGACGAGTGATGTCAGCATCATCACTCCCGGACTGGCCAAGCCCGTAAGACTGATCAGAACAAGTATCGAACTGTTGAGTTACAAGTCGGTTTCACCTTTGATTTCCCCATACCCCCAAGTTATGTATGTCAGGTCAGGTATTCAGTAGTCAAGGATTAATGCCAACACAAAATCAGGTAAAAGTAGGTCTGTCTGGATAGACAGCAGGAATGGTCAGGTTTGTCGGCATTAGGCATGAAATCAGGTAACAGGTCAGGTCACGTTTCAACAGGTTGAGTCGATATGTACAGGGTGTCATGTCCGGTGTATCAGTACATGTGTCAGGTGCATCAAGATCGGTCAATATGTAGTGCAATCAAATGTATGCTGATAACAGGTATAGTAACGAATAAGGAACAACAGCAGGAACAGTAAATAACAATATTAATCCATGTAAACACAGTGATGCTTTGTATTCTCTTATTAACAGGTTCAAGCACCCTTGGGGTGCAATAATCACGGTGTAGTGCAATATTAATAACAGCAGGCAATAAAGATATAAGTATGCGACTATTATCCTCTAAATAGTAAAATGATTAGCAGGTTGTTGTTATTAAGGTTATGGTGGCAAAATACGATTTAGGTGGCGGTATTATAATGTACATCATATTTCGTCCAATGAGATAAGTAGCAATACTAGTTAATATAGCAGATTTGTGAGTCAAACATTTAATTAGTTTAACGTAGCATGTAGCAAGAAATCTTGTCTCAGAACAAGGGTCGAGATGCAGGCGGCCTGATGCATATGTCACGATACGGCGTGTGAAACGGCACGACACGGTACTGGGTCTAGTCGCGATCTGCTGCGCGGTCTGGTGCGCGATACGAACGCGATCTGCGGCGCGGTCTGGTGCGCGATACGGACGCGATCTGCTACGCGATCTGGTGCACGGTCTGGGCGCGATACGGTCACGATCTGCAGCGCTATCTGGTGCACGGTACGGACGCGATCCGGTGTACACCCAAACGGCGAACAGCGGGACCACACGGACTGGAGTACTTCGCTGGAGCGTCGGGTCCAAACGACGGCACGGCCGGAATCCGGCAAAAGTCAAACGACGACAAGTTAGCAACCAAACGATAAACGTAAACAAGACCAGCGAGGGGGTTCTAGCACTAACGGAAGTTAAAGAGATTCTTACAGGGAAGCACCAGGGGCAACCACGATGGGCTCGACGGCGATGGGGCGCCGGCGAGGCGGCGATGGGGCGCCGGCGAGGCAGCGACGGCGATGCAGCAAAGGCTGGAAAGCTTCCTGGTTCTCTGGAAGAGGTGGTGCGGTGAGTATGGGGTTTGCTGGCCTGCTCTGGTGATCGAGGGAAGACGGAGGCGGTCGGAGGTGGCTCTGGCGACGACGGCGAGGACCGACGGCACGTTTTCCAGCGACCCGGGGTTGGTGCTAGGGTCGGCTCGGGTTCTGTGGTCCGGCGAGGGGAGAAGGAAGGCGACGACGAGGTCGGGACGAGGAGGAAGAGAGGAGGATTTGGGTGTCGTCGGCAATGGGAGGCGGCGGCGGCGGCGACGAGGTCTGTGGCTGGTGATGGCGTCGGGGTTGGGTGCAGGCGCGGAAAGAGGCGGAGGAAGGAGGTAGGAGGGTGCGGCTAGGCTGAGGAGGTGTTGACGGCGATGGCGAGGTCGCGGTGGGGCCGGCGGCGAGGTCACGAGGAGGCTAGGGTTAGGGTTCGGGGTTCACGCGAAAGTTTTCCTCGTGTGAGGAAGAAGGGTGAACAGTGGGGGTTTTATATATAGGAAGAGAGAGAGAGAGGTTAGGATTGGGGAGAGAGTGAGAGATTTGATGAGGAGAGATAGAGAGAGAGTGGGAAAAGGTGGGGCCCACGAGGTGATTACGAGCTCGTGATTGGCCAGGGAAAGATTTGGAAAAGGTTTAAAGGATTTAATTGGTTAAAATAACGCAACAGTTAAGGTGAAAGTATATATATTATAGTTTATAATATTTAATTAAATTGGGATTTTGGCGCTAAATGAAACATTTCCAAATCGCGCCCGGGTTGCGCCCAAATGCTCCAAATTCAAATTATAGGATTTTAAGCGAGTTCCAAATTTTGAAAAGAGGTGTCAAATGATTAAAATGCATGCCCCCAAGTCGGACACTTGCACGCGCGCGTAGTCGTCCAAACTTACCCGTTTCACCGAACGGGACGAAATCTCGACATGCGGACGCTACCACGTGACTAGTGGCGACGAGTAGGCCAACATGGATATTTTAAATTTCATTTTTGGTGTTAAAATTTGTTATGTGCCAAAATGACTTAACCGGTTAAAATTTAGCAATAAGCACCCGACCATCAGGATAATCGAAATGAGCAATGTATAACACTCAACTAGAACCAGGAATAGTACTATTGGGCTCGGGTGTTACATCATACCCAACTACAAAAAGAATTTCGTCCTCGAAATTCCAAGAATACAAGATAGCTAACTACAGAAAAAGGTGAGGAAAATTTCTGCCGGATCTCGTCTTCTCGCTCCCAAGTGGATTCTCCATGCGATCGATTTCCCCAAGAAACTAGCACAAGAGGGATAACCTTGTTCTTAAAACCTTTTTTCTTCGATCCTTGATTTCAACTGGTCGCTCCTCAAAAGTTAGGTCCTCCCGCACAGTCAACTCCGAATGATCCAAGACGTGAGTCTCATCTCGGACATACCTCCGTAGTTGAGATACACGAAACACATCGTGCACTCCTGCCAATGACCGTGGTAACGCCAAACGGTACGCTACCCCTCCATCATGCTCCAATATCTCGAAGGGTCCAACGAATCGAGGACTAAGCTTTCCCCGACTTCCAAAGCGAATCACCCTTCTAGTCAGTGATATCTTCAGGACTACCAAATCACCCACGGTGAACTCTAGAGGCCTTCTTGACGTGTCAGCCCAACTTTTCTGTCTGTCTTGAGCTGCCTTCATATGCTTCCTGATTGTATTCACCTTCTCGACTGTCTGTACTACCAAATCTGGTCCTAGCAACCTTCGTTCACCAACATCATCCCAACAAACAGGTGAACGGCACTTACGACCATACAACGCTTCAAACGGAGCCATCTGAATTGTCGCTTGGAAGCTATTGTTGTACGAAACTCCACCAGGTGTAGATGATCCTCCCAAGAACCTTTGAAGTCCAACATGCAAGCCCTCAACATATCTTCAAGGGTCTGGATCGTTCTCTCCGATTGTCCATCAGTCTGAGGATGATAAGCTGTGCTAAATTTCAATCGAGTCCCCAAACTTTCTTGTAAACTCCTCCAAAAGTGCGACAAGAACCGAGTGTCCCGATCGGACACGATGCTTACCGGTACTCCATGCAATCTCACAATCTCCTGCATGTACCGCTCTGCCAAAGTCTCTGTCGATTGACCAACCCGAAAAGGAATAAAGTGAGCTGACTTGGTCAACCGATCGACAATCACCCATACTGCATTGTTGCCATTTGGACTCCGCGGTAAAGCCGTCACGAAATCCATGGTTATATGTTCCCACTTCCACTGAGGAATCGGAAGTGGTTGCAACAAACCGGCAACCCTTTGGTGTTCCGCCTTGACTTGCTGACACACCAAGCACTTAGCCACGAAGCGAGCAATTTCCCGTTTCATACCTTCCCACCAGAAGTGCTGTCGAATATCTCGGTACATCTTTGTCCCTCTTGGATGTACAGAGTAAGCTGAACTGTGTGCCTCCTTCATAAGCTCTTAACGCACATCTCCTTTTGGCACACACACACGGTTACCATATCTCAACGAACCGTCTTCATGGATCAGTAAATCGGTTCGTAGTCCGGCTTCAACCTGCCCTCGAAACTTTTGCAGTCTAGGATCCTGCGATTGTGACGCTTTAATCTTCTCAACCAAGGACGACTGTACTTGCAACTGCATCCACTGTCCCGTAGCATGTGGTAGCACAACCTCCAAGTCAAATCTCCGAAAATCCGCAATGATCTCTCTTTGTGCGGCCAATATCTGAATTGCTGGTAACCGACTTAGCGCATCTGGCACGACGTTAACTTTTCCCGGATGGTACTTAAGGTCAAGGTCGTAGTCAGCCATCAACTCCAACCATCTGCGTTGCCTCATGTTCAACTCCTTCTGAGTGAACACATACTTCAAACTCTTGTGATCTGTAAAGACTTTGACTCTCTCGCCCAAAAGATAATGTTTCCAGATCTTCAAGGCAAAGATCACGGCCGCAAGCTCCAAGTCATGAGTCGGATAATTCTTCTCATGAGTCTTCAGTTGTCTCGATGCGTAAGCCACGACCTTCCCATTCTGCATTAAAACACATCCCAATCCTTTTTCCAGATGCGTCGCTGTGAATCACCAGTCCTCCTGAATTATCCGGTACAGTTAGGATCAGGGCGGTTATCAACTTCTGTTTCAACACCTCGAAGGCCAATGCACATCCATTCGTCCAAACAAACGGTACCTCCTTGCGCGTGAGCTTGGTTAACGGCTCAGCTACACGAGCGAAGTTCTCCACAAATCTTCTGTAGTATCCGACGAGTCCAAGGAAACTCCTTATCTCCGCAACATTCCTTGGAGTTGGCCAATCTCGAACTGCTGCAATCTTCTCGGGATCAACGGCGATTCCATCGCCCGACACGACATGCCCCAGAAACTTCACTTCTTCCAGCCAGAATTCGCACTTACTCATCTTCGCAACAATTTCTCATGTCTCAGCGTCTGCAGTGCGATCTTTAAATGCTCAGCATGCTCCTCCGGAACCTTCGAGCATACCAGCATATCGTCAAATACATCCTCAAAGTCGCGAACAAATGCCGGCTCTTCATTACTATCCACTACCATAGCCGCACGAACACTGTTTGTCGGCCTAGCCCTAAACTCGACTGGCCCGACAGAGTTGCTTCCTCCAGTGAAAGTAAACTCAGGGTGTCCGGGAATCTGGAAAATTACTTTCCTTGCCTTACAATCAATGTGTGCGTGGAAAGTGCCAAAATCCATTCCCAAGACTACTTCATAACTGCCCGTATCTATCACCAAGAAATCTGCAAAAAGCTCCCGTCCGCAAACAACAACTGAACAATCTCTACATTCCTTACTAGCTATGATTTTCCCATTCCCAGTGTGTATGTCCCAAAAACTAGACAGGGTCGTGCAGGTAATCGAGTGTGTAGTTATAAATTTGGATGACATAAGACAGTGGGATGCTCCGAAATTAAATAATGCCAATGCGGGAAAACCATGAACGAGTGAATTACCTGAAACCACTTCTCCTGATGCCTTAGCTTCCTCGGCTGTCAACGTGAACGCTCGAGCCTGGTTTGGTCCTTGAGTCGGCTGTTTCTGCCCTTGAAATGGTCCCTGCGGAGGCTTCTGTATATCATCTTTCGTGCGAGGCTTCGACGGACAAGCATTAACGGCGTGATCTGCCGTTCCACATCTAAAATAGAGTCCCAGCCTCTTACGACACTCCTTTCGCACAAGTCCGGGTATATGGCAGTAGTTACAAATCACGCTCCTTTTCCGATCACCCACAATTGTTTTCTTCATTGGTGCTACGCTGCGCCTGTTCACCGGAATACTTCTACGTACAGACGTTTGGTTCAGTGCAAATGCCGGTTCCAGCTCGGTCTGTTCCTTTAGATTCTCCAGCAATCCCCTTATCACTTTACGCCTGGCGGCTATGACCGCACGTCTTTGGTCCATCTTCAAATTCGTACCGGCCATATTCCTGGAAATCAAAGTACCCAACATTAGCATGATGATAGATTCTAGGTATAGATCAAGGCTAGAACTCCAAGATACTTAAATAGAGTACTGCATTGTAGCTATGCCGCGGTATCATAGCCCCAATTACTTAACTCCACCCAAGTCGCCTAAGTTCTAGAGATAACAAGAATTTAGGTTTTTGAGTTGACAATGCAAAGTAAGTTTGCATGTCGACATGATCCGGAAGAATGATTCAAGGATGGTAAAACTGTCAAGGTGGCAGGACATGCTTCCTAATTACGGGTATTCTGATTCGTGCATCGGGTACAATACCCAACTACAAAAAGAATCAACCCAACTAACCTATGGCTCTGATACCAAAAGAACCATGTCACGCCCCGCTTCCCAGAGTACGCAGGATTGGGCACGTGACATAGCCAACCATGCTACCTGTGGGTAGGAAGTATCCATCCACAGTCACATTACGGTTGTAAGGATATCAAGAACAAGATAATGAACTAATCTAACACATGTCCAAATCCATAATAACAAGAATCAATAAACAATGAGTGCGGAAGCAAATGATCCAATACAATAAATAAACAGTACGTCCCATAATGCGGGCTCACATCTGAAATGGAATGAAATGAAATAAACTAATCACTACCATACTCACAGATCAGCCTACTGACTGAAGTGCTCCTGCTCGGTCGTCGACAGTGGTACAGGATCTGGGCCATGCAAAACCCAGACGTCAGCGCGTCATGTCAACCAAATAATATAACATAAACATGGTAATAAGCAATGCAGGTATGAACATGAATAAAGCAGTACTAAGAAATAACAGAGCAGGGTAATGTGCAGTGGTGACTAAACTGTCCTATCAGGTTTCTGTTCTATAGTCTTTGAAATCAATTGATGAATCGTCGATGTAACTCAATAGTATCCCATGCGTGCCCGGGACCACGGTCAAGGTCCTCGGGGCTGAATCCGAGACGTGCCGCTAAGCAGTAAAAATAGGTAGTAGGATGGACGAGTGATGTCAGCATCATCACTCCCGGACTGGCCAAGCCCGTAAGACTGATCAGAACAAGTATCGAACTGTTGAGTTACAAGTCGGTTTCACCTTTGATTTCCCCATACCCCCAAGTTATGTATGTCAGGTCAGGTATTCAGTAGTCAAGGATTAATGCCAACACAAAATCAGGTAAAAGTAGGTCTGTCTGGATAGACAGCAGGAATGGTCAGGTTTGTCGGCATTAGGCATGAAATCAGGTAACAGGTCAGGTCACGTTTCAACAGGTTGAGTCGATATGTACAGGGTGTCATGTCCGGTGTATCAGTACATGTGTCAGGTGCATCAAGATCGGTCAATATGTAGTGCAATCAAATGTATGCTGATAACAGGTATAGTAACGAATAAGGAACAACAGCAGGAACAGTAAATAACAATATTAATCCATGTAAACACAGTGATGCTTTGTATTCTCTTATTAACAGGTTCAAGCACCCTTGGGGTGCAATAATCACGGTGTAGTGCAATATTAATAACAGCAGGCAATAAAGATATAAGTATGCGACTATTATCCTCTAAATAGTAAAATGATTAGCAGGTAGTTGTTATTAAGGTTATGGTGGCAAAATACGATTTAGGTGGCGGTATTATAATGTACATCATATTTCGTCCAATGAGATAAGTAGCAATACTAGTTAATATAGCAGATTTGTGAGTCAAACATTTAATTAGTTTAACGTAGCATGTAGCAAGAAATCTTGTCTCAGAACAAGGGTCGAGATGCAGGCGGCCTGATGCATATGTCACGATACGGCGTGTGAAACGGCACGACACGGTACTGGGTCTAGTCGCGATCTGCTGCGCGGTCTGGTGCGCGATACGGACGCGATCTGCGGCGCGGTCTGGTGCGCGATACGGACGCGATCTGCTGCGCGCTCTGGTGCACGGTCTGGGCGCGATACGGTCACGATCTGCAGCGCTATCTGGTGCACGGTACGGACGCGATCCGGTATACACCCAAACGGCGAACAGCGGGACCACACGGACTGGAGTACTTCGCTGGAGCGTCGGGTCCAAACGACGGCACGGCCGGAATCCGGAAAAAGTCAAACGACGACAAGTTAGCAACCAAACGATAAACGTAAACAAGACTAGCGAGGGGGTTCCAGCACTAACGGAAGTTAAAGAGATTCTTACAGGGAAGCACCAGGGGCAACCACGATGGGCTCGACGGCGATGGGGCGCCGGCGAGGCGGCGATGGGGCGCCGGCGAGGCAGCGACGGCGATGCAGCAAAGGCTGGAAAGCTTCCTGGTTCTCTGGAAGAGGTGGTGCGGTGAGTATGGGGTTTGCTGGCCTGCTCTGGTGATCGAGGGAAGACGGAGGCGGTCGGAGGTGGCTCTGGCGACGACGGCGAGGACCGACGGCACGTTTTCCAGCGACCCGGGGTTGGTGCTAGGGTCGGCTCGGGTTCTGTGGTCCGGCGAGGGGAGAAGGAAGGCGACGACGAGGTCGGGACGAGGAGGAAGAGAGGAGGATTTGGGTGTCGTCGGCAATGGGAGGCGGCGGCGGCGGCGACGAGGTCTGTGGCTGGTGATGGCGTCGGGGTTGGGTGCAGGCGCGGAAAGAGGCGGAGGAAGGAGGTAGGAGGGTGCGGCTAGGCTGAGGAGGTGTTGACGGCGATGGCGAGGTCGCGGTGGGGCCGGCGGCGAGGTCACGAGGAGGCTAGGGTTAGGGTTCGGGGTTCACGCGAAAGTTTTCCTCGTGTGAGTAAGAAGGGTGAACAGTGGGGGTTTTATATATAGGAAGAGAGAGAGAGAGGTTAGGATTGGGGAGAGAGAGAGAGATTTGATGAGGAGAGATAGAGAGAGAGTGGGAAAAGGTGGGGCCCACGAGGTGATTACGAGCTCGTGATTGGCCAGGGAAAGATTTGGAAAAGGTTTAAAGGATTTAATTGGTTAAAATAACGCAACAGTTAAGGTGAAAGTATATATATTATAGTTTATAATATTTAATTAAATTGGGATTTTGGCGCTAAATGAAACTCTTCCAAATCGCGCCCGGGTTGCGCCCAAATGCTCCAAATTCAAATTATAGGATTTTAAGCCAGTTCCAAATTTTGAAAAGAGGTGTCAAATGATTAAAATGCATGCCCCCAAGTCGGACACTTGCACGCGCGCGTAGTCGTCCAAACTTATCCGTTTCACCGAACGGGACGAAATCTCGACATGCGGACGCTACCACGCGACTAGTGGCGACGAGTAGGCCAACATGGATATTTTAAATTTCATTTTCGGTGTTAAAATTTGTTATGTGCCAAAATGACTTAACCGGTTAAAATTTAGCAATAAGCACCCGACCATCAGGATAATCGAAATGAGCAATGTATAACACTCAACTAGAACCAGGAATAGTACTATTGGGCTCGGGTGTTACATCATACCCAACTACAAAAAGAATTTCGTCCTCGAAATTCCAAGAATACAAGATAGCTAACTACAGAAAAAGGTGGGGAAAATTTCTTCCGGATCTCGTCTTCTCGCTCCCAAGTGGATTCTCCATGCGATCGATTTCCCCAAGAAACTAGCACAAGAGGGATAACCTTGTTCTTAAAACCTTTTTTCTTCGATCCTTGATTTCAACTGGTCGCTCCTCAAAAGTTAGGTCCTCCCGCACAGTCAACTCCGAATGATCCAAGACGTGAGTCTCATCTCGGACATACCTCCGTAGTTGAGATACACGAAACACATCGTGCACTCCTGCCAATGACCGTGGTAACGCCAAACGGTACGCTACCCCTCCATCATGCTCCAATATCTCGAAGGGTCCAACGAATCGAGGACTAAGCTTTCCCCGACTTCCAAAGCGAATCACCCTTCTAGTCAGTGATATCTTCAGGACTACCAAATCACCCACGGTGAACTCTAGAGGCCTTCTTGACGTGTCAGCCCAACTTTTCTGTCTGTCTTGAGCTGCCTTCATATGCTTCCTGATTGTATTCACCTTCTCGACTGTCTGTACTACCAAATCTGGTCCTAGCAACCTTCGTTCACCAACATCATCCCAACAAACAGGTGAACGGCACTTACGACCATACAACGCTTCAAACGGAGCCATCTGAATTGTCGCTTGGAAGCTATTGTTGTACGAAACTCCACCAGGTGTAGATGATCCTCCCAAGAACCTTTGAAGTCCAACATGCAAGCCCTCAACATATCTTCAAGGGTCTGGATCGTTCTCTCCGATTGTCCATCAGTCTGAGGATGATAAGCTGTGCTAAATTTCAATCGAGTCCCCAAACTTTCTTGTAAACTCCTCCAAAAGTGCGACAAGAACCGAGTGTCCCGATCGGACACGATGCTTACCGGTACTCCATGCAATCTCACAATCTCCTGCATGTACCGCTCTGCCAAAGTCTCTGTCGATTGACCAACCCGAAAAGGAATAAAGTGAGCTGACTTGGTCAACCGATCGACAATCACCCATACTGCATTGTTGCCATTTGGACTCCGCGGTAAAGCCGTCACGAAATCCATGGTTATATGTTCCCACTTCCACTGAGGAATCGGAAGTGGTTGCAACAAACCGGCAACCCTTTGGTGTTCCGCCTTGACTTGCTGACACACCAAGCACTTAGCCACGAAGCGAGCAATTTCCCGTTTCATACCTTCCCACCAGAAGTGCTGTCGAATATCTCGGTACATCTTTGTCCCTCCTGGATGTACAGAGTAAGCTGAACTGTGTGCCTCCTTCATAAGCTCTTCACGCACATCTCCTTTTGGCACACACACACGGTTACCATATCTCAACGAACCGTCTTCATGGATCAGTAAATCGGTTCGTAGTCCGGCTTCAACCTGCCCTCGAAACTTTTGCAGTCTAGGATCCTGCGATTGTGACGATTTAATCTTCTCAACCAAGGACGACTGTACTTGCAACTGCATCCACTGTCCCGTAGCATGTGGTAGCACAACCTCCAAGTCAAATCTCCGAAAATCCGCAATGATCTCTCTTTGTGCGGTCAATATCTGAATTGCTGGTAACCGACTTAGCGCATCTGGCACGACGTTAACTTTTCCCGGATGGTACTTAAGGTCAAGGTCGTAGTCAGCCATCAGCTCCAACCATCTGCGTTGCCTCATGTTCAACTCCTTCTGAGTGAACACATACTTCAAACTCTTGTGATCTGTAAAGACTTTGACTCTCTCGCCCAAAAGATAATGTTTCCAGATCTTCAAGGCAAAGATCACGGCCGCAAGCTCCAAGTCATGAGTCGGATAATTCTTCTCATGAGTCTTCAGTTGTCTCGATGCGTAAGCCACGACCTTCCCATTCTGCATTAAAACACATCCCAATCCTTTTTCCAGATGCGTCGCTGTGAATCACCAGTCCTCCTGAATTATCCGGTACAGTTAGGATCGGGGCGGTTATCAACTTCTGTTTCAACACCTCGAAGGCCAATGCACATCCATTCGTCCAAACAAACGGTACCTCCTTGCGCGTGAGCTTGGTTAACGGCTCAGCTACACGAGCGAAGTTCTCCACAAATCTTCTGTAGTATCCGACGAGTCCAAGGAAACTCCTTATCTCCGCAACATTCCTTGGAGTTGGCCAATCTCGAACTGCTGCAATCTTCTCGGGATCAACGGCGATTCCATCGCCCGACACGACATGCCCCAGAAACTTCACTTCTTCCAGCCAGAATTCGCACTTACTCATCTTCGCAACAATTTCTCATGTCTCAGCGTCTGCAGTGCGATCTTTAAATGCTCAGCATGCTCCTCCGGAACCTTCGAGCATACCAGCATATCGTCAAATACATCCTCAAAGTCGCGAACAAATGCCGGCTCTTCATTACTATCCACTACCATAGCCGCACGAACACACTGTTTGTCGGCCTAGCCCTAAACTCGACTGGCCCGACAGAGTTGCTTCCTCCAGTGAAAGTAAACTCAGGGTGTCCGGGAATCTGGAAAATTACTTTCCTTGCCTTACAATCAATGTGTGCGTGGAAAGTGCCAAAATCCATTCCCAAGACTACTTCATAACTGCCCGTATCTATCACCAAGAAATCTGCAAAAAGCTCCCGTCCGCAAACAACAACTGAACAATCTCTACATTCCTTACTAGCTATGATTTTCCCATTCCCAGTGTGTATGTCCCAAAAACTAGACAGGGTCGTGCAGGTAATCGAGTGTGTAGTTATAAATTTGGATGACATAAGACAGTGGGATGCTCCGAAATTAAATAATGCCAATGCGGGAAAACCATGAACGAGTGAATTACCTGAAACCACTTCTCCTGATGCCTTAGCTTCCTCGGCTGTCAACGTGAACGCTCGAGCCTGGTTTGGTCCTTGAGTCGGCTGTTTCTGCCCTTGAAATGGTCCCTGCGGAGGCTTCTGTATATCATCTTTCGTGCGAGGCTTCGACGGACAAGCATTAACGGCGTGATCTGCCGTTCCACATCTAAAATAGAGTCCCAGCCTCTTACGACACTCCTTTCGCACAAGTCCGGGTATATGGCAGTAGTTACAAATCACGCTCCTTTTCGATCACCCACAATTGTTTTCTTCATTGGTGCTACGCTGCGCCTGTTCACCGGAATACTTCTACGTACAGACGTTTGGTTCAGTGCAAATGCCGTTCCAGCTCGGTCTGTTCCTTTAGATTCTCCAGCAATCCCCTTATCACTTTACGCCTGGCGGCTATGACCGCACGTCTTTGGTCCATCTTCAAATTCGTACCGGCCATATCCCTGGAAATCAAAGTACCCAACATTAGCATGATGATAGATTCTAGGTATAGATCAAGGCTAGAACTCCAAGATACTTAAATAGAGTACTGCATTGTAGCTATGCCGCGGTATCATAGCCCCAATTACTTAACTCCACCCAAGTCGCCTAAGTCCTAGAGATAACAAGAATTTAGGTTTTTGAGTTGACAATGCAAAGTAAGTTTGCATGTCGACATGATCCGGAAGAATGATTCAAGGATGGTAAAACTGTCAAGGTGGCAGGACATGCTTCCTAATTACGGGTATTCTGATTCGTGCATCGGGTACAATACCCAACTACAAAAAGAATCAACCCAACTAACCTATGGCTCTGATACCAAAAGAACCATGTCACGCCCCGCTTCCCAGAGTACGCAGGATTGGGCACGTGACATAGCCAACCATGCTACCTGTGGGTAGGAAGTATCCATCCACAGTCACATTACGGTTGTAAGGATATCAAGAACAAGATAATGAACTAATCTAACACATGTCCAAATCCATAATAACAAGAATCAATAAACAATGAGTGCGGAAGCAAATGATCCAATACAATAAATAAACAGTACGTCCCATAATGCGGGCTCACATCTGAAATGGAATGAAATGAAATAAACTAATCACTACCATACTCACAGATCAGCCTACTGACTGAAGTGCTCCTGCTCGGTCGTCGACAGTGGTACAGGATCTGGGCCATGCAAAACCCAGACGTCAGCGCGTCATGTCAACCAAATAATATAACATAAACATGGTAATAAGCAATGCAGGTATGAACATGAATAAAGCAGTACTGAGAAATAACAGAGCAGGGTAATGTGCAGTGGTGACTAAACTGTCCTATCAGGTTTCTGTTCTATAGTCTTTGAAATCAATTGATGAATCGTCGATGTAACTCAATAGTATCCCATGCGTGCCCGGGACCACGGTCAAGGTCCTCGGGGCTGAATCCGAGACGTGCCGCTAAGCAGTAAAAATAGGTAGTAGGATGGACGAGTGATGTCAGCATCATCACTCCCGGACTGGCCAAGCCCGTAAGACTGATCAGAACAAGTATCGAACTGTTGAGTTACAAGTCGGTTTCACCTTTGATTTCCCCATACCCCCAAGTTATGTATGTCAGGTCAGGTATTCAGTAGTCAAGGATTAATGCCAACACAAAATCAGGTAAAAGTAGGTCTGTCTGGATAGACAGCAGGAATGGTCAGGTTTGTCGGCATTAGGCATGAAATCAGGTAACAGGTCAGGTCACGTTTCAACAGGTTGAGTCGATATGTACAGGGTGTCATGTCCGGTGTATCAGTACATGTGTCAGGTGCATCAAGATCGGTCAATATGTAGTGCAATCAAATGTATGCTGATAACAGGTATAGTAACGAATAAGGAACAACAGCAGGAACAGTAAATAACAATATTAATCCATGTAAACACAGTGATGCTTTGTATTCTCTTATTAACAGGTTCAAGCACCCTTGGGGTGCAATAATCACGGTGTAGTGCAATATTAATAACAGCAGGCAATAAAGATATAAGTATGCGACTATTATCCTCTAAATAGTAAAATGATTAGCAGGTAGTTGTTATTAAGGTTATGGTGGCAAAATACGATTTAGGTGGCGGTATTATAATGTACATCATATTTCGTCCAATGAGATAAGTAGCAATACTAGTTAATATAGCAGATTTGTGAGTCAAACATTTAATTAGTTTAACGTAGCATGTAGCAAGAAATCTTGTCTCAGAACAAGGGTCGAGATGCAGGCGGCCTGATGCATATGTCACGATACGGCGTGTGAAACGGCACGACACGGTACTGGGTCTAGTCGCGATCTGCTGCGCGGTCTGGTGCGCGATACGGACGCGATCTGCGGCGCGGTCTGGTGCGCGATACGGACGCGATCTGCTGCGCGCTCTGGTGCACGGTCTGGGCGCGATACGGTCACGATCTGCAGCGCTATCTGGTGCACGGTACGGACGCGATCCGGTGTACACCCAAACGGCGAACAGCGGGACCACACGGACTGGAGTACTTCGCTGGAGCGTCGGGTCCAAACGACGGCACGGCCGGAATCCGGCAAAAGTCAAACGACGACAAGTTAGCAACCAAACGATAAACGTAAACAAGACCAGCGAGGGGGTTCTAGCACTAACGGAAGTTAAAGAGATTCTTACAGGGAAGCACCAGGGGCAACCACGATGGGCTCGACGGCGATGGGGCGCCGGCGAGGCGGCGATGGGGCGCCGGCGAGGCAGCGACGGCGATGCAGCAAATGCTGGAAAGCTTCCTGGTTCTCTGGAAGAGGTGGTGCGGTGAGTATGGGGTTTGCTGGCCTGCTCTGGTGATCGAGGGAAGACGGAGGCGGTCGGAGGTGGCTCTGGCGACGACGGCGAGGACCGACGGCACGTTTTCCAGCGACCCGGGGTTGGTGCTAGGGTCGGCTCGGGTTCTGTGGTCCGGCGAGGGGAGAAGGAAGGCGACGACGAGGTCGGGACGAGGAGGAAGAGAGGAGGATTTGGGTGTCGTCGGCAATGGGAGGCGGCGGCGGCGGCGACGAGGTCTGTGGCTGGTGATGGCGTCGGGGTTGGGTGCAGGCGCGGAAAGAGGCGGAGGAAGGAGGTAGGAGGGTGCGGCTATGCTGAGGAGGTGTTGACGGCGATGGCGAGGTCGCGGTGGGGCCGGCGGCGAGGTCACGAGGAGGCTAGGGTTAGGGTTCGGGGTTCACGCGAAAGTTTTCCTCGTGTGAGGAAGAAGGGTGAACAGTGGGGGTTTTATATATAGGAAGAGAGAGAGAGAGGTTAGGATTGGGGGGAGAGAGAGAGATTTGATGAGGAGAGATAGAGAGAGAGTGGGAAAAGGTGGGGCCCACGAGGTGATTACGAGCTCGTGATTGGCCAGGGAAAGATTTGGAAAAGGTTTAAAGGATTTAATTGGTTAAAATAACGCAACAGTTAAGGTGAAAGTATATATATTATAGTTTATAATATTTAATTAAATTGGGATTTTGGCGCTAAATGAAACATTTCCAAATCGCGCCCGGGTTGCGCCCAAATGCTCCAAATTCAAATTATAGGATTTTAAGCGAGTTCCAAATTTTGAAAAGAGGTGTCAAATGATTAAAATGCATGCCCCCAAGTCGGACACTTGCACGCGCGCGTAGTCGTCCAAACTTACCCGTTTCACCGAACGGGACGAAATCTCGACATGCGGACGCTACCACGCGACTAGTGGCGACGAGTAGGCCAACATGGATATTTTAAATTTCATTTTCGGTGTTAAAATTTGTTATGTGCCAAAATGACTTAACTGGTTAAAATTTAGCAATAAGCACCCGACCATCAGGATAATCGAAATGAGCAATGTATAACACTCAACTAGAACCAGGAATAGTACTATTGGGCTCGGGTGTTACATCATACCCAACTACAAAAAGAATTTCGTCCTCGAAATTCCAAGAATACAAGATAGCTAACTACAGAAAAAGGTGAGGAAAATTTCTGCCGGATCTCGTCTTCTCGCTCCCAAGTGGATTCTCCATGCGATCGATTTCCCCAAGAAACTAGCACAAGAGGGATAACCTTGTTCTTAAAACCTTTTTTCTTCGATCCTTGATTTCAACTGGTCGCTCCTCAAAAGTTAGGTCCTCCCGCACAGTCAACTCCGAATGATCCAAGACGTGAGTCTCATCTCGGACATACCTCCGTAGTTGAGATACACGAAACACATCGTGCACTCCTGCCAATGACCGTGGTAACGCCAAACGGTACGCTACCCCTCCATCATGCTCCAATATCTCGAAGGGTCCAACGAATCGAGGACTAAGCTTTCCCCGACTTCCAAAGCGAATCACCCTTCTAGTCAGTGATATCTTCAGGACTACCAAATCACCCACGGTGAACTCTAGAGGCCTTCTTGACGTGTCAGCCCAACTTTTCTGTCTGTCTTGAGCTGCCTTCATATGCTTCCTGATTGTATTCACCTTCTCGACTGTCTGTACTACCAAATCTGGTCCTAGCAACCTTCGTTCACCAACATCATCCCAAC
Source organism: Agapanthus africanus (assembly GCA_030015575.1). NCBI lineage: Eukaryota > Viridiplantae > Streptophyta > Magnoliopsida > Asparagales > Amaryllidaceae > Agapanthus > Agapanthus africanus. The sequence continues at coordinate 13,698,284 of JASDDO010000022.1, forward strand.
AAACAGGTGAACGGCACTTACGACCATACAACGCTTCAAACGGAGCCATCTGAATTGTCGCTTGGAAGCTATTGTTGTACGAAACTCCACCAGGTGTAGATGATCCTCCCAAGAACCTTTGAAGTCCAACATGCAAGCCCTCAACATATCTTCAAGGGTCTGGATCGTTCTCTCCGATTGTCCATCAGTCTGAGGATGATAAGCTGTGCTAAATTTCAATCGAGTCCCCAAACTTTCTTGTAAACTCCTCCAAAAGTGCGACAAGAACCGAGTGTCCCGATCGGACACGATGCTTACCGGTACTCCATGCAATCTCACAATCTCCTGCATGTACCGCTCTGCCAAAGTCTCTGTCGATTGACCAACCCGAAAAGGAATAAAGTGAGCTGACTTGGTCAACCGATCGACAATCACCCATACTGCATTGTTGCCATTTGGACTCCGCGGTAAAGCCGTCACGAAATCCATGGTTATATGTTCCCACTTCCACTGAGGAATCGGAAGTGGTTGCAACAAACCGGCAACCCTTTGGTGTTCCGCCTTGACTTGCTGACACACCAAGCACTTAGCCACGAAGCGAGCAATTTCCCGTTTCATACCTTCCCACCAGAAGTGCTGTCGAATATCTCGGTACATCTTTGTCCCTCCTGGATGTACAGAGTAAGCTGAACTGTGTGCCTCCTTCATAAGCTCTTCACGCACATCTCCTTTTGGCACACACACACGGTTACCATATCTCAACGAACCGTCTTCATGGATCAGTAAATCGGTTCGTAGTCCGGCTTCAACCTGCCCTCGAAACTTTTGCAGTCTAGGATCCTGCGATTGTGACGCTTTAATCTTCTCAACCAAGGACGACTGTACTTGCAACTGCATCCACTGTCCCGTAGCATGTGGTAGCACAACCTCCAAGTCAAATCTCCGAAAATCCGCAATGATCTCTCTTTGTGCGGTCAATATCTGAATTGCTGGTAACCGACTTAGCGCATCTGGCACGACGTTAACTTTTCCCGGATGGTACTTAAGGTCAAGGTCGTAGTCAGCCATCAGCTCCAACCATCTGCGTTGCCTCATGTTCAACTCCTTCTGAGTGAACACATACTTCAAACTCTTGTGATCTGTAAAGACTTTGACTCTCTCGCCCAAAAGATAATGTTTCCAGATCTTCAAGGCAAAGATCACGGCCGCAAGCTCCAAGTCATGAGTCGGATAATTCTTCTCATGAGTCTTCAGTTGTCTCGATGCGTAAGCCACGACCTTCCCATTCTGCATTAAAACACATCCCAATCCTTTTTCCAGATGCGTCGCTGTGAATCACCAGTCCTCCTGAATTATCCGGTACAGTTAGGATCGGGGCGGTTATCAACTTCTGTTTCAACACCTCGAAGGCCAATGCACATCCATTCGTCCAAACAAACGGTACCTCCTTGCGCGTGAGCTTGGTTAACGGCTCAGCTACACGAGCGAAGTTCTCCACAAATCTTCTGTAGTATCCGACGAGTCCAAGGAAACTCCTTATCTCCGCAACATTCCTTGGAGTTGGCCAATCTCGAACTGCTGCAATCTTCTCGGGATCAACGGCGATTCCATCGCCCGACACGACATGCCCCAGAAACTTCACTTCTTCCAGCCAGAATTCGCACTTACTCATCTTCGCAACAATTTCTCATGTCTCAGCGTCTGCAGTGCGATCTTTAAATGCTCAGCATGCTCCTCCGGAACCTTCGAGCATACCAGCATATCGTCAAATACATCCTCAAAGTCGCGAACAAATGCCGGCTCTTCATTACTATCCACTACCATAGCCGCACGAACACTGTTTGTCGGCCTAGCCCTAAACTCGACTGGCCCGACAGAGTTGCTTCCTCCAGTGAAAGTAAACTCAGGGTGTCCGGGAATCTGGAAAATTACTTTCCTTGCCTTACAATCAATGTGTGCGTGGAAAGTGCCAAAATCCATTCCCAAGACTACTTCATAACTGCCCGTATCTATCACCAAGAAATCTGCAAAAAGCTCCCGTCCGCAAACAACAACTGAACAATCTCTACATTCCTTACTAGCTATGATTTTCCCATTCCCAGTGTGTATGTCCCAAAAACTAGACAGGGTCGTGCAGGTAATCGAGTGTGTAGTTATAAATTTGGATGACATAAGACAGTGGGATGCTCCGAAATTAAATAATGCCAATGCGGGAAAACCATGAACGAGTGAATTACCTGAAACCACTTCTCCTGATGCCTTAGCTTCCTCGGCTGTCAACGTGAACGCTCGAGCCTGGTTTGGTCCTTGAGTCGGCTGTTTCTGCCCTTGAAATGGTCCCTGCGGAGGCTTCTGTATATCATCTTTCGTGCGAGGCTTCGACGGACAAGCATTAACGGCGTGATCTGCCGTTCCACATCTAAAATAGAGTCCCAGCCTCTTACGACACTCCTTTCGCACAAGTCCGGGTATATGGCAGTAGTTACAAATCACGCTCCTTTTCCGATCACCCACAATTGTTTTCTTCATTGGTGCTACGCTGCGCCTGTTCACCGGAATACTTCTACGTACAGACGTTTGGTTCAGTGCAAATGCCGGTTCCAGCTCGGTCTGTTCCTTTAGATTCTCCAGCAATCCCCTTATCACTTTACGCCTGGCGGCTATGACCGCACGTCTTTGGTCCATCTTCAAATTCGTACCGGCCATATTCCTGGAAATCAAAGTACCCAACATTAGCATGATGATAGATTCTAGGTATAGATCAAGGCTAGAACTCCAAGATACTTAAATAGAGTACTGCATTGTAGCTATGCCGCGGTATCATAGCCCCAATTACTTAACTCCACCCAAGTCGCCTAAGTCCTAGAGATAACAAGAATTTAGGTTTTTGAGTTGACAATGCAAAGTAAGTTTGCATGTCGACATGATCCGGAAGAATGATTCAAGGATGGTAAAACTGTCAAGGTGGCAGGACATGCTTCCTAATTACGGGTATTCTGATTCGTGCATCGGGTACAATACCCAACTACAAAAAGAATCAACCCAACTAACCTATGGCTCTGATACCAAAAGAACCATGTCACGCCCCGCTTCCCAGAGTACGCAGGATTGGGCACGTGACATAGCCAACCATGCTACCTGTGGGTAGGAAGTATCCATCCACAGTCACATTACGGTTGTAAGGATATCAAGAACAAGATAATGAACTAATCTAACACATGTCCAAATCCATAATAACAAGAATCAATAAACAATGAGTGCGGAAGCAAATGATCCAATACAATAAATAAACAGTACGTCCCATAATGCGGGCTCACATCTGAAATGGAATGAAATGAAATAAACTAATCACTACCATACTCACAGATCAGCCTACTGACTGAAGTGCTCCTGCTCGGTCGTCGACAGTGGTACAGGATCTGGGCCATGCAAAACCCAGACGTCAGCGCGTCATGTCAACCAAATAATATAACATAAACATGGTAATAAGCAATGCAGGTATGAACATGAATAAAGCAGTACTGAGAAATAACAGAGCAGGGTAATGTGCAGTGGTGACTAAACTGTCCTATCAGGTTTCTGTTCTATAGTCTTTGAAATCAATTGATGAATCGTCGATGTAACTCAATAGTATCCCATGCGTGCCCGGGACCACGGTCAAGGTCCTCGGGGCTGAATCCGAGACGTGCCGCTAAGCAGTAAAAATAGGTAGTAGGATGGACGAGTGATGTCAGCATCATCACTCCCGGACTGGCCAAGCCCGTAAGACTGATCAGAACAAGTATCGAACTGTTGAGTTACAAGTCGGTTTCACCTTTGATTTCCCCATACCCCCAAGTTATGTATGTCAGGTCAGGTATTCAGTAGTCAAGGATTAATGCCAACACAAAATCAGGTAAAAGTAGGTCTGTCTGGATAGACAGCAGGAATGGTCAGGTTTGTCGGCATTAGGCATGAAATCAGGTAACAGGTCAGGTCACGTTTCAACAGGTTGAGTCGATATGTACAGGGTGTCATGTCCGGTGTATCAGTACATGTGTCAGGTGCATCAAGATCGGTCAATATGTAGTGCAATCAAATGTATGCTGATAACAGGTATAGTAACGAATAAGGAACAACAGCAGGAACAGTAAATAACAATATTAATCCATGTAAACACAGTGATGCTTTGTATTCTCTTATTAACAGGTTCAAGCACCCTTGGGGTGCAATAATCACGGTGTAGTGCAATATTAATAACAGCAGGCAATAAAGATATAAGTATGCGACTATTATCCTCTAAATAGTAAAATGATTAGCAGGTAGTTGTTATTAAGGTTATGGTGGCAAAATACGATTTAGGTGGCGGTATTATAATGTACATCATATTTCGTCCAATGAGATAAGTAGCAATACTAGTTAATATAGCAGATTTGTGAGTCAAACATTTAATTAGTTTAACGTAGCATGTAGCAAGAAATCTTGTCTCAGAACAAGGGTCGAGATGCAGGCGGCCTGATGCATATGTCACGATACGGCGTGTGAAACGGCACGACACGGTACTGGGTCTAGTCGCGATCTGCTGCGCGGTCTGGTGCGCGATACGGACGCGATCTGCGGCGCGGTCTGGTGCGCGATACGGACGCGATCTGCTGCGCGCTCTGGTGCACGGTCTGGGCGCGATACGGTCACGATCTGCAGCGCTATCTGGTGCACGGTACGGACGCGATCCGGTGTACACCCAAACGGCGAACAGCGGGACCACACGGACTGGAGTACTTCGCTGGAGCGTCGGGTCCAAACGACGGCACGGCCGGAATCCGGCAAAAGTCAAACGACGACAAGTTAGCAACCAAACGATAAACGTAAACAAGACCAGCGAGGGGGTTCTAGCACTAACGGAAGTTAAAGAGATTCTTACAGGGAAGCACCAGGGGCAACCACGATGGGCTCGACGGCGATGGGGCGCCGGCGAGGCGGCGATGGGGCGCCGGCGAGGCAGCGACGGCGATGCAGCAAATGCTGGAAAGCTTCCTGGTTCTCTGGAAGAGGTGGTGCGGTGAGTATGGGGTTTGCTGGCCTGCTCTGGTGATCGAGGGAAGACGGAGGCGGTCGGAGGTGGCTCTGGCGACGACGGCGAGGACCGACGGCACGTTTTCCAGCGACCCGGGGTTGGTGCTAGGGTCGGCTCGGGTTCTGTGGTCCGGCGAGGGGAGAAGGAAGGCGACGACGAGGTCGGGACGAGGAGGAAGAGAGGAGGATTTGGGTGTCGTCGGCAATGGGAGGCGGCGGCGGCGGCGACGAGGTCTGTGGCTGGTGATGGCGTCGGGGTTGGGTGCAGGCGCGGAAAGAGGCGGAGGAAGGAGGTAGGAGGGTGCGGCTAGGCTGAGGAGGTGTTGACGGCGATGGCGAGGTCGCGGTGGGGCCGGCGGCGAGGTCACGAGGAGGCTAGGGTTAGGGTTCGGGGTTCACGCGAAAGTTTTCCTCGTGTGAGGAAGAAGGGTGAACAGTGGGGGTTTTATATATAGGAAGAGAGAGAGAGAGGTTAGGATTGGGGGGAGAGAGAGAGATTTGATGAGGAGAGATAGAGAGAGAGTGGGAAAAGGTGGGGCCCACGAGGTGATTACGAGCTCGTGATTGGCCAGGGAAAGATTTGGAAAAGGTTTAAAGGATTTAATTGGTTAAAATAACGCAACAGTTAAGGTGAAAGTATATATATTATAGTTTATAATATTTAATTAAATTGGGATTTTGGCGCTAAATGAAACATTTCCAAATCGCGCCCGGGTTGCGCCCAAATGCTCCAAATTCAAATTATAGGATTTTAAGCGAGTTCCAAATTTTGAAAAGAGGTGTCAAATGATTAAAATGCATGCCCCCAAGTCGGACACTTGCACGCGCGCGTAGTCGTCCAAACTTACCCGTTTCACCGAACGGGACGAAATCTCGACATGCGGACGCTACCACGCGACTAGTGGCGACGAGTAGGCCAACATGGATATTTTAAATTTCATTTTCGGTGTTAAAATTTGTTATGTGCCAAAATGACTTAACTGGTTAAAATTTAGCAATAAGCACCCGACCATCAGGATAATCGAAATGAGCAATGTATAACACTCAACTAGAACCAGGAATAGTACTATTGGGCTCGGGTGTTACATCATACCCAACTACAAAAAGAATTTCGTCCTCGAAATTCCAAGAATACAAGATAGCTAACTACAGAAAAAGGTGAGGAAAATTTCTGCCGGATCTCGTCTTCTCGCTCCCAAGTGGATTCTCCATGCGATCGATTTCCCCAAGAAACTAGCACAAGAGGGATAACCTTGTTCTTAAAACCTTTTTTCTTCGATCCTTGATTTCAACTGGTCGCTCCTCAAAAGTTAGGTCCTCCCGCACAGTCAACTCCGAATGATCCAAGACGTGAGTCTCATCTCGGACATACCTCCGTAGTTGAGATACACGAAACACATCGTGCACTCCTGCCAATGACCGTGGTAACGCCAAACGGTACGCTACCCCTCCATCATGCTCCAATATCTCGAAGGGTCCAACGAATCGAGGACTAAGCTTTCCCCGACTTCCAAAGCGAATCACCCTTCTAGTCAGTGATATCTTCAGGACTACCAAATCACCCACGGTGAACTCTAGAGGCCTTCTTGACGTGTCAGCCCAACTTTTCTGTCTGTCTTGAGCTGCCTTCATATGCTTCCTGATTGTATTCACCTTCTCGACTGTCTGTACTACCAAATCTGGTCCTAGCAACCTTCGTTCACCAACATCATCCCAACAAACAGGTGAACGGCACTTACGACCATACAACGCTTCAAACGGAGCCATCTGAATTGTCGCTTGGAAGCTATTGTTGTACGAAACTCCACCAGGTGTAGATGATCCTCCCAAGAACCTTTGAAGTCCAACATGCAAGCCCTCAACATATCTTCAAGGGTCTGGATCGTTCTCTCCGATTGTCCATCAGTCTGAGGATGATAAGCTGTGCTAAATTTCAATCGAGTCCCCAAACTTTCTTGTAAACTCCTCCAAAAGTGCGACAAGAACCGAGTGTCCCGATCGGACACGATGCTTACCGGTACTCCATGCAATCTCACAATCTCCTGCATGTACCGCTCTGCCAAAGTCTCTGTCGATTGACCAACCCGAAAAGGAATAAAGTGAGCTGACTTGGTCAACCGATCGACAATCACCCATACTGCATTGTTGCCATTTGGACTCCGCGGTAAAGCCGTCACGAAATCCATGGTTATATGTTCCCACTTCCACTGAGGAATCGGAAGTGGTTGCAACAAACCGGCAACCCTTTGGTGTTCCGCCTTGACTTGCTGACACACCAAGCACTTAGCCACGAAGCGAGCAATTTCCCGTTTCATACCTTCCCACCAGAAGTGCTGTCGAATATCTCGGTACATCTTTGTCCCTCCTGGATGTACAGAGTAAGCTGAACTGTGTGCCTCCTTCATAAGCTCTTCACGCACATCTCCTTTTGGCACACACACACGGTTACCATATCTCAACGAACCGTCTTCATGGATCAGTAAATCGGTTCGTAGTCCGGCTTCAACCTGCCCTCGAAACTTTTGCAGTCTAGGATCCTGCGATTGTGACGCTTTAATCTTCTCAACCAAGGACGACTGTACTTGCAACTGCATCCACTGTCCCGTAGCATGTGGTAGCACAACCTCCAAGTCAAATCTCCGAAAATCCGCAATGATCTCTCTTTGTGCGGTCAATATCTGAATTGCTGGTAACCGACTTAGCGCATCTGGCACGACGTTAACTTTTCCCGGATGGTACTTAAGGTCAAGGTCGTAGTCAGCCATCAGCTCCAACCATCTGCGTTGCCTCATGTTCAACTCCTTCTGAGTGAACACATACTTCAAACTCTTGTGATCTGTAAAGACTTTGACTCTCTCGCCCAAAAGATAATGTTTCCAGATCTTCAAGGCAAAGATCACGGCCGCAAGCTCCAAGTCATGAGTCGGATAATTCTTCTCATGAGTCTTCAGTTGTCTCGATGCGTAAGCCACGACCTTCCCATTCTGCATTAAAACACATCCCAATCCTTTTTCCAGATGCGTCGCTGTGAATCACCAGTCCTCCTGAATTATCCGGTACAGTTAGGATCGGGGCGGTTATCAACTTCTGTTTCAACACCTCGAAGGCCAATGCACATCCATTCGTCCAAACAAACGGTACCTCCTTGCGCGTGAGCTTGGTTAACGGCTCAGCTACACGAGCGAAGTTCTCCACAAATCTTCTGTAGTATCCGACGAGTCCAAGGAAACTCCTTATCTCCGCAACATTCCTTGGAGTTGGCCAATCTCGAACTGCTGCAATCTTCTCGGGATCAACGGCGATTCCATCGCCCGACACGACATGCCCCAGAAACTTCACTTCTTCCAGCCAGAATTCGCACTTACTCATCTTCGCAACAATTTCTCATGTCTCAGCGTCTGCAGTGCGATCTTTAAATGCTCAGCATGCTCCTCCGGAACCTTCGAGCATACCAGCATATCGTCAAATACATCCTCAAAGTCGCGAACAAATGCCGGCTCTTCATTACTATCCACTACCATAGCCGCACGAACACTGTTTGTCGGCCTAGCCCTAAACTCGACTGGCCCGACAGAGTTGCTTCCTCCAGTGAAAGTAAACTCAGGGTGTCCGGGAATCTGGAAAATTACTTTCCTTGCCTTACAATCAATGTGTGCGTGGAAAGTGCCAAAATCCATTCCCAAGACTACTTCATAACTGCCCGTATCTATCACCAAGAAATCTGCAAAAAGCTCCCGTCCGCAAACAACAACTGAACAATCTCTACATTCCTTACTAGCTATGATTTTCCCATTCCCAGTGTGTATGTCCCAAAAACTAGACAGGGTCGTGCAGGTAATCGAGTGTGTAGTTATAAATTTGGATGACATAAGACAGTGGGATGCTCCGAAATTAAATAATGCCAATGCGGGAAAACCATGAACGAGTGAATTACCTGAAACCACTTCTCCTGATGCCTTAGCTTCCTCGGCTGTCAACGTGAACGCTCGAGCCTGGTTTGGTCCTTGAGTCGGCTGTTTCTGCCCTTGAAATGGTCCCTGCGGAGGCTTCTGTATATCATCTTTCGTGCGAGGCTTCGACGGACAAGCATTAACGGCGTGATCTGCCGTTCCACATCTAAAATAGAGTCCCAGCCTCTTACGACACTCCTTTCGCACAAGTCCGGGTATATGGCAGTAGTTACAAATCACGCTCCTTTTCCGATCACCCACAATTGTTTTCTTCATTGGTGCTACGCTGCGCCTGTTCACCGGAATACTTCTACGTACAGACGTTTGGTTCAGTGCAAATGCCGGTTCCAGCTCGGTCTGTTCCTTTAGATTCTCCAGCAATCCCCTTATCACTTTACGCCTGGCGGCTATGACCGCACGTCTTTGGTCCATCTTCAAATTCGTACCGGCCATATTCCTGGAAATCAAAGTACCCAACATTAGCATGATGATAGATTCTAGGTATAGATCAAGGCTAGAACTCCAAGATACTTAAATAGAGTACTGCATTGTAGCTATGCCGCGGTATCATAGCCCCAATTACTTAACTCCACCCAAGTCGCCTAAGTCCTAGAGATAACAAGAATTTAGGTTTTTGAGTTGACAATGCAAAGTAAGTTTGCATGTCGACATGATCCGGAAGAATGATTCAAGGATGGTAAAACTGTCAAGGTGGCAGGACATGCTTCCTAATTACGGGTATTCTGATTCGTGCATCGGGTACAATACCCAACTACAAAAAGAATCAACCCAACTAACCTATGGCTCTGATACCAAAAGAACCATGTCACGCCCCGCTTCCCAGAGTACGCAGGATTGGGCACGTGACATAGCCAACCATGCTACCTGTGGGTAGGAAGTATCCATCCACAGTCACATTACGGTTGTAAGGATATCAAGAACAAGATAATGAACTAATCTAACACATGTCCAAATCCATAATAACAAGAATCAATAAACAATGAGTGCGGAAGCAAATGATCCAATACAATAAATAAACAGTACGTCCCATAATGCGGGCTCACATCTGAAATGGAATGAAATGAAATAAACTAATCACTACCATACTCACAGATCAGCCTACTGACTGAAGTGCTCCTGCTCGGTCGTCGACAGTGGTACAGGATCTGGGCCATGCAAAACCCAGACGTCAGCGCGTCATGTCAACCAAATAATATAACATAAACATGGTAATAAGCAATGCAGGTATGAACATGAATAAAGCAGTACTGAGAAATAACAGAGCAGGGTAATGTGCAGTGGTGACTAAACTGTCCTATCAGGTTTCTGTTCTATAGTCTTTGAAATCAATTGATGAATCGTCGATGTAACTCAATAGTATCCCATGCGTGCCCGGGACCACGGTCAAGGTCCTCGGGGCTGAATCCGAGACGTGCCGCTAAGCAGTAAAAATAGGTAGTAGGATGGACGAGTGATGTCAGCATCATCACTCCCGGACTGGCCAAGCCCGTAAGACTGATCAGAACAAGTATCGAACTGTTGAGTTACAAGTCGGTTTCACCTTTGATTTCCCCATACCCCCAAGTTATGTATGTCAGGTCAGTTATTCAGTAGTCAAGGATTAATGCCAACACAAAATCAGGTAAAAGTAGGTCTGTCTGGATAGACAGCAGGAATGGTCAGGTTTGTCGGCATTAGGCATGAAATCAGGTAACAGGTCAGGTCACGTTTCAACAGGTTGAGTCGATATGTACAGGGTGTCATGTCCGGTGTATCAGTACATGTGTCAGGTGCATCAAGATCGGTCAATATGTAGTGCAATCAAATGTATGCTGATAACAGGTATAGTAACGAATAAGGAACAACAGCAGGAACAGTAAATAACAATATTAATCCATGTAAACACAGTGATGCTTTGTATTCTCTTATTAACAGGTTCAAGCACCCTTGGGGTGCAATAATCACGGTGTAGTGCAATATTAATAACAGCAGGCAATAAAGATATAAGTATGCGACTATTATCCTCTAAATAGTAAAATGATTAGCAGGTAGTTGTTATTAAGGTTATGGTGGCAAAATACGATTTAGGTGGCGGTATTATAATGTACATCATATTTCGTCCAATGAGATAAGTAGCAATACTAGTTAATATAGCAGATTTGTGAGTCAAACATTTAATTAGTTTAACGTAGCATGTAGCAAGAAATCTTGCCTCAGAACAAGGGTCGAGATGCAGGCGGCCTGATGCACATGTCACGATACGGCGTGTGAAACGGCACGACACGGTACTGGGTCTAGTCGCGATCTGCTGCGCGGTCTGGTGCGCGATACGGACGCGATCTGCGGCGCGGTCTGGTGCGCGATACGGACGCGATCTGCTGCGCGGTCTGGTGCACGGTCTGGACGCGATACGGTCACGATCTGCAGCGCTATCTGGTGCACGGTACGGACGCGATCCGGTGTACACCCAAACGGCGAACAGCGGGACCACACGGACTGGAGTACTTCGCTGGAGCGTCGGGTCCAAACGACGGCACGGCCGGAATCCGGCAAAAGTCAAACGACGACAAGTTAGCAACCAAACGATAAACGTAAACAAGACCAGCGAGGGGGTTCTAGCACTAACGGAAGTTAAAGAGATTCTTACAGGGAAGCACCAGGGGCAACCACGATGGGCTTGACGGCGATGGGGCGCCGGCGAGGCAGCGACGGCGATGCAGCAAAGGCTGGAAAGCTTCCTGGTTCTCTGGAAGAGGTGGTGCGGTGAGTATGGGGTTTGCTGGCCTGCTCTGGTGATCGAGGGAAGACGGAGGCGGTCGGAGGTGGCTCTGGCGACGACGGCGAGGACCGACGGCACGTTTTCCAGCGACCCGGGGTTGGTGCTAGGGTCGGCTCGGGTTCTGTGGTCCGGCGAGGGGAGAAGGAAGGCGACGACGAGGTCGGGACGAGGAGGAAGAGAGGAGGATTTGGGTGTCGTCGGCAATGGGAGGCGGCGGCGGCGGCGACGAGGTCTGTGGCTGGTGATGGCGTCGGGGTTGGGTGCAGGCGCGGAAAGAGGCGGAGGAAGGAGGTAGGAGGGTGCGGCTAGGCTGAGGAGGTGTTGACGGCGACGGCGAGGTCACGGTGGGGCCGGCGGCGAGGTCACGAGGAGGCTAGGGTTAGGGTTCGGGGTTCACGCGAAAGTTTTCCTCGTGTGAGGAAGAAGGGTGAACAGTGGGGGTTTTATATATAGGAAGAGAGAGAGAGGGGTTAGGATTGGAAAGAGAGCGAGAGATTTGATGAGGAGAGATAGAGAGAGAGTGGGAAAAGGTGGGGCCCACGAGGTGATTACGAGCTCGTGATTGGCCAGGGAAAGATTTGGAAAAGGTTTAAAGGATTTAATTGGTTAAAATAATGCAACAGTTAAGGTGAAAGTATATATATTATAGTTTATAATATTTAATTAAATTGGGATTTTGGCGCTAAATGAAACATTTCCAAATCGCGCCCGGGTTGCGCCCAAATGCTCCAAATTCAAATTATAGGATTTTAAGCGAGTTCCAAAGTTTGAAAAGAGGTATCAAATGATTAAAATGCATGCCCCCAAGTCGGACACTTGCACGCGCGCGTAGTCGTCCAAACTTGCCCGTTTCACCGAACGGGACGAAATCTCGACATGCGGACGCTACCACGCGACTAGTGGCGACGAGTAGGCCAACATGGATATTTTAAATTTCATTTTCGGTGTTAAAATTTGTTATGTGCTAAAATGACTTAACCGGTTAAAATTTAGCAATAAGCACCCGACCATCAGGATAATCGAAATGAGCAATGTATAACACTCAACTAGAACCAGGAATTGTACTATTGGGCTCGGGTGTTACAATATAGTCAATACAAACAGGATTGTATCCACAGTAAAGCAACTAAGTGATAAACCTATACCTTCCAAAATTTGAGGGGGCACAAAAGAAAGCGAAGGAGCCGTGATCGTCAAAGTGGTGTCCGGCGATATTTCTTTAGCCGACACAGCTTCACGGTTTACCGTGCCTATGCTCAAGACAAATGAAATATCATTAGAGGGGCTTAACGGGATTAAAAACTCATAGATAATAACCTAAGGAATACCTGATAGGTCAGAGACCGTAACCGAGCCGAAAGCGTCACCAAGTGTAACGGTTTCCTCATTCTTCTTCAGGGGAGTAGATTCATCACCCATAGCTTCATCCTCTGACTCGATAAGGGCCGTCGTAATACTTGCGACACCCGCCGATACCAAAGAGCCACAAGGAGAAAGAGTACCAGTCTGGACAGTCCCAGATTCCCGAGAAAGAGTGGCCACTTCGGGCTCTGTAATCATTGGCGTTTCACCTGCCATGCCACCGTCAGGACTCGACCCTGCTTAAAAGAAAATGACTATGTCATGATTTGAGGACTAAGTTCTAAAAAAAGACTAGGCATTATGTTAGCTTGAAGTAGCTTTTCATCTTCCTCCCGAGCTGCGCGCGCGAGTTGTCTATGGGCGGTAGACAGAGCAGAAGGGGCGTCCACCAGGGGGATGTTAGAAGATGGGACAGTGCTCAAACCTGCACTAACGGCTAAGACCGTTTCACGTTCCCTCACGGTGTGCTTTCTACGCTTTCTATTGGCCTGGGCTGTGTGAATCGACCTCCTTAACACTTCCAACAGGGGGACGTCGTCGTCCGAATCGAGCTCTGCCTCTGGAGCCGCTACGGCGTCTATCATCGGCTTCTTCAGCAATGCCACCTGTGGTGACTTTGCGATGGCCTCGGCTATGATCGGTGGCTTTGGAAGCTTTGCTGTATCACCACTTGGGATTGGCACTGCACTTGAAACGACTTGGGTTGTGGTAGTTCCTGCAATAAGGTGAAGAAAAGGGTCAGATCATGAATAAAAAGAGTAAAGGTGTAATAAAACAAATTATACCAAGACCCAAAGAAGCGCGGAGCCTCTCTTCCTCCTCAAATGTCCTGAGGGAAGCCGCGAGAGCCTCTTCAGCAGAGATACCTGTTAAGGAGGAGAATGTTAATAAAATATGATAAGGAGGGAGGAGATAAGTGCAGAAGAATGTAAATTAAGTATACCTGACTCCGCGATAGAGATCAACGCCACTTCCTCGCGAGCTAGTCGCCCGAAAGCTGTGAAGGCAGCCTGTAGATTAGTATCGTCGGTTGAAGGCGTATCGAATAAACCTTCATTAGTGCCATATTCGCACAAGCCCTCATTGTAGGGAGAATTAGGCCCTGGCCGAATACGACGTCGGCATAGAATAGAGATTTCTTTTTCTTCTGCGAACTGATACCAACGGCCGACGGTAAGAGCTTTTGCTTGACAGGCTTCTTCGGACGGCGGGTTCCGATCTCTGAACCAATGCCCGAGTTTGGATATGCTACAGCTACTGCAGCTGCGGGAATATCCGGTTGAGGCATATCAGGAAAAGCTCATGGGACCACAGCCGTAGTGATTTCCCTTAAAGAAGGACGAACAGGGCCTCGTCGCTTCAGTGGGACCGAGGGATTACTGGCGGGCATGGCAACCTTGTGATCGAGTAACATCCGCCTTTCCTCCGTGATAACGAAACCCGTCGAATGCTGGTACTATGCCACATAAGCATTCAAAGCTTTTGGCGCATAACTTGGCTCGCTGACGAGGAAATAAGACCCCGTATTTAATCGCATAAAGTGGTGCAGCGCGCTACGAATACCCTCTTCCGTAGCAACCGGTTCGGCCATGAACGCCTCGAGAGGGATGCCCTGATTATAACCCGACTGTTGAGCGAAGCGGTGCTGGTTATACCTCATAAACAGTACCGAGGCGTTCTGTCTAAATACTAGAAAGCCCGACCTGATAGAATATAGGTGTAAGATTTCCCGAGCCCTCAACGTGGAAGTCCCGTCTTTGAAAGTGTCACGCAACGGTTGCACCACCTTAGTAGATTCCTTGCCGATAGTCAAAACTCTATCGACAAAGGTCATACTATCCTTAACCATGCATGGGTGAAGGAGCAGTCGCCGAGCCTCTCGCTGCGACGGGTCTGACGCAGAAGCATCAACCAGATACATGACCCGGGGAAAGTTGTAGCTTTCATAGAAGTGGGGTCGTTTGTGAACACCAAAAGCACCCAGCACGTGCTTCTTGATCCCTGACGTGTAGTAGTGCAATGGGAGATACACGGGCTTTACCCCCGGCAGAGTAGTGTCTACCGCTAACCTTAGGCCATGATATAGATGAGCCAGCCTTGCGATCCCAACGGCCAAACGCGTCCTTGCGACAACGCGATGGGCCAGATAGAAGACAGACGACCTCATATAGCGGGGGTGCGTCGGAAACACAAACCAACTCAACTACAGGTCGATGAACCCCAGAAAGAACGTCTCTTCGTCGACGTCTAAGGCAGCGATCTCTGCAAAATGAATGACCAGAGTGTCTGGAATGAAGAAATTCTTTAAATCCGCCTCCGCCGTTGGCAAGTTATCCAAACCAAATCCAAACGGGTCGTCAAGTTTGGCGAATTTCGCAGCTTGTTTTGACAAGACTTTTGGGCGAAGAAAGCAGGCGATGAAATCTGCAAAGCCAACTCCGTGCCCTCCAAACTCTAAGAAAAAACTCTCATAAATGTTCAACACCTTGATTAGGCTTGGGAACCGGTGTTGAACGACATTCTCTGGAGTGAAGCCCATCACCGCTGATTTGGTGGCAAAGATATACTCATCAAGGAAAAGTATCTCCTCGTAATGTTCCCCTCTGATGGGTAAGCCGGAAATTTCCGCAAACTCCTCCAAGGAAATTGAGACCTCCCGAAGAAATGTGTAGGTCGGGATGATCCATTGTTCCAGAAAAGCCTTGACCCACCATACATGAGGTGCGGGATAATGAAAAAGGGATGCGTAGATTGCAGGATATAGCCCAAGCTTCAACAACAGCTACTTCTTGGCAGACAGGATATACCGAGCCCACTGCAGGTAGCCGGCTGAATGAGGAGGAGTCAATCCTACCATATAAACTTGCCCCAAAGGGTGCGACTCGCCTTGGCATATGCGCCGCCCCAAAATGTCTAAGGCCATCAGTGGCTGTACGGGTATAGATGCCATGGAAGGTTGAAGGCGACCTTCCGAGGTCCAGTTGACCTCTTCTACGGCATAAGTCACTTGAGGCGAATCAGCGTAATGAATTGCTGAAATTGGCTCCGAAAGCGCTGCACAAGAAAAACTGCCCCGACCCCGGATAATCTGATTATATCATGACCCCCAAAGGTGAAAAGATTTTTGCTCTGGGTCATTGTAGGGTGTTTTTCGTCACCCTATTGAGATGGGAATACGCGCGCGCATGTCAGGCGCATTACAGATTCCCCCCGCCTAGGGTAGGCTGGGGTTTATTGATTGTGGGGATCCGAATCTCCGGTAGTCGCGGACTAAGCTGCCGTTAATTACCTCTCGACTTTGAAACGAGGGAACCTCCGATTGACGGGTTAAACTGGTCATGCGAACTCAACGTGTAATGTTGTGTTTTGAAGGAGTTCTGGATAGTGTTGTAGAGTATGTGTGTGTGTGTGTGTATACATATATATAAAATAAAATAAAAAAGGGAAAGGGCATCCAAAGGATGCGTGGGAAAAAAAGTGTCAGCGCTTTGGGTGCTAGCGCTTTAAGCGCTAGCGCTTTGAGCGCTAGAACCCCACGTGTCATCACGTGGGCGCTCGGGCGCTAGCGCTTTGAGCGCAAGGGCGCTAGCGCTGTGAGCGCTAGCGCCCCACGTGTCAGCACGTGGGCGCTCGGGCGCTAGCGCTTTGAGCTCTAGCGCCCTACATGTCAGCACGTGGGCGCTCGGACGCTAGCGCTTTGAGCGCATGGGCGCTAGCGCTCTGAGCGCTAGCGCTGTGGGCGCTAGCGCTCTGAGCATAAGAGCGCTCTGAGCATAAGAATGCTAGCGCTTTGAGCGCTAGTGCCCCACGTGTCAGCACGTGGGCGCTCGGGCGCTAGCGCTTTGAGCGCAAGGGCGCTAGCGCCCCACGTGTCAGCACGTGGGCGCTCGGACGGCAAAAGGGACTTTGTCACTGCAATGGGAGTTGTACTCCTAGAAAGGAGCACTTATTATTATTATTATTTTTTTTTGTCTGTGTGTGTATGAGGAGTTAAACTCCTAGGATGTTTTGAAGCTGATGAAGGGCTTCTCCCCTTGAGCCCTAGTTCTTCCTCAAAGTGGGGTTTCTGGAGATGGGTCTCCTTCTTCCTCTTCTGTTGGCAGGATCTTGAAGATCAAGAGATGTGAGATTTTAATAATCTCTTCTTTTTGAGATCTGATGGGAGATCTAAGCTCCCCTTTATGGGTTTTGTGGTGAAAAACTATTTAGTTTTATAAAAGGAAAAATATAACTCTTGATTTAATTCAAAAGAAAGAAGAAGGTTTTTTTTAGAACCTTGAGGAAGGAGAAGAACACAGATCTTGATTCTTTTGGAGAGAGAAAAAGTTGTTGAGGTATTTTCATTATCTTGGCCTTTATAGGCTATACACTTTACATATAGCCCCTTGGGCTTTACAAAAATGGCATTTTGGCCATCCCATGGCTCATGTGCCATTTTTTTTTGCACATAAGCCATGGGCTTTACAAAAATTTGGCTTTATGCCCATTCATGCATAAAAAAATACATAAAAATTATTTATTACATGATTTTATTGTTGGCATGGGGGGGCCGGCCGCTTCATGTTCGGACTCGACCTGGGCATGGGCCCACTTGGCTTGGTTGTTGACCTTGACTTTGACTTGGTCAATCGGGGTGCAATTTTTGACCCCAACAAAGTGCCCCCATCAATAAATGCACATCACATATATGGGTCATGTGCATGAAATTGATGGATCTTCTTTCGCGTGGAGGCGACTTGCTTTGGTTCCCACTTTTTGGGTTACACTGCCCTTTTTACGACATGGACGGTCAACGCTTAACGTGTCTCCGAGACGGAGTGTCCGTGGTAGACGTTTCCCTAGCCCAGAGTGATTTAGTAGACGCTCCCCCGGCACGAAGTGTCGCTGGTCGACGTTTCCACAAGGCGGAGTGTCTGTAGTCGACGTGCCCCCGGCACGGAGTGTCTGTGTTGGACGTCTCCCCGGCACGGAGTGTCGCTGGTCGACGCTTCCCCGGCATGGAGTGTCTGTATTGGATGTTTCCCCGATGCAGAGTGTCGCTGGACGACGTGTCTCCAGCATGGAGTGTCTGTGTTGGACGTTTCCCCGAGACGGAGTGTCGCTGGTTGACGTGTCCCCGAGACGGAGTGTCTGCTTGACGTTTCCTCGCTACGGAGTGTTATTGTTGGACGTTTCCCCGATGCGGAGTTTCGCTGGTCGACGTTTCCTCAGCATGGAGTGTCTGTGTTGGACTTTTTCTCGAGGCGGAGTGTCTTTATTGGACGTTTCCCCGATGTGGAGTGTCTGTGTTGGACGTTTCCCCGATACGGAGTGTCGCTGGTTAACGTATCCCTGAGGCGGAGTGTCTGCTTGACGTTTCCCCGTTACGGAGTGTCTCTGGTCGATGTGTCCCCGGTACAGAGTGTTTGTGTTGGACGTTTTCCCGAGGCGGAGTGTTGTTGTTGGACGTTTCCCCGATGCGGAGTGTCTGTGTTGGACGTTTCCCCGAGACGGAGTGTCGCTGGTTGACGTGTCCCCGAGACGGAGTGTCGGCTGGTTGACGTATCCCCGAGACGGAGTGTCTGCTTGATGTTTCTCCGTTATGAAGTGTCGCTGGTCGACGTGTCCCCGGCACGGAGTGTCTGTTGTTTGACGCAGAGGTCGATGTTGGAATTGGTTGGTTTGATTTGTTTGATTTGAGTTGACATCAGCATCGCTACACTGGAATATGGTACCAGGACTGAATCATCATCTGTCTTTGAGAAGATTTGGGGATTGTTTTTTTTTGTTTGGCATCTGCATTGCTGCACTGGAATAATGCTAGGAGCAACTCATCATTTGCCCCGAGAGGATTTGGGAATTGGTTTTTGTTTGGCATCTGCATTGCTGCATTAGAATAATGCCAGGAGCAACCCATCATTTGCCCCGGAAGGATTTGGGAATTGGTGGCTTAGGAGACAGGTTTAGATCCCTATCACCTAAGGCTTTTCAATTTCATGGGCCATAAGGGTCCCATAAAAGCATTTTCTCCCTACGAGTCGAAAGGATCTCGTAGGTGTTTTTTCTCCTTAGGAGTCGTGGGGACTCCTAAGTGTGTTGCTCCTTTATGAGTCGTAAGGATCTCACGCGGGAATTTTCTCCTCACAAAGTCGAGAGAAATTTGCGAGTGCATTTCATCTCTTTTTCACGAGTTTGCGCCCTTTCGGGTTTTTACAAACTCGCCGGCAGTCCTGTTGTTTTTACTCACGGAGCTCTTTCGGGTTTTCATCCGTGCCCATTTTGCTTGTGGACATACCTTCTTTTTTTTTTTTGAATCTTCACCGCCGGTGGGACTTTGAATGTGGTCTTGCCGGTAGGACTTGGGAGAGATTGGGATCATTTTACGCCCGTGGATTGTATACGGTTTTGCAGGATGTATGATCCAGACCGTAGGGTCGAAAAAATTTCAGGACTTTGTTGCCATCTGCATCGCTGCACTGGAATATGGTACCAGGAGCGACTCATCATTCACCGTTGGGGTATAGGATTTGGAATTTGGTTGGCGTCTGCATCGCTGCACTGGAATATGGTACCAGGTGCGACTCATCATTCGCCATTGCCTATTGGGAAGCGATGGCTTAGGAGACATGTTTGGATCCCTATCACCTAAGGCTTTTCAATTTTATGGGCCGTAAGGGTCCCATAAGAGAATTTTCTCCCTACGGGTCGTAAGGATCCCGTAGGTGTATTTTCTCCTTAGGAGACGTGAGGACTCCCAAGTATGTTTTTTTTTCTTTGTGAGTCGTAAGGATCCCACGAAGGTTTGTTCTCCTCATGCATCGTGAGGACACATGAGTGGGTCTTCCCAATGGACTATAATGCCAAGGGCGGAGACCAGCTGCGTAACTGGTGATTACGGTGGGGCATGGGTATGATGAGAATTATTTGAGCCCGTGGATTGTATACGGTAGTCAACTTGGGGGACAACCGTAGGGCTGGGAGAATTTTGGAATTTGTTTGGCGTCTGTATCGCTGCACTGGAATATGGTACCAGGAGCGACTCATCATTCGCCGTTAGGACATTTAGGGATTTGAAATTTTGGTTGGCGTCTGCATCGCTAACACTGAAATATGGTACCAGGAGCGACTCATCATTCGCCATTTGAGAATTTGGATTTTGGTTGGCGTCTGCATCGCTGCACTGGAATATGGTACCAGGAGCAACTCATTATTCGCCGTTCGGACATTCAGAGTTCGTATTTTTTTGTTGTTTTTTTTGTTTTTTTTTTGTTTTACTGCAATTGCTCTATCATTTCAGCTTTTCTTATCGCGAAGGTGGCGATTGCCCTATCATTTCGGCTATTTATTCGCGGTTGCCCCATCATTTCGGCTTTATTTTTCATGTTTATTTTTACTCGCTGATTTTTATTGCGAGTTGCCCATCTTTTCGGCTTTTCGTTTGTTTTTATTCACACTTTTTTTTTACATTTCCAGTTTAACGACTTAGAGGTCGATTATTCCCAGTTTAATGACATGGTGGTCAGCGGTTCCCAGTTTAAAAGACTTAGAGGTCTATCGTTCCCAGTTTAACGACGTGGTGGTCAGCGGTTCCCAGTTTAAAGACTTAGAGGTCTATCATTCCCAGTTTAACGACGTGGTGGTCAGTGGTTTGCTTATCCCAGCTCCTCGAACTTTGATCTTGGCGGGGCTGTGTTGATGACCATAGCTCTGTGGCTTGTCGGTACATCTGACGACTGTGAGGCTTTTCCGAGTTTGTATTGGTTCTCCACCCAATCTTTAAAAACATAGTAGTTTTCAATGGTATGACTCACTATTCTATGATATGGGCAGTATATGGGATTGTCGGCCATGTTCATCTCATGTGGCCTCTTTGGAATAGGCAGTCGAAGACCGTTGTTCAAGGCGTCCACGAATATTTCGCGGACCTTATCCCTCCTGAAGGAGTATACTTTCTTCTTTCTCTCCATTAGAGCAGGTTCCCTTACTGATGCTGGACCCTGAGGACGATCAGTCTTTGGTTCGCCTACTGTCCGCTTACCACGTTCAGTGTACGTATCGGAGGGACTGGAGGCTGATCGCGTCCGTTTTTCACAAAGGTGTTCCGCTCTCGGGCTGGAGGGAGCATCGGTCGAATGCTTCCGGATATCCATCCCCAGCCCACGAACCAAAATTTTATTTTGCTGTAATTGCAATCGGGCGACCTGGGTCGTGAGATCCGCCACGACATTTGCCAGCTCGTTGACTTTAGAATGGACCTTGGCCATCTTTTCATCCCTGTCCTGAAGTTAACTTTGAAGCCATTGGAATAATGCTTGTTCTATAGTTCCGGGTATGACAACGGGGTCATCCCTACCGCCTGAACTTGATTCAGCATGAACCACAGGTTCATTTGGCTCAATGGCCTGAGCGAGCTCTTCATCATTTGGATCGGGCCGATGTTGGATGGCAACAACCGCGTCGTTGTCATGGTTATAAGGCATAGGAGGACTTGTTCTTCTGAGCTCCATCATATAGACCGTATGGGTTATGTACCCGTCTATTGCTTCTTCATTGGCAAAGTTGCTCGCTTGGCTTTTAGCTTGTTGCCTTGGTCCGCTCTTTTTAGAGAAAGGCAGATGTCTAAGAGAATCAGGTCCCTGAAGGACTTCGGTCTCCGTTTGTATGAAATTGGCGGTCGCAGCTTGATTGTTTGTTAACACGCCAGGGGACAATGATATTTCTCCCGCCTTGTATTGTTTCTCGACCCAATCCTTGAAGATGCAACAGTCTTCAATAGTGTGCCCCAGCACTCGGTGGTATGGGCAAAAGTTGGGATGATCAGTCTTGTTCGCTTCACTTAGCCTTTTTGGTTCTGGTAGCCGCAGGCCATTCTTCAGAGCATCTTTAAAAATTTTGTGGACCTTGTCCCTTCGGAATGAGTAGAACTTATTTCTTCTTTCCTCCAAAGTTGGCTCTCGAGATTTGTTAGTTTTTGCTCCGCCCGCTCTCTGCTTATTTAGAGAATCGGTGCTGTTAGAACTTCCGCTTTTTCGGTTTTCGTCCCTCCAAGGTTTCAGTCTGTTTGTGAACTGAAGATCTTGAGTGGACTCGGGCTTTGAGCGTTCCAACGTTTTGACCTTTTGGTCAGCTCTTGGAATGTTTTAAGGCCTGCGGTGCACAGGAAAGGTTTCATCCAGTCCTTCAGATTTTCTATAAGAAGACTGACGGATTGGTCTTACTTCAACGGCGGTTCACATTTGACAGAGAGATTGCGCCATCGGACTATAAAATCCATGTTGCTTTCGTTGTTCTTTGTCTCTGTCCTTATGAGGTCGGCAATGGTGATTTTATCGCTGACACTCATGAACCTTTACTTGAACATGGATTCTATTTTAGCGAACGTCGTGATCGAGTCATCTGGTATGCTTGCATACCAATCGAAAACATCATCCGTCAAGCTATTAACAAACTGACGGAGAAGGAGCGCATCATTGCCCCCAGTATTTTCGCATGATGCTTTAAATTGGGCAATGTGCCGGTTCGCATTTCCCGTCCCATCGAACCTTTCAAATTTGGGGATGACATAGCCAGTGGGAAACTCCACAAGATCGTACCGAGCAGGATATGGTCTCCCGCTACTGTTGGCATCTTTTTGCTCTCCGGCTTCGGCTACCAATGTTTTGACTTTGTTGGAAACCAAATCCATGATTTGATCTTGAGTTAGCAGGTTGCTGTCATCGATTGCCAAGACATTTCCCGAGATAGGATGCGACCGGCCTTCATGCGGTCCGCCCACCTTTGGATTTGAGGGAATAGGCGTCGTCTGTCTCGGGACACCGTTTCCTGGTCCATGAGTAGAACCATGCGCTTGATTGGACGGCTGAGAGGCAAGTTGGGCCATGAGCTGTAAGACGACGTTTGTCAAGTTGTCAATTTTTGAGTAGAGCTTGGCCATCTTCTTGTCTTTGTTTCTGAGCTGCTTTCAGTGCTCCTGGAGAAGTTGTTGCTCTGCGGTCTTAGGATGGAAAGTTGGCTCATCTTCGCTTTTCGAGCTTGACTCTACATGGACTGAGGGGTCTTTCTGCCTATCATCCTCATCGAGAGGGTTTTCATCATCTAGCGGAGGCGGCTGTTCTTAGGAAACAGCAACCACATTCAAGCCAGATTGGATTTGAGATGTGGTGGCCCCGTCCTTGCTCTTGCTGCGCGTGTCCACCATGTAGACAGTGTGGACCACATATCCAGCCATTTCTTCATCTTTGGCGGAGTAACCCTGTTCTTCGAACTTCATGAGGTTCAGCCTAGCAGGAGCCCTAGCCCTTTTGTTGGCTCTATATCTGAGCCTTTTCTGCCTTAGCTTCTCAATTTTAAAGGCTTGGCGGGCACCCATTTCCTGGGAAGCCACCGTGAGTCGATTAGCGGGGAGCTTATTGAAGACACCCACTCGAGCAGTTGTCAGGGGCACCGCCGGAGCTTGCTCGAGAGGCCCTGCTGCTTTGTTGGTGTTGATGGCTTTGCCCCCAGCTGAGGCCAAAGAGAGTCGTTCAAATACCGACTTGCGTTTGAGTTGGGACGCCTTCGAGACCACCACATTTGGCCTCTTGCCTTTTGAGACCGGTTTTTCTGTCACCGGGGCTTGAGGAGCAGGGATGGCATTAGCCGGGACAAACAGAATAGACCCAAATTATAGCAGCGGTTCTTCCCACTATCGTCCGAGACTTGCCGGGAGGACCGTCCTGGAATCCATCTTCATCATATATGAGATGGGAGCTGAGTTCATCTTTGGAGACATTATTGAGAAGTGATTGTTTGAAAACCTGCATGAAAGAGCATTATTTTAGTATAAATATAGATATGTATATTGATTGAGTTCGCATGAACGTTTAACTTGAAATATGGGAGGAGAGATAGGTCCCACCGGGCGTGCCAGAATCTGTAGGGTGTTTTTCGTCACCCCATTGAGATGGGAATACGCGCGTGCTTGTCAGGCGCATTACAGATTCCCCCTGCCTAGGGTAGGCTGGGGTTTATTGATTGTGGGAATCCGAATCTCCGGCAGCCGCGGACTAAGCTGTCGTTAATTACCCCTCGCCTTTGAAACGAGGGAACCTCCGATTGACAGGTTAAACTGGTCATACGAACTCAACGTGCAGTGTTGTGTTTTGAAGGGGTTCTGGATATATCGGGGGCCCCGCAGAGTTTTTACGGGGGTCCCTCTACCCGGACAGCGGGCTGGGGGTCAAGGAAGCTAGCAGCCCCCTTGCGGGGTGCGGGGTGGTGCCCCAGCCCAAATTTTTTTTGAGAGGGATAGTGTTGTAGAGTATGGGGGTGTGTGTGTGTGTATACACATATATATAAAATAAAATAAAAAAGGAAAAGGGCATCCAAAGGATGCGTGGGGGGAAAAATGCGCCAGCGCTTTGGGCGCTCGCGCTTTGAGCGCTAGCACTTTGAGCGTTAGAGCGCTAGAGCCCCACGTGTCAGCACGTGGGCGCTCGGACGCTAGTGCTTTGAGCGCAAGGGCGCTAGCGCCCCACGTGTCAGCACGTGGGCGCTCGGGCGCTAGCACTTTGAGCGCAAGGA
This sequence comes from Agapanthus africanus, assembly GCA_030015575.1. Lineage (NCBI taxonomy): Eukaryota > Viridiplantae > Streptophyta > Magnoliopsida > Asparagales > Amaryllidaceae > Agapanthus > Agapanthus africanus. The sequence continues at coordinate 13,722,947 of JASDDO010000022.1, forward strand.
CGCTAGCGCTCTGAGCGCTAGCGCCCTACGTGTCAGCACGTGGGTGCTCGGGCGCTAGCGCTCTGAGCTCTAGCGCCCCACGTGGCAGCACGTGGGCGTTCGGGAACTAGCGCTTTGGGCGCTAGCGCTCTGAGCACAAGAGCGCTAGCGCCCCACGTGTCAGCACATGGGCGCTCGGGTGCTAGCCCTTTGAGCACAAGGGCACTAGCGCTTTGAACGCAAGGACGCTAGCGCCCCACGTGTCAGCACGTGGGCGCTCGGGCGGAAAAAGAGACTTGGTCCCTGCAATGGGAGCTGTACTCCCAGAAAAGAGCACTTATTATTTTGTGTGTGTGTGTGTATATATATATATATATATATATATATATATATATATATATATATATATATATGAGGAGTTAAACTCCTAGGATGTTTTGAAGCTGATGAAGGGCTTCTCCCCTTGAGCCCTAGTTCTTCCCCAAAGTGGGGTTTCTGGAGATGGGTCTCCTTCTTTCTCCTCTGTTGGCAGGATCTTGAAGATCAAGAGATGTGAGATTTTAAAAATCTCTTCTTTTTGAGATCTGATGGGAGATCTAAGCTCCCCTTTGTGGGTTTTGTGGTGAAAAACTATTTAGTTTTATAAAAGGAAGAGTAGAACTCTTGATTTAATTCAAAATAAAGTAGATGGTTTTTTTAGAACCTTGAGGAAGGAGAAGATCACAGATCTTGATTCTTTTGGAGAGAGAAAAAGTTGTTGAGATATTTTCATTATCTTGGCCTTTATAGGCTATACACTTTACATATAGCTCCTTGGGCTTTACAAAAATGGCATTTTGGCCATCCCATGGCTCATGTGCCATTTCTTTTTGCACATAAGCCATGGGCTTTATAAAAATTTGGTTTTATGCCCATTCATGCATAAAAAATTACATAAAAATTATTTATTACATGATTTTATTGTTGGCATGGGGGGGCGCTTCATGTTCGGACTCGACCTGGGCATGGGCCCACTTGATCTAGGCTTGGGCCCACTTGGCTTGGGGTTGACCTTGACTTTGACTTGGTCGACCGGGGTGTAATTTTCGACCCCAACAGTCATGATCTTTAATAATCGCAAAGACTTCTCGGTCCACAGGCGTGTCGGCAAAAGCGCTCTCTAAACGTACGAAGAGAAAGGAGGAATCAAATGCCATAGTACTTGCACATGTGGAGAAGCGTTAGCTATCGATACTATGTTCAGGACTCTAACACTTTTTGGTACTTAAAAATTGTACTGCACTCCAGTTCAAAAAAAAGGGACAAGGGGGTCCACAAAGTTAAGGCAACGCCCCATCAATGAAGGGGCAGTCACTCATAGAATCCAAAGGTTTCTCATTTAATGAGAAAATATCATTGGATTGAGGAGGTAAACTCCTTCGAGAGCTGTGCTCTGCAAACAGATTTCACATCTGTCAAGAAAATTAAGAAGGGAATAAAATTCCCCAAAAACTTTCAGAGCCAAGCTCTGTAAAACAATGGGATAACATCCCAGAACCTTGCAAAAGCAAAGCTAAATGCTAAGATCTTCAAGATCTACAAGAAAAATCTTAGAAATCTAAGAGATCTTTATGAAAGAAGAGCAAAGCTCTGATTAACGGGTAAGAAACTCTAAAATATTTTTCAAGATATACGATCTAATCATTATGCAAGAAGAGCAAAGCTCTGATTAACTGGTAAAAAACCCTAAAATATTTTTCAAGATCTACGATCTAATCATTACAAAAGAAGAGCAAACCTCTGTTAATAGTTTAAAATCCTAAAACATGAAGATTCCTTCAAGAGTTTAGTCATAATTCTTACCAAAATTTTGACAGAATTTTGACTCTAAAAGAGTTTCCTTGGACAGAGATCTAAGCTCTGAAAAGAGAATTAAATTCTCTAAGAAAGAAGAAGATTAGGGAAGATGAACAGCAGTCATCCCAAAGGCCAAAGGCCCTACTTATAGACACAGAAAGACGGTTCAACTTCCAAGAAGATCCAACGGTGAAAAAGGTGCCACCGCTGCACACACGTGTGAGCCACGTGAGCGAAACGGTAGGGGGAATTTGTTTCCCCTCAATAAGAAAAAGCAACGCTCTGTTCAAAACTCAAGAGGCAACGTCTCACGTGCCTTCCATGAGAGCGCCAGCTCCAGAGTTAAAATCTTTTATATGAGCAACGTCCGTGTGCAAAGCACACAAAAATTTTAAGCAGCGCCTCACGTGCCTTCCACGAGGGCGCTAGCGCCAGATTTAAAAACTCTTAATAAGCGCCCACGTGAACAGCACGTAAGCGCCGGCGCCCTGTAGAATTAAATTCTACTCTCTGTTAAACAGAGCCGTTGGATCAAAAATCCAACGGAGATGATAAATCATCAGTATGCAGAATTAAATTCTGTTTAGAGGAAATATTCCTCGAATCTTTCTAAACAAGAACGATTGCCCTCTGTAAAACAGAGTACCGTTGGATTAAAAATCCAATGGTGATTAAAGAATCACCAATTTACATAATAAACTCTGTATAGGAAAATATTTCCCTAATATTGTTAAAAAAACAAGAAAATACTTTCTGTAAAACAGAAGTTCTTGGATCAAAGATCCAACGGTGGATAAAATCCCCAAAATCAATTAGGATCTCTAAATAAGATATTTCTTCAATTAATCAACAGACTTGCCTCTACTATATAAAGAACCCAATACTTCAGGTCTGAGATAGAAAAAAAAACCCTAAAAGCTTCAGAAGAACGGAGAATTGAACTCTCGAAGAAGAAGAACTCTCTTCTTCAAAAACTCTAGGTAAAAAAAAAACAGATAGAGATAAAAACATCCCATTTACATATCTAAAGGGTTTAACCCTTCTCAAAGAACTTAGTTCTTTTTCTGGATCTGAGATACACAAGACAAGTCTCTCACAAGTTGAGAATTTAATTCTCATCGGAAAAAACTTGTTCTTGAGAATCAAAGATTCAGAAAAGAACTAAAAAATCAAACTCCTCAAAACAAATAAGAGAAACCTAGTTCTCATAGAAGAACTTGGTTCTTAAAAATGAAGCCTGATCCTAGATCTATAAAATGAAGATCCTATTGATCATTAATGGGCAAAAAAATGCTATTAGCAGAGGAGAAAAGCGCCCAACGCCCAGCGCCGCACGTGTTCCTCACGTGGACGCTACAAAATAAAGGAGTGCTTAGCACTCTGTGAGCGGTGCCCAGCGCCTCACGCGCTCCTCACGTGGGCGCTACAAAATAAAGGAGTGCCTAGCACTCAGTGAGAGGCGCCCACCGCCCAGTGCCTCATGTGTCCCTCATGTGGGTGCTACAGAATAAAAAGTTCTTGACACTCATTAGGCAGCGCCTAGCGCCTTACACGCTCCCCACGTGGACACCATAAAGACTGCTTAGCACTCCATGTAAAGACAAAATGAGTAAAGTGTTTAACACTTATTGGGCAAATCCCCATGAATGAAAACCCCACATCGCTATGTGTGAACGTCAGAACTAACATAAGTGCACAACACTTTGCACAAAAAAAGGATTTGAAGTCTTGGGTTCAATTCTTTTCAGAAGAAAACTGAGTGGACCAAGTCCAGGTTGGCTAGGACCATAACTTAGACCAGCCGAGCCCATGGGTTCACTATTTCCCAAACTGATCTCATTCCCAAATACGACTATCGATATTCCAACTGATGATAGCCAAATCAAAAGGTATGTTCATCCCACATCTCCTGAGTTAATCTTAGTTTCTAAAAATGACTAATGATTCTTAGATGATCCATCACGATCTTTTCCCTCGAACACGGGACTTGGTTCAAGGGTACATCTTTCTACACCTCTAATACGTGTCGTTGTAATTTCTCAACGTCTTCACAGAGGTGGCGGGTCCCGACAAACAACAGCTTTTTGGTGCACTGCTCAAACTGACGTGCACACCCTAAATCAATCCACATCCCAATTTGGATGTATCCCATATCATCGTTGCTCATCCCGTCACGTGACAAATACATGTGTACGCAAGATGATCAATAGACTGAAACGTTCTTAAACTAACAATGGACCGAAACGTCCTTAAATTACAACAGACCGTAACATCTTTAAACTAAAACCTAACCTCAAAAATGGTGATCTACGGACCGTAACGTCCTTAAACTAAAACCTCACCTCAAAAATGGTGATCTACGGACCGTAACGTTCTTAAACTAAAACCACATCTCAAAAATGGTGATCTACAGATCGAAACATTCTCAAACTAAAACCTTACCTTAAAAATGGTGATCTACGGACCGTAACGTCCTTAAACTAAAACCTCACCTCAAAAATAGTAATCTACGGACCGAAATGTCCTCAAACTACAACTTCGCCTCCAAAATGGAGATAACGGACCGAGACGTTCCTTAAACTAAAACAACAGAGTCCAAATGATCTTTTGTTGGATCTGAAATAAAAATGATCCTAGGACCCCTGTTAAGTAGATCTTAGTCTCAAATTAGAATAACGTGTCCTTAACAAAAAAAACCAATCGAGCCCCCAATTGCTCGTATACATTTAAGTCGATCTTGATCTCAAAACAGATCAACGATCCTTAAATCAACCCAAACCCAAATTTAAGATATACGGATTTGGACTAATCCACGCCCTACGGGAGACAACACAAATTAGTCTCAGTATACAATTCACGGGTAACAAAAAATAAAAAAACACACACGACACGAAGTGAACTTTCGAAGCAGGAGAAAGTGGTTATTGCATCGCGATAACGTAATTAACTGTGAGGGCTTGTGCCTGCAGGGAAGAGCGTCCCCACAATTAAAAACCCCTCGCATACGAAGGGGAATCTGACGAAGTCACGCTACAACGGCCACATCCATCCAAACCTCCGATATACGGTGCTATAAATCAACTTGGCATCTTCGGAGAGATAGACGGATAAATCCAAATAGCATATGTCCCCAAATTCAGGAAAGACGACCTACGCGGTCCGTCTCTGTTTTCGATGGTAAACAATCCTCAACCCTTCTTCCTCGTCACCTCAGTCACCACCTCTAAGACCTTAACTCCTCTCCTCTCCTCGCCTTCCCGAGCACCACCCCTGCACCCCGACGCTAACCAAAGAAACCCCCACACCCATTGTCGTTCGCCCTCGTCGTCGCTGCCCATCGCCAACACCATCACCTCCATCTCCTCTTCCTCACCTCCTTCTCCTTTCCCGACACCCTATACCATCGCCACCACCAACCCCACAACTTCCCGACCCCGATCACTAACTCAGAAACCCATAGCCACCTTGCTGACGCAGCCACTACGCCGTCGACCATCTTCGCCGTCATCTCGCCACCTTCCCTCTGTCTTCGCTACCCCAAAACCTAACAGCAGCAGCCACCCAGTCTTCTTTTTCCTCCTCTTGTTCTTTTTCTTGATCTTTCTTGATTCCGGCCGTCTCGCTGGAATTGCGCATGTCATCGCCGATCCAGACGACCCAGTCACCGTCGTCTTCCAGCCTAGTCACCACGTCACGTCACTGCTCAGCCAGGTCCTGTCCTACGTGCGTAAGTTTGCATCGCGACGTTATTCCGACGTCGGATGTAGCATCCGTATCTCGACCCGATCAGGAAAGTTTTAAACTTGAAACATGCTATGTTATTATATCGATAATTATATGAATAAAAGTAGTGCATGTGTTTTATTATTTAGCAAATACTATAGATTTACAGTATCCGACTGTATCTGTACTGATAATAGCATATCTAGTTGCGTGCCAGAACATCATGATATTATTATACTACTATATTAGTACAATATGTTATCTAGATTGTATCATATATGATAATAGACGCGTAATGGTTGTTACAGATAGATACATATACATCCTGGCATCAGTTGTGTTTACCATGTTCCGATATTGATTACGGTTTTACATTTGGCATCTATTAGGTAATATAAATTACATGACATGTTCACGACACACTATCAGACTTGTTACTTGGATTTTATTGCTAATACCAACAATCCTGATTTGTTGTCCCGACGGACGTGATTTTTTGTCTACATAGACAAAAACTGTACCTACTTGATCTTGTGTTGGTATTAGATTTATATCGTTAATACCTGACTTAAACACAAACCTGGGAGAAAAGGGGAAATAAAGAATGTAACCATAATATAATTTAAGAGGATATTATTATTGTTTGTCGTGATTCCGGGCGTTATGGAATAAATCATTGTTTGTCGTGTTTCCGGGCATTATGGAATAATCATTATTGTTTGCCTTGTTTCCGGGCGTTATGGAATAATCATTATTGTTTGCCGTGTTTTCGGGCGTTACAGAATAAATTATTGTAACCGTGGTCCCGTGGGGAATGAACGGGATATATACTGTTGAGTTACGATAAGAATTACATTAATTGATTTCAAAGGCTTTTAGAATAGATAATCTAGAAGCGCAGATTTAGGTTACACATCACACACTCATACATACACATAGCTCATTGTTTATACATGTGTTTATTATTTATATTCATATTTAATCATATCATTATATCCTGGTCATTACTGTTATTCTGATATTATGACGCACTGACGTCTGGGTTTTGCATGACCCAGATCCTCTACCTTTATCATAGGCAGATCAAGAGTATTTTAATAATCAAGCCGAGCAATGAGGAGTTGAACGTGTATTGTCAGACATGTTTAGTTTATTTATTTCAGCAGTTTTATTTCCTTTGATATGAGCCCATATTGGGACATGATTCAGATATTGTTTATTGGAGCTTGATTCGTTTCCGCTTTATGCATTTTCTTGATTTTATTTACTGTGGCAGATGGAAATGTGATAGCTAGATTATATATTTTACTGTTCTTGATATCCGATAGACAGACGTAATATGACTGTGGAGGGATGATTCCTAACCACACATGCCATTGTTTACGTATCTTGATAACAACCATCGTGTAGTCTATATGATGAGAAAATTCAATCGTATGATAACTGATAGATTTGTCCATTATGGACAAGTTAGGAATGTATAAAGCAAACACTTACATTCACTTGTGTTTTCATTTGTTTCGAGTTATTTTGTCGGCACCTTTCCGCTGGTTCTCCATATACAAAGATAAATTAGTTATTCATTTCAATGTTGATTATCAGCATTGAAATGATTATTTGTTCTATTACAGTATACTCGATGAATAGCGGGAAGGTGCTGTCGAAATTTTCTTGAAATAGATGAAAGCACAAGCAAATGAGTGTTTGCTCTATACATTCTTAATGGGATAGAAGGCTTACCCCCAACAGCCAAAACACATACATACAACACGAATACACAACACACACCATAGGATCAGACGATGTGGTTTATTATGGGTACTTAGATTGCATACTTAGTATCCAATATCCCGGACGATCAGAACCGTTTTATATATTTCAGTGTATTTGGTATGATACATGAACCGATAGGAATAGATGGAGAGACAATCTCGGAACGTGGAAAGATGAATATGGATTGACTAATGTAAACACATGTTGATTTTGCAGTGAGGACGATCCATTTATCTTTCCGCAACAAGCATTTCAAGTATACTACTCAAAGTGCTTGAAACATCCGATATGGAGTAATGTATGCCGATGGAAACTCAAGAATATTTATGATGTCCCAGAATTCGAGGATCACATGGACGACAGCGATGAGGAGGAAGAAAAGAGAAAACTTAGAGTGCTCCAATAGTCTGTCTCCGTAGACGGGTTGTATTCGGCTGAGCATGAAATTACTTGGGTTAAGAATGATATGGATAATGAAATCTAAGTAGATATTCATACGGTGTCTAATGCGTCTATGAAACGAAAAAAATTATCATTAATTTTATATTATTTCTTTACATTTTCTATGATCTATACATGTATAGTTGTTATTATTTCTCTTATATACATATATTGCATGCATATGTAATGATTGCACTTTTTATCTAGGGGTGATGGAGATGTCGGGAGCAGCGAGGGGCAAGGGCGGCAGGCGCAGCGGTAGAGGCGGCTCCAGGAACGGCAGGGGTAAAGCGGTTCTTGCACTCGAAGAACTGCGTAGGGAGCTCTAGAGAGCTGGTGTTGCACCCCCCCCTCCCCTATCCGTATCCTTTCTGGATGAATCATTGCGTGTGGACATTCCCACATCGTTCGTACCCCCTCAAGATGAGTCATGCCATGTGGACTTTGCTGCACCTGCAGGTATATTGCATTCATATGCATTTATTTGAACGATAAATTGTAGCATGCATAGATCTCACACCTGCTGCAGGTACGTCTATATATACTATATTGCACGCATATTCATTTTAATTGTTATATTATAGATATGCACGCGTATTAATTTCGAAGTTACTTATATAGTCATTTTTTATTATTTTAGTTGTAGGGGGTGCCTTCACATCGAGGGCATAGGCCGCTCACGCACTATCCGTACCCTCCGCGCAGTCTGCAGGTTAGTATTCTTTACTATATAATATGTCAAATTGATTATGTATTATTGTATTCAGCAATTAATTACATCGTCATTGTTTATCATCTAGTTGGAGGAGATCATCCACGTCCAGATCACCGACTGTTTCTCACCGGAGGAACTATCGTCCCGCTGCCCGGGCTCAGGCTCGTGGTGATGTCGTCGGAGATATATATCGTGTAAACGAGACAAATGCATTAAGCTTAATTGTGACATATAGATCAAACAAACACATTAGAATTCATGGCTCAGAATTCAAGTAGGCTGTCAGTTGAGCCACGAGATAACAGATAAATATGAATAATAATTTCCCTCCATAAAACTTAATTTTTTCAGTTATTCCCGCCTTGATAGGATTCTTTTATCATATATCGGCATCATATTCTTATTTTATTGATTATTGTACGCATAATTTGTTTTGTCTTAATATTGCATGTATATCTATATATTTTATACATGCAGGACGGCCAGGGCCCGTCCGTGGGACTCAAGGACCGAATCAGTCCCACAAGCTGAAATCCGATGCCGATAAGGTCCAAGGAGCATCCCCCTCCTCTTTACCACCGACTCTCGACCCATTGACGAGTATGCCGAGAGGTTCGGCTCGCATATGGAGGATGAGAGTCGCCACTTCAAGAAGTATCCTCTTTATCATGAGTGGGGCGCGCAGCACAGACGCTCCTTTGATCTCTTCTTTAAGCGGGCTAAGATATTATAATTTTTATTTGAATTATCAAATAAATTTACTATCATTTGACACTTATAATTTGAAGACGTTAATTTCTTGTATTTGCAGGTGGATTATTACTTTCAGGCCACAGTCGATCCCGATGACCCTGATAGAGGGCTCGATCTTCAGGCATCAGCATGCAGGGTTATGTTTGGAATAATAGAAATAAGCAGAAGTCTGATTGCTACGAGCTGTGGCTGGCAACCCCCGAGGCGAAGAGACCGGCTTTCCTACAGTCTCTGGTATTTACAGACATTGATATAGTGACATAGCTTCTCTTGTGCGAGTTTTGGGCATATGCGCGCAAAGTGAAACAAGCCGTCCAAAATAAAAAGGATCAGAAGTCTGCAAAGAGGGGTCGACTTACCTACACAGGTGGGTCCAGAAACATTACTCGTGCCACGAAGGTAAAGGTAAATTACAATATATATATCTTTGGATATAATGCAATATGAAAAGATATGTTATATATGTGTGTTTTTGGTGAATTGCAGAGAGCTCGGACCGTGGCGGAGGGTGGTACACCGGATGTGTTGACGAATTGTCTGTATGTCCATACCACATCGACAGATCCTGTCACGGGTGAATTTCAATATTCCGGCGCTACTGCCGAAGAGTATTGCGTAAGTATTAATAAATGTTCTAATTGGAATGGGATTTTGTTTTTATAAGTTTAAATTTAAATGGTTTATGTACGTTTGAATGCTTTGCATGGTGTAGGCGCAGGTGGTGCAGTATGCGGAGATATCAGGGATTGATTTCGGCGCAGAGACCGAACCGACCGTACTAACCCATGTTCTAGACTCCGTACACGAAAGGTACCATGGTGGTTGGAAGAGAGGCCGGAGAACTGGTCGCAGTAGGGCCCAGCTGAAGGTGACCTCCTCTCCTGCGGTTACTTTTGATACTCCTGCGAGTGACGTCTGGAGATGCGGATGACCGCACTGAGCTCCCAAGTCGAGGAGTTGAAGCAGATGATGGTACGTATGTTATTTCTGTCCGTCTATACTTATATTTTTATAGTTCTAGTCTACATAGTACGGATTCGAATACAAAAACTTTAGCTTTTCAACATTTTTAGCGTATTTATCAAATTTCAGCAAAGAACTTAAATATTTTAACACAACTTCGATAACACATCATTTCAAGTCCCAAAACTTTATTTCTAGACTTGAAATTAAACAATAAGACACTTAAACTGAATCTAGTACACTTATTCTTTTATTACACAAAGTTAAAACCTTTACAAATTCGGCAGGTCATTTCTTCGGCTGCGGCTGCACAGCCTACTACTTCGGCTCCGGCTCCGACTCCGTAGGCCACTCATCAAGGTTCTTCTATGCAGACCACTTCTTCGACTCCGGCTCTGCATGCCACTTGTAGTCTTGTCCCACCAATACTTAAGTTTTTGTCGTCTCAGAGCTGTACCGAGTAGCAGATGCGCCAGATTTCTCAGATACTTCAAGGTAGAGCACCATGACCGAGCCAGTAGTGATTTATTTATATTTTTTTGATTTTTGTAGGATTTTTGTACTTTATTTTATACATGTTGTATATTTTGGATATCATTTGTTGTATATATTGATTATGATCTTGATTTTAGATTGATTTTGTATTACATTTGTTTATTTCATAATATATTATGCAAGGAAGGTTATTGATTAATATTTCTGTCTCGATATTGTATATTTCTATGTGATATATATTATTGTGTACAGAACGGCAAAAAAAAGGAAAAGTATTTTAAATTTTTTTAATATATTTTTTGCCTCTACGATTGTAACCGTAGGGACAACCATATGCACCTATGGTTTTAACCGTAGGGGAATAATGTCAGAAAAAATCTAACATTAGACCCTTACGGTTTACTTCGCAGGGGCATACGTATGTCCGTGAAGGCAAAAAATATAAATATTTTTAATATATATATATATATATATATATATATATATATATATATATAATTTACTGAACTTTGACCCCTACGGTTTAATCGGTAGAGGCATGGGAGGAACCGTAGGGACAAGACATTAGTATTTTTTTAAAAATAAATTGAAAAAATGTTGTCTCTACGTTTAAAACCGTAGGGGCATATACACCGTAGGGTCAAAGTTTCATCCGTAGGGACAAGAACTTACCCTCACACAGTTTCGACCTACGGTCGATATTTTCGCTCATACGGAGCGAACCGAAAGGACATTGCTTTGCTCTTATGGTTCTAACCGTACGGGAATAGTGATGGATTGAAATGAAACCCTACACTAAACAATATTTTGAATATGAAAATATCTTTCCTTTGTTTAAAAATTTTGAGTTTCTTCTTTTTCATAAACCGATGACTATAACCCCCAACTTAAACAGGAGGATATAAATGCTGTGTCTATTGGAGCTGTGGTGTGAATGTTCAGAGTATTAACCTCTAAATTAATTTATTTATCAGTAACAACCAGAGTCCTTGGTTTTATTATCATTTTATGGCTGAGGTTTTCTTTAAAGGAATATAAATTTATGATTAATATGTAGTTGTTAGGCATAATATTTAATGCACTTAGGAGTGTATTATTATAATGTTGAACCTAGCTAGTAGTTTAGGAGAAGCCATAGTATTCAATCTTTGATATCCAGCATAACACCAAAACATGAATATAGTTCACTCTAAATGGTCAACCCCGCTGCGCGGGGCATATATCCCAGTGGTGGGCAATGGAAGTTTATGGGTGAGATCCGGAATCGAACCCGAGATTTCCTTTTTAGTGCTTCGAAGAGGGGCATACGGGACCGGTGGGAAAAGCTTCGTTGCGGTAAAAAAAAATGGTTGACCGCTGATGAGGCTCGATACTGGTGATTCCCCGGACCATGACACGTGGCGGATGACGTGTCCCAGAGCTTACGAGAAAGGATCAAGATCGGTACGTTGGAAGCATACCCCAGGCCTTCGACCCGAGAATGTTCCCGACCTTCAGTGGCCTTCCAGAGCGTTCCTACGATCCCCTTACAAACGACTATCAGCTCACGTCGGAGCCCTCCCATACGCTAAGTTCCCACAGCCCTCCAGCTCGCCTCCAAACTATCACATATCCAAGATGCTTCGGCCTCCCGCTCTGTTCCCGAGCCTCCCGCCGAGCTTATCTTCCTCGGTCTCATCGACTGACCCATAGCACCGATCACAGGCGTCTTCGCCACGGCTCCGCGGATCTTGCCAGACGCGAGATATCCGCCGCCCATGATCCCGCGTTCCACGCCATCGCTTTACCCCTGGGGAATCCCGCCTGTCACGCGGGCGTGACGCCAGGGGCGTAACGGCCGGCATGAACCTCGCCTCCGCCTGCCCATGGCTGCCACTATATAAAACCCTCTCTCAGACGATTCAGGTATGCCAATTTTACCCTAACAGGCCGTTACTCTGCCAAAATACCCCGTCTAACTTGATCGTCGGAGGGTCCTCGGTGGCACAACCATCCCGGGACTTCCCTACAGGTAGCTCGGCCTCAACCACCTCAAGCCCATTGAGATCCACACGCTCCAGGAGGCAACCTCCAACTCAATCTCAGCCATCTATCAGCGCTCGCGGCAGATCAACAGAAGGTAATACCTGAAGGAGATCCAGAGATCCATCAGTTGACGCCGTATGTGGGAAGTTCTAGTTCTACTCAACGAAAGTTCACCTTCCGATCTCAACTTCATGGCGAGTGATCACCGTGACGATCCAAGCACTAGCCGACGCCTTCCCCACAATAGAGGCGCGGATGGATCCCCTCCTCCCCCGAACGCCATTCACGCCCCATCTGCTCGGATAGATCGGCCCGCGTCCGTCGTGGATGCGCTCGTCCATGTCCAAACGGCAGGACAAGCTCCTCAGGTCTCCGCTCCCCTACCTCGGGACTGGGACCCCTACAGAGGGAGAGAAGACGCTGCCCGCGTCGGCACGACTGAGCACCACATCACTGTCTCCGGCAGCCGCAAATCCCTCGGGCCAAATAATTCAATGACCCTCTAGGCGCTACACAGCTCGAAACCGAGGTCTCTCGCCATAGCACCCCGCCCTGAGGCCCATCCCGCTCCTGTCTCTCCCGAGGAGGTGTCGGTCAGCTCGCCTGCACCCAGGCATGACCGGCACCCCATCCCTCGACGGGGTCGCGCGGACAGGACTCACCATGGAGCTCGAAGAAAACCTCGCCAGGGGCCCTAAGAAATCTCATCGAACGGAACCGGAGCCGTGGCCAGGCGCAGGTTTCCGGCAGCAGAGGCCAAAGATTAGAGTATGCCGAATCATCGGGATACAACGGCCGACTCGATTCCCTCGAAAAGAAGATCGAATGCATGCACCGGGAAAATCGTCTTTCAAGCGACGGGGCTAAATAAGCCGCCGACTCGCTAACGAAGGCCTTCACCAAAGGGCTACTCGCCGTCCACGTCTCCTCCCGGAACAAGCCCCCGAAGGTCTCCCTCTTCGACGGGAAGTCCGACCCGAAAGACCATTTGGACGCGTTCACAGCCGGGATGAGTTTCCTGGACTGTTCCGACGCCGCAAAATGTCGCGCTTTTCCCGCCACTCTCATCCTCTCTGGACGAGACTGGTTCCGAGGACTCGCGCCACGCTCAATCTCTACCTTCGATGAGCTGGCTACCCAGTTCCTCGGTCATTTCGTCGGGAACAGACGGCAGAAGCGGACCGTTGATCATCTCTTCACCATAAAGAGCGGGGATAAAGAATCCTTCAAAAGATACGTCACCCGCTTCTACAACGCCCTCCTTGAGGTCCCCGAGCACCGAGACGAGACGATCATTACGACCCTTAGTTCGGTTCTTAGGCACAAGGAGTGGCTGCGCTCCTTTGCATTAGCGCAACCTAAGACCATGGCCGGGGTAAAGGCATGGACCGAATGTGAGATCAAGCTTGAGTCCGAGGTAAACGCCAACCTGTCCCGGACAGAGCAAGCCGATCAAAAGAAAAGGGCCAGGGAGGAGAAAAAGAAGATTGAGCGGCCAAAGCCATACTCCCCGAAGTTTCAAGAGTACACCCCGCTCAACGTCTCTCGGACGGAGCTGTTGGAGGAGGCAAAGAATGAGAGATTCTTCAAACTCCCCCCAGTTGATCATAAGGCGGCCAAACGAACACGGGCCCCTATTGCGCTTTCCACAGGTCGCAAGGACATCCCACCGAGAACTGCAAACAGCTCCGAGACTACATCGATGAGTTAATCCGCTCGGGGCACCTGGCAAGATACTTGCGGGACATGAGGCAAGCCGACCGAGAGCAAGAGCGCCATCCCCCTCCGAGCGAGTTAACGATCGGCCAAATCATGGTCATTTCAGCAGGGGTGCGTTTGGGGCCGACGAGACTCGGTCTTAAGGCGAAACGAGTTCGTTGATCAGGACAAGCTGCATAAGTTTTCTCTGAAGTGGGACGGCCATTTCCTCGTCTCCGAGGTCCTTCCCGGTGAGGCTCATCGCCTACAAGACACTGCGGGTCGTAAGTTTCCACGGCCCCACAACGCCGAGAAGTTTAAGTTGCGCCTTTAAAAAGCGTGCCTATGAATATATGTTTCTCCTTTTATGAAGCGATGTAAATTTTGCTAAGTTCTTTTTAATAATAAGAAGGAACTCTCCCTATTTGTTTTCCCCTTCTTCGTTTCAAAGTTCACGCGTTTCGCTCCATGAAATTACTCAAATGCACACAGAAGACAAAAAGGAAAACCATAGAACGTCATAAAAAGGAGAGCTTTATTTATTCATCAAAAGGTATTATGGGCTCCTCAGCCTTACATAAAAATTAAAATTACAATAGTGGGGGAAGGGGGTACAGGAAGCATTGCTCGTGGTATTCCGAAGAAATTGCCGCCAGCCGAACCCTAGCCACCTCAGACCTCTGCCTCTGATGCAGCCCGCGAACCCTCGACGCCACGGACGGGCCAGAGGATTCTCCAGCCGGGCACCCATCAGCGAGATGCCTCAGTTGATAACACTCGAGGACGAGTGCCACCGAGTGATCCCGCCGACTCTTCGAGATCAGGCTGAATTAGCACAGCAATCGCAGCTTGGCAACGACCTTGTCCTTCAGTTGCTCGGACAAGGGATTGTATAGCCCCGGCGACGCCCTCCAAATTGAATACATCAACATCTGGAGTAAGGGTGATCACCGGAGCAGCAGGCGGCCGAAGTGGTCCTCCACACGCTGAACCCCGCCTGAAGCGTCTACTCGGAGCTCAGCTGGTCATACAAGTATACATCTTCGAAGGAAATGATCTCGGGAATAGAGAAAATGAATCCTTCCATTCTTATGTTTTCGGGGTGCAGAGCTAGGAATGATCAACACGCCCCCACTATTTATAGCCCTCGACGGAATCCGAAGCGACCCACGTTCACGAAGAAGGCGGAACGACTCTCGGAGTCTTTTCAAATTCTCCAGTGCTCGACCGCCACATGGAAACTATGCCGCGCCTCACAGATCCATGTTTGGGCGGTGGAAGTCGAAAAAACGTGGCTCTTCTAGATGCTTCGCCTCCCCCATGCGTTTCTGACACATGCCGCCCGCGACGGCCACTCTTCCAGATGTTCACTGTCACGCCCCGCTTTCCAGAATGCGCTAATATCGGCACGTGACAGAGCCAACTATACTACCTGTGGATAGGAAACAACCCTCCACAGTCATATTACGGCTGTCTAAAGATATCAAGAACAGTAGAAATAAAATAAACTATCTAGTACATGTCCATGAGCCAGAATAAACGAGTCAAGAAATAATATGTGGAAGCAATAGATCCAATAAACAATAATAATCTGGAATGTACGGAAATAACTAAACAAACTGGATACTAACAGGATCCTCACCGCTCAGCCTGAAGGTAGAAATACTCCTGCTCAGCCTGCGACAAAGGTAGAGGATCTGGGCCATGCAAAATCCAGACGTCAGTGCGTCATAATATCAACAATAATATAATCAGGGGGTAGTAAGACATGCAGGCACGAGTATGAACAGTAATAAAAGTATAACAATAACACGAATAAGGAAAGGTGAAGGGTAAAAGCATATGTGATGTGCAGTGAGTAATCTGAACTAAGCTACTGGGTTAATTACTCTCAAGTCTTTGAAATCAATTTAATGAATCGTCGATGTAACTCAATAGTATCCCGTGCATGCCCGGGACCACGGTCTAGATTCTCGGGCTGAAACCGAGACATGCCGCTAAGCACTAAACTGGAAACATGTACAGATGAATGATGTCAGCAGCAGCATCCCAGGGCTGGCCTAGCCCCTAAAATTGATCGGTATAAGCATCGAACTGTCGAGTTACAAGTCAGGTTTCATCATTGATTTCCCCATACCCCCAAGTTATGTGTTCAAGTCAGGTATTGATAAATCTGGGACTAATGCCAACACAGGATCAAGCAGGAACATGTTTGCTTTACAGACAAAAGGATATGTCCATCGGGACAACATGTCAGGATTGTCGGCATTAGAAACAGGATCAGGTAATATGTCAAGTAATGATATATCAGATCATGTCAGGCAGTGTACATGTATCAAGTCATGTCAAGTAGTGGCGTATCAGGTCATGTCAAGTAGTGCACATGTATCTAGCGGATGCTCATAATCAAACTGTAGCAAGTATTGAATCAGGGTGAAAGTACGGATGTACAATAAAAGCATGGATGCACAAATATCGATCCGGGGTTACATCATGACTAAGTAGGATGCACAATATCAAGCATGGGGTACTAATGGATTAATAATATGAGTTAATGTAATATGGGGTGCAACTAGTTATGCAGAATTAATGGTATGGATACACAAATAAACATGAATGTATAAATAACTATCAGGGATTACAACTATAGTTTCATGACTATGTAGGATGCACATTATCTAGCATGGGGTGTTAATGTAGCAGTAATATGAAATAACGTGACTTGGAATGCAAATAGATATATAATTAATGGTATGGATCCACAATTATCGATTAGGGTTATATTTACAGTTTCAAGACTAAGTGGGATGCACATTATTAAGCATGGGGTGTTACTACAATAATAATATGAATTAATATGATCTATATATGCAGTTATATATATTTTAAATGATATGGATGCAAATGGGTATCCGAAAATGGTAAAACTTTAATATGGATGTATAATAAACGGGTAATATTTTACTCATATGGATGCATAATAATATACCTAGCATGTAGCAAGATGAATCAGCATACGACTAGATATGTAAATAGTGATATGGATGCACACGGATGTCCGAAGACAGTAAAATAGTAAAATGGTAATGTGGGATGCATATTTAAATAATAAGTAATGTTATTATTCACATGTGTGCAATATATTGTAGTATAGCATGTAGTAAGATTAACTTGTCTCGATTGATCACAATACGGATACGTACGGCACGTCCGACGTCGGTAAATCATCGCAACGCACACACGGCACGCGGGACGAGGGTAGAGGCGGGGCGTGGGTTTCGTTCGTAGGCGGGAAAACGTGAAGAAGAAAGAGAACAGCGCTTTTCTTTATATGGGATTTAAAAAGTATATCAAATATATATATGTGGAGAAGAGATGCAGGGGTTGTAAATATTGAAAGAATTAATATTTATAAAGTAACAGAGAGAGGGGGGAGAGAAAGGGAGAGAGAGACGGAAAAAGAAAGAGAGAGGCGAGAGAAAAAAGGGTTGTTAGTTTGTTAGGAAATTAGTTTAGATTTAAGTTTAAAAAAATCTTTTATTAGTTAACTAAATTTTAATTTATATTAGTTTATAAAATTAATATTATATAAATAAAATTTGATCTTCTGGTAAATACAAACATAGTCCAAAACATGCCCGGGTCGGGTCTAAAATTCAGTTTTAAAATACGAAAAATATATGTGTCGACCAAAACTAAAATTAGATATCCGGATAACGAAAATGCATACCCCCAAGAACGGATGCACGTACGTGCGTGTAGCCATCCAAACAAATCCGTTTCACTGAACGGGATGGGAATAAGATGCGCGGATGCTACCACAGGGTCAGGGGTATCATGCAGGCCATGCAATCTATTTTTAAAATATTTTTCTTGACTTTAAATGTTATGTTAAAAAAATGCAGATGCCAGATAAAATGCCAGTATGCAGTATAAATAATGAAAGTGCACGGATCCACATAACAAGCCAGGATAAATCATAAACATGAATCAAGACTGGTTTTAAGCATGCGGGTCGGGTCAGATGCAAATGCAGATGTCAAAATACTATTCGTACTCAAAACACAATAAATCAGGAAAATATCATAAATAAAGAAATACTTGAACTAGAACTGGTATTAATGAACTAGAGTGTTACATTCACACACCAAGGAAGGTCGGACAAAACCACGCAAAGCCGAGAAGCTTCCCCCACTCGGTACATCCTTGGCTGGTAATCTCTTACCCAACGACGCCAAGGATCTAAGACCTCGCCAAGAGGCAACCGAGCAGCAACCCTGCTCAGTCCATCCTTGGCTGGTAATCTCTTACCCCACGACGCCAATGATCAAAGCCTTCATCAAGAGGCCACCGAGCAGCTTCCCTGCTCGGTCCATCCTTAGTAGGTAACTCCTTGCCCTCCCACGCTAAGGATCAAAGCCCTCATCAAGAGGCCGTCGAGCAGCTTCCATGCTCGGTCCATCCTTGGCTGGTAATCTCTTACCCAACGACGCCAAGGATCAAAGCCCTCATCAAGAGGCAACTGAGAAGCAACCCTGCTCGGTCCATCCTTAGCAGGCAACTCCTTGCCTTCTCATGCTAAGGATCAAAGCCCTCATCAAGAGGCCACCGATCAGCTTCCCTGCTCGGTCCATCCTTAGCAGGCAACTCCTTTCCCTCCCGCGGTAAGGATCGAAGCCCTCATAAAGAGGCCACCGAAAA
Source organism: Agapanthus africanus (assembly GCA_030015575.1). Classification (NCBI taxonomy): domain Eukaryota; kingdom Viridiplantae; phylum Streptophyta; class Magnoliopsida; order Asparagales; family Amaryllidaceae; genus Agapanthus; species Agapanthus africanus. The sequence goes on from JASDDO010000022.1 coordinate 13,742,049, forward strand.
GCTTCCCTCCTCGGTCTATCCTTGGCTGGTAATCTCTTACCCAATGACGCCAAGGATCAAAGCCCTCATCAAAAGGCAACCGAGCAGCAACCCTGCTCAGTCCATCCTTAGCAGGCAACTCCTTGCCCTCCCACGCTAAGGATCAAAGCCCTCATCAAGAGGCAAATGAGCAGCAACCATGCTAGGTCCATCCTTAGCAGGAAACTCCTTGCCCTCCCGCGCTAAGTATCAAAGCCCTCATCAAGAGGCTACCGAGCAGCTTCCTTGCTCGGTCCATCCTTGGCTGGTAATCTCTTACCCAACGACGCTAAGGATCAAAGCCATCATCAAGAGGCCACCGAACAGCTTCCCTGCTCGGTCCATCCTTGGCTGGTAATCTCTTACCCAACGATGCCAAGGATCAAAGCCCTCATCAAGAGGCCACCGAGCAGCTTCCCTGCCATGTCTATCTATGACTGGTAATCTCTTACCCAACGACGCCAAGGATCAAAGCCCTCATCAAGAGTCCTTCGAGCAGCTTCCCTGGTCAACTTCCTGCACATCTTTAATAAGCGATCCCCACCTCGACTTCGGGGCCATGGAGATACCGACCTTACACTGGTCTTTGCACACTTGGCAAATGGTTGAATTCAACTAGACGTGCGATCTCTAGATGAAAAACCGATCTCCGACCTAACGCATCATGAAAGCAGAACTGCGCAAATAAATTTTTTTTACCACAAACAAAGGGAAAATGTGCACGCAAATGACACTGCAAAAAGATTTTATTCACAAGTTCGGAAGTCTTTACATAGGTATTATGGGCTCCCCAGCCTTACAAAAACGCCCGGAGGCTTACAAAATTTCAGCGCAAAAGAAAATAACGAGGCGAGGAGATTCAAGCCTCGGGGCCGGGCAGAACCTTGATGAGCTCCGCATCCACCACCACAACCGGGGTGGCGTCTTGAAGGTCGGTGCCCATCACAGGAGCCTCGGCGCTGGGAGCCGGGGGGACCGACTCCTCCCCAACACTCCTACCATGGGGCCCTTCCTCTTGCGGTGCTTCCGGGGGCATTCCCTTGCGCCTCATCCCCGAAGGGGTACTCACCCCGGAGCTCGCCGTCAGGAAACTCCAGCATCATGGCCTTGACGGTGTCGAGGGCCTCATGCCAAACGAGGGAAGCGGCTTGAGCTAGGTCGGTGTAGAACTGGTCCGACTTCTGGTAGTTCTCCACCACCTTTGACGCTCGGAGGCCGGCACGCCTCACTCCTTCCTTCGCAACCTCGCTCTCCCTCCGGAGGGTGTTCGCTGCAACAAGCACCCTGGAATCTTCCAACTTAGCCTCGGTAGCTCGGGTGGCCTCTCGGCAGCTGGCGATCTCCTGATCCCTGGCCTCCACCCAGTCTTCAAGGGCAGAGACCATCTCCATCACCGCTTGCAACTCCAGCCTGGAGCTCTCCTCCAAAGAGGAGAGCTCGCCCGCGGCCTGCATCGCCGGGGCAATTTCCTCGCCCTCTATATTGACGACAAGGGTGCAGTGCTGGAGGACCTGAAAAAAACAAAGGAGGGCCAAAAAGAGAAGGGGGACACCCAATCTTGCGAACAAAAATACCGAATGAAGACCTGAGTGAGGTGCGAACGCTGACCTGCACGGTCTCCTGGGCTATGGCCGCCATTTGGGCCGTGAGGGTCCCCCAAGGGATTCTTCCCCCGGCCGACCTTTCCATCTCAGAGAGCAGGCTATCGGCGACAGAAAGCCCTGAGGGAACCTCGAAGCGAAGCTCCCCTTCATCAACGATGATCGGGGAAGCCGGGGAGCGGGGCACCATCCTATGGTACCTCTTGAGGAGAGACGCAGGGGAACTAGTCTTACCTCCCACCTCTAAAACCCGGGGCTCCTGATCCCAAGCGCATTTTCGGCTCGGCGCATGGCTGGACTCCGGGGCCCGGGGCGCGCTTGAGCGCCTGGCTAGAGCGGCCGCCGGTGGAGCGGGAGACGACGACGGGCGAGAGGGACCGGCACCTCTGGCCTTCTTCCCCTTCTTCTGTTCGACCAGGGCTGCCCGAAATTTGCCGAGATCTATGGGTTCTGCATAAGACGAAAATACAAAGAAGGAGTCAGCAATACCAGAAAAAGTGGAAGAATACACAAGTCTAAACAATTCGCCTAAAAACTCCTGACTTACCCGCAAACTAAGCGGGGCTGAGCCCGGCCCAACTGAGGGCATGCTAAGACAGCAACACATCGGCCCGGGGGAAGGGCTCCCACTTTGACACCGCCACCGCGTCGGGATTATTCGACCGCTTCACCCGTGGGCAGTTGGCTCTGTGCCACTGGATGGACACAGGCCAATCCTCATCCTCGGGTGGCCCAACAAACAAAAACTTTTTTCCATTCGTGGATAGAAGAAGGTACTAAGATGACCCCCGATCCAGCAGCACCTCCTCGGTGTTTTCTAAAAGAAATGTATACCCAGCTCGGCTCTCCCTTGCGAGTGCCGGAGTGGTTTTTATAGAAGAGAGAGGATATAAGAAGGCTCCTACTAAAAGGGATCTGCCGCAGTTTCAACCGGACCAAGAACCCGAGGAGAATCCTCCAAGAGTTCGGCACTAACTGTCCCGGGGCTAACTCAAAACAATTCAACACCGCGTTCACCTTGTGGGAAGGGCAGGCGTATTCCGGCCTAAAAGGCTTCCAGGTACATTGCAATCTCCTTGCCCTGTACCTGGTTTGCCCTCTCTCCCTCCCCGGCCAGACGAAGCGAGTAGCCTGGAGGGATATGGAAGTGAGCCTGGATGGTAGCGAGCTCGTCTGCATGACTCAGTATGGAAGACGCGTCACGGACGCCCCTGACCTGCACTCTGGGGGCCACCCCCGTCGCACGACCCCGAGGAGCATGACTAACCCTAACTTCCCGGGGAGGCTCTGACACAGACAAGAAAGAGGAAGAAGCAGAAGAGGAAGCTGCAGAAGACTCTCTAGACTCTACCCGAGTTATTTCTACAGCCTCCTCGGTAGAATACATCTAACCTGATCAAAAGTATGAATCCTCGGAAGAGAAAACGCCGGGATCCCGACCTAAAAGGAAGAGCACCGAGCTAACACACGAAGGGACGAGGAAATTATGGCGAAGTATGGACCCTGAAGAGGATCCCACCTCTATTTATAGCCGCCGACATACTCAACCTACGGCGTTGATCGTCTCCCGCCAAAACAGCGCTTCGCAATCAACGGCCTACAACATTCCACATGTCGCACTCACATTGGGCACGTCCCATCAGGCGCGAAGGACACCGGCAGCACGTCGCGTCAGCCAATGAGCGCCAGACACGTGGACTGGCGCTTCGGCAAACGTACGCACGAATCGGCGTTTCCTTTTTAATACGAGATCTCTCCCCTGATCCGCTGACGTCATCAATAAAATACAACTAATTGCCCGGGAATATGCATCGACGATATCTTCAAATACGAGCTTACCCTGGGTGGCCGGTCAAACCACTCTCGACCCGACCAATAAATGGGTCGAGACGAGAGTAGGGGGGCTAATGATGAGGCTCGATACTGATGATTCCTCGGATCATGACACGTGGCCGATGATGTGTCCCAGAGCTTATGAGAAAGGATCAAGATCGGTATGTTGGAAGCATACCCCGGGCCTTCGACCTGAGGATGTTCCCGACCTTTGGTGGCCTTCCAGAGCACTCCTTCGATCCCCTTACAAACGACCATCGGCTCGCCTAAGAGCTCTCCCGCACGCTGTGTTCCCTCAGCCCTCCAGCTCGCTTCCGAGCTATCGCATATTCAAGATGCATCGGCCTCCCGCTCTGTTCCCGAGCCTCCCGCCGAGCTTATCTTCCTCGGTCTCATCGACCGACTCATAGCACCGATTACAGGAGTCTCCGCCAAGGCTCCGCGAGTCTCTCCAGACGCGAGATATCCGCCGCCCATGATTCCGCGTTCCACGCCATCGCGTTCCCCTATTAACGTGCATATCTCGTCATTAATTGGGAATCCCGCCTGTCACGCGGACGTAACTGCCGGTGTGAATCTCGTGCCCGCCTGCCCATGGCTGCCACTATATAAACCCCTCTCTCAGACGATTCAGGTAAGCCAATTTTACCCCAACAGGCCGTTACTCTGCCAAAATATCCCGTCTAACTTGATCGTCGGAGGGTCCTCGGTGGCACAACCACCCCGGGACTTCCCTGCAGGTAGTTCGGCCTCAACCACCTCAAGCCCATTGAGATCCACACGCTCCAGGAGGCAACCTCTAACTCAATCTCAGCCATCCATCAGCGTTCGCGGCAGATCAACGGAAGGTAACATCTGAAGAAGATCCAGAGATCCATCAACCGCACTAATGTCGATTCACGAGTATAAAAAAATATGATTCCCGTTCCGATCACCTAATTCCTTGGACTTAGTGATGTCAAGGGTAGTCCGCGACTCATTTGACCCATGGATCAGCCCATATGATACAAGTTACGGATCATCATCTCGCTCATCACCAGGTCCCGTACAAGTTCATAGATTTTACCCGGATCATGCATATTGAAAATTAAGTTGAAGTTTAAAAAAAACTCACGGCTGAGCTTCCAAATAGCTATCCAATATTGATTTCACATGGAGTTCTTCAATTAAAATTTTCTTAAAGCTATGTTTATGTGTATGTTTTCATTTATTTAGCAACCATAAGCCATAAAACTTGTTGGATTTTAACTACTTTTCAATTATATATAATGTAAGTTACAGGTTAACATGCTAATATATGATTGATTATCCACATATACGGGTTTACCGCACATCCGTCTGCCAGCCATTCGTAATGGTCCGTCATTGGGTGAGCCGATTCGTCAAATTGACAAGTCTATTTTAACTTAAATAATATCATTTTTGGCAATATATTTAATTCACACAACTCTTTGCAACTTCATATGATCCAATGGATCACTCTGCTCATCACAGAATCTTCTGTCCACATCAGCATTGAGTCCCCCTGATTTTATTTTTGGAAAAATATTTTACCGGCTGTACCAATTCATTCATGCATCATGCATGTGTTACATAAAATAAATGTCATCTTTGGACAGCATTGAATGATTGTATATAGATGTTGCAAAAAAAAAAATACCTTGAATTTTTTCTGAACTCCCCCTATAAATAAATCCTCACTCTCTTCTCCTTGTAATTCCAATTATAATCAGAAAGAAAGAAAGAAAGAAAGAAAGAAAATGGCAGATGAAGCTCCTCTGCTTGAGAAAAAATCATCCGCTGAGGACACTATAGAGAGTTGTATAGGCTCTACGAGCTTCTGCCAACTCCTGCAGGCAATCCTCACATCGATGGCGTGGATTTTCGATGCTCAACAAGCCTTCATCAATGTCTTCACCGACGCAAACCCTTCATGGCACTGCACCGACACCGACGACAGGTCGTGCTCGTCGGCGGTTAGCCCGTGCGACTTGCCCGAACGCTCGTGGTCATGGGACCGTCTAGAGCATGTGTCGGTGGTGTCGGAATGGAACCTTCAGTGTTCTTCGCCGACGGTCGTTGGCATGCCTGCGTCGGCGTTCTTTTTAGGATGCCTCGTCGATGGTATGTTGCTTGCACCTCTTGCGGATTCTCGATTAGGTCGAAAGAACATGTTGTTTCTTTCGTGTTTGACCATGTCTCTTACCGCTGCTCTGGCGGCGCTATCTCCGAATGTGTGGGTCTACTCCGCCCTCAGATTTATCTGTGGGGTCGGCAGGGCGACCGTCGGTACTAGCGCGCTCGTGCTAGCGACAGAGGTTGTTAGTAAAAAATGGCACGGTCGGATTAGCATCGTTGGATTCTTTTTCTTCACTCTTGGGTTCTTGTCCTTACCCGCCATTGCCTACTTGGGTAGAGGGTCGTCGTGGAGGAACATCTACCTCTGGGCTTTTGTTCCTTCTTTTTGCTATACCATTTTAATTTACTTTCTCGTAAAAGAGTCATCTAGATGGCTTTTAGTCCGCGGACGGCGGGACGAAGCTATCGACACGTTAAAAAGCATAGCGAAATCAAACGGGTGCACAATCAATTCTAGCTTCTCAAATCTATCAATAGTCGAAGAGAAATGGAATGTGGATGCCTTTTCGGCATTGAAGATAGTATTGGAGAAGAAATGGGCTCTTAAGCGGCTAGCCGCGGTTATGATAGTCGGATTCGGAGTTGGAATGGTGTACTATGGCATGCCGCTTAATCTAGGCAACCTTGGATCCAATCTCTACATGAGTGTTACGCTCAACGCGTTAGCCGAACTACCTTCTTCTCTTCTCATTTTCTATCTTATCGGTACGATTAACCGAAGATGTTCGCTGATAGCTTTCACAGCGATTAGCGGAATTTGCAGCGTCTTGTGTGTATTTCTAGGGGCTTATAGGTGGCTAATGGTCTTTGTTGAAATGGTTTCGTTCTTTTGCGCGTGTACCGCGTTTGGCATGCTTATGATTTATAGTATTGAGCTATTTCCGACTTGTGTGAGGAACTCCGCGATCTCAATGGTGAGGCAAGCTGCTGTGTTTGGGGGAGTTTTCACGCCTTTGCTTGTGGCCGAAGGGAGAAATATGAGGTTTCTGTCGTTCGTGGTGTTCGGACTTGTGATTGGATTTTGTGGTCTATCTGCGATTACTCTGCCTGAAACAAGAGGAAGTGGTATGAGTGACACGATCGAGGAAGAAGAGTATAAGGAGATTGCTTCGTCCGCTGCCGATCCATGAGTTGTCGATTCTTTAAATGTAATTGTAAGTTTTGGATTTATACTTATTTGGAGATTGAGATTGAGATTGAGAGGGAATGTGTCCATTTCAAATCTATTTCAATCTATATGTGTACCTGAGCTGTAACAAACAATAATTGGGTATGAATCGGCATCTTATCTTTTATGTGGTTGGAGAAAATTCTTTTGTCTAAAAGAAGAAGCAGGCAATGAACTAATTGCAACAGCAGAATCAAAATTCTTGGCCATTTTTAATAAAAGTTGTTAAAATCGTGGAGAAACTTCCGGCAAATATGTGATATGAGGAATACAGACGTCTGGACATGCATGAGAGCCGTGTTAGAAATTCAGAGCAACGCCAGACGTCTGATGGAGAGAATGCAGACATCTGATCAAATCGAAGCCAAAAGTACAGAGCGTTGCCAGACGTCTGTGGCAGATATCTGGAGATACTGAATCCTGATCCGGAGCAGCGACAGATGTCTAATGTTAAAGGTGAAGACGTCTGTCCAAGGAGCTGAAGAGATACAGAGTCTAGACAAACGTCTGACCAAGTGTGGTTCAGACATCTGTCGACTATAAAACTGTTGCGAACAGAATTTTGGTAAGTCGGATTTATCTTTTATTTTAGATAGGATTATGGTTTTCCTATAAGTAGGGACCTCTCATATGATTTATGTACCGCCTAATTAAAAAAAAGAAAGAGACTGTTGTATTAAGAGGGTGGCAACTTAGATCTATAGAGATTAGAGTGAAATCTTCTAGGGCTGCTCGTTGGTGTACTTGATTCAAGATTATAATAGATTTTGCATAGTCCCCTCTGTCAGGGACTAGCTATACGGTGGGTGAATCTCGTTAACAAATCGTTCGTCTTTTCTAATTCTATTTTCTTATTTTCGCACTTTATTATCGTTTTGTTTTTCATTATTAATTGCGTGATATGATTGCGTGTTTTTTTGCGTCGTAAGTATTGTTCCGTGAATCGACTTTCTCCCAACAACTGGTATCAGAGCTTAGGGCTTGACGCTTGATATCCCAAAAACTGGTATCGGAGCGAGATTAAGGAACCTAGTGATATTTCATTTCTACGATTTAAATTTAGGATGGGTAATGATACTTGTGTCCTCTTCCCCATCTATTTAAACCGTAATTTTGAAAGTGTTGATTCAGATCGAAAGAGAACTTAGGTTTGCTGCAATATAGACGAAAGATGCTGGAGGATGAAATAAGGATCGAAAAATTCAATGGTCACAATTATTGTAACGACCCTGAATTTTCTGTACAATTTTTTCTTCTTAAATATACAAGAGGAGTTTGCAAACTTGACTACAATTTAAAAGTTATTTCTTGTTAAGAAAAACAAGAAATAGCTTGTAGCTCATTGGTAAAGCCTTGCACTGCTGCTACGTAGCCCTGTGTTCGAATTCCATCAGCCATATATATTTTTTTTGAATTTTCTTTTAAAATTTTTGGAAGCCCAAAAGTTTACACGTGCACTACACGTAAAATTGACCAGTCGGGAAAAATAAACATGTATAAAATGTTGTGTATACTGAGTAGGACAAGTGGCAAGAATCCGACGGCCCCCTTCAACCACTTGGCCGGCGAGATGCCACTTTGGGCCAGCGGCATCGGGTCGCTCCCATGCTTTGCCCACGTGACTCTTGACCTACCCCCATTACCTCCATACTGTTTGTTTTCTCTGCAAATTAACAGAGACTTCAATTTCATCCTTAAATCCAATTTTAAATGCATTTTAATTTTTTCTTTCAATTCCAAAACCCTGATTTCACACTATAAATACAACCACATACCCTAGCCCCTCCTCATTCTGAAATCCCTAACCAAAACTATCAAATTTTTCTAAGTATAAGTGGAGTAGAAATGGAGTTAGCCCAAGGACAACTTCCGGCGAGAAAACGAAGTAATTCCGGCGACAACGCGATGTCACGGCGACTACACAATCTTCTTCTACCTCATCTTCACACTCCAAGCTAGTAAGTCCCACCCCCCTCTTTTCTTTCTACAATAAAAGTTCACTTTTTCAAAATATGTCGGTAAGTGAAGTTATACCGACATTTGATTCTAAAATCTTTGAAACTAGAATCCTTCTTAAGAATCTCTCATTCATGTTTCTATACCTTTATTGTTAATCATTAAACTAATATTTAGAAACAATTTGCACTCTAAAACTCCATATTAAATAACTTTAATTAAACTTTTACATGTATATACCATGAATTTTATATGCATCATCTTTTATTATTTTGCTTAGTCATACCTCTAGAAAAACATCACGGGGTAATGACCTACCCTTCACAACACACATGATTCCATAGCACGATTCTCTTTGAAACATATTTTCGTGGCGAATACCAAATTTCATTAAAATACCAAGAATTATAAAAACCCAATTTTCTTTGAATTGTATTATCAAACTCTTTGCAATTATGCCTCTATAACCCATTTTTGGAGAACCCGGTATTGGATGGTGAGGATTATCGCAAATCCTCGGGACTAGTAGAGTGAGATGCAGACCTCCTCACGGAGCATTCGGTCTCGAAAGAATTTTAATACGATTTTTAAGAAAAACGAGATTTTCTATTTAATAATAAAATTAATTTTTAATAATTATATAAATATTAACAATCCATATATTTTCATGATATAATAAAATTCCATATTTTCTAGCAAATAAAAGAATGACAAGTTTCACCAAAATACCATCAAGTATCAATACAAGACAAGTCTTATACTAAAATACCTTGAACTATTCAATCATATGTATATATTCACTAATATACCTCACTCTCATGAGGTCGAGCCCAACCAGGACTACTTGGAGCAGATCACTGAGTAGCATGACTACTGGCTTACTTGTACTTATTTCTTTTTATTGTATGTCACTGTTTAGACATTGCTTTCATCTTGTATTTCCTTTTCAAAAGTAGTTGTAATGTAAAAAAATGAAAGTTAATAAAAGTTGCTGTTTATATTTCATCTCTTGTCATTCTTGTGAATTACTTTTATATATTGCTTATTTACGCTTAACATGTTTAGTTCTGAGTAAATACGTCGCGACCCGTCACGTCTACTTTCCCGTATACTGGGAAGCGGGGCATGACAGGTGGGTGGCACATGCAGATGGAAGACTACCTATACCAAAAGGATCTGTATCTTCCCTTACTAGGCAAAAATTTCGAGAAGATGACTGATGAGGCGTGGAATCTTTTAGATGGGAAAGTCCTGGCAATGATAAGACTACTGTTGACTCTGCAAATGGCATTTAACATCTCAAAGAAGAAGACAACCATGGCGCTAATGATTGTTAGGAATATGTATGCCCTAAAGGCCATTATGGTATATTGATGTTTACTATAGTGGATGCTTGGACATATATAGAGAGGACTTTCTTGCTCGACATGATAGTATGGTATCTTGTTACTCTTTATCTTAACATATTGACTGGTATTCTTTACTGTCTTTCTCTCACATGTTGGTAAAGCCCTTATGATATGTACTTGACTGCCAGGATTATGATGAGATCATACTAGTGGGTCCATGGTGGTCCAAAAGTACATCCTTTAATCAGTTCTTAGTCGAAGGGATATCGAGACTAGGGCATCGATATTCCAGAGTAGACTAGTGTGTACGTTTTTTGTTCCTTAGAGGGCGATGGTTGTCCCACAGCCATTGGTGTGTGACATCAAAGATTGTACACGGGTGCTTATTGGAGAATGGGTACACCGAACAGGACTCGCCGAGGGGTCCTAGTTGGTATTATACATATCGTCAGATAGCAGTCCTCTGGTGACACTGGTACAGATTAGTCTGTAGACCCGAGATCGTCATAGAGTCTTGTGTGGCTCCCACTGTGCTTTGATTTCCTCCCTACCACGCTCAAAGGAGACGTGCAAACAGGTGGATTTTGGGTACAGTCCCGAGTCACATGGAGGCAATGAGCGATAGGAGAGGTTTCATCTTTCCCGGTATTAGGGGTTGATGTTGCACTATGCTCGATTGGCTATAACTGGAAGTCCCTGGCAAAGGCTGTTGCTGAGATTTACTGATAAGAGTTATCAGTAGTTTCTCAAACCGTTATAGACCAGACATCGGCACGACTTATCACGTTACTGGGGTCTGACGTTTACCACCCCTAGACATGATATGCACCATATCAGACGAAGAGACTGGACTATACGGTAGTGTTACTGATAGGCTTCATGGAGAGTATAGACGAGCTTGCTTGTTGATCTTCATATCGCTCAATACCCGGGTATCCGTTAAGTCCAGCTAGTACCGCTGACGGCTTGTGGGTGACTGATGTGATCATCACCTACTGCCGGCATATTGACGAGTCTTTAGAGTCCCACACAGAAGTTTCCTAGTTCAAGCGAAACGAATTAGGGCACATATGTGATATGTGCGTAGGCCTGATTAAATACGTATATGTGATACCGTATTGTAATCTGGCAGTTATCTGTTATCAAGTTAGGTTATATGTGATATAACCAGATTATCGAATCAAGTGTTGATTTGATAATGTGATACACTGATAAATGATATTAGTCGGTCATATGTGATATAACCGGATTATTAAATCAAGTGTTGATTTAATAATTTGATATAAATTATATTTGATATAATTATATATTAACTAATATTATTAAGCTCACTAATTGCTTTATATATATATATATATATATATATATATATATATATATATATATATATATATATATATATTATATGAAGCATGACTTAATTTTCTATTTTATGAAAATAGAAAAATGAGGTGTAAAATGTGGAGATATTTTGGGTATGGTTAAAGGCATGGGTTTTTATCATATAATATTGGTCTTGACTCACTATTCAAGTATGCTTGCAATTTAGAATTGCAATTTTATTCTATGCTTGAATAAGTGAGGAGAGAGATTCATTTTTCATTCCGTGCTTGCTCATTTCTTGAGTTCATGCCTTAGCCATTTTTCTTGAGCTCTGTTTCCCCCAATCAGAGCAAACTCTGTTCAAATTTTGAAATTTGAAATGAAGCAGCACTTCATAAAAGCGCTGGCGCCAAGAGCGCCAGCGCTGTGAGTCAAAGACTCTGAGGCAGCGCTCACGTGCAAAGCACGAGAGTGCTAGCGCCAAGAGCACCAGCGCTAAGAGTCAAAGACTCTGAGGCGGCGCTCACGTGCAAAACACGAGAGCGCTCGTGCTAGCGCCAGCGTTAAGAGTCAAAGACTCTGAGGCAGCGCTCACATGCAAAGCACGAGAGCGCTAGTGCTAAGTTCACCAGCGCTAAGAGTCAAAGACTCTGAAGCAGCGCTCACGTGCAAGGCACGAGAACGCCAAGCGCTAGAACTAAATGTTCTCCACCGTTGGATCAAAGATCCAACGAAGATGATAAATCATTAAATTACCAGAATAAAACTCTGTTAAGGAAATTCTCCTCAGAATCTTTCCAAACAAGAAAGATTTTGCTCTGTAAATCAGAGCACCGTTGGATCAAAGATCCAATCGTGATTAAAAATCACCAAGATACAGAACAATCTCTGTATGGGAAAAAAATTTCCCAATCTTGTTAAGTAACAAGTAAGATGTCTTCTGTAAAACAGAACCCCTAGGATCAAAGATCAAACTGTGGGAAACATTCCAAAATCAATCAGAGAAAAGATCTCCTTAACTAATTCAACAAATCAGTCTCCCCTATATAAAGGATCGAAGACTTCAAGTCTTGCATAGAGAAAAAAAACCCTATAAACTTCAGAAAAATGGAGAGAGCAAGCTCTGAGAAGAAGAACCATCTTCAAGGTAAATAAAAAGAAGAGAGGCCATGCCATCTCTTCATAAAAATAAGAACTTAGTTCTTAGATCTATGAGACAAAGTCTTCCTCCTTTAAAAAGGAAGAACTTAGTTCTTAGATCCATAAAGACAAAGTCGTTTACAAAAAAAATAGAAGAGATCGTAACATCTCCTATTAAAATAAGAACTCAGTTCTTAGATCCACGAGAAAAAGTCTCTTATAAATGAAAATTTAATTCTCAGAGCACAGAACTGATCAGAACTGTATAAGGAGCGCTTCAGCGCTCCAAGTCTGGCGCTCAGCACCAAGCACGCCACGTGCTCCTCACGTGTGCCCTATTTCATAAGAAGCGCCTCAAAGCTCCAAGTTTGGCGCTCAGCGCCAAGGGCGCCACGTGCTCCTCACGTGTGTGCTATTTCATAAGGAGCGCTTCAGTGCTCCAAATCTGGCGCTCAGTGCCAAGCGCGCCACGTGCTCCTCACGTGTGCGCTATTTCATAAGAAGCGCCTCAGCATTTTAAATCTGGCGCTCAGTGCCAAGCGCTTCACGTGCTCCTCACATGGGCGCTGAGTGAACACAAAGTGTTCTTTAAAAATAAAGCTTGGCGCCATAAAGGGTGTTCAACACTCAGTAAGAGACAAAAAGGGAAAGGGTGTCAGAACCCAAATCAATGCTCAGCATTGTTAAATAAAAAGAGACTGAGCCCAAATAAATGTCCAACATTTTATTCAAAACTGATTGGGCTGAGCCTAAGTCGTCCACAAATCCCTAATTCAGATTAACTGAGCCCATGTGCTCACAATCTTTTAATTGATCTTGGTCCCAAAGTTGGCTATAGATTTTCTAACCAGTATTGGTTCAAGGGTACATCTCTTCATACCTCTGATACATGTCGTTGTAATTCTTCAACGTCTTCATAGAGATGGAGGGTCCCAATAACCAATAACTTTTGGCGTACCCCCAAACTGGTTAAACTAGAACCCCATGGACTATGAGGTCCTTAAACTCATAGACCATGACGTCTTAAAATTATACAGACTATGATGTCTCTAAACTGCCACGGACTATGATGTCCTTAAACCCAACGGACCGCAATGTCCCTAAACTAAAACAATAGAGTCCAAATGCTCTTTTGTTTGATCTAAATGATCCCAAAACCCTGTTAAGTAGATCTTAGTCTAAAAATTAAACTAACGTATCCTTAACAAATGTTTAAGCTGCTCTTAATATTGATGAGATTGAAAATCCTTAAACCCAAACCAAACCTAAATTTAAGAAAATACGGATTTGGACTAATCCACGCCTTACGGGAGATAACATAAATTAGTCTCCGTATACAATCCATGGGCAACCAAAAACAAAACAAACACACATGACACGAAGTGATCATCTGGAGAAGGAGAAAGTGGTTACCGCGATGCGGTAGCGTAATTAACTGCAGGGGCTTGCGCCTGTAGGGAAGAGTGTCCCCACAATAAAAAAAAACCTCACAGCGAGGGGGAATCTGACGAAGTCTGCTACATCGGCCGCATCCTTCTAAACCTTCGATACATTGTGTCATAAATCAACTTGGAATCTTCGGAGAGGTGGACGGATAACACCAAATAGCATATGACCCCAAATTCAGGCAAGACGTTTGTCTTTCCCGGTTTTCGGTGGAGAACAGATTCTGGCACGCCCGGTGGGACCTTTTTCTCTTTCCACTCCACACTTCGTGTGTCGTGTTTCGCGAACGAATCGCGGTTTGCTATGGTTGCCCCTGAATTCAAGGTACTAAGATTTGGTGTCTTGCTCCGTGCAGAAAACAGAAGATCAATGGCTTCCAACTGCAACAACTGCAACAATTCCCACTCCATCCTCGCTGGAGGAGTGACTTATGGGCCTCAAGCGACTTCTGTTTTCACGATGCCAGTGGAGCAGGTGACGCAAGCCACCACAGGGTTGTTCTTTGGGACCATGCTCCCACCAATGAGCTTCAACGCCCCACTGCCATCGCAAGAAGCTCCGAAGAAGTCGGTCTTTGATCGGCTTACAACCACTGCGGCCCCTCTCAACGGCTCGTCCGAATCCAGCGCTTCGGTTTTCAACAGACTAGGCCAAAGCTCAGGTGGGCCCGTGAAGAAGCCCGCAATACCTGAAGGGGTTATCCCAAAGCGGATAGCCATTCCTGCTCCTGAAGTCGTCAAAGCGGCTTCTCCTAAGGGGTCGGTCTTCACAAGACCGGCTGTTCCAGCTCCCGCTCCAGGAGAAGTCACCAAGGCTGCTTCCCTTGCTCGAAAGTCTGCCTTCGACAGGTTGGCCATCCCCTCTCAACGGACGTCAGTCTTTGACAGGCTGACACCAACAGCAGTTTCTCATCAAAGCATGAAGTACGATGCAGCTACCCCGACAACGGAAGTGATCCCATCTACAAGGCGCGCTCGATATCGCCACTGGCGCCGAGTGAGGAAAGCTGGGGGCAAGTCCCCTTCTGGACTTACTCCGCCAGCTCCAACGGTGGAAGTCGATGCTTTTGTTCCAACTGGGAACAGCTTTGAACTACTTAGGAGGGTGCGTAAAAACTCTCTGACTGCCGTGCTGAAAAGATCGCCGCCACCCGTGGAGAACATTACAAAGATGAAGCCAGAGCAGCACCCTCAGCGGCTGTCCTCTAAAATTCACAAGGTCTGGAGATAGGTCCAAAACTCTGTGATTAACCAAGACTACTCCCGCCGACCGAAGAAGATGAAAGTTCGTCAAGAGAAGGACCACCCTGTCGTACCACAGACGGTGTTGTCTACTTGGGTGCCCGCTGCAACGGCCCCCTCAACTTCGACCACCCACAAAAGAAGAAGGCCGGAGAAAATCCCTATGCCCGTGACAAATCTCAAGGGCACTGAACCTAAACGCCCCATGTCTGGGGGCATGGTGGTGCATACCATCTACATGGCTTCCGGAAAAGAGGATAGCCGTATCTCTACGGACCATCGACCACTCACGCGGTCAGTAACTAAGGCTCAGGAGCAGCAACAACAAAAGCTCCAAGAGGTGTTGACAACCATGGCCACACTCACTGGGCCAAAAGTAAGCCCTGAGACATCGTCGAAACAACGCCGAGAACAGGAAACTGATGCCGAATTCCTTCGAAGAATGCTTGAGAAGAAGTACAAAGAGGTCGCGGAACAAGCGGCCAACATAAGACAAATGGCGCTATTGTTCCAAGATATGGTGGGCATGATGATCCAGTCGGACCCTCCAGCCGAAGATCCTCCAGTAATAATTGAAGACGATAGAGGGGAGATATCAAACTCTCTTCCGGCTTTATCAGCAGCCAAGGAAGAAACGATTTCCAAAGCTCCGCTTGATGACTATATCGCTCTACAAATATGAGCTCATCAGGCAAATGAAGCAACTGGCCAAGTCGTCAGAACTGGGCGACCATATCCAGGATGGTACGATCAGATTAAATACCCGCCAGGATACATGATTCCTAAGTTCCACGTATACAAGGGGACGGGCAATCCCCATCAGTACGTCGCTCAGTTCAGGGCTTTGTGCGGAAATACTGGAGGTGACGATAAGCTTCTGCTTCGCCAATTCGTCGGCAGCTTGGCGGAGACGGCGTTTGAATGGTATTCAGAGCTTCCCAACGATTCCGTCAAAACTTTTACGGAGACGGAATTTCTATTCACCCAGCGTTTCGCAAGCGCTAGCGAACGCACCCTAATCACGGCATTGATCAATGCCAGGGTAAAGCCAGGAGAAACATGGGTTCAATATGCAATCCGGTGGCGGAACCTATGGTCGAAATGCGAACAACGCATCAAAGAAGCTCCTGCAGTAGGAATGTTTGTGGGTACCCTCGATCCGCAGGCGACCATATCCCAGTTCATGATGTTTTTCAAGCCGACTACCTTCCAGGCCTTGATTGACAAGCTGGCCCAAATGGATCAGATGGGCCATAGACCGTCTTTCTCGAAAATGGAGCCTCAAAACGAAAAGGGAAAAGGGAAAGCGACCTTCATCGCCAATGCGCAGCAGCAGCCCAGTGGTCCAAAACCAGCTGATCGCCAAAACGATAGACAACGATTCTTCAACGAGAAGCTAAAACGCCCTTATTCGTTTCTCCAGGATAAAACAAGGAGACTGTTCGAGCTGGCGGTGCGCAACAGGCTCATCAATCTGCCAGATCCAAGACGTCCACTGTAGCCGGGTGACGCTAATAATCCTAATTACTGCCCCTACCATCGAGCAGTAGGCCATCCAATCGAAGATTGCTTCGTCATCAAAGGCTGGATTGAGGACCAATACCAACATGGCAAATTCGCACTGTCCGAGAATTGGAAAATAAGTCCGCCACAACCACACGCTCCGAAAAAGATGGACACGCCGGAAGCATCATGCTCATTTATAGAAGAAGCTCCATAGGAAGTTGTTCTTTCGACAAAAACTAAAAGAATGTTGAAAGATCTCCAAGCATGTCCGGCGATTAGGTGGAAGAGCCCGCTGGTGCCCGAGATTGTTGAGGGGATGCTGAAGCCACGCCCAACGCTGAAAGTTGGTGATGATGGACAAAACATTCAGGCCAAGCTTCCAAAGTCTTTAAAGAAAAAGAAGAAGGCCACGAAGCCCGTCCAACTAGATGATAGTCGTATAGGTCAGCAGAAATACATCGATGCACTGGAAGAATATAACTAGAAGGCACGGACCCCAATCATGTTGGATGAATTCTTTAAGCTTGTTCTTGAAAATGAAGCCGATAACACTGATGAAGGAGACAATTCTTCAGAAGAGCCCGAGGATTATGTGCCAAGCTGTCACATGATCTCTCACTCATCAATAAATGGCAAAGAAGCTCCTGATGCAGAGAAACTGAGGGCAGATCCAGAACCGGAATCAAAATCCCTGGAGCCATCGGACGAATTGATTGACAGACTGCTGAGCAAATCCCTTCATAAAAGCAAATCTGACCGAGAGCGTGAAACAGACATATATGAAAGGGCTAAGCGTCGGCATCACGTTGAAGAAGCTCCGGTGTTGAGAAGCCATAGAGTATCCCTACCGGATAAAAGCACTTCTTCCGCCAGCAAAAGCAGGTTTAAGACAAGGAAGCAGTTCGCCAAAGCTCTGTCAATGGGAATGAAGCTGCCATGTCTCAAGGAAAATACTTTAGGAAGTACGTGTCCCGATGAACCGGATGCACATCCAAACTACTGCCTATACTATCAAAGGACTGCGCACCCTACCGAAAAGTGCAACGCCTTTAAAAACTGGTGGCAGGGATATGTTGCCTACCGACAACATTTCAAGCGGATGAAGCGCAAAACTCATCGAGAGCAGAGGAGCACGACAGATGAATGCAAAAGAACTGACGGCGACTGTCACATGGTTGATTCCGGAGGATCGCAAGTTCTCACCTTCGGGAGCAATTCTGATGAAGAAATAGCCCTCGGCCCTCTCTTCAAGGAATCCATCTCTGAAACAAAAGAGATGAAGACCCGCGAGAACATTCAGCTTCGTAATCGCACGTTACCCGAAAAGAATCTCGGACCCACAAACAAGGGATCGAGCAAAAAAGATAAAGGGAAAGTAAAAGTCCCTGAAGATATTGCCCTCGATGATCGAGTGGTCGAAGAGCTGGTAGCCAAGGACCCGCCAAAGAAAAACAAGGTGGATTACAACGTTCTGGCACACCTGAGAAAGATACCCTCGCAACTAAGCATTCTCGATGCCCTTCTGCTATCTAAAGAGTAAATAGATTCTCTAATCAAGGCACTGCAAGAGCCCGAGCAGTTTCAAGCTTTCCCTGCCGAAGAAAAGATGAAGGATGAGCTGGAAGAAGTGCATACCGCTGACATCACCTTCGGCGATAAAGATCTCCTCCTCGGAACGTGTGAGCTTAATCGTCCCCTGTATGTCACTGGATACTGCCACGATATCAAGATAGGGAAGATCTTAGTTAACAACGGGTCCTCTGTCAACCTCCTAAATGTGAGGGTGCTAAAAGAAATCTGCATGAGCGTTCAACACCTCGCTCGGGATAAAATCGCTATCTCTGGGTTCGACTCCCAGTCGTCACGAACGCTCGGGTCTGTTATACTGATGTTACGCTTTGGGTTGCTCGTCACGGACATCAAGTTTCATGTCATTGACGCCAAGACCTGTTACAACGCTTTACACGGAAGACCTTGGTTACATGAGTACAACATCATCCCTTCTACATAACATCAGTGTATGAAGTATTTTAAAGATGATCTTGAGTATACCGTGACAGGGGAACTGAACCCATTCTCCGTGAATGAAGTTCGGAAGTACGAAGATGCAAAGTATTTCTTACCAGACTTTGAAGACATGGAGATATGCCATAAGCCAGAGAATAAGCAGAAGGCTATCACCACTATTCCGGTCTTCGAAAGCGATACCGAGGAGGAAGAAGAGATAGTCTATTCGGGGCCGCTCCAATACAACAAGCCCGGACCGTCTACCCCTATGTTGATCTTCGGCAGCGACTTTGAAGATGAGGTCAATACAGTATTTTCTGTTCGTCCATCAATACAATCCTTCACTAGCAATGAACAGAGTTTGCAAATCGCCATGGTTCCGCAAAAGCGTTACAAAGAGATCGACACACTTGATACCTATAGTGTGCAAGAACTGTAGACGTTCTACGTCCCTTCCAGGAGAAAAGATGAAAAGGCGATCCTCTTTTATCGATCCGCGGAAACCAAAGTGGAGAATGAAATCCGGCATGGTGCCGATTCTACGCTTGACAGACTCCAGCCCATCAGTCTGCCCAGATACTACACAGAAGGATTAAAAAGGCAGTTGAGGCGCCAAGGCGTACCCTTCAAATAGACTGCTTGACAAGCTCAGTTCTACAATAGGATCTCGAACGTCCCTGGAACTCAGCGAAAATTGCCCAACGGGAGAATGGAAACGATCGGGCTTAGATATGTTCAATCCAAGAAACGGGAGCGATTCCATGGCTGCTACGTTATACATGACTTTGATGAAGAAGGAGATGCTCTGTTAGAAGACACTGCAATTGAACCAAAACGAGATCCCACCGTAAAAATGCCAAGTCCGTCATTTAAAGAACAGATGGACAAGCTAATAAGGGAAGCGGGTCAAAAGGTCCAGTATGACCACAGCCGCGAAATGGCCATTTACGAGAAAGCTATGACGCAACGCTTCCTTCAGCAGGCTACGGAGAATGACGATGCCCTTCGTCGCCATCCCTTCATACAGAAGACCCGACGCGGAGGCAAAAACAAACTAAAGAAAAAAACGTTCGACAGCGGCAAAGCGGGTCCAAGAAGCCACGCGATCGAGAATTGAACAGCCGGGATCCGTCTCTTATAAAGAATATGGGTCGAGCATATTCTTTTCCCCAAGACAAGACAAGGAAGATATTCGATCTTGTCATGAAACATCAAATGATTACGCTCGCGGGGCCCAAACACCCCGAACAAGCAGACGGGGTCTCTCACCCGGATTATTGCTCATATCACCGAGCGATAGGACATCCTCTCGAATACCGCTTCATATTCAAAGACTGGGTAGAAGACCAGTATCGGCAAGGTAGGTTTTCTCTATCCAGCAGTTGGAGGGTAACCCCACCATAGAAGCATGAACCGAAATCCATGCATGCAGCGAGAGTAGAAACAGATCAACATCGGTCTTGGAAATGATCCCGCACCTGTCACGCGGTAACGATGTCGAAAGAAGGAGAGCATGATAATATAGACGACCTCTCCTGGTGCTTCGAAAATAGGGATGAAGATGAGTTGATCTCAGAATTTCCACCTGCGCCAAAAGAGTTGGAATATGGAATACATACTACTGCGGACAACCTAAGGAAAATCGACCTGGGGACGGCAAACAAACCGCGGCCAACGTTCGTCAGTGAGCCAATTTCTGAGAAACAAGTGGCTACGCTAAAAGACGTGCTCATGAAGTATAAAGACTGCTTCACATGGAACTATTCCGAGATGCTGGGGCTAGATCCAGAGATAGCGGCGCATAAATTGGCGATATCTCCAGACGTCAAGCCAGTCAAACAAGCACCAGAAGAATGCGGCTCGAACTTGAAATTATTATCAACGCTGAGGTCAAGAAGCTAATCGACTCCGGCTTCATCCAAGAGGTTCAGTACCCCGACTGGATTGCCAACATCATCCTAGTAATGAAGAAAAATGGGACGGTGCGCATCTGCGTTGACTTTCGGGATCTCAACAAAGCTTGCCTGAAGGATGATTTTCCCGTGCCGGTTACCGAGCTAATGATAGATAACACGTCCACTCACGAAGTCTTCTCCTTCATGGACGGCTCATCAGGATACAATCAAATAAAGATGCATCCCGAGGACCAGAAGCATTCCGCTTTCCGGACTCCTTTGGGCATATTCTGCTACAAAGTGATGCTTTTCGGTCTAAAGAACGCCGGCGCCACCTATCAGAGGGCCATGACGAAGATTTTCGATGACCTCATACATGAAATCGTCGAATGCTATATCGACGACCTCATGGTGAAAAACAAATCGTACAAGGAACATTGGGAGCATCTGAAAATCGTGTTTCAGCGCCTTCGGAAATAAAACTTGAAGATGACCCTCTCAAATGCGCGTTCGGGGTCTCCTCAGGAAAATTCCTAGGATTCATCGTCCGACATCGGGGCATCGAGATAGACCCGTCGAAGATCAAGGCGATCATGGAAATGCCTCCGCCTAGAACTCTCAAGCAACTGCGGTCTCTCCAAGAAAAGATCGCATATATCCGACGGTTCATAGCTAACCTCTCCAAAAAATGTCGTCCCTATAGTCATCTAATGAAGAAGGGGACCCCGTTCGTCTAGGATCGCAAATGCCAAAGCGCACTAGACGAAATCAAGCAATACCTGCAGAATCCGCCGGTGCTGACCGCCCCGGTCAAGGGAAAGCCCTTCATCTTGTATACAACTTCCCTTGAAGGTTTTTTAGGCGCGTTATGGGCATAGGAGTACGACCAAGGGAAGGAGAGAGCCCTCTACTATTTGAGTCGAGTTCTCCTAGGGCAGAAAACAACTACTCCCCCATTGAAAAATATTGCCTGGCGTTAATCTTCGCGATAACGAAGCTCCGACATTATGCTTTAGCGCATGAGTTCCACCTCATATCAAAAGTGGATCCTCTCAAATATTTGATGTCAAGAGCCATACTAACAGGACGACTCGCTAAATAGGCCATCCTCTTGATGGAGTTCTCGATAACATATCGACCTCTCAAGGTGGTGAAAGGCCAGGCCATCGCCGACTTCCTCGCTGAACATCCGATACCCGGAAACTCACCTTTAAATTGCGAACTACCAGACGAGCACGCATTTGACACGATCAATGGGGAAAAATGAGGGAGTGATACCCGATGGGAACTCTATTTCGACGGGGCATCTTCCATGAAGAAGCGAAAGCATAGCTCCCCAATAATCAAATCGGGGGTAGGCCTTATTTTCATAACTCCACAAGGAGGGATAATGCGCTGTGCCTTTTCCTTAACAGAGCCGAGGACGAACAATGAAACCTAATATGAAGATTTGATAGTCGGGCTTGAGATCGTTGTCAGCATAGGAATCGAAAACCTCCTCATATACGGAGACTCCCAACTGGTCGTTAGCCAAGTAAACGACGACTATCAAACGTGCAAACCAGAGTTGGTAAAGTACGGCGAGAGAGTGCAGTAACTGCTGACTCAAATTCCCTCCTACACACTGGAAAGCATTCTACGTATGGAGAATAGCAAGGCGGATGCGTTAGCCAAGCTCGCTAAAGAACTGGCTGATGAAAACCTTGATGACGTAAGGATCGTTGTATAAAGCCGTCGGGTTCTTGCACCAGCCAAAATATCTCCGTAGTCGTCTGAAGAAAAAGAAGCGACCAAGAAGACGACCTTCCAAATAGAAGATCAGGAAAAGGCCAAGGATTGGAGAGAAGTCTTTATAGACTACTTCAAATCCCGTCGAACACCTGAAGATGCATCCTCAAGACATCAGCTCATTAAACGAGCTCTATCTTTCGCCTTCGTCAATGACACGCTGTATAAGAGATCGTTCGACTCTCTATGGCTAAGATGCCTGGGACCTGAAGAAGCAAGGAGAGTCATCCAAGAAACTCACGATGGACTTTGCGGTTCTCACCAAGCCGGGCCAATAATGAAACTGAAAATCAAAAGGATGGGCTACTATTGGCCCACGATGATTCAGGACTGTCTCGAATATGCGAAGCAGTGCCACTCGTGCCAGACTCACGGGGACTTCATCCACCAGCACTCAAATCCGCTACACCCAGCGGTGGCTAGCTGTTCGTTCGAAATGTGGGGAACTGACATAATCAGACCCATCGAACCAGCATCATCCAGAGGACATCGGTTCATATTGGCGACAACCGATTACTTCTCTAAGTGGGCAGAAGCAGTACCACTGAGAGAAGTGAAGACGGAGAATATTCTCCATTTTTTCAAGACACACGTCATCTATCGGTTCGGCACTCCGCGACGGATTATTTCTGATAACGGGCCGGCCTACAGAAGTCAAAAAATCAGCCACTTCGCACAACAGCATAACATAGACTGGGGATACTCTTCGGTCTATAATCCCCGAGCTAACGGTCTAGCTGAGGCTTTCAATAAGACCTTGACGAAGATCATAAAGAAGACGATGTCCAGAAATAAAAAGGACTGGCACGAGAGACTGCACGAAGCTCTCTGCGCGTATCGGACCACGTTCAAAATGGCCACCAACATAACGCCATATGCATTGGTGTTCGGCACAGAAGCAGTACTCCCTTTTGAGATAGAGCTACCCTCTCTACGAGTGGTGGTTCATTACGAGCTAACTGACGAAGAGAATGCTCATCTTCGACTTGAGGAGCTCTACGCCCTCGATGAAACTCGGCTCATGGTGCAGCAAAACTTGGAGGCTTACAAAGCAAAGATGACGGGCTCATACGAGAGATTGACAAGGCCGAGGACATTTCGCCAAGGCGAACTCGTGCTAGTCGTCAAGAGACATATGATCCCCAATCGTGCCAGACGGGAGAAATTCGAGCCGAACTACAGAGTCCCGTACATCATAGACAAAGTCTACCAAGGTGGGTCTTACTTGCTCATGGATATGCATGGCGAAAGACCCTTCAGGCCAATAAACGGCCGGTTCCTGAAAAAATACTACTCTTGACGAGTCACGAACCAGGTTAGTGATAGATGACGACGCCTATGTCCGCTCGCTATCTTCCTGAGTCCAAACTCTATGAGTAGTGCCCAGCGAAACCTCACCTCCAAGGCTATGGACCGGGATGTCCTAAAACTAACAAGGGACCGAAAATGTCCTAAAAATAACGACGGACCGGAACGCCTTTAAACTACTACAAACCGCAGCATCCTAAGGCCGACGCAAAAAAAAGAAAGAGAGAAAAAAGGGTACGTCCATAAGCGAAATGGGCACGAATGAAAACCCGAAAAGGATCCGTGAGTAAAAACAGCAGGAATACCGGCGAGTTTGTGAAAACCCGAAAGGGCGCAATCTCGTTAAAAAACACTTGCAAGGTCCTCTCAACCTTGTAAGGAGAAAATACCTGCGTAAGATCCTTACGACTCATAAGGGAGAAACACACTTAGGGATCCCCACGATTCCTAAGGAGAAATTACACTTACGAGATCCTCACGACTTGTAAGGAGAATTCCCCTGTGAGACCCTCACGGCTCATAGGATTCAAAAGCTTTAAGCTACAGGGATCTGAACCTGTTCTTAAGCCATCATACACCCCAATTTGCCCTACAAGTGATTCAATATTGACCCTTGTATACAATCCACAGGCACAAACAAACATTTCCCCAAAAGAGTCCCACCAGCAACGAGGGAAATCCTAATATGGTGAACAACGCTTGTAAGTCCACTCGACTTATAAGGAAAAAACACTCTTAGAATATCCTTACGACTCTCAAGAGAAAACGCACTTAGGGGTCCTCACGACCCCTAAGGAGAAAACACACCTACGAGATCCTCACGACTCGTAGGGAGAAATACCTTTATGAGACCCTTACGGCTCATAAAGTCAAAAGCCTTAGTCGACAGGATCTTGACCCTGTTTGCTAAGCCACCTTTGTTCGAACCGACAAAGGCAAATGATGATTCTCTCCTAGAAATATCCCAATTGTAGCGATGCTGATGCCTAAAATCGGTATCAGATCCCAAGTCCCTTACTCGCGGAAAAAAGTCAGTGAGCCATAAATGCATATGAAATAGCCGAAATGATAGGGCAACTTGCGACAAAATCAGCACGTAAAATATATGCATACGAAAACAGCCGAAATGATTGGGCAACTCGCAATGAAAAACAGCGAGTAAAAAGAAAACTAGCCGAAATGATTGGGCACCGCGAAAAATAGCCGAAATGATTAGGCAATCGCAAACTTCGTGATATAAAAGATGAAATGATAGAGCATCGCGGAAAGAAATAAAAAAATGAAAGAATGAAACTTTTTTGCCCTACAAGTAAGTCCACACTGACCCCTGTATACAATCCATGGGCATAAACAAAAGGGAACCACATTTCCCCACCAGACTCTGTTAAAGGGAGAGCCAGATCTCGACGGCAACATATGCATCCCAGAAGATCAACACGGCGTTCCTTCTCAACTCCGGCAGGATGCAAATGTGACGTCAATAACTGACCTCGGGGTCGTAACGAAGCGGAGCGATGGCAAATACCCTAGTTCCAGATCTCGACGGCAACATCTATAGCCTAGAGATCAGCAACGGTGACCCCCCTCATTCCAGCAGGATACGGGCGCGACACCACCAATCGGAGCCATGGCAAAGTCCCCAGTTCCATGACTCCACGGTTCACAGATAACCTAGAGTCAACCTCTTGACCTCTTTGTCATCAAGCAACGCTTCGACTTGGATACATGTCAACCCTTGACCTCCTTGTCGTCAAGCAACGCTTCGACACGGATACATGTCAACCCCTGACCTCCCTGTCGTAAAGAAACGCTTCGATACGGATACATGTCAACCCTTGACCTTCTTGTCGTCAAGCAACGCTTCGACACAGATACATGTCAACCCTTGACCTCCTTGTCGTAAAGCAACGCTTTGACACGGATACATGTCAACCCTTGACCTCCTTGTCGTCAAGCAACGCGTCGACACGGATACATGTCAACCCTTAACCTCCTTGTCGTCAAGCAACGCTTCGACACGGATACATGTCAACCCCTGACCTCCCTGTCGTAAAGCAACGCTTCGACACGGATACATGTCAACCCCTGACCTCCTTGTCATCAAGCAACGCTTCGACACAGATACATGTCAACCCTTGACCTCCTTATAGTCAAGAAACGCTTCGACACGGATACATGTCAACCCTTGACCTCCTTGTCGTCAAGCAACACTTCGACATGGATACATATCAACCCCTGACCTCCTTGTCGTCAAGCAACGCTTCGACACGGATACATGTCAACCCTTGACCTCCTTGTCATAAAGCAACGCTTCGACTAGGATACATGTCAACCCCTGACCTCCCTGTCGTAAAGTAACACTTCGACACGGATACATGTCAACCCCTGACCTCCTTGTCATTAAGTAACGCTTCGACACGGATATATGTCAACTTCTGACCTCCTTGTCGTCAAGCAACGCTTCGTCTCGGATACATGCCAACCCATGATCTCCCTGTCGTAAAGAAATGCTTCAACTCGGAGATAAGTCAACTCACCAATCACTTACGAGTCCTCTTGACTTGTAAGAGAGAAAATTCTCTTGCGAGATCCTTACGACTCTCAAGAGAAAACGCACTTAGGAATTCTCACGACTCCTAAGGAGAAAATACACCTACGATATCCTCTCGACTCGTAGGGAGAAAATTCTTTATGAGACCCTCACGGCTCATAAAGTTGGAAAGTCCTAGGTGGCAGATCCTAACCCTGTCTCCTAAGCCATCGCTACCCTACAAAGAGTTCAAGACGAACTGTTACTTATTATCTACAAAACACGCTTGCCAAAATTACATGCCATAGAAATCGAGGTGCTACTCAAGAGTACGTAAACTGCTTTGCGGCAAGTCAAACCAAAAAGGCATAACCCACGGACTTCAATCATATATTATGCAAGGCAATAAGGAGAACATTTGACTTGCATCCAGTTGAGTGTCCGAAGCGTACCCACTCATGTATGTGCGAAAAGGATAAAATAAATGCATGGAAAGAAAAAATTTGTTATTCATACCTCAAAAAGTTCTTGCATTGATGAAAACAGTAAACAAAAGCATCATTAAAATTTTTACAATGGCAAAACATTGAATCCGGGACACGGATTAAGAAATTCGAAAGTGAGGCCGTCTAAAATGTTTCTGGCCTCTCTGACAATTCTCGTGTGCATCCTTTCACGATCGCAAGCGTCAGGATCCTCGGTGATGTCTTCCGCCCTCTGATAAGCAGCGATTATCGTCGTCTGTTGGAAAGTTTGATGCAAAATATCAACGGGATTATCTCGCCGTTTCTTCGAGATCAGGCCCGTCAGATACACCGAGTGCACCTTATCTTCAGCATCATCCAGTGCATTAAGCAGCATGGCTTCGTAAAATCCAGGAAGTGTTCCCCAAATTTCTCTCACTATAATCTTCAAGAGAGCAGAGCGACGAGAAAGTAGTCGACCGTTGTGTGTATTGAAATGATTCATAATTTCAGCGCATTGGGCGTTTGTAAACTCCTGGTTTTGACAATGGCCTTGTGCGTGAATGTCCTCATAAGAAATGATTTCATCAAGACAGTACAGATGAGCGGCCATAGCGCCTGAAAAAGAAAATCAGTGAGAGTTTAGTAGACAGACTGATCAAGAAAATGCTTATTGAAACAGACACGGAGATTTAAACAACTCTTGATGTCCGCATGGAGAAAACAAGTGCTGATTAAGACACCTAACAAATTCAAATTTGTGCAATTAAGGAGGGAATCCTAAAAGGATTCTCATTTAATAAGGGGCCCCTCAGGCCAAGGAGTTAATCTCCCTTGAGAGCAGCGCTCTGCAGACAGGAGTGACATCTGTCAACCCTAACCATGAGGGGAATAAAAATTCCCCAAGAATCCTAAAGAGCCATGCTCTGCGAAGAAGATGGAACAATCCATCAAAAACCCTAAAAGCAAAGTTTTTTTTACAGAAGTTAAAAACTTCAGGATCTTTAAGATCTGTAAAGCGAACTCTAAAAGTTCTTCGTTAATGGGTTAAAAAAACCATTAAAAGGATTTCTTTTTCTGATCCATGATCTAGAAAGAGCAAAGCTCTGGTTTTTAATTAACGGGTCGAGAAACCCTAAAAATCTTTAAGATCTGTGATCTAAATAGAGCAAAACCCTGTTAATGGGTTCAAAATCTTACCAAAAAATTTGATAGAGTCTTAACTCTAAAGGAGTTTTCTGAGGAAGAGAGCTTGGCTCTGAAAGAGAATTAAATTCTCAAGAATAAGAAAACAAAAAGATGAACATAGGTCATCTCAAAAGGGCCAAAGGCCCTATTTATAGGGGCTGGAAGTCTATCCGACTTCCAAGACAATCCAACGGTGGAGAGGCTGCCACCGCTGCACTCACGTGTAAGCCACGTGAGCGCAACGGTGGGGGGCATTTATTTCCCCCAATCAGAGCAAAGCTCTGTTCAAATTTTGAAATTTGAAATGAAGCAGCGCTTCATAAAAGCGCTGGCGCCAAGAGCGCCAGCACTAAGAGTCAAAGACTCTGAGGCGCGCGAGAGCGCTCACGTGCAAAGCGCGAGAGCGCTCGCGCCAAGAGCGCCAGCGCTAAGAGTCAAAGACTCTGAGACAGCGCTCACATGCAAAGCATGAGATCGCTCGCGCCAAGAGTCAAAGACTTTGAGGTAGTGCTCACGTGCAAAGCACGAGAGCTCTAGCACCAAGTGCGCCAGCGCTAAGAGTCAAAGACTCTGAAGTAGTGCTCACGTGCAAGGCACGAGAGCGCCAAGCGCTAGAACTAAATGTTCTCCACCGTTGGATCAAAGATCCAATGAAGATGATAAATCATCAAATTACCAGAATAAAACTCTGTTAAAGAAATACTCCTCAAAATCTTTCCAAACAAGAAAGATTGTGCTCTGTAAATCAGAGCACCGTTGGATCAAAAATACAATGGTGATTAAAATCACCAAGATACAGAACAGTCTCTGTATGGGAAAATAATTTCCCAATCTTGTTAAGTAACAAGTAAGATGTCTTCTGTAAAACAGAAGCCCTAGGATCAAAGATCCAACGGTGGGAAACATCCCCAAATCAATCAGAGAAAAGATCTCCTTAACTGATTCAACAAATCAGCCTCCCCTATATAAAGGATCGAAGAATTCAAGTCTTGCATAGAGAAAACCCCTATAAACTTCAGAAAAATGGAGAGAGCAAGCTCTGAGAAGAAGAACCTTCTTCAAGGTAAATAAAAAGAAGAGAGGCCATAGCATCTCTTCATAAAAATAAAAAAGTAGTTCTTAGATCTATGAGACGAAGTCTCCTGTTTATCCCAATCAGAGCAAAGCTCTGTTCAAATTCCAAGGCGGGAGATGATGCAACGCTTCTGATTCCCCCCAGTCAGAGCAAATCTCTACTTTGAAAATTTAAATTTTAATAAATGAAGCAACGCTTCAGATCCTCTGCGCTGCGCGCAGGGCGCCACGTGTCAAAATCAGGCACGCCAGCGCAGAGAGCGCAGTGCCCGAGGCAGCGCGCCCAATCAAAGCAAGGCTCTATTTAAAACAAAATTAAAGGAAGCAACGCTTCAGTTGCGCAAGCGCTGCGCTACGCGACACGTGTCAGCGCAGATGCGCAATCGCAGTTGCGCTGCGTTGTGCGCTGCGCGACACGTGTCAGCGCAGTTGCGCTGGGATGTGCGCAGCGTGACACGTGTCAAGCGCTGGGGCGTTTGCGCCAAACAAAATTAAAATTCCAATAAGATCTTTCTGTTCTTGTTAAAACAAGAAGATTGTCTTCTGTAAAACAGAAGCCCTTGGATCAAAGATCCAACGGTGGGGAAAATTCCCCAAATCACTCAGAGAATGATCTCTTTAAAAAACTTAACAAATTTATGGGCACTATATAAAGACCCCTAGACCCCAATTCAAAAGGTGATCGACATCAAGAACTTCAAAACAGAGAGAACTCTGAAGAATTTTGAAAAGAACTCAAGAAAAAGGTAAAAACCTTTATAAAATAGAAGAATTTCTTCTGAATAGATCGTTGATCTAAGAACAAGATCAATTATCTTCAATAAAAAATAAATAATAATAGTGCCTTGCACTTCTTATGAACCATTGGTTCTGGAATTTCAGAAAAATTCTTTTCTTGAATCCAAAATTGGATCAAGTTATTGAAACAGTGCCTTGCACTTGCAAAACTGCACTGTTGCGCTCCTGAGTTGGCGCAAGCCACCAGAGAGCGCCACGTGTCAGCGGCGCAATAGCACAGCGCACTGCGCTGTTGCGCTCACGCTCACCAGAGTGTGACACGTGTCGCCTCCACATGCGGTTGCGCTCAATGATTGGCGCAAAGCGCCTGACAAGCCAATATCAGAAAATTAATGCACTGCATTATTTACTAAAGGGCCAAGCCCAATTAAAAAAAGGTCTAACAGGCCAAATAAAATGCAATGCATTAAAAGGGCAGAGCCCAAACAAAACAGATGCTCTGCATCATTTATAAAAGGGCAGAGCCCAAACAAAACAGATGCTCTGCAGGCCAAAACAAAATACAGTGCATGAGCAAAGCCCTAGAACAGGCCTAATAGGCCAAAGATCAAGAAAAACGTTGAATATTTTCAACTGGACTTAGCCCAATCATGGCCGTAAGTCCTCAAATTAAATTGATTGAGCACGGCTCCTCTCCTAAATCAATTTACATCCGGTTCGAGGGTACATCTCCGAACTCCTCTGACATCTATCGTTGTAATCCTTCAATGACGTCAGAGAGGTGACGGGTCCCGACAACCACACATCAACACGGACTGTGGGGTCCTTAAACTCATGGACTTATGCGTCCTTAAACTAAGATACGGACTGTGGGGTCCTTAAACCCACGGACTTATGCGTCCTTAAACTAACGGACTAATGCGTCCTTAAACACACCCATATAGACTGTAGGGTCCTTAAACCCATGGACTTATGCGTCCTTAAACTACCCATGGACCACCATGTCCCTAAACTGGCAATGGACCGTAATTTCCTTAAACTACCTATGGACCACTACGTCCATAAACTGGAACAATAGAGCCCCTAAACGCTCTTTTGTCGGATCTAAAACGATCCCGTTTAAGTTGATCTTAGCCTCAAGTTTGGCTAACGTATCCTTAAACATTCAATCAGACTACATATTCCTTAATCAACTTTGGTTCAAGGGTACATCTCCGAACTCCTCTGACACCTGTCGTTGTAATCCTTCAACGTCGTCAGAGAGGTGACGAGTCCCGACGGCCATATATTAAATGGACCACTATGTCCCTAAACTAGAACAATAGAGCCCAAATGCTCTTTTGTCGGATCTAAATGATCCTGTTAAGCTGATCTTAGTCTCAAATTAGACTAACGTATCCTTAACACACGTTTGAGTTGATCTTAGCCTCAAATATGGCTAACGTATCCTCAAACCAAAACCCTAAACCCAAATCTAAGAAAATACGGATTTGGACTAATCCACGTCCTACGGGCGATGACATAAATTAGTCTCCGTATACAATCCACGGGCAACCACAAACAAAACAAATACATACGACACGAAGTGAAATTCTGGAGAAGGAGAAAGTGGCTACCGCGATGCGGTAGCGTAATTAACTGCTGGGGCTTGCGCCTGCAGGGAAGAGCGTCCCCACAATCAAAAACCCCTCAAGCGAGGGGGAATCTGATGAAGTCTGCTACATCGGCCACATCCGTCTAAACCTCCGATACATGGTTCCATAAATCAACTTGGCATCTTCGGAGAGGTGGACGGATAAAACCAAATAGCATCTGCCCCGAATTTCAGGCAAGACGTCTTCACATCGTCGCGCCGTCTTTCGGAGGGGAACAGATTCTGGCACGTCCGGTGGGACCTTTTCCTCTTTCCACTCCACACTTCGTGTGTCTTCTTTGCGATCGAATCGCGGTTTGTTAATGGTTGCCTTTGGGTTGCAAGTTACTAAGATTTGGTCTTTTGCCTGGCGCAGAAATCAAGCATCAATGGCCTCTAACTTCTCGAACTGCTCGAAGTGCCAATGCAACCGACGCTCCACCTCACCTGGAGGTGTAACATATGGGAATCAAGCGGCCTCCGTCTTTACTATGTCTGTGGAGCAAGTGACTCAGGCCACCACCGGCCTGTTTTTCGGGACTATGATCCCTCCTGCAAGCTTCACCATGCCAATACCCGTACCGGAAGTTTCAAAGAAGTCGATCTTCGATCGAATTGCTACTCCCACGGCCCCTCTCAACGGGTCGTCCAACTCCTCGGTGTTCACCAGACTGAGCCTGAACTCCAAAGGGCCCGCCAAAAAGCCCATGATACCCGAGAAGGCCATCCCAAAGAAGACGGTTGCTCCCGAAGTCGCCAAAGCGGCTTCTCCTATCAAGGAGTCAGTCTTTTCAAGGCTGACTATTCCGGCTCCTGCCCCTGCTCGAGGATCTGTCTTTGACAGATTGAATATTGCCACTCAAAGGACAACCTTAGTCTTTAAGAGGCTGGCACCAGCAGCGCCTCATTCGGATAGGGGGCAAGATGAAGTTATCCCTATCGCCGAGCCAGTCCCAACGGCTCGTCATGCTCGACGTCGCCACTGGCGCCGAGTAAGGAAGGCTGGGGGCAACTCCCCCTCGCGGCTAACTCCACCCGCTCCAATGGTGGAAGTTGATGCTGCTGTTCCAACTGGGAACATCTTTGAAACGTTAAGGAGGGTGCGTAAGAACTCTCCAACTGCTATGCTGAAAAGATCTCCTCCACCTGCAGAGAGGGTTCCGGAAACGAAGCTGGAGCAGCCCCCTCAGTGGCTATCCTCCAAAATTTATAAAGTCTGGCGGAGGGTTCAAGACTCCGTAATTGACCAAGGTCACTCTCGTCAGCAGAAAAGGGCGAAAGTGCAAGAAGAAAAGAACCGTCCGGACAAACAGCAAAGGACGACCACCACCAGGGTGCCTGCTGCAACGGCCCCCTCAACTTCAACGGCCCACAAGAGAAGGAGGCCAGAGAAAATTCCCACGCCCGCGGCAAATGCCAAGGACGGCGAGCCCAAACACCCTAAGTCTAGGGGCATGGTGGTTCATACCGTCTACATGGCATTTGGTAAAGAGGACAGCCGTGCATCTACAGGTCATCGACCACTTACACGGTCAGTGACCAAAGCTCAGGAGCAACAGCAAAAGCTCCAAGAGATGATGAACGCGATGGCCGCACTCTCTGGGCTAAAAGAAAGCCCTGAAGCGTCCTCGGATGAACGCCAGGAGCAAGAAACTGACGCTGAATTCCTTCGTCGGATATTAGAGAAGAAGGATAAAGAGGCTGCTGAACAAGCAGCCAACATAAAACGAATGGCCCACCTGTTCCAAGACATGGTGGGAATGATGATCCAACAAGATCCTCCAGCTGAAGATCCCCCGATCGTCCTTGAAGACGATAGGGGAGAAACGTCAAATCCTCCACCGGCTCTGTCAACAGCCAAGGAGGAGACAATCTCCAAAGCTGACTTGGACGAATATATAGCCCAACAGATACGGGTTCATCATGCGATTGAAGCAGCCGGTCAGGTCGTAAAAATAGGACGACCATATCCGAGCTGATATGATCAAATCAAGTACCCGCCGGGCTATACGATACCGAAATTCCATGTCTATAAGGGGACGGGCAATCCCCACCAACATGCTGCCCAGTTCAGGGCGCTCTGCGGCAACACCGGCGGTGATGATAAATTGTTGCTTCGCCAGTTCGTCGGCAGCTTGTCAGATACAGCGTTCGAGTGGTACTCTGAGCTCCCAAACGACTCTATCAAGACATTTGCGAAGATGGAACTGCTATTTACCCAGCGTTTCGCAAGCGCCAGTGAACGCACCCCGATGACGGCATTGATTAATGCCAGAGTGAAGCCGGAAGAGACATGGGTCCAATATGCTATACGGTGGCGGAACTTATGGTCAAAATGCGAGCAACGCATCGAAGAGGCTCCTGCAGTGGGTATGTTTATGGGAACCCTTGATCCACAAGCAACCATCTCGCAATTCATGATGTTCTTCAAGCCGACTACCTTCCAGGCCCTGATCGACAAGCAAGCGCAAATGGATCAGATGGGCCATAGACCTCCCCCTCCAAAGCCGGACTCTCGAAATGAAAAGGGGAAGGGAAAAGCGATCGTTGTCGCTAATGCTCAACAACAGCCGAGCAACATGAAACCGGCTGTCCGTCAAAATAATATGCGTCCGTACGTGCCTCTTGAGGAGAGGCTAGGACGTCCTTACTCGTTTCCCCGAGATAAAATGAGAAGATTATTCGAGCTGGCCTTGCGCAACCGACTCATAAATCTGCCAGATCCAAGACGTCCGTCACAGCAAAATGATGTCAATGATCCTAACTACTGTCCCTATCATCGAGTACTGGGTCATCCGATTGAAGATTGCTACGTCTTCAAAAATTGGATTGAAGACCAGTACCAACAGGGCAAGTTCGCGTTGTCCGACAGATGGAAGGTGAATCCGCCGCAGCCTCACACCTCCAAAAGGATGAATACGCCGGGGGCAACGTGCTCTCTCGTTGAAGAAGCCTCATGGGAGGTTGTGCTGTCAGCCAAGACAAAGAGGATGCTGAACGATCTTCAAACATGCCCAGCAATCAGGTGGAAGAACCCGTTGGAACCTCAGATCATTGAAGGGATATTGAAGCCGTGCCCAACTCCAAAGATCGATGGTGGTGGCCCAAGTACTCACAACCAGCCGTCATAATCTTCAGAGAAGAAAAAGAAGAAATCCAAGAAGCCCGTGAAGCCTGGCGACAAGCGCACGGACTTACAAAAGCAGATTGACGCACTGGAGGAATACAACCAGAAAGCACGGACTCCCATTACACTCCAAGAGTTCCGCAACCACGTCTTTCAAGAGGAAGATGAGGGAGAAAGTTCGTCGGATGAATCTGAAGAATACGTAGCGAGCTGTCATGTGATTTCCCATTCGTTCACGGACGATGAGGAGACTCCTTGCACTGAAAAGCTGGGGGCAGATCCTGAACCAAAAATTCTGGGGCCATCAGATGAAGTAATTGACGCATTCCTCAATGAAGCTCTGTTGAAAAGTAAAGCTGATCGGGAACGCGAGACGGCTATATTTGAAAGGGCCAAGCGCCAGCGACTTGACAAAAGAGCTGAGACACTCCCGCTGGAGCAAAATACATCCACTGGGGATAAAAGCAAATTCAAGACGAGGAAAAGGTTTGCTATGGCCATATCAATGGGCATGAAGCTACCATCCTCTGAAGGAAACATTACCGATGAAGCGGAAATGCACTCCTCCTACTGCTTATATTATCGGAAGATTTCGCACCCCACTGAAGAGTGCAAAGCTTTCAATAGATGGTGGCGAGGATACGTTGCTCACCGACAACATTTTAAGCGGGAGAAGCGCAAAACTCACCGGGAGCAGAAAAATACGACCGAGGAGCTTAACAGAACTACCGGCGATTGTCACATGGTTAACGCTGGGGGATCGCAAGTGCTTATATTCGGGAGAGATTCTGATGAGGAAATGGTTCTTAGCCCCCTCTTTAAAGAGTCCACCACGGGAAAAGAAGAAGAGCAGAAAGTCTGTGAAAATATCAGGCTGCGTAATCGGACGTTGCCCGAAAAGAATCTCGGACCCTCAAACAAAAAAGATAAAGGGAAAGAAAAGGTCTCTGAAGATATCGTCTTAGATGACCAAGTCATAGAAGAGCTAACTGCCAAGGACCCGCCACAGAGAAATAAGGTGGATTAAAACGTCTTAGCGCATCTGAGGAAGCTACCCTCGTAGCTCAGCATTCTTAACGCCCTTTTACTATCAAAAGAGGCGAGAGATTCGTTAATCAAGGCACTACAGGAGCCGGAGCAATTCCAAGCTTTTCTGGCCGAAGAAAAGATGAAGGATGAATTGGAGGAAGTGCACACGGCCGATGTCACTTTTGGTGATGAAGACCTTCTCCTTGGGACGTGCGAACACAATCGCCCCCTTTATGTCTCAGGGTACTGCCATGATATAAAGATAGGCAAAATCCTGGTCGACAATGGATCCTCCGTTAATCTCCTCAATGTGCGGGTGTTAAAGAAAATCTGCATGAGCGTCCAGCACCTTACTCGGGACAAGATCACCATCTCCGGGTTCGACTCCCAATCATCAAGGACTCTTGGGTCTGTGATACTGATGCTACGCTTTGGGCTACTCGTTACGGATATTAAGTTCCATGTCATAGACGCCAAGACGTGCTACAATGCTCTGCTCGGCCGACCATGGTTACACGAGTATAATATCATCCCTTCTACACAGCATCAGTGTATGAAGTATTTTAAGGATGGTCTCGAGTATACCGTGACGGGAGAACTGAACCCGTTCTCTGTGAACGAGGTCCGCAAATATGAAGATGCCAAATACTTCTTACCAGATTTCGAAGACACGGAGAGGTGTCACAAGCCGGAGAACAAGGCTAACGTCACCATCCCTGTCTTCGGGAGTGATACCGAGGAGGAGGAGGAGATAGTTTATTCGGGTCCACCCCAATACAATAAGCAGGGACCATCTGCTCCTACGTTGATCTTTGGTGGCGATTCGGAAGATGAGGTCCATGCTGTATTCTCTGCTCGACCTTCAATACAAACGTCCGCTGACGAAGAGCAAAGTCTGCAAGTCTCCATGGTTCCACTTAAACACCATAAAGAACTGGATGCACTTGATATCTATAGTGTAGAAGAGCTGCGGACGTTCTATATCCCTCCCAAGCGAGAAGGCGAAAAAGCAATTCTATTCTACCGCTCTGAGGAAACCAAAGTGGATAAAGAAATCTGGCACGGTGCGGATCCTACGCTTGATAGGCTTCAGCCCATCCGTCTCCCCAGATATTATACAGAAGGCTTGAAAAGACTATTGAAGCACTAGGAGATATCCTTCAAACAGACCACTCGAAAAGCCAAATTCTATGACAGGGTCTGGAACGTCCTCGGGACTCAGCACAAGTTGCCTAGTGGGAGAATGGAAATAATCGGGCTTGGATATATTCGGTCCAAGAAATGAGAGCTACTCCACGGTTGCTACGTCGTGCATGACTTCGATGAAGAAGCGGATGCTCAATGGAAAGATGCTAATCCTGAACCAGTAAAAGTTCCTGATGCAAAAGTGCCCAGTCTGTCGTTCGAAGAGAAAATGGACTAGCTTATAAGGGAAGCTGGTCAAAAAGTCCGAGACGATCATAACCGCGAAATGGCCATCTACGAGAAAGCCAAAACGCAACGCCTCCTCCAACAGGGTGTGAAAGATGAAAATGCCGCTCCCTGTCAACCTGTTATAAAAAAGGCACGACGCAGAGGCAAAAATAAGTCGAGAGGCGAAAAAGGCGCTCAACAGCAACAAAGCGGGACTAAGAAGCCACGCAAGCGGGAATCGAGCGGTTCTGATCTATCCCTCATAAGGAAAATGGGTCGGGCGTACTCTTTTCCTCGGGACAAGACAAAGAAAATACTTGACCTCGCTCTAAAACATCAGATACTTACACTGCCGGAGTCTAAACACCCCGAACAAGCAAGCGAAGTCTCTCACCCGAACTATTGCTCTTATCACCGAGTGATAGGACACCCTCTCGAAGACTGCTTCACTTTTAAGAATTTGGTCGAAGATCAGTATCAGCTCGGCAAGTTCTCTCTGTCTGACAACTGGAGGGTAACGCCGCCACAGAAGCACGAACCCAAAGCCACGAGAGAAGAACCAGTTCCACATTGGGCTTGGAAGCGAATTCGTACTTGTCACATGATAACAATATCAAAAGAAGAGCCCGAGAACATGGATGACCTTCCCTGGTGCTTTGAAAACAGCAACGATGAGGTGATCTCAGAATTTCCACCAGCACCGAAAGAGTTGGAAGATGGAATACATACCACTGCAGATAACCTCAAGAAAATTGAGTTGGGGACGGCGAATGACCCGCGACCGACATTCATTAGTGAACTGCTGTCTGAAGAGATGGTGGCTTCATTGAAAGACCTGCTTATGCAGCATAAAGATTGCTTCGCATGGAACTATTCCGAAATGCCGGGACTAGATCCAGAAATTGCTATGCACAAATTGGCAATATCTCCGGAGGTCAAGCCGGTAAAACAGGTGCCAAGAAGAATGCGGCTCGAGCTTGAGATGAGTATCAATGCTGAGGTCAAGAAGCTGATCGACTCTGGCTTCATCCAGGAGGTCCAGTATCCCAAGTGGATCGCCAACATCGTCCCCGTGATGAAGAAAAATGGGACAGTGCGCATATGCGTGGATTTCCGGGATCTCAATAAAGCTTGCCCGAAGGACGATTTCCTAGTGCCAGTCACCGAACTGATGATAGACAATACGTCCACTCATGAGGTTTTCTCCTTCATGGACAGCTCATCAGGGTATAATCAGATAAAGATGCATCCCGAAGACCAGAAGCACAACGCCTTCAGGACTCCTTTAGGTATATTATGCTACAAAGTGATGCCCTTCGGTCTAAAGAACGCCGGTGCCACCTATCAGAGGGCCATGACGAAGATCTTCGATGAACTCATACATGAAATCGTCGAGTGCTATATCGACGACCTCGTGGTGAAAAGCAGATCATACGAGGAACATCTCGAGCATCTGAAGACCGTATTTCAACGCCTTCGACAATACAACTTGAAGATGAACCCTCTCAAGTGCGCATTCGGAGTTTCCTCAGGCAAATTCCTGGGATTCATCGTCCGACACCGAGGTATCGAAATAGATCCTTCAAAGATCAAGGCGATCATGGAAATGCCTCCGCCAAGGACTCTCAAACAGCTGCGGTCTCTCCAAGGGAAGCTCGCGTATATACGGCAATTTATAGCCAACCTTTCAGGCAAGTGCCTTCCTTACAGCCACCTGATCAAGAAGGGAACCCCGTTCGTCTGGGACCAAAAATGCCAAAGCGCGCTAGACGAGATCAAGCAATACCTGCAGAACCCGCCAGTATTGACTGCTCCGGTCAAAGGAAAGCCCCTCATTCTTTATACAACCGCCCTCGAAGGTTCCTTAGGCGCATTATGGGCGCAAGAGAATGATCAAGGGAAAGAAAGAGCACTCTATTATTTGAGTCGAGTTCTACTGGGGGCAGAAAGCAACTATTCCCCTATTGAAAAACACTGTCTGGCGTTGATCTTTGCGATAACAAAGCTCAGACACTATGTGTTGGCACATGAAGTCCGTCTCATTTCGAAGGTGGACCCCCTTAAATATTTAATGTCAAAGGCCATATTGACGGGACAACTCGCTAAATGGGCCCTGCTCTTGATGGAGTTCTCGATAACGTATCAACCTCTCAAGGCAGTGAAAGGCCAGGCCATCGCCGACTTCCTCACTGAGCATCCGATACCCGCCGATTCTCCTCTGAATTGCGATCTTCCAGACGAACATGCGTTTGACGCGATCGATGGTAGTGATACTCGATGGGAGCTTTATTTCGATGGAGCATCTTCCATGAAGAAGCGCAAACAAAGTACCCTTATAATCAAATTAGGGGTAAGCCTTATCTTCGTGACTCCACAAGGAGGGATAATGCACTTTGCTTTCTCCTTAACAGAGCCGAGGACGAACAATGAAGCTGAATATGAAGCTTTAATAGCAGGCCTCGAGATCGCCATTGACATGGGAATTGAAAACCTCCTCATATACGGAGACTCCCAGCTGGTCGTTAGTCAAGTAAACGGCGACTACCAAACGTGTAAACCAGAGCTGGTGAAGTACGGCAAAAAGGTGCTAAAATTGTTGACCCAAATTCCCTCCTACACTTTGGAAAACATACCGCGCGCGGAAAACAGCAAAGCGGACGCATTAGCCAAGCTCGCTAAAGAACTGGCTGATGAGAGCCTCGATGACGTCAGAATCGTGGTACAAAGTCGTCGGGTGCTTGCCCCAGCAGAAATAGCTCCGGAATCTTCCGAAGAAAAGGGAGCGACTGAGCAGATGACCTTGCAAATAAAAGACCGGGAAAAGGCCGAGGATTGGAGGGAAGTCTTTATAGACTACTTCAAATACAGTCGAGCGCCCGAAGATGCGTCCTCAAGACATCAGCTTATGAAATGAGCTCTGTCTTTCGCCTTCGTCAATGATACTCTGTACAAGAGGTCATTTGATTCTCTGTGGTTGAGATGTCTGGGACCTGACAACGCGAAAAGAGTCGTTCAGGAAGTTCATGACGGACTCTGTGGTTCTCACCAAGCAGGCCCAAATATGAAGTTGAAGATGAAACGGATGGGTTACTACTGGCCCACGATGATTCAGGACTGCATCGAATATGCGAAGCAATGCCACTCATGCCAGATTCATGGGGACTTCATCCATCAGCACCCAAATCCTCTACACCCAACGGTGGCTAGCTGGCCATTCGAAATGTGGGGAACCGACATAGTCGGCCCCATCAAACCAGCATCGTCCAGAGGACATCGTTTCATCCTGGCGACGATTGACTACTTCTCCAAATGGACAGAAGCAGTACCGTTGAGAGAAGTGAAGACGGAGAATATCCTCTATTTCTTCAAGACGCACGTCATATATCGGTTTGGAACTCCGCGACGGATCATCTCCGATAATGGGCCAGCTTATAGAAGCCACAAGATCAGTCTCTTCGCGCAACAACACAATATAGACTGGAGATATTCCTCGGTTTATAATCCGCGAGCTAACGGTCTAGCTGAGGCCTTCAACAAGACCTTGACAAAGATCATGAAGAAGACGGTGTCCCGAAATAAGAAGGATTGGCACGAGAGACTGCAAGAAGCTCTCTGGGCGTATCGAACTACGTTCAAGACAGCCACGAACATAACGCCGTACGCGTTGGTATTCGGTACGGAAGCAGTACTCCCCCTCGAGATAGAGTTACCCTCTCTACGAGTGGCAGTCCACTACGAGCTGATAGACGAAGAAAATGCTCACATTCGGCTTGAAGAGCTTGATGCCCTTGATGAAACCCGGATCATAGCGCAACAAATCTGGAGGCCTATAAAGCAAAGATGACGTGCTCATATAAAAGATTGACCCGGCCGAGGTAATTCTGCCAAGGCGAACTCGTGCTAGTGGTCAAAAGGCCTATGATCCCCAATCGCGCCAAGCGGGGAAAATTCGAGCCAAACTATGAAGGCCCGTACATCATAGACAAGGTCTACCAGGGTGGAGCCTATCTACTCATGGATATGCACGGTGAAAGGCCTTTCAGGCCAATAAATGGTCACTTCCTAAAGAAATACTACGCTTAGCGAGTTATCGCCTAGGTCAATGATAGATGACGACGACTATGTCCACTCGCTATCTTCCTAAGCTCAAACTTTATAAGCAGTAGCCAGCCTTCTCCTAGACGGACTGAAACGTCCTTAAACTAATGAAGGACCGAAACGTCCTTAAACTAACAGCAAACCGAAACGTCCTTAAATTAATGACGGACCGAAACGTCCTTAAACTAACGAAGGACCGAAACGTTTTTAAACTACTACCGCAGCATCCTTAGGCTGACGAGATGAATAAAAAAAATATATATATAAAAATAAATATAATAAACGGTATGTCCATATGCAAAATGGGTACGGATGAAAACCCGAAAGGGCTCCGTGAGTAAAAACAGCAGGACTACCGGCGAGTGTTTGTGAAAACCTGAAAGGGCGCAATCTCGTTAAAGGACACTTACAGGGTCCTCTCGACCTTGTAAGGAGGAACCACCCGCGTGAGATCCTTACGACTCACAAGGGAGCAACACACTTAGGGATCCCCACGATTCCTAAGGAGAAAATACACTTGCGAGATCCTCATGACTCGTAAGGAGAACTCTCTTATGGGACCCTCACGGCTCATAAGATTTGAAAGTCTTAAGTTACAGAGACCTGAACCTGTGCTTAAGCAACCTCCACAACCTTCGATATTGCCCTATAAGTGGTTCAATACTGACCCTTTTATACAATCCACGGACGCGAATAAACATTTCCCTAACCAAGTCCCATCCGTGACTGGGGATATGTGCACATGATGAAAAACCCTTATAAGTCCTCTCGACTTACAAGGAGAAAACCCTCTTGTAGGATCCTTACGACTTACAGAGGAACATACACTTAGGAATCCTCACGATTCCTAAGGAGAAAATACACCTACAAGATCCTCACGACTTGTAGGGAGAAATACCTTTGTGAGACCCTTACGGCTCATAAAGTCAAAAGCCTTAGTCAACAGGACCCTAACCCTGTTCGCTAAGCCACCTTATTCGACATCGACAGAGGCAAATGATGATTCGCTCCTGGCAATATCCCAGTTGTAACGGTGCTGATGCCGAAATTAGTGTCTAATTTCACGTTTACGGTGAAAAGCCAGCAAGCCGCACATGCATACAAAATAGCCGAAATGATGGGGCAACTTGCAATAAAAAGAAGCAAGTAAAAACGTATGCATATAAAACAGCCGAAATGATTGGGAAACTCGCAATAAAAAGCAGTGAGTAAAAATAAAATAAATAGCCGAAATGATTGGACACCGCGGGAAATAGCCGAAATGATTAGGCAATCGCGACCTTCGCAATATAAAAGCTGAAATGATAGAGCTTCGCGGAAATAAAGCAATAAAAAAATGATGAAACTTTTGCCCTACAGGTGAGATCACATCGATCCCTGTATACAATCCAAGGGCACAAACAAAGAGGGAACCGTACCTTCCCAACAGGCTCCGCCAGAAAGCAAAGCCAAATCTCGACGGTTCACCAACAGCTTAGAGACAACCGCGAAGTTCGTCTCGATACAGCAGACGCGGTGCCAGCAAACGAAGCGAAGATCAAATTCCTAGCTTCACGATTTTGACGGTAACTTATATAAAACCTGAAAGACCACCACAGATCAGTTCAACTTCCAGGGAAACCAGTGTCCCTGGCAAATACCTCAATTCAGGGAAACTAGCGTCCTTGATGAGAGCCTCCTGATTCGCGTCGGCCCGTAGAGAAACCAGTGTCTCCGTGAGAAATTCCCGATTTGTTTCAACCCCGAAGAAACCAGTGTCTTCGGCAAAATCCTTCGACTCAGGGAAACCAGTGTCCTTGATGAGAAAATCCTGATTCGTGTCGATCCGCAGAGAAATTAGCGTCTTTGCAGGAACACATCAATTCGTTTCAACCCCAGGGAAACCAGTGTCCTTGGCAAACTCCTAAACTCAGGGAAACTAGCGTCCTTGATGAGAGCCTCCTGATTCGCGTCG
The DNA here is from genome assembly GCA_030015575.1 of Agapanthus africanus. Lineage (NCBI taxonomy): Eukaryota > Viridiplantae > Streptophyta > Magnoliopsida > Asparagales > Amaryllidaceae > Agapanthus > Agapanthus africanus. Next base: position 13,785,015 of record JASDDO010000022.1, read on the forward strand.
GCCCGCAGAGAAACCAGTGTCTCAGCGAGAAATTCCCGATTCGTTTCAACCCGGAAGAAACCAGTGTCTTCGGTAAAATCCTTCGACTCAGGGAAACCAGTGTCCTTGATGAGAAAATCCTGATTCGCGTCGACCCGCAGAGAAACTAGTGTCTTTGCAGGAACACCTCGACTCGTTTCAACCCCAAGGAAACCAGTGTCCTTGGCAAACTCCTCAACTCAGGGAAACTAGCGTCCTTGATGAGATCCTCCTGATTCGCGTCGGACCGCAGAGAAACCAGTGTCTCCGCGAGAAATTCCCGATTCGTTTCAACCCGAAGAAACCAGTGTCTTCGGAAAAATCTTTCGACTCAGAGAAACCAGTGTCCTTGACGAGAAAATCCTGATTCGCGTCGACCCACAGAGAAACTAGCGTCTCCGCAGGAATACATCGATTCGTTTCAACCCCAGGGAAACCAGTGTCCTTGGCAAATACCTCAATTCAGGGAAACTAGCATCCTTGATGAGAGCCTCCTGATTCGCGTAGGCCCGCAGAGAAACTAGCGTCTCCGCAGGAATACTCCGATTCGTTTCAACCCCGAAGAAACCAGTGTCTTCGGAAAAATCCTTCGACTCAGGGAAACCAGTATCCTTGACGAGAAAATCCTGATTCGCGTCGACCCGCAGAGAAACTAGCTTCTTTACAGGAACACCTCGACTCGTTTCAACCCCAGGGAAACCAGTGTCCTTGGAAAACTCCTCAACTCAGGGAAACTAGCGTCCTTGATGAGAGCCTCCTGATTCGCGTCGGCTCGCAGAGAAACCAGTGTCTCCGCGAGAAATCCCCGATTCGTCTCAACTTGCAAGATAAAAGCCTTAGGCAGCAGGGATTTAAAAAAAAACTTGTTTCCTGAGCACTGGGAACCTGCAAGTCGGTCTAAAACGATCTCTTGCATACTATTCACGGGTCTCACTCTCCAAAGTCGAATCTCGACAAGGAAGGAAACAATCTCTTACGGGTCCTCTCGACTCGTAAGAGGGAAAATTCTCTTATAGGATCCTTATGACTTATAAGAGAAAACGCACTTAGGAATCCACACGATTCCTAAGGAAAAAATACACCTACGAGATCTTCTCGATCCGTAGGGAGAAAAGTCTCTATGAGACCCTCACGGCTCATAGAGTTGAAAAGTCTTAGGCGGCAGATCTGAACCTGCGGCCTAAGCCATCGCTATTTCTTGGAAAAACTAAGATATTTACTCTATTATCTGTCAACCATGTTTATTAAGACAGCATGCGCACAATAAAAGAAAGTGACAGGAAGAACATCCGATTTACATTTGATCAAGCGTTCGAGGCATACTCATTCATGCATAGGCAAAAGACTCAGAACGAGAAATAAGACAAGCTGGGATAAAAAATTTCCATTTATATTGCCAAAAATTCTTACAATCATAAAAGCAACAAACGAGAAACATTATTACAATGGAATAACCTCAGATCCAGGGCACGGATTGAGGAATTCAAAAGTAAGGCCATCCAGAGTTCTTCTGGCCTTTCTGATTATTCTCGTGCGCAGCCTCTCGCGCTCCTGTGTGTCAAGATCTTCGGCGAGGCCCCCCAGCCTTCGATAAGCAGCGATTATCGTTGTCTGCTGGAAAATTTGATGCAGGCTGTCGATGAGGCTATCCCGCCGTTTCTTCGAGATCAGCCCCGACAGGTATACTGAATGCACCTTGTCTTCGGTATCATCCAGCGCATTGAGTGGTAGGGCCTCGTGGAACCCCGGGAGTGCTCTCCAGATTGCTCCCAGCACGACTTTCAAGAGAGCAGAACGGAGAGGAAGCAGCCAATCAACGCGTGCGTTCAGACGACCCATGACCTCCGCACATTGGGCGTCTGTAAACTCTTGGTTTTGTTGACGGCCCTGCGCACGGATATCCCCGTAGGTAATGAATTCGTGCAGACTGAATAGACGCATCGCCATAATGCCTGAAAGAAACATCATTGGAAGATTAGCAATGAGGAAAAAGCATAGGGAGTTAAAACTCCTCGAGAGCAATGCTCTGCGGACATGAGTGACACCTGTCAAAATCATTTATGAGGAGAATTTGAGGAAAATCCCCTAAGAACATTGAGAGCTTTGCTCTGAAAAGATGATATAATAATAATAATACCAAATTCCATCTTTAACTTCCAAGATCCATGAAGAATTCTTAAGAGTTCTTCTATATGATTAGGAAGGAGCAAAGCTCCATTAATGAATTAAGAAAATCCAAGGAAAATCTTTTAGAGAGCAGAGCTCTATTAATGGAACCCTAATAGGGTTCTCCTTAGTTCTCTTTAGACCCCTTTAGAGCAAAGCTCTGCTAAGTGAAACCCTAAATGGGTCTTCTTTAGATCAGTGATCTATTGAGAGTAAGGCTCTTAAAATTGATTTAATTTAATCCAAATTAATTTTTTTACCTAAAATTCTCTAAAGTTTGAACTTTTAAAAGTGTTTAAACAAAAGAGCAGGGCTCTGAGATTCTGAAAGTAAAATTTCTGGAGACGATGATCATCTGTGTAGAACCAAAGGTCCTATTTATAGGCATCAAATGCCCATTCAACTTCCAAAAGTTGTCGCAACGATTGGAATTATGCCACCGTTGCGCTCGCGTTTGGGGCCACGTAAGCGCAACGGTGGGGGGGGCATTTGTTTATCCCAATCAGAGCAAAGCTCTGTTCAAATTCCAAGGCGGGAGATGAAGCAACGCTTCCGATTCCCCCCAATCAGAGCAAAGCTCTACTTTGAAAATTTAAATTTTAATAAATGAAGCAACGCTTCAGATCCTCTGCGCTGCGCGCAGGGCGCCACGTGTCAAAATCAGGCACGCCAGCGGAGAGAGCGCAGTGCCCGAGGCAGTGCGCCCGATCAGAGTGAGGCTCTATTTAAAACATAATTAAAGGAAGTAACGATTCAGTTGCGCAAGCGCTGCGCTACGCGACATGTGTCAGCGCAGTTGCGCAAGCGCAGTTGCGCTGCGCTGTGCGCTGCGCGACACATGTCAGCGCAGTTACGCAAGCGCAGTTGCGCTGGGCTATGCGCTGCGTGACACGTGTCAAGCGCTGGGGCGTTTGCGCCAAACAGAATTAAAATTCCAATAAGATCTTTCTGTTCTTGTTAAAACAAGAAGATTGTCTTTTGTAAAACAGAAGCCCTTGTATCAAAGATCCAACGGAGGGGAAAATTCCCCAAATCACTCAGAGAATGATCTCTTTAACAAACTTAACAAATTTATGGGCACTATATAAAGACCCCTAGATCCCAATTCAAAGGGGGATCGACATCAAGAAATTCAAAACAGAGAGAACTCTGAAGAATTTTGAAAAGAACTCAAGAAAAAGGTAAAAACCTTTATAAAATAGAAGAATTTCTTCTGAATAGATCATTGATCTAAGAAAAAGATCAATGATCTTCAATAAAAAATAAATAATAACAGTGCCTTGCACTTCTTATGAACCATTGGTTCTGGAATTTCAGAAAAATTCTTTTCTTGAAACCAAAATTGGATCAAGTTATTGAAACAGTGCCTTGCACTTGCAAAACTGCACTGTTGCGCTCTTGGGTTGGCGCAAGCCACCAGAGAGCGCCACGTGTCAGCGGCGCAACAGCACAGTGCACTGCGCTGTTGCGCTCGCGCTCACCAGAGCAAGACACATGTCGCCTCCACATGCGCTTGCGCTCAATGATTGGCGCAAAGCGCCTGACAAACCAATATCAGACAATTAATGCACTGCATTATTTACTGAAGGGCCAAGCCCAATTAAAAAAAGTCCTAACAGGCCAAATAAAATGCAATGCATTAAAAGGGCAGAGCCCAAACAAAACAGATGCTCTGCATCATTTATAAAAGGGCAGAGCCCAAACAAAACAGATGCTCTGCAGGCCAAAACAAAATACAGTGCATGAGCAAAGCCCTAGCATAGGCCTAATAGGCCAAAGATCAAGAAAAACGTTGACTATTTTCAACTGGACTTAGCCCAATCATGGCCGTAAGTCCTCAAATTAAATTGACTGAGCACGGCTGCTCTCCTAAATCAATTTACATCCGATTCGAGGGTACATCTCCGAACTCCTCTGACACCTATCGTTGTAATCCTTCAACGACGTCAGAGAGGTGATGGGTCCCGACAACCACACATCAATACGGACTGTGGGGTCCTTAAACTCATGGACTTATGCGTCCTTAAACTAAGATACGGACTGTGGGGTCCTTAAACCCACGGACTTATGCGTCCTTAAACACACCCATATAGACTGTAGGGTCCTTAAACCCATGGACTTATGCGTCCTTAAACTACCCATGGACCACCATGTCCCTAAACTGGCAATGGACCGCAATGTCCTTAAACTACCTATGGACCACTACGTCCATAAACTGGAACAATAGAGCCCCTAAACGCTCTTTTGTCGGATCTAAAACGATCCCGTTTAAGTTGATCTTAGCCTCAAGTCTGGCTAACGTATCCTTAAACATTCAATCAGACTACATATTTCTTAATCAACTTTGGTTCAAGGGTACATCTCCGAACTCCTCTGACACCTGTCGTTGTAATCCTTCAACGTCGTCAAAGAGGTGACGGGTCCCGACGGCCATATATTAAATGGACCACTATGTCCCTAAACTAGAACAATAGAGCCCAAATGCTCTTTTGTCGGATCTAAACGATCATGTTAAGCTGATCTTAGTCTCAAATTAGACTAACGTATCCTTAACAAACGTTTGAGTTGATCTTAGCCTCAAATATGGCTAACGTATCCTCAAACCAAAACCCCAAACCCAAATCTAAGAAAATACGGATTTGGACTAATCCACGTCCTACGGGCGACGACATAAATTAGTCTCCGTATACAATCCACGTGCAACCACAAACAAAACAAACACATACGACACGAAGTGAAATTCTGGAGAAGGAGAAATTGGCTACCGCGATGCGGTAGCGTAATTAACTGCAGGGGCTTGCGCCTGCAGGGAAGAGCGTCCCCACAATCAAAAACCCCTCAAGCGAGGGGGAATCTGACGAAGTCTGCTACATCGGCCGCATTCGTCTAAACCTCCGATACATGGTGCCATAAATCAACTTGGCATCTTCGGAGAGGTGGACGGATAAAACCAAATAGCATCTGCCCTGAATTTAAGGCAAGACGTCTTCACGTCGTCGCGTCGTCTTTTGGAGGGGAACATCTCCCTCCTTAAAAAAAGAAGAAATTAGTTCTTAGATCCATAAAGACAAAGTCTTTCAAAAAAAAATAGAAGAGATCGTAACATCTCCTATTAAAATAAGAACTCTGTTCTTAGATCCACGAGACAAAGTCTCTTATAAATGAGAATTTAATTCTCAGAGCACATAACTGATCAGAACTGTATAAGGAGCGCTTCAGCGCTCCAAGTCTGGTGCTCAGCGCCAAGCGCGCCACGTGCTCCTCACGTGTGCACTATTTCATAAGAAACGCCTCAGCGCTCCAAGTCTAGCGCTCAGCGCCAAGTGTGCCGCATGCAACTCACATGTGCGCTATTTCATAGGGAGCGCTTCAGCGCTCCAAATCTGGCGCTCAGCGCCAAGCGCGCCACGTGCTCCTCACGTGTGCGCTATTTCATAAGAAGCGCCTCAGCATTTTAAGTTTGGCGCTCAGCGCCAAGCTCTCCACATGCTCCTCACGTGGGCGCTGTGTGAACACAAAGTGTTCTTTAAAAATAAAGCCCAGCGCCATAAAGAGTGTTCAACACTCAGTAAGAGACAAAAAGGGAAAGGGTGTCAGAACCCTAATCAATACTCAGCATTGTTAAATAAAAAGGGACTGAGCCCAAATAAATGTCCAACATTTTATTCAAAACTGAATGGGCTGAGCCCAAGTCGGCCACAAATCCCTAATTCAGATTAACCGAGCCCATGTGCTCACAATTTTTTAATTGATCTTGGTCCCAAACTTGGCTATAGATTTTCCAACCAGTATTGGTTCAAGGGTATATCTCTTCATACCTCTGATACATGTCATTGTAATTCTTCAACGTCTTCAGAGAGATGGAGGGTCCCAATAACCAATAAATTTTTGCGCACCCCCAAACTGGTTAAACCAGAACCCCATGGACTATGAGGTCCTTAAACTCATAAATTGTGATGTCTTTACACTTTACAAACTATGATGTCTCTAAACTGCCACGGACTATGATTTCCTTAAACCCAACGGACCACAATGTCCCCAAACTAAAATAATAGAGTCTAAATGCTCTTTTGTTGGATCTAAATGATCCCAAAGCCCTGTTAAGTAGATCTTAGTCTAAAAATTAGACTAACGTATCCTTAAAAAATGTTTAAGCTGATCTTAATCTTGATGAGATTGACAATCCTTAAACCCAAACCAAACCCAAATCTAAGAAAATACGGATTTGGACTAATCCACGCCCTACGGGAGACAACATAAATTAGTCTCTGTATACAATCCACGGGCAACTAAAAAAAAAACAAACACACACGACACGAAGTGATCATCTGGAGAAGGAGAAAGTGGTTACCGCGATGCGGTAGCGTAATTAACTGCAGGGGCTTGTGCCTGTAGGGAAGAGCGTCCCCACAATTAAAAACCCCTCACAGCTAGGGGGGATCTGACGAAGTCTGCTACATCGGCCGCATCCGTCTAAACCTTCGATACATGGTGTCCTAAATCAACTTGGCATCTTCGGAGAGGTGGACGGATAGCACCAAATAGCATCTGCCCCTAAATTCCGGCAAGATGTTTGTCTTTCCCATTTTCCGGTGGAGAACAAGCTCTTGCTCTCCAAATGTTATCACCTCATCTCCAAGCTCAAAACCCTCACATATGATGTGAATCATTGGGCTTGTAAGATCCTTAGTGAGCTTTCAAAACCCCTACTTCATCATCTTACACTTGACCAGCGATCAAGTGTAGCGTGTTTTCTACACTAAAAGAGTTTAGTGTTGAGGTAGCTTGAGCTAGAGGGGCTTCGGGTGGATCGTCTTCGGCGCGAAGATCACGAAGGATGTTCATTCAACTCAAGGTGGAGCCTAGTGAAGTCGCATGGACCACAACCCGGAGCTAAAGAAGAGAAGGACTTGATCTACAAGGGTACAACATCTTTTCCTTCTCTCTAGTAGTTCATATCATCATATCAAAACCCTAATATTCTAGTGAAGATCTTGTTTAGTCTGACTTAGCACCTAGTAAAAATTAAAATTTGGCATGCTTGATACTATTAAAACCTCATGGTGGTGCTAGGGTAGACTTTCATGGTATCAGAGCCAAAATAGAACATTTGGGTAGGTCTTTACAATGTTAAAGTGTTCGATCGGTTTTCCAAAAACCCATTTTATGTATTTTCTGTCTAATTTTTCAAACGTTGAAATCTTCATGATTAAAAATATCCAAAAAAATCATGCAGGGCTTTTTATGGAGCCACTAGAATTTTGATAACCTAATTCCAAATATCCGCTGCGGAAGCGCGGCCAAACCCTATTTTTGGTCACGGTTCCGCGGAAAGATAATGGGATTATGGTTTCATCTTTCTCATGTTGCTCCATTTTGGCATTTTGCACTCTCTGGGTATTTTTAATGATTCTCAAATTGTTGAGCTCTCTGGATTTTGTGGGTGTTTGCTAAATCGATCGAAAAGTTTAACGTTGTACAGATCTTGATGATATGTGATACAATATTTAGAATCCAAATAATTAGTTTTGTGAAAACTAGTTAGTATATTATAAACCTAGTGTATTAGTCTCGGTTAATCGGTTGCCACGAAGTTTTGATTCGGATCAAAACTTCGTCGCAATCGCATATTGTACGCGAACACTCGCCGGGTAACTCTAGTAGACAGCCACGCCCCATAGCCGCGACCAAGTGACTGTCGGAGAACCCCGTTACCAAAAGCACCCACTCGGGTGCTTGCGGCCACAGTGTTCCGCCTTAGTGCACTTCATTGATGGTATCGAGGGTGCGGCCATCTGCTAAAGTTTCTGACGAGTATTCGATAATATAGTCAGGAATTCTGTTGAATTACCCGACTAAAGTAATTGAAAAGTGTTTTCAATTTGAGACTAAAATACAAGGTTTATAGGTTAGGCATGAAATCCGGAATATGAGATATTCCGGATTTATGATGTCTAAGGATATACAAATTCTAATTATTGTAGTTTTCCATTTCTTTTCTGCGACCGTAAATGTAATATGTGGGGTATCATGATCTCGTTGCTATATATCAACGAATTTTCGGGATACGCATATTTACTTACGTTGATGACATGAGATATTATGTGTTTCTGGTGATATGATTTATTGGATCGTCGTGAATGAATAGCCTGGGGGTTTATGTGAGATGAGAGTTTTTATTTTCATTCATGTAAAATATGTATGTAATATTCTTTTATTGGGGTACTTCTGGGTTGAGAATGATGTCACCATTGATGTATATTATTTACTTTTCCGCATTAGGATAACCCAAGATGGGGAGCATAAGTAACCGGGTTCTAGAGTCCAGTAAGAGACCATCTCAAGGAGTTGAGACCGGGTCTTCTAACTCTAGAATTTGTAGGGTTACTTGTCGCTCTTGTAAGGGGTCTAGGGACGTGGGTTTGGCTGTTCTTCATGACCGTGGAATCCGTGTTTTACCTTACTGGCTAAATTTAAAAAACGGAAATCCTAGTATATCCAATATTTCATATGTTGCTTCTGCTGCTTGGTTCTGTGATATGATCATATAACTGCGTGAAACGAATGTTATATTATATATATGATATATAATAAACGTTGCTTATGTTTTTCACCCGCGCTAGTCCAGCCCCCGCTCTGCCGGTAGTTAAGTAACCTAACGGTGCATAACGGGGCCTAGTGGTGAATGCGGATGACATAAGCATACGTTCTATTTTCGTTTCATTTTTCTGTAATGTTTAGAAAACATTAAATGATGGGACTTCATTAATGAGATTAATGAAAAGAAAGAAACCTAAAGATGTTGTGGAATCAAATTTTCAAAAAGGGTAGCTCTAGTTTTTGCTTTGCATGGTGGTATTCCTTGATGAATATCCAGCACCTCATTCGCTGAGGAAAGAGACGAGATCCTTTCACCAGGAGTGACCTCTGTAGCGAAACTAGCAAATGCTACAACTCACTCAGTTTTGTTTTTGATAGCTTCTCTAGTTCTTGCTTTGCATAGTGGTATTCATTGATGAATATCCAGCACCTCATCCGACGAGGAAAGAGCCGAGGTCCCTTTACCGGGAGTAACCTCTTTAGCGAAACTAGCAAAAGCCTAAAAAACACTCCTTTTCAAAATCACTGGATTCTACAACGATATCAAGTTCATTACGTTAAAGGTTTTTCTCAAAACCAGTCGTAGCCCTCCGTCATTTCAGATAAGTGTCATTTAGTATCCGTGCTACGTTTGTTGACTATGTTAAGGCGTAGTGTGCGGCAGCTAATTAGTGCTTATCTGTAACCATATGATGTGATTGGATTAGGGTAGTCGTACGGCTTTGTTGACTATGGTAAGGGTCGTACGGATGGGTTTAATCCAATCAAGAAATGACGGGTTGAAATTGACTAGCGCTTATGATTTGTTGACTATGTTAAGGTCATAAGTGGCTAGGGGTAAAAACCATTATCGGGAATTTCAAGTGTTGAAATATGCAATGAGATTACATACCTTCTATATGATAGTTGGATCCCGATACCCACTGCGAGTAAGAGTTACTCCTGGGAGAGTTTTGTACTTTACAATTAGCTAATCCAGTAGGTGTCTAAAAAGGTGTCAATGGGGTTATGCCTCTAGGGAAATGAGGTTTATTTTAATTAGGTCCATGCGAAAGCACGGGAAACCTCCCTCGGAGTACCAATACCTTCCTGGCCGAACGATTGGCGAACCTGTAGGGTGTAATTAATCCTGGCTAATCTTATCTTTTATGGTTTGAAGGAAGATTTGATAAAAATAGTGGGAGCCATCCTGATTATATAAGATAATAACCAATCTAATCTTGCAAAGAGCGCACGCTAATGCGTTTCCTTCTCTCTCTTTCTCCAGGCAGCAACTAATGTCACGCCTTAATCAAGATAATAATATGGATGTATTGACCGAACCCGCTTATTATACTAAGCTGGGGAACGTTGGTTCCGTAGGAATAGGGGAATATCAGGATTCCCGCGCCACCCGTACGAAGAAACAACATGTTGATGCATCTTCTTCAGGTGTGTTTGTTACTGAGAACTGTTTCTCAGTTTGTTCTATGTCCTGGGTATTGGATACCGGATCAAGATCCCACGTATGTAATTTGTTACATGGGCTAAAGAAAAGTATAGAACTGGGAAAGGATGATAAATCCCTAACAGTAGGGAATGGTGCAATTGTTGCAGCCAATGCAGTTGGCGAATATCACCTTGTATTACCAACAGGTAATACATTGATTCTGAACGACTATTACTACATACCAAAGATGATGTGCAACATTATATCGATTTCTTTGCTAACTAAAGAAGGATATAATTTCATATTAGAGGATAATGTTATGAACATTTTTAAAAATCAAGTGTTGATTGGATTTGGTACATTATGTAACGGTATATACGTTCTTAATCAAAGAACAGTTCTTAACGTACAGAATAAAAACAAGAGGAAAAGTTCAGAAATGAAAGAAGCCTTCTTGTGGCACCGTAGACTAGGTCATATCAATGCGACAAGACTGGCTAAGTTGCATAAAGATGGATATTTGAATCCGTTCGAATTTTCATCTTATGAAACTTGTCAGTCATGTCTCAAAGGAAAGATGACCAAAACTCCGTTTACTGGACACGGAGAAAGAGCTACTGAACTCTTGGGACTGATACATAGTGATGTATGCGGTCCTATGCTACACATGCCAGGAGTTCATTACATTCACCGATGATCTCTCAAGGTTCGGACATGTGTTCTTAATGAAACACAAGTCTGAAGGTTTTGAGAAATTCAAGGAATATAAGTGTGAGGTTGAAAACCAGACGGGTAAGAGTATTAAAATCCTTAGATCAGATCGAAGAGGGGAGTACTTGAGCACGGAATTCCATGATTATCTAAAAGAGAATGGGATTCTCTCTCAGCTTTCTGCTCCATATACGCCACGGCACAACGGTGTATCGGAGCGGAAGAATCACACCCTATTAAATATGGTGCGCTCTATGATGAGTATTGCTGAGTTGCCTATTTCTTTTTGGGGTTATGCGCTTGAGACAGCTGCATACCTATTGAATCAAGTTCCATCAAAATCTGTGCCTAAAACACCATATGAGATATGGAATGGAAAGAGACTGTATCTTAAACGAGTTATGATATGGGGTTGTCCGGCCTATGTTAAAAGGCAAAATCCGGACAAGCTCGAGGAAAGATCAGTTCTATGTAAGTTTGTAGGATATCCAAAGATTTCAAAATGATATATCTTCTACCACACTGAGGAACAAAAGGTATTTGTTTCTCAATATGCCACCATTTTAGAAAAGGAATTTCTTGTAAAAAAAATTAGTGGCAATGAGGTAGAACTGGAAGAAGTTCCAGCAGCACAAACTATGACTGACGATTTGGTGGAACCGGAGGATCCAATAGTACCCAACGAACCCCAGCCACTCCGCGGATCTAGTAGGGTTTCTCATCCACCTGAGAGATACTATGGTTTTCTCATAGACGGTGGGAGCGAGGATTGCATTATGGAACATGATGACCCGACTAGTTTCGACCAGGCCATCACAAGTGTAAACTCTGTGAAATGGCTGGATGCTATGCGGTCCGAGATGAAATCCATGTACACCAACAAAGTATGGACTTTGGAAGTTGCTCCTGAAGGGGTAAAACCCATTGGGAGCAAGTAGATCTTCAAAAAGAAAATTGGTGTAGATAGAAAATTTGAGACTTTCAAAGCTTGACTTGTAGCTAAAGGTTTTCGTCAACGACCTGGCGTCGACTATGATGAAAAATTTTCTCCCGTCGTTATGCTTAAGTCCATCAGGATCCTACTTGCCATTGCTGCATACCATGACTACGAAATCTGGTAGATGGATGTCAATGCCGCTTTTCTAAATGATGATTTAGAAGAGAGGGTGTATATGACACAGCCAGAGGGCTTCGTAGACAGTGGGAGCAGCGGAAAAGTGTGCAAGCTGCTTAAATCCATCTACGGATTGAAGCAGGCGTCACGGAGCTGGAACATCTGTTTTGATGAAGCTGTCAAAGAGTTTGACTTCATCAAAAATATAGATGAACCTTGTATATATAAGAAGATTGTAAAGAGTAAGATTGTCTTTCTCGTATTGTACGTGGATGACATACTCTTGATAGGTAACGATATTCCTATGTTACACTCGGTCAAGCTCTTTTTATTATATAAGTTCTCTATGAAAGATCTAGGTGATGCCTCCTATATCCTGGGGATAAAGATCTACAGAGATAGATCTAAACGGATGTTGGGATTGTCCCAATCCAGGTACATAGACACCATACTAAAGAGGTTTAGTATGGAAGATTCAAAGCGAGGTAATTTACCCGCTTGCTAAGGAATCACTCTCTCCAAAGAGATGTCTCTCAAGACTGATTTGGAAAGGGCTCGCATGCAAGGAATACTCTATGCTTCGACGGTAGGCTCTATCATGTATGCGATGTTATATACCAGATTGGATGTAGCTTACTCACTAGGTGTAGTGAGCAGATATCAATCAGATTCTGGGGAGAAACACTGGACAGCTGTGAAGAACATTCTTAAGTACTTGAGAAGGACTAAAGAAATATTCTTGATGTATGGTAACGGTGAACTCTAGGTGGAGTCCTTTACCGATTCGAGCTTCCAGAGTGATAAGGACGATAGTAAGTCGGTTTCAGGTTTTTTCTTTACCCTCAATGGAGGGGCGATGTGTTTGAAGAGTTCCAAGCAATACACCGTAGCAGACTCGACGATGGAGGCTAAATACATCGCTGCCAACGATGCTTCCAAAGAGGCTGTCTGGATGAAGAAGTTCATTGCTGAGATTGGTGTGGTTCCTTCCATTGAGCATCCAATACGTGTGTATTATGATAACAATGGAGATGTAGCTTTGGCTAAGGAACCCAGGTCCCATCAGAGATCTAGACATATTCTTAGGCGGTCTCACCTGATCAGGGAGATAGTAGATCTCCGGGAGATCGAGGTCAGGAGAGTTGACACGAAGGACAACGTAGCGGATCCACTCACGAAGGCCCTCCCCCAGATGCAGTTTGAAAGACTTTTTGCGATGTTGGGTATGAGATACTACAACATATGGCCTTAATGCAAGTGGGAGATTGTTAGGAATATGTATGCCCTAGAGGCCATTATTGTACATTGATGTATATTATAGTGGATGCTTGGACATATATATATAGAGGACTTTCTTGCTCGACATGATAGTATGCTATCTGGTTGCTCTTTATCTTAACATGTTGACTGGTATCCTTTACTATCTTTCTCTCACATGTTGGTAAAGCCCTTAGGATATATACTTGACTTCCAGGATTATGATGAGATCATACTAGTGGGGCCATGGTGGTCCAAAAGTACATCCTTTAATCAGTTCCTAGTCGAGTGGATATCGAGACTAGGGCATCGATATTCCAGAGTAGACTAGTTTGTACGTTTTTTGTCCATTAGAGGGCGATGGTTGATCCCACAACCATTGGTGTGTCACATCAAAGATTGTACACATGTGCTCATTTGAGAATGGGTACACCGAACAGGACTCGCCGAGGACTCCTAGTTAGTAGTATACCTATCGTCAGATAGCAGTCCTCTGGACCCACTGGTATAGGTTAGTCTGTAGACCCGAGATCGCCATAGCGTCTTGTGTGGCTCCCACTGTGCTTTGATTTCCTCCCTACCATGCTCAAAAGAGACGTGCAAACAGGTGGATTTTGGGTACAGTCCCGAGTTATATGGAGGCAATGAGCGATAGGAGGGGTTTCGTCTCTCCCGGTATTGGAGGTTGATGTTGCGCTATGCTCGATTAGCTATAACTGGAAGTCGCTGGCCAGGGATGCTGCTGAGATTTACTGATAAGAGTTATCGGTAGTTTCTCGAACCGTTATAGACCAGACATCGGCATGACTTATCACGTTACTGGGGTTTGACGTTTACCACCCCTAGACATGATATGCGACATATCAGACGAAGAGACCGGACTGTACGGTAGTGTTACTGATAGGCTTCATGGAGAGTGTAACAACCGAGTTCAGTTATACCAATTTTTGTTTCCGTATTTGTTTGTTTGTGCTGTTTTATTGATTTATCATGTTTGGATGCGAATGGTAGTTTACTTTACATTGCACTCGACCCGAACCGCTTGCTTGAACTGGTTGATTCATATTCCTAAACTACCCTGTCCTGTTAATTAGACACGTGCATCTCATGTATACTGCATATTAACATTCACCTAGCATCGCGTATTTTACATATAACATTTTAGATCGCGTAAAACAAATTAAAATTTCATTTCATAACCTGCATGATACCCCTAACCCGTGGTAGTGTCCGCACATCGTTTTCTCGTCCCGTTCAGTGAAACGGACGTATTTGGATAGCTACGCGCACGTACGTGCGTCCGTTCTTAGGGGTATGCATTTTTGTTACCTAATCTTTCATTTTAAAATTTGGAAGTTGCATTTATTTTTCGTATTTTAAATCTAAATTTTAGACCCGACCCGGGCGCATTTTGAAATATTTTTCCCGCTAAAAATCCAATTATTTAAATCTTTTTAAATCTATTATAATAGCTCAGAATATTTTCTTTGAAACTAACTTAAATCTTTTTAAAACTTTTATCTAAAATCCTAATCCTCTCACTCCTTCCCCGAGCCAATCAAATTTCTCAGTTGATTGCGCTGGGCCCCACACTTTTCTCTCCCCCTTTATTTCCTCTTCTCTTTCTCTCTCTCTCTCTCTCCTCTCGCGAACATTGTTCGCTTCTCGAGTCGGGTCACCGCCCGACGCGATACCGTCACCTCCCTCCTTATTTCTCCCTCTCTTCTCTTTTTAAACCCGAGCCCACGAGCACGAGAAACCCATCCTAGCTCCGCCGCCTCCGTCAACCCTAACCCTATTTCCTCTGCTCCTCAACCCTCGTCGACACCCTCCTCATCTCCTCGTCACCCTCATCTCCATCATATCCTTCTTCTTCTTTCTTCTCGTAACCCTCATCTCCATCATATCCTTCTTCTTCTTTCTTCCTCGAGTAAACCCACTGCACCCAAAGAAACCCCGAGAACCCTTTAAACCCAGCACCTTCTCATCGCTGTCGACCTCATCTCACCATCATCATCTTCTTCCTCTTCTCTCTTCTCTCCTTCCTCCTCTGTCCTCTCCCCGTCACAGATCCCTACTCACCCTACCATAAGAAAAACCCTAGTAGCCAAGATCCCTGCACACCCAAACCCTAGCCGGAAACCGTAGCCTCTACCCTTCGCCGGCAACCCCTCGTCGTCGTCGCCCCTTGCCGACTCCCCTGGAATATCAGAGCACCTACCACAGTAAGATCTTCTTCTTCTTCTCTTCTTCACTTTCCTAGTGCATTTCTTTCTTGATTGTTCACTGTTGTTTTGTTTGCCGGAATCCGGCCGTGCCGTCGACGATCCCGACGACCTAGCAAGCATTTCTGACCCGTGTGATCCCCTTGTGCGTTGTTTGGATTCGTTCCGTATACCGTACGCGCGTCGCGACTTTTCCCGCCGACGTGTGACGTTCCGTATACCCGTTTCTTGATCCGTCGAGGTAAGTGAAACTTACTACATGCTATTCATAATATTTTATACCTATTTGATTACATGTGAAACCTATAGATTTAATCTAATGTCTCATGTTACATTTTAACATTCGATGTTCCATTATATCATTTTAGATTCAGAAATTGAGACATACCCTGTGGCATTTTAGTTTACTATACATAGGACCCACATCCATATTTAAATCACATAATAATTATTTACATAGCCCATAGTACCCTTTTAAATAGTTTATAACTGTTCAAACACCCGTTTGCATCCATCTCGTTTAATATACATATTATTGCATCCATAGATCACTTGAATATATAATATTACAATATTAACATTCCACATTTGATATATTGTTGTTTAATTAGTATTGGAACTTTAACTTTAGCCCTAATCATAACTGTGCATCTATATGCCTTAATCTGTACCTGATTGCATATCACATTACAATATTCCATTTTATTGTTCCATTAGTACCCCATGCTTGTTTTGTATACTCATGCTTATGTTAGTTTGATTACGAGCACCCACATGACATTTTGTGCACCCCTGACATGACTTGTTACACCTACTACTTGACACGACATGGTACCGTGCACCTCTTGACATGACATGTTACCTATATAATACCTGATTTGACCTGATGTACTATGGCTTTACCTGTTACCTGATCTCGTTACTAATGCCAACAAACCTGACCTGTTGTCCCTACGGACATTTCCTATTGTCTATCCAGACAAACCTTTACCTACTAATCATGTGTTGGCATTGGCTCTAGATTTATCAATACTTTACTTGAATATATAACTTGGGGGTATGGGGAAATCAATGATGAAACCTGACTTATAACTAGACGGTTCGATACCTTTACTGATCAGTTTTAGAGGTTAGGCCAGCCTTGGGATGATACTGCTGACATCATCCATCGTTACCCACTATCTTTTTAGGGGCTAGGCCCTCCTTGGGATGATGCTGTTGACATCATTCATCGTTACCCATTTTCCTTTTAGTGCCTAGCGGCATGTCTCGGTTTCATCCCGAGAATCTTCACCGCAATCCCGGGCACGCACGGGATACTATTGAGTTATATCGATGATTCATCAAATTGGTTTCAAAGACTTGAGAGTAGTTAACCCAATAGACCAGTTTAGATTACTCATTACACGTTACCCCACTGTCCTTACTTATATCACTGTAATGCCTGTTTTATCATTTTCACTCATACATGCATGTATTGCTACTCCAATTTATAGTATTGCTTGATATTATGACGCTCTAACGTCTGGGTTTTGCATGGCCCAGATTCTTTACCTTTGCTGCAGTCCGAGCAAGAGTATTTTAGTCAGCAGGCTGAGCAGTGAGGACTTGCTAGTAGTTAGTTCTTTTACTTTCGGTATTATTTCATTTCTGATGTGAGCCCGCATTATGGGACGTACATTCCAGTTTATTCTTGTATTGGATCTTTTGCTTCCGCATTATTTTTATTCTTGGCTCATTTTATTTTGGCTTATGGATATGTGTTAGAAAGTTTATTATTGTTCTTGATATCTCTACAGCCGTAATGTGACTGTGGAAGGATATTTTCTATCCACAGGTAGCATGGTTGGTTATGTCACGTGCCTATCTTAGCGTACTCTGGGAAGCGGGGCGTGACAGAGAGTATGGACGAGCTTCCTTGTTGATCTTCATATCGCTCAATACCTAGGTAGCCGTTACGTCCAGCTAGTACCGCTGACGGATTGTGGGTGACTGATGTGATTATCACCTACTGCCGGCGTATTGACGAGTCTTTAGAGTCCCACACAGAAGTTTTCTGGTTCAAGCGAAACAAAGTAGGGCACATATGTGATATGTGCGTAGGCCTGATTAAATACGTGTATGTGATACCGTATTGTAATCTAGCAGTTATCTGTTATCAAGTTAGGTTATATGTGATATAACCAGATTATCGAATCAAGTGTTGATTTGATAATGTGATACACAGATAAATGATATTAGTCGGTCATATGTGATATAACCGGATTATTTAATTAAGTGTTGATTTAATAATTTGATATAAATTATATTCGATATAATTATATATTAACTAATATTATTAAACTCACTAATTGCTTTATATATATATATATATATATATATATATATGTTAATATATATATATATATTATATGAAGTATGGCTTGATTTTCTATTTTATGAAAATAGAAAAATGAGGTGTAAAATGTGGAGATATTTTGGGTATGGTTTAAGGCATGGGTTTTTATCATATAATATTGGTCTTGACTCACTATTCAAGCATGGTTGCAATTTAGAATTGTAATTTTATTCCATGCTTGAATAAGTGAGGAGAGAGATTCATTTTTCATTCCATGCTTGCTCATTTCTTGAGTTCATGCCTTAGCCATTTTTCATGAGCTCTTGCTCTCCAAATTGTCTCACATCATCTCCAAGCTCAAAACCCTCACATGTGATGTGAATCATTGAGCTTGTGAGATCCTTAGTGAGCTTTCAAAACCCCTACTTCATCATCCTACACTTGACTAGCGATCAAGTATAGCGTGTTTCCTACACTAAAAGAGTTTAGTGTAGAGGTAGCTTGAGCTAGAGAGACTTCGGGTGGATCGTCTTCGGCGTGAAGATCATGAAGGAGGTTCATTCAACTCAAGGTGGAGCCTAGTGGAGTCGCGTGGACCACAACCCGGAACTAAAGAAGAGAAGGACTCGATCTACAAGGGTATAACCTCTTTTCCTTCTCTTTAGTAGTTCATATCATCATAGCAAAACCCTAATATTCTAGTAAAGTTCTTGTTTAGTCTAACTTAGCACCTAGTAAAATTTAAAATTTGGCATGCTTGATGCTGCTAAAACCTCATGGTGGTGCTAGGGTAGACTTTCAATGACGACATTAGCAAAGTTGTATGAGAAGCCTTCAACATCAAACAAGATCCTCTTGATGAAGAAACTTTTCAGCATGAAGATGGTAGAGAACGGTTCAGTGCCGGAGCACCTGAACAAGTTCAACAGCGTGACGAGCCAACTAGAATCCGTTTCAATCGTGTTTGGAAATAAGATTCGAGCCATTTTATTCCTATGTTTATTGCCGGAGAGTTGGGAGAATCTCGTGATGGCGGTAAGTAACTCGATCTCAGAGACTATCGCGTTTAATGATGCATTGAGTTGTATATTAAACGATGCGATGCGGAGAAAAACAGTGAGTGAGAGTTTGGGAACTTCTGCACTTTTAGTGGAGAATCACGGCAGAACGATAGAAAGGGGAAAAAGGAAGATGGGCGAGTCAAGCCAAGAAAAATCGAAAGGGAAGATCTAAGGCGGCTGTTAGAACTGCAGAAAGAAAGGTAACAGAAAAAGCGAACGTAAACTCTTGAAAAAAGACTCAGATGGGAAGGTGGGTGAAAAGGAAGCCAATGTGGTGTCTACACATGAACAAGGGGAACATGAGCTTTGTCTATCGGCGAACGAAAACATAAATGCGGATACCTGGATGCTAGATTCGGAGGCATCCTTTCATTGCACTTCAAGCCGGCATCACATTAGCAAGTATGTTCAAGGGGACTTTGGACATGTGACGGTGGGAAACGGTCGGTCGTGCAAGATCGTTGGGAAAAGGATGATCATACTACAATTGTCAGGAGGAGATTAGATCAAGTTGAAGAATACTATGCATATTCCAGATTTGAAGAAATTCCTAATTTCCACAAGTAAGCTAGACAGCGAGGCTTACATGACGGTGTTTGGAAACTCTCAATGGAAGATTTCCAAAAGATTGTTGGTGGTCGCAAGGGACAAAGTGGTTCATTGTATATCTTTAGTGGGAGTAGTGGAGGTTCGGTTGCATTAGCGACATGTTCAGAGATAGATTTGGAGACTTCATTGTGGCACAGACGATTGGGGCACCTCAATGAGAAGAACATGAAAATTTTTCAAGGTAGGGAGCTTTCGGGGTTTAAAAAGGTGGAGTTGGGGATTTGTGAGAGCTACTGTAACAACTCTAATTTTAGTGTACATAAAATTCATTTAAAGTTAATGTATACTTGGGGTATTTACAATTCCTATGAGCACTATAAGAAATTAATTAACTTTTGAACAGCAAGAAAGAGCTTGTAGCTCATTGGTAAGATCTTGCACTGCTGAACCAAAGCACCAGAGTTCAAATCCCATCAGCCACATATTCATTTTATTTAATTTTCTTTTAATCATTTAGAAGTCCAAAAGTTGCACGCGCACTACACGTAATAAGGTAAGTTACAAAATAATCTAACAGGTGCAATAAGATAGTTGAAGCGTCGTGGACACGTGGCGAAGATACGAGCCCCTAACTCCTAACTCGGGCCGGCGAGACGATGACTTGGGCCGGCGTCGCCGGTCCAACTCGGCAAAAACCCAAAATTTCTTTAACTCTGGCGACTCTTGGACTCCCTCCATAACCCCAGTATTATTTTTTTTCCTGCACATTTACAGAGCACAATAAAACTCACATTTAATCTATTTTATTACAAATTTTTAATACACCCTTTCACTACCTTAAACCCTAATTTTTCCTATAAATACCACCCTCAAATCACCCCTCCTCACTCATAAATCTCTGTCCAAACTCTCAAGAAAATTCTAAGATCCTTTTGTGTGCAAGTGGAGTTAGCAAAGGGCGAAGCTCCGACGAACTTCCGGCGAACACTCAAGGAGTTTCCGACGACGAAACGACGCACCCGCAACTCCCACCTCTTCCTCTTTCTCTCCTATAGCCAATCATCCAGTAAGTCCCTACTTCTCCTTTTCTCTATTCTAAAAACATTCAAAGCTAAAACCCGACGGAAGCAGAGTTAGTTCGACTTCCGATTCGGTTTTCTTTAAAATCTACAATTTTTCTTAATCAAGATACTATCATATCATCACATATTGTTCATTAAATCTTAATAAACATTTTTAACAAGTTTCATCACAAAATATTGTTATATGCATCTTTTATCGCAATTTTATATTAAAATACCACAAACTTTAGTTTCCGACATAAACCCTATAATACCTTTATACCTTTAGATAGTTCACGAGGTAATGACCTACCTCCTCACAAAACACATATCTAATATAGCATGATGGAATTTGGAAATATAGATTTGGGAAAATACGACTTTACAAATAACTACCTTCAACTTATAAAATCTTTTTCTATAAGAAGTGTATTTAAGAAATCTTTGCAATTGCGCCTCTACAACCCACTATTGGGGAACCCGTTCGGTATGGTGCAGATTATCGCACAACCTAGGGCCTAGTAGAGTGAGATGTAGACCTCCGCAAGGAGCATACGATCTCGAAAGATTTTTAATACATTTTTCTTTAGAAAATGTGATTTCTATTATCAATAAAACTTATATTTTTTAATAAATATATATATATTTAATTAATATAAAAATATCTATTTTTAATATTTATAATATTTCACATTTCCAAAATTCAAGAAAAACATTCCATTTAAAAGAAAATACCATACAATTCCAATATTTCAAATAAATACCTTATACTTTAAAAACTAGGTCATATCCACTAGAAATTTCACATTGAATAAAAGAAACATCTATGAAAACTCTAAATACGATAATTAAATACTTGAGCTATATTTTGAAAGTATTACAAAACTGTTTTACATAAAAAAAAAACTCAAGTTATACTAAATTACAATAAGGACCTTAGTAAACATAGGTTTAAGCGGGACCAGTCTCTTGAGCCTCAGGGAGCCGGAGATATGGGTGCTTGCCTATTTAAGGTAGACAACTTAACAAACGGTGTTATCAATATGGTAATTGTCTTTGAAAAAGACACAAATCCTGCCGTCCATGTGCAGCAGTTACCGATAGCACCAAAACATAATTCTGGACTTCAATTTCTTTTCTAATTGTCTGACTCAGACTGAGTCTTAATATAATCAATCTGACTTGAATATGATTCAAGTATGAAATTACAAAATTACAATTCAATATGAATCTATATATTCAATCTGTTCAACCTATTCAACCTATATTGACTGAACCGAACCATGGATATACATCCATCTACATGATTCTCCAGTTACATCCATTTACTGATATCATGGTTCCGGAAAGTCATCCATATATATACAATATACAATTCAAACAATACAAACAATACAATCAAGACATCGCGAGGTTTATAAGGGGTAGATTGGTGCGGAAGGTGTTAAAAGTGGCACGAGACTGTAACAATAATACACCTAACCTGAATATCCATTGCCGTTGTACCGTGGCTGAACGGTTCCTTGTGCTCCGTATACCTTAGTCTCTGGAATAGTGAGACTCATCTCGTATACACTGGCATTCTTCTGTACCAAGCTACAAACAACAGCGTTAATATTAAATACAACATTATAACAATATACTCTCTAATCTGTCTATTCCATTCTTGTCTATTTACGGGACTTACCGAGCGATATGTTCACTGACGACATTCTCTTTCTTCTTCTTTGGAATATCGTCAGGTGATTCGGACTCACTGGAGATCGAGCCCACCAGCGAGGATTTGGACTAGCTGGCTTTCGACCCAGAGCTTTAGATTCCTTGTACACATTTACATTCTGTATTTTCCATTTCTGTTATGCTACTGTTTAGGCATTGCTTTCCATCCCATGTATTTACTTTTAAGATGTATTGTAAAAAGAATGTTAATAAATAAAGTTTCTATTTATTTACATCCTGTCTCTTGTGCATTTTATTTTTATTGCTTAGATACGCTTAGCGTGTTTACTTCAGAGAAAATACGTAGCGGCCTCGTCGCGTCCTCTGCCCGTATACTGGGAAATAGGGCATGACAGGTTTTGTTGGTGGCCCATGCAGGTCTGAGCTATATGGAACCCTACCATGCAGTTCAGTTCTGCGTGGACAACCTAAGCAATATAACACAAGAACCATCAACTAAAAACATTATTTACAATTCATATTCCTTGAATCTTACAATTTCATATATTTTGAATCTGTCTTAACCAAAAATTTTCTTTCAAGGTTATGGATTCCCCAAACAACACCAGCACGAATGTCAATAACACTCCCCCACCACTACCACTCACACCTGCCGTCGCTGCTCCGATCAACGAGCAGACGGTTCTACTTGAGGCAATCCACAGCCTCCTAGAAGGACAGCAGCAGCAGGCTGCTATCTTGATGAACCGACCAGAGGCAGAAGCACCTGGGGTGAAGCAATTCAGGGCCTTGCACCCTAAGCAATTCTCAGGAAAAGAGAGCCCTCTAGAAGCTGGGGAATGGGCTCAAAGTATTGAAGATGATCTGGTAGCGGCATAAGTGCCAGAGATAGCTTGTGTCCGAGTTGCGAAGCTGCAGCTCACGGACAATGCACGGGTTTGGTGGAAGGCGGAAGAAAGCCATCTTGATCAACTCATCGAATGGAAGACCTTCCGCGACATGTTCGACGCAAAGTACTTCCCTGAGACTGCCAGGTTCGACATGGAACAACAGTTCATCTACTTGCAACAGGGTTCGATGTGGACCAAATCAGTGGATGAATACGATGCTGAGTTCACCATGCTCAGTCGGTAAGATATGTCTCAATAATTCGATTTTTTTCAATAAATCACATACTACACAGCTAACACAATACTTTAACAGATTTGCGGCACACCTGATACCGACGGATGAGATCAGGGCCCGTCGATTTCAACAAGGATTAGATTCGGAGATCCAGGTTGCACTAGCCACAGGAGATTTTCTGACTCATGAATCGGCTCTGAAAGCTACCCGCCGTTATAAGGCAGTGGTAAAGATGAGGGGCAGATCTCAATCCGCTGGAGTTAAGCGCCCCGCCAACCAGATGGCAGGAGGAGCCTCTTCAAGACCACCATTTGTGCCAAGGAGACCGGGAGTACCAATCAACCGGCCCAGCCCAGCCTTTTGTACCTATTACAGGAGAGATGGACATTTGGCGAAAGACTGCCGGCGAGACAACCGTCTTTGCTTAGTCTGCGGCTCAGCTACTCATGATATTGGGTCTTGTCCCCGAAGACACAACCCAATTACTGCACCCAGGCCAGCAATCACTTACGAGCAGCGACCAGCCCTTCAGGCACCTACTCCAAGACTCGCTCTCCCTGCTCCACCACCTAGAGGACCACCGACTGCACCTCCTCCTCGTCAGTTCCATCAAGCTCAACGGAACGTTCCGAGGAATGCTCCTCCGTTCAGAAGGAATGTACCACGGCGATAGGCTTTCACGATGACCGTGGAAGAAGCTGAAGCCACTGGCCAAATCATCGCTGATAACCCTTTCTTCTCAAGCTTTTCTTTCAGTCTTAACACCTACCTACATACTTTTCCCTATACCTAAAACATACCACACATACCTTAGGTACAATCTTAGTAGCCTCACTTCCTGCACTAGCACTATTCGATACTGGAGCATCTCATTGCTTTATGTCGCAACGGTTCGTCCAAACTCATGTGATTCCAGTCACACCGCTTGTATCAAGTTAGAATTTCAGTTCAGGGAACGACGTTCTAAAGGCAACAATGGGATACAGCTTGTGTCCATTAATCGTCTGCAGCAGAGAATTCTATGCTGACTAACTTCGATGTGGTTCTAGGTATGGATTGGCTCGGAACATTTTATGCTGCCATTGACTGTCGTCAAAGGAGGGTAGTATTCGATATTCCAGAGCATCCGGTTTTCTATTTCAAAAGTGGAGACCGTACCTTGGAGCCAAGTACATACAAGGCGAAGCCAAAGGAAGCAGTGATTGCAGCAATTCAAGCGGAGGAAGGATCAAAGCCAGATGTAGTTCGAGAGTTCGACGATGTGTTTCCTGACGATATATCAGGTTTGCCTCCCGATCGAGCTCTTGAATTCAGCATTGATTTAGTACCAGGAGCACAACCAATAATCAAAGCACCGTATCGACTAAGTCCTGAAGGTTTAAAGGAGGTCTGAACTCAGTTGGACGAATTATTGGCGAAATGATGGATTCGTCCCAGCACTTCAAGTTGGGGATCTCCAGTTCTACTTGTGAAGAAGAAGGAAGTTTCATACAGAATGTGCATTGATTATAGAGACTTGAACGAGGTAACGATAAAGAACAAGTATCCGCTAGCGCATATCGACGATCTGTTCGATCAGCTAAGTGGATCTTGTATTTTGTCCAAATTAGATCTTCGTTCAGGTTATCATCAGGTGAAGGTCAAGGAATCTGATATCTACAAAACGGCTTTCAGAACTCATTATGGACATTACGAATTTCTTGTGATGCCATTTGGAGTGACCAACGCACCAGCGATATTCATGAACCTGATGAATCAATTTTTCCGGGAGTATCTAGATAGATTCGTTGTCATCTTCATGGACGACATCCTGGTGTATTCTAAGAGTCGGAAAGAGCACGCCGAACAGCTACGAATTGTCCTGGAAACTCTACGACAACATCAACTCTATGCCAAGTATAGCAAATGCGAATTTTGGCTAAATCAAGTTGGTTTTCTCGGACATATTGTATCGGGCGAAGGAATCTCTGTAGATCCAGCAAAAGTTTCAGCAGTAAGCGAATGGCCGACACCAAATTCAGTGAAGGACATTTGAAGTTTCTTGGGTCTAGCTGGATATTACAGAAGGTTCATTGAAGGCTTTTCGAAGATAGCAACACCCCTGACCAAGCTCACACGTAAAGATGAAGAATTCGTGTGGTCAGAAGCATGCGAACAAGCTTTCGTAGAACTCAAGTCAAGGTTGACATCAGCGCCTATTCTCGTTATACCGGACCAATCTGGAGGTTTTGAAATATATTGCGATGCATCCGGTAAGGAAAAGTTGTAGCTTATGCTTCAAGACAGTTGAAAATTCATGAGCGCAATTTCCCGACGCATGATTTGGAGTTAGCAGCCGTTATCTTTGCTCTTAAGATTTGGCGCCATTATCTTCTTGGTGAACGAGTGAACATATACACAGATCACAAGAGTCTGAAATATGTGTTTACTCAGAAAGAGCTCAATATGCGGCAGAGACGATGGTTAGAACTCATGGCGGACTTTGACATCAACCTGCAATATCACCCAGGGAAGGTGAATGTGGTATCTGATGCCCTTAGTCGCCAACCATTAGCAATGAATCTCACCGCTCAATGGAAGCTTCAACAAGACTTGCATGAGATGGAGATTGAAGTAGTCATGCCAGGTAACGCTTCAAGTTTGATGAATTTACAAGTTCAATCTACCATTGTCAACCAAATCAAAGCAGCTCAAGTAAGTGATGCTAAGTTGCAAAAGATCATAGAACAAGTGGAGAATGGAACGGCAGCAGATTGTGTGTACCAAAAGGTTCTGTTCGGGAAGAGTTAATGAAAGAAGCTCACGGCTCTCCCTACTCAGTACACCCTGGAGGTACAAAGATGTACAAAAATCTATGTCGGAATTACTGGTGGCATGGAATGAAGTGTGAAGTAGCCAGAAGCGTCGCTAAATGCTTGGTGTGTTAGCAAGTAAAGACTGAATATCACAGGACTGCTGGATTACTTCAACCGTTACATATCCCAGAATGGAAGTGGCAACACATCATAATAGGTTTTGTGACTGCACTCTGTTCATATCAGAATTTTTCATTATTATATCACCCATTCTTAATCATATTACATATAAATTGGTACTTTTGATCCATGTCTGCTAAATAGTTGTAGGTTACAGGTTCTCAGATCATTACAGTGAAATTCATGAAAAGACGCTACAAATGTGAGACTACGACCAACAATAGATGAATCCATATGATGCTGCCTACCAGTTCAAGGAATAAATGAAAATCATTAGACAGTTTAATACACAAAATTCAAGGGCAGCACAACATTCAAGACTTCAACGTGAAGCTCACGGAAAAAAGTCCACAATATTCTGCACTGTGGAAATCTGGAAGAAAATAGAAGAGATTCTGAGGAACCAAATGAATAAAACAGAAGATAAAAGCAACATGAAGCAGCCCTGAGAAGTTGAACTTGTGATCCCACTAATTGGCCACGGAACCGCAGCCAAACAGGGTTTTCTGCCGCGGAACCGCGGCCGTGCAATGCACGTGTCGGTGCACGTGTCGGTGGGTGTCGGTGTTTTGACCCGGCTTTCTTAAGGTAGTCTTGTAAATTCGTGTATGGATCAGATTGTAATCTAGGGTTTTTTCCTATCTATAAATAGGAAAGCCAAAAGCCTAATTAGGCATGCCTCTTTTTAATTCTTAGATTTAAAATTTTAATTCAGTTGTAATCGTTGAGAGGTCGTCAATAAAAGTAAGCCTTTTTATCTTGCATTCTCTTTTTATCTGAATTTAGTTTCTATATTATTCTTTTATCTGTCTTTTATTATCTGCAATTTAGTTTTCTAATATAAAAACTATAAAAATGAATTTTATCGTCAATTTCCTAATGAGTGGGTAATTCCTCACTTGTTAGGGTTAGGATAGGGAAGGTTTGAGAGAAGGTAATCTCTCTCACTCCTTTCTTTGTCATATAGTACTGCATTTAATTAGGACTCCAGTTAAATCAACCACACACCTCTCACTACGGCACCCTATCCTACATGATAGCGGTGATTCCCTAGTTAGACCGGTTGTGGTTGAATTAACTGAAGATTAGGGCTAAGAGCCAAGAAAGGACGGATAAGGATCAAAAGGAAGAAACTAAGTTTCTTACTAGTCGTGCTAATCCCCTTTGTTGACTATTACCCTAACACCTATATTCTTAAGTAGGGCATTAAAAGCAGTGAGTAGAATCCCTATTCCAAACTAACCTAATCCTAACCCTAGCAAGCCTTTAAATCAATTTAATCTCATTCTTAGTTCTTAAAACAAAACCTACCAAAAATAGGACTTAACTCGTTAGAACTTAAAGAAAAAACACAATTTCCTTGTGGATCGACTCGTACTCAACCGGCTAGCTACCAAGCGACACCATCTTGATTGCGCTATTCTTAAATTTAAAACGCACGTACAAAATAGCAAACAATCAAATGGCGTCGTTGCCGGGGAAACGGTAGTTATTTTCTTTTTGTAATTTCGGGTTAATTGAAATTGAAAAATATAAAAATTGAATAAAAAAATAATAAATAAAAAACAATCATCTTTTTATTTTTGATTGGATTTTGTGCGAATTGTGCAGGAAAAAAAGACGGACTGATTCAGATCTGGAGTAATCCCAATGAACAAATCAAGAAACAGAGGATCTGAACAGACAGAGGAGAACCATAACAGCACACAGCAAAATTTTGGACATCCAAACCTGCCAAACCGCCGCGGAAACACGGCATAAGTAGGCATTTGACCGCGGTTCCGCGGTCATCTGCTGACGTCAGCACCCCAAATTTCTCTGTAAGTATTTTTGTCTTCTCTCCTACTCTCTGCACTCCATTGAAAAATTTTCCTGCAGGTATTCTTTGCACAGCAACCTCTTCTCCCTCTCCAATAAATCATTTTATGTAGGATTCTTTGCGCCGCAAATAAAAAAAAATTTGGCAAGTGTTTTAGATTTTTGTGTGTTTACTACTTTGCATATTTAAAACGGAATCTAAGGGGCTATAACACCAATCAAGATTGGGTGGGGATTTCATTACCCTTCCTAAGACCCCAGAAATCACAAAAAGCATATGCATCAACCTTGAGCTAATTAAAAAATATTAGACTCGGCCAATTAAGGACTGTCGCGCTCATTAGGACAGAGGAAGGTTGTGGGCATTCAGTCGTCTATTTAAACCTGACTTTGTGGTGCCTAGGCTAGACAAGTGAGAAAGGTAACTTTAAAGGGCCCGTCTCACGGTGATTCGTGAGCGGATCCCTCTTTTCTTCACTTGTGCTTACCTGGCCACAATTGGCGGTGAAGAGGCGATTTGAGGGATATCTCACAACTTGTCGCTTTGGACCAGTTAAGAGAAGTCTAGTTGACTTAGGAGACCCTAACTCTAGGTTTGATTGTGCATGTTTAAATTGTGATTATTTGAAAGTGTGTCGTAGTTCCGTACAAATTTTTTTGCAAAACTCTTTAAAAAAAACACACAAAACAAATTTTTTACAAAAAATTGCCATTTGTCGCTAGAATTCCATTGCACCCAACCTCCACCCACGTTTCCCCATTGACGTTTTCTTACCCTCACATTCTACGTTTTGACTACACTATACTCGTTTAGTGTATGTCCAGTTGGACTAGGGACACTAGCGCCCGTTTAGTCCGTGTTTCGTTAGTCGCTAACGACTACGCGATCGACTCCGAAGTCGAAACTCCCTCCACTTCTTTTTCATCCTTACCTTCATCTTCGCATTCATCATCTTCTAAAGAGATGTCAGGATTCAATCCTAACAACCCTTTACCTACCTCGGGACTGATTCCATCTCAACTGGGTGAGAATAACCCGCAACACCTCCTGTTGAAACGCCCCAGCGAATCGCGCTCCAGGATCGTTTCTATCCTATCCGCTCCGCACTTCCTACTTATCTTTCACTTCCGCCGGCAAATGGGGATAATTTTGAAATTAAGCCCCATTTCATCAACATGTTGCCTAAATTTCACGGGCTGGAATCCGAAGATGCCTATATCTTCATTAACAAATTCCAGAATGTTTGTGCAATGATGAAGACCACCCAACTGTCCGATGATGCTATAAGGCTACAAGTCATTCCTTTCACTTTGTGTGACCTAGCTGAAAAGTGGCTATATAGTACTGCATCGCATTCCATAAACAGTTAGGAAGAGTTTGTTAAGGCATTTCTTAAAAAAATTTACCCACATCACAAGACCGCGAGAATTCGTAATGAAATTAACCAATTTCCCAGCTTCCTTCCGAACCTTTTTGGAAGTGTTTCAAACCATTCAAAGACCTTCTTGTTCAGTGCCCTCATCACGGTATTGAGAGATGGCAACTTTGCCAAACTTTATACGAAGGAATGAACCCAGCAACTAAGCAGTTGCTGGAAAACATTTGTCAATGTCACTTCCTTACCAAATCTGACGAGGAAGCTTGGCAATTTCTCGACGATCTTGCTGAACAAACGCTTCAGTGGGAAAGAACTAGACAGACCGCTTTGTCCACTCCATCTACTTCCTCTGGTCCATCTAGGACAGGCGTTCATCAACTTGATATGTCAATTTCTATGAAAGCCGAAATGGCCGCAATTACACGAAAACTAGAAGCGATTGAGAGCAAATTCTCATCGCCTTCTCCTGCCCCTGCTTTACCCCCTCGCACTATATGCGCTTGTTGTTTGGATCCGTCCCATTTGACTGAAGAGTGTCCTTACAACCCATCTGCTCAAGGACAGAGTCAAGTCAATGCTGCCTTTCAGCAAAGACAAAGAAATGATCCATACTCCTCAACTTACAATCCTGGTTGGAGGAACCACCCCAATTTTGTTTGGAATCAAAATCAACATCAATTCCAAGGCAACAACAATTTTCAGAGGCCTCCTCCCCAACAACAAGCTCATCAACAAACTCAATATCAGCAACATTTCCAACCTTACCAAAATCAAACGAACAATTTTGCACCCAACAATTCTTTTCCTCCAAACAATTTTGTTCCGCAAAATAACGATAAGGTTACCTCGTTAGAACGAAGTCTGGATGCGTTTTTAAAACAATCAACTCAATCCTCCACCAACATCCAATCTTCCATTCAGTCTTTGGTGCAACACACTACTTCACACGGGCAAAGTATCAAAACCATTGAAGCCCAAATCGCACAACTAAATGCAGCTTTAAGCGAACGAGAAAAGGGGAAGCTTCCATCTCAACCACTCCTAAATCCTTGTCAGCCACAAAATGCACATGTTGCTCTTGAACAACAAAACCATAATGTGAGTGCAGTGACTACATTAAGATCTGGAAGAATGTTGCACAACAAAGTTGGCACTAATGATGACACCCCGGCCGCCGCTTCTTCTTCTTCTTCTTCATCTTCTTCGTCTTCAGAGCTTGTTCTACATTCTTCATAAGGCTCTAATTCTTCTACTCCGAACGGACCCACATCTTACTCCATGAAAACACCAATACTGGGATCCGTTCCAACTCCACAATCTCCTCCACAAACATTGGACTCAACCAATTTTCAAAATGTTCCATTTCCAAACAGGTTGAGATCAAATAAATAAAATCCACAAATAGAGAAGATTGTGGAGTTATTTAAACAGGTTAGTATTAACATTCCCCTCTTGGATGCAATCCAACAAGTCCCTTCTTATGCTAAAATCTTGAAAGACTTATGCACCAAGAAGAGGAAATCACAGGTACCTAAGAAAGTTTTCTTGGCTAGTGCAGTAAGTGATGCTCTTACCCAACCTTTACCTCAAAAACGAAAGGACCGTGGTTGTCCTACTATTTCAATAACTATTAGGGATAAGAACATCAACCGTGCACTTTTAGATCTTGGTGCCAGTGTTAACCTGCTTCCTTATTCAGTATATGAGCAATTAGGCGTTGGAGAATTGAAACCCATACATTGTACTCTCCAAATGGCTGACCGATCTATTACCCATCCTAGGGGTGAATTAGAGGACGTGTTGATTAAAGTAGGGGACTTCATATTCCCCGTTGATTTCATTGTTATGGACACACAGCTTGTAGCTAACCCCTGGAGTCAAATTCCGGTGATACTCGGTCGTCCATTCCTTGCAACTTCTAATGCGGTGATCAATTGTCGAAACGGTTCGATGAACCTATCTTTTGGGAACATGACAATTGAACTCAACATTTTTAAGTTGGGGAATCATCCCTCCGAACCTAATGCTAATATACTTGATGTTTGCTCGATCCAAGAGATCACCCAGGAGGACTGTGAGCTCGAGAAATTTCTGTTCGATCACAGCAATTTTGACGCCACTAGTGCGTTCCTCCTTGATTCTGATACTGTTTACACGCCCGATAATGACTATGAGTGTTTCACTTTCTCGAACGATCTTGAACCATCACCACCCGAGTTTGAATCCTTTGAATTTTCGGATGAGTTAACTGAACCATCCGACTCGGTTGCTTACACTCGTTTTGAACCTCTGTTGGAATCCTTCGAGTTTGGGACAATTTCACCAATTTTACCTTCAATTGTTTTGCCTCCAACACTCGAACTCAAGCTATTGCTGTCTTACCTTAAATACGCTTACTTAGGTGAGAATGAGACCCTTCCCGTTATCATTTCGGCTTCTCTAGCCCTAGAACAAGAGAAAGCCCTTTTAACGGTCTTGCAAAGCAATCGGGAAGCTTTTGGCTAGACTATGGCGGACATCAAGGGGATTAGTCCCCTAATAGTTGAACATCATATTCATATGATGGATGATGCCAAGCCAGTAAGAGATCCACAGAGACGACTCAACCCAGTCATGAAAGAGACTGTTAAAAAGGAGATCGTAAAATGTCTTTATAGTGGTATCATTTACCCTATCTCTGATAGCCAATGGGTTAGCCCCATTCATGTTGT
Organism: Agapanthus africanus; assembly: GCA_030015575.1. NCBI lineage: Eukaryota > Viridiplantae > Streptophyta > Magnoliopsida > Asparagales > Amaryllidaceae > Agapanthus > Agapanthus africanus. Next base: position 13,817,232 of record JASDDO010000022.1, read on the forward strand.
CCCCAAGAAATCGGGCATAACGGTCATAACTAATGAGGCGAATGAGTTAATGCCTACTCGCACCCAAACTGGGTGGCGAGTATGCATCGATTATAGAAAACTCAACGCCGCGACATGGAAAGACCACTTTCCATTACCTTTTATTGACCAAATGCTAGAACGATTGGCTGGGTATGAATTTTATTGCTTTTTGGATGGCTACTCCGGCTATAATCAAATTCCCATCGCCGAAAAGGACCAAGACAAGACCACATTTACTTTTCCTTTCGGTACGTTTGCTTACCGTCGCATGCCCTTTGGGTTATGCAATGCACCCGCTACTTTCCAGCGGTGTATGATGGGTATTTTTTCAGACATGGTGGAAAGATTCTTGGAGATCTTCATGGATGATTTCTCCATTTTCGGCAACTCCTTTGATGAGTGTTTGCTACATTTAGACGCAGTCTTTACCCGGTGTAAGGATAAGAACCTTACTTTAAATTGGGAGAAGTGCCACTTCATGGTACGAGAAGGTATTGTCTTAGGACATATCATCTCGCAAAATGGCATTGAGGTAGATAAAGTGAAAATTGAAGTCATTTCCAATCTTCCTCCTCCCAAATGCATCCGAGACATTCGAGCCTTTCTTGGCCATGCCGGTTTCTATAGACGGTTCATCAAGGATTTTAGCAAGATTGCTAGACCCTTGACTCTTTTATTGGCCAAGGAAACCACATTTGATTTCGACTCGAGCTGTATGAAGGCATTCGAGTCATTGAAAAACTCATTCACTTCTGCTCCCATTCTTTCGTCTCCTGACTGGACGCATCCATTTGAAATTATGTGCGATGCATTTGATTTTGCCATTGGTGCTGTCCTTGGACAGCACATCGAGAAGATGCCGCATGTAATTTATTACACTAGCCAAACCTTGAACAAGGCCCAATTAAATTACACAACAACCGAGAAGGAATTCTTAGTTGTTGTGTTTGCATTAGAAAAGTTCAGGCCATACTTAATCGGCTCTCCAGTCATCGTTTACACTGACCATTCAGCTCTTCGCCATGTTTTTGCGAAGAATGATGCTAAATCTTGGCTGATACGTTGGATTCTCTTACTAAAGAATTTGACCTTGTCATCAAAGACAAGAGAGGATGCAAAAACGTAGTCGCTGACCATCTTTTACGCCTCCCTTCTTCGCCGACGCTTCAATTTCCTATAACAGACGTTTTTCCAGATGAGAAGCTCTTGACTGTATCATGCGAACCGTGGTTCGTGGATATTGTGAATTATTTGGCCACCGGACTTATACCAAATGAATGGTCGAATCAGGACAGGCTCCGATTCTTATCCTAGGGAAACATTTTTATTGGGATGGACCTTATTTATTCAAATATTGTCCCGACCAAATTATTCGTCGGTGTGTCCCCGACAATGAATTTAAGAGTGTGCTATCGTTTTGCCACGGTCAAGCGTGTGGAGGGCATTTTGGCCCTAAAAAGACAGCAGAAAAAATCTTGCAGTGTGGTTTCTACTGGCCACAACTTTTTAAAGAAGCACATGATTACTGCAAGACATGCTCCCGATGCCAACACTTGGGCCGGATATCTAGGAGAAATGAAATGCCGCACCAACCAATACTGGTTGTGGAAATTTTTGATGTTTGGGGGATAGATTTTATGGGACCGTTTCCCAATTCTTTTAGGAACTTGTATATTCTCCTCGCTGTTGATTATGTTTCTAAGTGGGTAGAGGCTGTGCCCAGCCGGACTAATGACAACAAGGTTGTCGTTAAATTCCTCAAAGAAAACATTTTCTCTCGGTTTGGGCACCCCCGCACAATTATCAGCGACAATGGAACTCATTTCTGTAATAGGACTTTCGAGTCCTTAATGCGGAAATATTCCATTAATCACAAGTTATCAATGCCCTATCATCCCCAAACGTGTGGGCAAGCCGAGGTTTCAAATCGGCAAATTAAACAGATATTGGATAAAACGGTTTCCAAAAACCATAAGGATTGGTCGTCAAAACTTATTGATGCCCTTTGGGCACTTCGAACTGCCTATAAGACCGATCTTGGCATGTCTCCGTATAGGCTTGTTTATGGAAAGGCTTGCCACCTTCCAGTTAGCAAGCCGAGGTTTCAAATCGGCAAATTAAACAGATATTGGAGAAAACGGTTTCCAAAAACCGTAAGGATTGGTGGTCAAAACTTATTGATGCCCTTTGGGCATTTCGAACTGCCTATAAGACCGATCTTGGCATGTCTCCGTATAGGCTTGTTTATGGAAAGGCTTGCCACCTTCCAGTTGAAATTGAGCATCGCGCTTTTTGGGCGATAAAAGAGTTAAATCTTTCTCTAGAAGATGCGGGCAGCCATATAAAGCTGCAACTAAATGAATTAAGCGAGTTTCGGGATGAAGCTTATGAGAACGCGGTTGTCGTCAAAAACCTAACGAAGGTGTTTCACAATAAACACCTTATGCGCAAAACATTCAAACCTGGTCAATAGGTTTTACTTTACGACACCCGGCTATATTTCCATCCCGGTAAGCTCAGATCTAGATGGAAAGGGTCATTTTTGATACGCACTGTATATCCGCACGGTACGGTCAATTTAGAAAATCCTGAGGACGGTTCACTATTCAAAGTGAACGGACATAGACTTAAACCGTTCCTCACCGCGGACCCTTCGTAGGAGCTCCTGATATTGCATAAGCCGGATTACAAAGACTGGTCTTCCTCCATCTACCCCCAAATTTCGATTATCCAGTCATAAACAGTGGAAACACTGTTTCAAATAAGTTTGGGGGTATGTCACACTTTTAATTATATAAAAACAAAATTTAAAAGATTTAAAAAAAAAATTCAAATTTTGGGGGTATTTTTTGTAAGTTTTCAGTTTTAATAAATAATAAAAAAAATAAAAAAAATTTACAAATAAATTCCTCTTTTTAAGAGGTCCTTTTTGTAAACAACCAAAACACCCCCTATAAATAGAACCCGGCCCATCTCTGCATTTTACCAAACCCTAATTTCTCATTTCCTCAAAACCCTAGCCGCCGCAGCAGCCAGAGCAAGGAGATCTCACCACGCCGCCGCGCTTCCGCCGCCATACCCCGCCTTCGGCCGCAACCGCCGCGCATTGGTGTCTGCTCCCTCTGAAATCTTTAGAGGAGAGCTTTCTTCGATCCTCTCTGTTAAAAAATTTTATATCTGCATTCTCTGCGATGGCACCCACTTTGCAATTCGAAAGAGATTTCTCACAAATGTTTGCACGCACGATCTATGGTAGCTATTTCGGTGATGAGATCCGAAGGCGTGAGTGGAACTTTTTACTTTTCAACCATCCTAATTCCTTCGCGCTTCCGGATCTTGTCACCCATTTTTACGAGTGCATGGAGGATGGTTGCCTCACGCAACACGGTTATATTAGGCTAATTTGGGGGGATAGGGAAATAATAATCGATAGGGACTTCATCCATGAAGTCACCTTGATACCTAGACTACCCATTCATAACCAACCCTTCCAATTCGAGGACTACCTACCCTTGATGGGTAATGATTGTTCAAGGGAGCCACGCAAAGGCATCCAGGCTAGAACCCTTTATGCGAACGTGTTGACTGTGTGCCGTTGGGCACAAAATAATATTTTTGGTAGTTCGCACAATACGACATTTTTCACACCATCCCTTCATATCGTGCACACTTTGATGACTAGAAACCCCAGCTATGATATATGCACGGTTTTACTTCACTCAATTGGTGCGAGTAAGAGGGCTGCTAACTATCCATGCCCCATGATAGTGACACAACTGTGTCGCTATTTCCTCCCTGTGGAGGAATTTGAGTTTTATATGCATGGAAGGATCCCTATTAGACCTCTTCTTGAGGGCGTATCCAGGTCCTACACACGCTTACATGATGTATGGTCACGCACCGAGCCGGCCGATGACGTGCCCGCCAAGACACCCAGCTCCAGCTCGACCGCGAGTGAGGAAGAGCTTACCCCCACGGCACAAGCACGTTTACTTAGGAAAGCCACTAGGGAGATAGATAAATTGGTAGGGATGGTTACCAACCTAGATCAACGAGTGACAGGTATAGAGCACTGCATTACCACCCTGCTGGCGAGAGAGGAACGTTCCCGTTCACGATCAAGCGGTCGGCGAGGCCATGAGCAGTGAGGGCACTGCTTTTGATAAGTTTGGGGGTGGAGGTGGTTTGTAAATAGTTATCATTGCATTGCATATTTTTATTTTTTGTACATATTTGTTTTTTCTTTCTTTTCATGTTTAATTCCGTATTGCATCTTTATAAAAAAAAATTAAAAAAATCAAATCAAATAAAAAATTGAAAATTTTTAAAAAAAATTATAAAAATTGAAAAATTCAATTTTGGCCATATTTGACTTAAGTTCGACAAGACAGTTGACTAGCTAGGAAAAACTAGATCCTAAACTTTGTAAATTAAAAACCCTAAAAATAACCTTTCTTAAAATTTAACTGTAGAAAATATATGTTCTTGTAGTTTATTTAGAAATAGGCAAATTTTGAGTTCAGTTCTTGGGCTAAGTCAAAATAAGGAAAGAGTATTGAATTTTTATTTGAAGTGTAAGTTTGAAAAATAATTCTGAAGCTTAAGTCTAAATTCCCTACAACTTGCACAAACACGCACCTTGAAACTTGGAATAGTAGAGAATACCTTGAAATGCTCTTGTCTAAAATCTTTAGTATGAGAAAAAAATAAAATAAAAGTATAAGTGTGAATAAAGAGATAAAAAAATGAACGCTGGTTTTGTAATTACTTAAGGCTGAATAAAAATATATATAGCGAGGGTGCTTTATCACCTAGTGCCTTAGACCAACTGGTTTGGGAGTCACTGCTAAGCCTTAGGTATTACAAGACGAGGAATTGCGCCTAAATGCGCAAGCACGTTTTGTAATCGGTCGTTTAGTACCTCAAGAAGTATTAACAGTCGCATGAAGAATGTGTGAGCGATTTCATCTAAAAATTCACCAATTAAAAGTACTTTGGACGATAGACAAGAGTATGATAGCTTGAATTGAATTTCCAAGTGTAGGGGTAAAAATTACACACACGTAGGGGTATATGATTGGGGTTTGGATGAGAGATAGGAATGAAAGATAGGCCTTATATTTTCAGTAGAGATGATAAAAATTCCTAAGTTGAGACCGCACCTTAGAGGGAAAATTCAAAAGATGCTGAAAGCTTGATAAATTTGCAAAACATATACGATCTTAAGTTAAATGAAAAGTGAGTGTGAAAAATACGGGTTGATGATTTCTAAGTTGAAGATAATAGAATTTCTTGCTAGAATACTGAATTGAAGAATGAGAGTCAACAGGCCAAATTGATCGGATTTTATGAGTGTAATCTACTGAAAACCCTTACGAGACAACACTCCTCCTACTATGGACACCTAGAGGTTTAACGGCTTATTGCACGAGCTCAGTGCAATCGCGATTCCCTGCGAAAGTGAGGATAGGATTTTTTCGAGAAAAAATTGGTTTTGCTCGGGACGAGCAAAAGATAAGTTTGGGGGTATTTGTTCATATCAGAATTTTGCATTATTATATCATCAATTCTTAATTATATTACATATAAATAGGTGCTTTTGATCCATGTCTGCTAAATAGTTGCAGGTTACAGGTTCTCAGATCATTACAGTGAAATTCATGAAAAGACGCTACAAATGTGAGACTATGACCAACAATAGATGAATCCATATGATGCTGCCTACCAGTTCAAGGAATAAATGAAAATCATTAGAAAGTTTAATGCACAAAGTTCAAGGGAAGTACAAGATTCAAGACTTCAACGTGAAGCTCACGGCAAAATGTCCACAACGTTCTGCAATGTGGAAATCTGGAAGAAAATAGAAGAGATTCTGAGGAACGAAGTGAATAAAACAGAAGATAAAAGCAACATGAAGCAGCCCTGAGAAGTTGAACTTGTGATCCCACCAATTGGCCGCGAAACCGCGACCAAACAGGGTTTTCTGCCGCGGAACCGCGGTCGTGCAATGCACGTGTCGGTGCACGTGTCGGTGGGTGTCGGTGCTTTGACCCGGCTTTTTTAGGGTAGTCTTATAAATTCGTGTATGGATCAAATTGTAACCTAGGGTTTTTTCCTATCTATAAATAGGAAAGCCGAAAGCCTAATTAGGCATGCCTCTTTTTAATTCTTAGATTTAAAATTTTAATTCAGTTGTAATCGTTGAGAGGTCATCAATAAAAGTAAGCCTTTTTATCTTGCATTCTCTTTTTATCTGAATTTAATTTCTGCATTATTCTTGTATCTGTCTTTTATTATCTGCAATTTAGTTTTCTAATATAAAAACTATAAAAATGAATTTTATCTTCAATTTCCTAATGAGTGAGTAATTCCTCACTTGTTAAGGTTAAGATAGGGAAGGTTTGAGAGAAGGTAATCTCTCTCACTCCTTTCTTTGCCATATAGTACTGCATTTAATTAGGACTCTAGTTAAATCAACCATACATCGCTCACTACGGCACCCTATCCTACATGATAGCGGTGATTCCCTAGTTAGACCGGTTGTGGTTGAATTAACTAGAGGTTAGAGATAAGATCCAAGAAAGGACGGACAAGGACCAAAAGGAAGAAACTAAGTTTCTTACTAGTCGTGTCAATCCCCTTTGTTGACTATTACCCTAACACCTATATTCTTAACTAGGGCATTAAAAGCAGTGAGTAGAATCCCTATTCCAAACTAACCTAATCATAACCCTACCAAGCTTTTAAATCAATTTAATCTCATTCTTAGATCTTAAAACAAAACCTATAAAAAATAGGACTTAACTCGTTAGAACTTAAAGAAAGAACACCATTTCCCTGTGGATCGACTCGTACTCAACCGGCTAGCTACCAAGCGACACCGTCTTGATTGCGGTATTCTTAAATTTAAAACGCACGTACAAAACAGCAAACAATCACACTCCCTCGCAGCACAAAGGGTAACGATGCGGTATGGGTCATTGTGGATCGACTCACAAAGTCAACTCACTTCATCCCATTTCAAGTTGGCCAATATACTGAGACACTAGCAAAGAAGTACATGGAGGTAAGAATCTAAGTAAGATTTAAACTCTTCAAAATGTACTATCTCTGATACCCATGAACTCATACAGGAAATCGTGAGACTTCATGGAGTACCGGTCTGCATTGTCTCCGATCGTGACGCCGGGTTTCGATCATACTTTTGCCAGAGTCTGCAAGCGAGCTTGGGAACAAGTATGAACTTCAGCACGGCTTATCATCCACAAAAAGATGGCCAGTCTGAGCGAACTATTCAGATCTTTGAAGATATGCTCAGAGCGTGTATGTTAGACTTCGGAGGATCGTGGGAAGATCACCTACATCTTGTGGAGTTTTCATAAAACAATAGCTACCAAGCAAGCATTGGAATGACACCTTTTGCAGTACTTTATCGAAGGAAGTGTCGATCGCTGTTCATACCAGAATATTGCATTTTATACCACCCATTCTTACGCTCGTTTGTTTATAGGCAGGTGCTTTTGATCAGTGTTTGCTACATATTTGCAGAATACTGGTTCTCAGCTCTAAACAGTGAAATTCATGGAAAAGTACGACAAATTCCGGATTACTGCCAACAACAGATAAAACACGGGTCTCCGCTCTCAATCCGTATGTTGCCACACACCAGTTTAAGGGACAAAATGGCAAATCGATTGTCATTTTCATGCACAAAGCTCAATGTCAACACAAGATCCAAGAAATCTACGCGGAGCTTGAGGAAATCATGGCAAAAGATCCACATCACATCACCTTTTGTTCTACTGAAATTCTGGAAGAATTGTGAAGAGCTTCTGAGAAAAGTACTATACCACACTGAAGAGGACCACAAACCAGGAAAACCCACCAAATCTCATGGCCCAAATCCCTAATAAGGCCGCGGTTCCGCGGCATAAGCGCGCTTAGGTCGCGGAACCGCGGCCATGTGGGCTCCGCACTGGGTCATCTTCTGGGGGCTTTTTTGTAACTTCCTATAGTGCCTGAATGTTGCCCTAGGTTCTCTGTTTCCTGCCTATAAATATCCCAGAACTTGCCAAGCCAAATATGTTCTTTTTCATGCCTCTTTTTGTTAGGATTTAGCTAAGTTTCTTCTTCTTCTTCATTCTTTCCTCCATAAAAATTGTAGTGAGAGCTTTTTGAGTGGAAGATCAATGAAGATGAGGGTTGTTTTTATCTTGTCTCTTTTATTTATTGTCTTGTAATTTTATTATCTTGTATTGTAATTTTATTATTTGTTGTTAACTAGTTATTGTTATTTCTTTTCTTGTTCTCTTTTCTTTTCTTCTCTTATCCGTATTTTTAAGCGATGATACTTAACGGAGTTCCTTGCTATGGTGAGGACCCAAGAGTTAGCTTGCTTCACTTGTAAAACCGTATTTTCCTCTTTTCTTCCTTCTTGTTTTGTTTTCTTTTCTTTTATGATGTGTGAATAATTTCCCTCTTGTTAAGGCTAAGGAAGGTGGTATGAGGGACGGAGAAATCCCTTGTGCTTCTCTTCGCCAAACATCTTGAAACGACCCCCGACCAAACAAACACAACCCCCTCACTTAGGCGCGCTATACGTGACATATGGTCGCGACCTAAGTCGAGAAGTCCTTTAAGCGCACTACAACGTGACATGTAGTTGTGACTTAATTGGATACATAGTTGCGGGTGTTTGATCGAGGGTTGGAAATAAGCGTATTTAGCGGACGGACAAGAGCACTAGGAATGGATTTAGCGTTGGAAAGCTTGCTTAAACTCGCAAATCCCATTCCTATGTCCTCCTAATCCCCGCTACTTTCGATTATCCCAACATCGTCTTAAGAATGGCTAAAGATAAGTACAAGACTAATTCTAACTCTACTAACCAACCTTAACCTTAACAAGCTTACTTGAACATAAATACGAACACTTAGGATAGAACTGAACAAACATATACACATTCTTTATTGACTCGTCTAAAACTCGAACGGACATACAACCAACTCCCTGTGGATCGACCCGTGCTCAACCGACTAGCTGCATAGCGACACCGTCCTGATCGCGGTTATAACTTTAGAACTTTGAACATCCGACACGCCAAAAGCGTGCGATCAAATGGCGCCGTTGCCGGGGAGACGGTAGCGTATTTTCTTTCTTGTTATTCGGGTTAATATTCTTTTTGTATATATTTATAAATAAAAATACTAATAAAATCTTTTTGTTATTTTTGATAATTTTTGTGTGCAAGTGTGCAGGCTAAACTGGAGCAAGTACAGTAATTCAATCAAGAAACAGAGCATTGTTTTTTGGAGTAGAGATCAAGGGGAGTGCAGGGAACTAAAAATGAGGCGCCAATTCTTCTGTTTGACCGCGGAACCGCGGTCAAAGTAGGGATTTGACCGTGGATCCGTGGCTGTATTGTGGCCTCGGTGCCCCAATTTTTTCCTGCCCTGTCTCTGTTCTTTTATCGTCTCTGTAAATTCCACTATACTGTATTTTCTGCAGATTTTTGCGGATTTGCAAACGGCGATTGTGGGGAGCAAAGTGTACGTTCAAGGCTAAGGTGATTGCAAAGTACAGTGCCAAAGATCCGGGTAGTTTGACCCGCGCAAGCGAACTTTTCAAGCTTACCGGATTTGATTCAACGGGGGTTTCCTAACCCAAAAACTTAACGGTACATATTTCTTAAACACCTTCTTCTCAAATTCGACGCATCCAATATACTATTCTTTGCAGGATTCTTTGCAAGTCGCTACCAAACACAAAAAAAAAATTGACTAACCCGTATTTGTTGCAGTGCCGTGCTTAATATAAAAAACGAGTGTTTGATTCTTTATAAAATTTTTATTGAACTACGCATTTTATACATTAATACGGACTTAAGGGCAAGCGAACCCCACAACATATGGTAAAGGATTTCATCACCTTTTCCGTGGCCCACAAATCACGAACTTGAGCATAACGTTTACCCGCACAAACTTTAAAAGAAACTAGACTTTAAGCCTTAAGGACTCCGCGCTCACTAGGAGAAGTTGACTATATTTAGAATCTCGCTTAACGGTACATTGTTTACGGGGTGTCTAGGAAAGTGTTAACGGTGAAACCGCCAAAAGAGAAAGGGTTATTTAATTAAGGACCTTCGCGAAAGCGTCGGAAAACCTCCCCTTATCTCTGCACTTACCTGACCTCGTGATCAGTGTATCTTAAAGCCCGTTTCTCGACACAGTTTCACTTCGACAATCAAGTTCTGGAGCAGGTCTAGTTGACCTAGGTGAACCCTAGAACGATTAGGTGTGTGGTATTTTTGTGTCGTGATTATTTTTGTCCAGATTCTTTTGTGTGTAAATTTCATTCTTTTGTTAATATCTAGCTAAAAAAAATCACATTCTTTTTCCCCTCCTTTTCTCTGCCTTTCTTTCTTTCTCTCTTCATATCATGGGTACCCCACCTCGCAAAACTCTTGCCGAACTTTGGTACCCACAACCAGACATTACTTCTTACGGTTCTTGCTTTGGCCGAACGTCGAACGATCCCTCCATGCCCAAAATCTCTTTGAAAGATCGCATAGACGCGTCTAGGAAAAACACTTGCCCTCCGCAATCCACTTTGTATCAACCTTTTCAACCCCCCCCCCCCACCCTCTTATGTTGATACCCCTTTTGCAAGTCGTCCTTTGTCCGTCGCTGAACATATTGAACAATCCTGTAGCCGATCTTTCACTCCTTTCACTACTACAGATTCTTGGGATCAACAATTCCATTCACCTTCTTATCCAAATGTTGATCCTGCTTCTGTCCAGCCATTCAATTCCTACCAGTCCTACCCGACTTTTGCACCTTCCTTAGACATTGCTTCTTAACCGCCGTTTGGGAGTTTTCAGTATCCAAAAAACTTTGAATCTTTTACTGAAACCCCTTCACAGCCCATGTCTAGTCTGAAACAGTCTTTGGAAGACTTTAGGGTAGCGTCGTACCAACAGATGATGGATTTGAATGCGTCCATGGCCGCCCTCATACAACCTAGTGACCCGGTAGCTAGTTTTCCACTAGCTCCAAATTTTCCAATGTATGAAGAGGCGGTAGGACAGGTTGAGAATTTGAGTGGAGAGAGTGAGATGTACCCCCTTCCGAATCAAGCCTACCCGTTTCAACTTGAATCCCACAACTCCGGTTTTGAATGTCTATCTAGTGTTCCAAACGATTCATTGATTAAAGATAGAACAGATAATGAGTTGTGTGACTTTGTAATGTTTGATTTGCCCGATTGTGAAGGGTCCTTTTCGAGTGAAACCACACCCAATCCTTTTGACCTCTACACCTCCACTCTAGAACCTGAATTGATTAATATCCATGCTTTTGTTGAGGTGTCTGAGAATATAGATTTTCACTTGATTGAGGATATTGACGCTGGGAATATTTTGGATGATGAACCCGCAGATTTGGCTGAGTTTTTCTCTCCAATTCATCATCCCGAGTCATTAAATGTTTTTCCCGAACCCCATATGCGTCTGGATTTTGAGGATAAATGCATGGATGTGCTGAATTTTGAGGATATTTTTTAGGATGAACCAGTTTTGCTTGATGAGTCGGATTTTCCAATTCATCATGTTCCTGTCATTGACTGTGTACACCCTCCAGAACCCTTAACCGATACCCTTCCTCAATCAATTCCCCCCATCCTTTCCATCGTTCCGACATTGCAAGAAACCGTATCATTTTCACTTCCTGTGTCTGATTTACCGAGTTCGGCTTACCCATGGTTTCTCACGAATCTTGAGGGATTTGACCCAATTTCTCGCCATATTGATAGATTAGTACAATCCATTTTTTCACATCGATCATTACATATTGTACTAATTTATTCAATCCATTTCCACCCTTAAGTTCGTATTCCACTTCTTTCTCCCTTTCGCCATTCTTCTTCTCATATACCGAGACCATATCCTGCTTCTATCTCCATACGGTCTCGCGTATTCTCCATTTCTTACCTCTCCGCCTTCTTTCACCAACCAGCACATTATAGAGATAAAATCTTTGAATGGTTGGTGTTAACTTTTGGCCTGTGTAAGGCCTTGTATAGATTGATACTATTCTCTTTCCCCCATAATCCTGAACTTCAACACTTGACATTGTTTTACTTAAGTTTGGGGGGGACTCCTTTTTTGTATATATTTTTTTGTTTTCCTTTTTTATTTTGTATATAATTTGTTTTTAGGGAGAGCGCCGACAATTTTGACCCACTTGCTGTTGCCTGACAGTGAGGGCACTGTCAAGTTTAAGTTTGGGGGTATGCTCGGTAAGCTTTCTTCCTTCACATTCATTTGTATATTTTGCATTTGCATACCTTATTAAAAACCCACAAAAATTGAAAATTTTCCAAAAAATATAAAAACTTTGTCGTCAAGTTAGCTAATAGGGTAACTTAGATTTTTATTCTGAAAGTTTAGTTGATATGTTAGAAATAACTAAATTCTAGGCTTAGGAATTGAAAACCCTTAAAATAACCCTCATTCTGTCTAACTTTGGTAAGTATACATCCTTACAGTTTTTTTTTGAGAAATAGGTAATCATGAGTTCAGTTCTTGAGTTAAGTCAAGATGAAGGGAAAGTATTGAAGTTTTACTGAAAGATAAGTCTGAAAAATAGTTTCTTTTCTTGAGTTCAAATTTAGAAAGTATATACCCTACAAACTGCACTTACACGCACCTTGAAACTTGGGATAGTAGAGGATACCTAGAAATACTTTTTCCTGAAAGCCTAGTATGAAAGAAAAAACGGTATTTAAATCTAAACACCAAAAGAGCATATTGAAAAATATATCCGGACTTGAAAAAGAAAAAGAAAAATAGAATAAAGTCAAGACCTGCAAGCTGCTATTTACGCTTTAAAGTTCACACATTCAGTAATCGGCCGTTAGTGCCTCAAGAAGCATTAATAGTCGCATGAAAGGTGTGTGAGCAAATCCATCCATCCTTAATGAAAAGAAGTAGTATTAGGTATTAGGGCAAGGGTATTATACCTTGAATTGAATTCTTAAGTGTAGGGGTGCAAATATACACACACGTAGGGGTATACAATCAATGTTTGGATAAGAGATAGAAATAAAGAATAAGACTTATGTTTTCTGTAAAATTGATAAAAATCCATGATTTGAGACCACACTTGAAGAAGGAAAACTCAGGAGAACCAACATCTTTCTAAACTTTTTTGGATCGTATATGATCTAAGGTTAAATAGATAGGAGGTGTGAAGCATTAGGGTTGGATATTTCTAACATAGGATGATAGAATTTCTAACGTAAATACTAAACTGTAGGAGTAGAATCGATGTTAATTTATGACACTAACTTGACGGGATTTTGTGGGTGTAATCCGCTGAAAACCCTCAGGAGACAACACTCCTCCTACTAGGGACACCTAGAGGTTTAACGGCTTGTTGCACGTGCTCAGTGCAATGGCGTTCCCTGCGAAAGTGCGGTTAGGACTTTTTTGTGAATAATTGGTTTTGCTCGGGACGAGCAAAAGTTAAGTTTGGGGGTATTTGTTCATACCAGAATATTGCATTTTATACCACCCATTCTTACGCTCATTTGTTTATAGGCAGGTGCTTTTGATCAGTGTTTGCTACATATTTGCATAATACTGGTTCTCAGCTCTAAACAGTGAAATTCATGGAAAAATACGACAAATTCCGGATTACTGCCAACAACAGATAAAACACGGGTCTCCGCTCTCTATCCGTGTGTTGCCACACACCAGTTTAAGGGACAAAATGGATCGATTGTCATTTTCATGCACAAAGCTCAATGTCAACACAAGATCCAAGAAATCTACGTGGAGCTCGAAGAAATCATGGCAAAAGATCCACATCACATCACCTTTTGTTCTACTAAAATTCTGGAAGAATTGTGAAGAGCTTCTGAGAAAAGTACTATACCACACTGAAGAGGACCACAAACCAGGAAAACCCACCAAATCTCATGGCCCAAATCCCTAATAAGGCCGCGGTTCCACGGCATAAGCGCGCTTAGGCCGCGGAACCGCGGCCATGTGGGCTCCGCACTGGGTCATCTTCTGGGGGCTTTTTTGTAACTTCTTATAGTGCCTGAATGTTGCCCTAGGTTCTCTGTTTCCTGCCTATAAATATCCCAGAACTTGCCAAGACAAATATGTTCTTTTTCATGCCTCTTTTTGTTAGGATTTAGCTAAGTTTCTTCTTCGTCTTCATTCTTTCCTCCATGAAAATTGTAGTGAGAGCTTTTTGAGTGGAAGATCAATGAAGATAAGGGTTGTTTTTATCTTGTCTCTTTTATTTATTGTCTTGTAATTTTATTATCTTGTATTGTAATTTTATTATTTGTTGTTAACTAGTTGTTGTTATTTCTTTTCTTGTTCTCTTTTCTTTTCTTCTCTTATCCGTATTTTCAAGCGATGATACTTGACGGAGTTCCTTGCTAAGGTGAGGACCCAAGAGTTAGCTTGCTTCACTTGTAAAACCGTATTTTCCTCTTTTCTTCCTTCTTGTTTTGTTTTCTTTTCTTTTATGAAGTGTGAATAATTTCCCTCTTGTTAAGGCTAAGGAAGGTGGTATGAGGGACGGAGAAATCCCTTGTGCTTCTTTTCGCCAAATATCTTGAAACGACCCCCGACCAAACAAACACAACCCCCTCACTTAGGCGCGCTATACGTGACATATGGTCGCGACCTAAGTCGAGAAGTCCTTTAAGCGCACTACAACGTGACATGTAGTTGTGACTTAATTGGATACATGGTTGCAGGTGTTTGGTCGAGAGTTGGAAATAAGCGTATTTAGCGGACGGACAAGGGGCACTAGGAATGGATTTAGCGTTGGAAAGCTTGCTTAAACTCGCAAATCCCATTCCTATGTCCTCCTAATCCCCGCTACTTTCGATTATCCCAACATCATCTTAAGAATGGCTAAAGATAAGTACAAGACTAATCCTAACTCTACTAACCAACCTTAACCTTAACAAGCTTACTTGAACATAAATACGAACACTTAGGATAGAACTGAACAAACATATACACATTCTTTATTGACTCGTCTAAAACTCGAACGGACATACAACCATCTCCCTGTGGATCGACCCGTGCTCAACCGGCTAGCTGCATAGCGACACCGTCCTGATCGCGGTTATAACTTTAGAACTTTGAACATCCGACACGCCAAAAGCGTGCGATCAATCGCCATTAAGTTGGGACGACATCGGTGATAAGGAACTTCTTGGACCTGAGATGATAGTAGCAACTGTTAACGTAGTTCGTATTATCATGGAAAGAATGCGCATAGCCCAAGATCGACAGAAGCACTGGGCTGATGCAAAGCGTCGTCATTTGGAGTTCCAGCCGGGAGAACACGTATTTCTGAAGATATCTCCAAACCGCGTAGTGATTCGTTTTGGAAGACGGGGAAAACTAAGTCCAAGGTACATTGGACCGTTCGACATACTCGAACGAGTCGGTGAAGTGACTTATCGTTTGTCACTTCCACCTTCATTGGAAGGAGTGCACAATGTGTTCCACATATCCCAACTCAGAAGGTATGTGAGTGATCCCAGCTATATTCTCGATCATTCCGAGCTCACTGTACAACCCGACTTATCTTAAGAGCAACAACCTGTTGAGATCCTGTACAGGAAAGTGAAGTGACTTCGGAATAAAGAAGTCAACTTGGTTCGAGTGATGTGGAGAAAAGACACTCCAGGAAAATCGACATGGGAAAGGGAAGACGAGATGCGTGCAAGATACCCTCACCTATTTGTAAACTGGTCCTTAAAATAAATTGTAAATTTCGAGGACGAAATTTTTGTAAGGAGGGTAGACTGTAACAACTCCAATTTTAGTGTACATAAAATTCATTTAAAATTAATGTATACTTGGGGTATTTACAATTCCTGTGAGTACTATAAGAAATTGATTTACTTTTGAACAGCAAGAAAGAGCTTGTAGCTCATTAGAAGCCCAAGAGTTTCATGCGCACTACACGTAATAGGGTAAGTTACAGAATAATCTAACAGGTGCAATAGGATAGTTGAAGCGTCGTGGACACGTGGCGAAGATACGAGCCCCCAACTCTTGACTCGGGCCGGCGAGACGATGACTCGGGCCGGCACCGCCTGTCCAACTTGGCAAAAACCCAAAATTTCTTTAACTCTGGCGACTCTTGGACCCTCCCATAACCCCAATATTATTTGTTTTTCCTACACATTTACAGAGCACAATAAACTCACATTTAATCTATTTTATTACAAATTTTTAATACACCCTTTCACTACCCTAAAACCTAATTTTTCCTATAAATACCACCCTCAAATCAACACTCCTCACTCACAAATCCCTGCACAAACTCTCAAGAAAATTACAAAATCCTTTTGTGTGCAAGTGGAGTTAGCAAAGGGCGAAACTCCGACGAACTTTCGGCGACAACTCAAGGAGTTTCCGACGACGAAACGACGCACCGGCAACTCCCACATCTTCCTATTTCTCTCCTCTAGACAATCATCTAGTAAGTCCCTACTTCTCCTTCTTTTCTCTATTCTAAAAACATTCAAAACTAAAACCGGACGGAAGCAGAGTTAGTTCGATTTCAGATTCGGTTTTCTTTAAAAAAAATAATTTTTCTTAATCAAGATACCTTCATATCATCACATATTGTTCATTAAATAATAATAAACATCTTTAACAAATTTCATCATAAAAGATTGTTATATGCATCTTTTATCGCAATTTTACATTAAAATACCACAAACTTTAGTTTCCGGCATAAACCCTATAACACCTTTATACCTTTAGATAGTTCACGAGGTAATAACCTAACTCCTTACAACACACATATCTAACATAGCACGATGGAAATTGGAAACATAGATTTGGGAAAATACGAATTTACAAATAACTATCTTCAACTTATAAAACATTTTTTCTATTAGAAGTGTATTTAAGAAATCTTTGCAATTGTGCCTCTACAACCCACTATTGGGGAACCCGTTCGGTATGGTGTGGATTATCGCACATGCTCAGGCCTAGTAGAGTGAGATGCAGACCTTCGCAAGGAGCATACGATCTTAACAGATTTTTAATACATTTTTCTTTAGAAAATGTGATTTCTATTATCAATAAAAATTATATTTTTTAATAAATAAATATATATGTAATTAATATCAAAATATCTATTTTTAATATTTCACATTTCTAAAATTCAAGAAAAACATTCCATTTACAAGAAAATACCATACAATTCCAATATTTCAAATAAATACCTTATACTTTAAAAACTAGATCATATTCACTAGAAATTTCACATTGAATAAAAGAAACATCTATGAAAACTCTAAAGACGATAATTAAATACTTGAGGTATATTTTGAAAATATAAAAAACTGTTTTACATAAAATCCACTCAATTTATACTAAATTACAATAAGGACCTTAGTAAACATAGGTTTAAGCGGGACCAGTCTCTTGAGCCTCAGGGAGCCGGAGATATGGGTGCTTGCCTATTTAAGGTAGACAACTTAACAAACGGTGTTATCAACACGATAATTGTCTTTGAAAAAGAGATAAATCCTGTCGTCCATGTGCAGCAGTTACCGATAGCGCCAGAACATAATTCTGGACTTCAATTTCTTTTCTAATTGTCTGATTCAGACTGAGTCTCAATATAATCAATCTGACTTGAATATGATTCAAGTATGAAATTACAAAACTACAATTCAATATGAATATATATATTCAATCTGTTCAACCTATTCAACATATATTGACTGAACCGAACCATGGATATACATCCATCTATATGATTCTCTAGTTACATGCATTTACTGATATCATGGTTCCGGAAAGCCATCCATCTATATACAGTATACAATTCAAACAATACAAACAATACAATCAAGACATCGCGGGGTTTATAAGGGGCAGATTGGTACGGAAGGTATTAAAAGTGGTACGAGACTGTAACCATAATACATCTAACCTGAATATCCATTGCCGTTGTACCGTGGCTGAACAGTTCCTTGTGCTCCGTATACCTTAGTCTCCGGAATAGTGAGACTCCTCTCATATACGATGGCATTCTTTTGTACCAAGCTACAAACAACAGCATTAATACTAAATACAACATTATAACAATATACTCTCTAATCTGTCTATTCCATTCTTGTCTATTTACGGGACTTGCCGAGCGATTTGTTTGCTGACGACATTCTCTTTCTTCTTCTTTGGAATGCCATCAGGTGATTCGGACTCACTGGAGATCGAGCCCACCAGCGAGGATTTGGACCAGCTAGCTTTCGACCCAAAGCTTTAGATTCCTTGTACACATTTACATTCTGTATTTTCCATTTCTGTTATGCCACTGTTTAGGCATTGCTTTCCATCCTATATATTTACTTTTAAGATGTATTGTAAAAAGAATGTTATTTAATAAAGTTGTTGTTTATTTACATCCTTTCTCTTGTGCATTTTACTTTTATTGCTTAGTTACGCTTAGCGTGTTTACTTCAGAGTAAATACGTAGTGGCTTCGTCGCGTCCTCTGCCCGTATACTGCGAAGCGGAGCATGACAGCTACATTTGTGGGGAGTAAGACATGCTCAGATTTCAGATTGGAGGCGTAGCTAAAAAGACTAAGAAGCTTGAGATGGTGCATACGAACGTATGGGGTTCGGCCTCAGTGGAGTCTTATGGAGGAAATCAGTATTTCATGTTGTTCATCGATGATTCAAGCTGGAAGACATGGGTGTATACAATGAAGAAGAAGTCCGATATATTTAGTATCTTCAGACATTGGATTGCACAGGTAGAAAACCAAACGGGGCTGAAGGTTAAGTGTCTTAAGTCCGATAATGGCGGGGAATATTGCACGCAAGAGTTTGAGGTATTTTGCTCACAAAAAGGTATTTTTTGGTTGAAGACGGTACCGGAGATGCCGCAATAGAATGACATCGCTGAAAGGATAAACATGATGATCTTGGAGCGGGTGAGAAGCAAGTCCTTGGATGCGGTGTAGGGTTCCTAGGCACGCTAATGAGGTCTCACAAGGCATCAACCATGCCAATTTCAAATTTTATATGTGCCGAGAAACCCTAACAAGATCGTTGGCTAGAAATTTAGGCGAAACAAGCAACTAGTTAACAATTTAACTACGTGAACGGAAATACAACCTTTGTAGATCCGGTCCTCCACCTCCATAGCTCCGTGATGAAGTCTCCTTGCTGTCCAAATCAAATCCCGGGCTCTAGCGCCGGCTTCATCGGAGAAAAAGCGGGCTAGGTCATCGACGACGATGCCGAAGATGATCTACGTCGAGGCATCACAAGATCAAGCTCCACCTTCACCAAGCCATGAAAACTTGTGAAGGAAACACCCTATACTACTTGGCAAGAGGTAGAGGATGAAGAAATAGGAAGTGGGTTCACTTTAGAATTGGATTTCTCACTCATTTTCATCAATCACCATTGATGGAATCAAGGTTCTTCATCTTGAAGAAGAAGAAGAAGATGATGATGATGATAATATTATGATAAGTTAATAGAATAGAAAAGAAAAAACAATTCTTATCATAATTTTAACTATAGTTATGTGTAGAGAATTGACCAAGGTTAAAGGAATGGTTAGGGTTAAGAAGATGAAAACAAAATGGTTACATTGGTCAAAGCTTCATGAAGCTTCAACAAGCTTCATGAAAGAAACAAATAAAGAAACCATTTTGTTCATTATCTTTTCCATAAAAAATTAAATGAATAATTAGATATGAAAAACAAAACCCTAACCATTTAAATAACCATGGTTTAATCTTTACACAAAACTCAAGTAAGCATGTATCATCAAACATGATACAATTTTGTGCACAAAAGTATATCACATATACAACTTGTGAACTTCAAGTGAGAAAATCCATTTAAAGTGAACCAATACTAGTTAATACAAAGTAATATATCAAATATATAATTATACATTAAATCATTAAATCAACACTTGATTCAATGATCCGGTCATGTCGAACATAACCGACTAGTATACAATGTATCAACTTATCGAATCAACGCTTGAATCGATAACTAGGTTATATCGCATACAACCAATCGATAGATTCATCCCGAGAATAGAATACGGTATCACATACACGCATTATTCTCGGTCCCGTACATATCTCATATGCGCTCCTATTTCGTTTCGCTTGAGGCAGGAAACCTCTGTGTAGGACTCTAAAGACTCGTCAATACGCCGGCAGCAGGTGATGATCATATCAAACACCCACAAGCCGCAAGCGGTCTGCTAAACGTAACGGCCACCCGGGTATTGAGCGATCAGAAGATCGACGAGCAAGCCCGCTCACACTCCTATGAATCCAACCAGTAACACTTATCCGTACAGTCCGATCTCGTCGTCTGATATGTCGCATATCTCGCCAAGGGGGGGTAAACGTCAGACCCCAATAGCTCGATAAGTCGTGTCGATATGAGGTCTATAACAGTTCGAGAAACTACTGGTAACACTTACCAGTAAATCTCAGCAACCCTGGCCAGGGATTTCTGGTTATAGCCAATCGAACACAGCGCAACATCAACTCCCTATACCGGGAGAGACGAATCCCCTCCTATCGCTCATTGCCTCCATGTGATTCGGGACTGTACCCAAAAGCCACCGTTTTGCACGCCCTCTTGGATGTGGTAAGGTGGAAATCAAAGCACAGTGGGAATCACACAAGACTCTATGACGATCTCGGGTCAACAGACTACTCTGTACCAGTGTCACCAGAGAACTGCCATCTGACGTAAGGTATAATACCATCTGGGAGTTCTCGGCGAGTCCGTCCAGTGTACCCAGTCTCTACTGAGCACCCGTATATCATCTCCGATGTCAAACACCAATGGATATGGGGTCATCCATCGCCCATCTGTATGGGTCGAGAAGGTATACGCTAGTCTACTCTGGTATATCGATGCCCCGTCTCGATACACCCACGACTAGGGACCTTGAAGGATGTACTTATGGACTACCATGTCCCCACTAGTATGATCCGCATCACAGTCCAGGTAGTCAAATACACATCCTAATGGCTTTACTAACATGTAACAGAGAGACAATCAGTGTACACGTTAAGGTAAAGATCAACCAGATAGCATACTATCATGTCGAGCAAGAAAGTCCTCCCTATATATGTCCAAGCATCCACTACAATATACATCCTATGTATAGTAATGGCCTCTAGGGCATACATATAACTAACAATCTCCCACTTGCACTAGGGCCATCCGTAGCAGTGGTTGTAGTATCTCATACTCAACCATCCCATAAAAATCTCTCTCTGGGAATAGGCCTTCGTGAGTGGATCCGCCGTGTTATCCTCTGAGTCTGCTCTCCAAACCTCGATCACCCTGGAGATCAACTATCTCAATGATCAGGTGATACTGCCTTAGAATATGTCTGGATCACTGATGGGACCTGCGTTCCTTGGCATAAGCCACAACTCCATTGTCACACAATGGGAGGAACATAGTTCATCTCATGAACCAATATACACCCAAACAGCCTCTTTGGTAGCATCTTTAGTAGCGATGTACCGTGCCTTTATCGTCTAGTATGTCACGGTATCTAGCTTGGAACTCTTCCAACATACCGTCCCTTTACTGAGGTTAAAGACAATGCCTGCGACTGACATTCAGTCGTCTTTATCACCCTGGAACACTTCTAGTGATTTTCCCCAGGATCAACTGATACCATCTCACTACAACTAGTGAGTATCCTAATATCCATTTAGATCTATCTCATAGATCCAAAACCCAGGATTTAGTAGGTATCAGTTTGATCCTATGTGGAGAATCATTGTGATAAGCGGAGATTGATCGAGCGTAGCATAGGAAACTCCTTCCCTATCAAGAGTATGTCATCCACGTACTCTACGAGGATCGTCACAATACTCCCTACTACCTTTTTGTTTATACTAGGTTCATCTACCATTTTGATGATGTCAACTTCTTTGACTAATCCATCAAAACAGATGTTCCAACTCCGCGATGCCTGCTTTATCCTATAAAGCATCTTGCACACGTTTCCGCTGCTCCCACTGTCTACGAGGCCCTCTGGCTGTGTACTTATAGACGCACTCTTCTAAAACATCATTTAGAAAAGCAGACATGACACCCAACCGCCAGATATCGTAGTCATGGTATGTAGCCATGGCAAGTAGCATCTGGATGGACTTAAGCATAGGTACTGGAAAAGGTTTCATCATTATCCACGCCCGGTCGATGACTAAAACCTTTAACAAGTCTAGCTTTGAAAGTCTCAACTTTTCCATCTACACCAAGTAATCTTCTCAAGATATACTTGCTCCTGATGGGGATTTAACCCTTCAGATATAGCAACCAAAGTCCATACTTTGTTGGTGTACATGGATTCCATCTCAGATCACTAAGCATCCAGACATTCTTACAGAGTCTTACTCCTGATGGCCAGCTCGAAACTAGTTGGGTCATCATCTCATGATGCAATCCTCACTCCCACTGTCATAGAGAAACTGAAGTATCTCTCAGGTGGGTGAGGAACCCTTCTAGATCGGCGGAGAGGCTGAGGTTCGTTGGAATCTACTGAATACTTTGGTTCTGTCAAATCAGCAGCTGCAGTTTGTATAGCTGGAACCTTTCCAGTTCTACATAACCAACCTTGCCTCGAGCTTGTCCGGATTTTGCTTTTAGACATAGGCCGGACAGCCCAAATCTTAACTAACTTAAGACATGGGCTCTTCCCTTTCCATATCACATATGAAGTGGTAGGCTACTGATTTGATCGTGACCCTATTTAATAGATATGCATCTTCTCAAGCGCATAACACCCAAAAGGAAAAAGGTAACTCAGTAGTACTCATCATAGAGCACACCATATCAAATAGGGTGTATCTGCTCCGCCCCGATATACCATCGTGCTATGGTGTATACGGAGGAGTAATTCTGAGAGAGAATCTCATTCTCCTTTAGAATAGTCCAGGAATTCCGTGCTCAAGTATTCTCCTCCCTGATCTCATCATAGGACATAATACCTATACCCGTATTTTGGTTCTCTACTTCTAACTTATATTCTGTGAATATCTTAAAAGGTTCGGACTTGTGTTTCAACAGGAACATATGTCTGAATCTAAAGAGATCATCAGAGAACGTAATGAAGTATAAAGAACCAGTCCTGGCATGTGTAGACTGGGGACCTACATACATCAACATGTATCATCCCAAGAGTTCACTAACTCTTTCTCTGTTTCCAGTAAACAGAGCTATGGTCATCTTATCTCTGTGACATGACTGGCAAGTTTCACAAGATGTAAATTCAAACTGATTTAAATATGCATCTAAATGTAACTTAGCTAGTCGGGTCGCATTGATATGACCTAGTCTACAATACCTTAAGAAGGATCCGTTCATTTCTGAACTCTTCCTCTTGTGTGTGTTCTATATACTAAGAACTGTAGTTTGATTTAGAACATTAATGCTTTTAGATAACGTGCCTGAACCGATCAACTTTTGATATAGGAAATGTTCAAAACATTATCCATCAATACAAAATTTTATCATTTCTTTACTAAAAAAGAGACTGATATGATTTTGTATATCAGATTCGGTATCTAATAACATTCATTCAGAATCAATGTATTGGTAATACAGGGTGACAGTGACCAACAGACTTGGCTGTAACACTTGCCCCGTTTTCTGTCTCATGAAACTTATCACCCGTTCTCAGTTTTTCTATCTTTCGGTAGCCCTATGTAACAGATTGCATATCTGGGACCTGATCCGGTATCATATACCCAGGATGCGGAGGATACTGAGAAACAGTTCTTTGTAATGAACACACCCGAAGATGATGCATCAACATGCACTCTCTTCGTTTGGACGGCACAGGAATTCTGGTAATCCCCAATTTCCTGCTCTGTCTTATAACAATTATAAGTTGGAGCGGGACCAACGTTCCCCAGCTCAGTATAACAAGCGGGTTCGGTCAATAATCCGTATTATTATCTTGATTAAGGCGTGATATGGTCACTACCAGGAGAGAGAGAGAAGAAAACACTCAGCGTGCGCTCTTGCAAGAATAGATTGGTTATTATTTTATCTAATCAGGATGGCTCCCACTGTTTTTATCAAATCTTCCTTCAAACCCTAAAAGGAAAGACTAGCCGGGATTAATTACACACTACAAGTTCGCCAATCTTTCAGCCAGGCCAGTGTCGGTACTTTGAGGGAGGTCCCCCGTGCTTTCGCACGAACCTAATTAATGTAAACCTCGTTTTCCCAGAGGCGTAACCTCGTTGACACCTTTCTAGACACCTACTTGATCGGCTAATTGTAATGTGTAAAACTCTCCCAGGAGTAACTCTTACTCGCAGCGGGTATCGGGATCCAACTATCTCATAGAAGGTATGCAATCTCATTGCAAATTTCAACACTTAAAATTCCCGATAATATTTTACCCCTAGCATCCTATGACCTTGACGGAGGCCAAACTACCCATAGTCCGCTAGTCAAGTTCAACCCGTCATTTCCTGATTGAATTAAACCCACCCGCACGACCCTTGACGGAGGCCAAACAACACCGTACGAATACCCTAATCCAATCTCATCATATGCTAGCAGATAAGCACTAGTTAGCTACCGTACACTACGTCTTGACGGAGGCCAAACTACCGCAGCACGAATACTAACTAGTACTTATCTGAAATGACGGAGGGTTACGACAGGTTTTTCTGAAAACCTATTGCGTAATGAACTTGATATCGTTGTAGGATCGAATGAATTTTGAAATGGAGTGTTTTTTAGGCTTTTCTAGTTTTGCTAAAGGAGTCACTCCCGGTGAAGGGATCGTCGGTCCTTTCCTTGTCGAATGAGGTGCGGGATATATCATATATATCACTGTGCAAAGCAGAACTCTTAAAAGCAATCAAAAGACAAACCGAGTGTGTAGCATCTGCCAGTTATTGCTAAAGGAGTCACTTCCGGTGAAGGGATCTCGGTCCTTTCCTTATCGAATAAGGTGCAGGATATATCATATATATCACTGTGCAAAGCAAGAACTGTAGCTACCTGTTTTATTTTAAAATTCGATTCTACAACATCATAGGTTTCTTTTATTTCATTAATCTCATTAATGAAGTCCCATCATTTAAATACCTAAACATCACAGATAAATACGACGTACACTTATGCCATCCGCATTCGCCTCGATGTCCCCTCATGCACCGTTAGGTTAGGTAACTAACGGCAGAGCGGGGCAGGGCTAGCGCGGGTGTAAAACATAAGTAACGCCTATATAATATATTATATATACTATATACAGTATTTATCACAGAACATCACATGATCACATCACAGATATCGCAGCAGAAGAATCATATGAAATATTGGATATACTAGGACGTCCGTGTTTTCAATACGAGCCAGTATAAAACACGGATTCCACGGTCGCGATGAATAGCCAAACCCACACCCCTAGACCCCTACGAGAGCGGCAAGCAACCCTACCAATTCTAAAGTTAGGAGACCCGGACTCGACTCCTCGAGTTGGTCTCCCACTGGACTCCAGAACCCGGTTACTTGTGCCCTCCTCCTTGGGTCTATCCTAGTGCGGAAAAGTAAATAATATACAAACAGTGACAACTTCCGCAACCTGGAAGTGCCCCAATAAAAGAATATTACATACAAGTTTTTACATGAATGAAAATGAAAAACACTCATCTCACATAAAAAAACCCCGGCTATTTAAACACGACGATCCAATATAACATATCCAGCAACACATAACATCACATGTCATCAACGTAAGTAAATATGCGCATCCCAATTGTCGTTGACATATAGCAACGAAACCGGCGATATCACATATTACACTTACGGTCACAGAAAAGAAAGTGTAAAACTACAACAGTTGGAATCCGCAATCTCTTTAGACATCACATGCCTAATCAAATGAATTCCTTATACATCATATGCCTAACAATTATAAACCCCGCATTTTAGTCTCAAAATCGAAAACTCTTTTCAATATCAAGTCGGGCAATTCAACAAGATTCCCGAAAAACTGATCGAATGCTCGTCGCAAACTTTAGTAGGCGGCCGCACCCCCGATACCGTCGACGAAGTGCACCAAGGGGAAACACCGCTGCCGCGAGCACCCGAACGGATGCTTTCGGTGACGGGGTTCTCCTACAATCACTTGGTCGGGGCTATGGGGTGTAGCTGTCTATTAAGTTTACCCGGCGAGTATCCGCGTACGCTACGTGATTGCGACGGACTTTTGAACACATCAAAATTCCGTGGCAACCGATCAAGTGAGACTAAACCGCTAGATTTGTAACATTCATTCAGTTATCTCATAACAATTTGCGAATTCCAAGTATTGTATCCCATTCCGGATAAGATAGAAAATGTTAAACTTTCCGATCGAACAATCGAACACCCAAGTTTTCCCGATACAGCTCAATACATGAAATAGGTTTAAAAACATTCACTTCGTGCCTCAGTACCAACGGTCCAGCCATAGAAGGTTCAAGCCAACGCCTCACATGTGGCACGCCGTACTGTCCCAAACCCGATGGTTCAAAGGGCAGTTCAAGACGGTCACATAATCGAGTTAAGGTTTGTTGTCTTCTAGAGGGACCATCGCGTTACTTGCACTACTTAGAACGTCGTTAAACCTCGGAAAAATCCAACACTTGAAAATTTTCCGGCAGGGGAAAAGTTGGGTATTTATATCCGGTCGAACTTTTTAACATATTCAAAAATTATCCGGAAAGCCAAATAGACAAAGTTAAATAATCCGATCGATTCATCGAGTCCCCAATACAACCCCAGAACACTCAACTCTAGAATCAGTATTAAAAATGCCTAGAAAATATAAACAACAGATATATGAATTACTGTGCAAAGAACCGTCACTAATGCCATAAATGTGCCGCGGAACCGCCGCTAAAGGGGGTCAACGCCGCGGTTCCGCGGCCAAGTAGAGGAATTAGAGGCTCGTTTTTCATGGTAATTCATATAATACCCTGCTGAATTTTTTAAGCATTTTTAATTTGGAAAAATCCCAGTTTTTAGAAAAAGTCCAGAGAGCATTATCGGGTTAGGGTTTCGGGTCGATCGGGTTTCAAACTTCGTCTACGCATCGCCTAAGGCTCTAGCTAGGCTCTGATACCACTGTAGGGTTCCTAGGCACGCTAATGAGGTCTCACAAGGCATCAACCATGCCAATTTCAAATTTTATATGTGCCGAGAAACCCTAACAAGATCGTTGGCTAGAAATTTAGGCGAAACAAGCAACTAGTTAACAATTTAACTACGTGAATGGAAATACAACCTTTGTAGATCCGGTCCTCCACCTCCATAGCTCCGTGATGAAGTCTCCTTACTGTCCAAATCAAATCCCGGGCTCTAGCGCCGGCTTCATCGGAGAAAAAGCGGGCTAGGTCATCGACGATGATGCCGAAGATGATCTACGTCGAGACATCACAAGATCAAGCTCCACCTTCACCAAGCCATGAAAACTTGTGAAGGAAACACCCTATACTACTTGGCAAGAGGTAGAGGATGAAGAAATAGGAAGTGGGTTCACTTTAGAATTGGATTTCTCACTCATTTTCATCAATCACCATTGATGGAATCAAGGTTCTTCATCTTGAAGAAGAAAAAGAAGAAGATGATAATATTATGATAAGTTAATAGAAAAGAAAAGAAAAAACAATTCTTATCATAATTTTAACTATAGTTATGTGTAGAGAATTGACCAAGGTTAAAGGAATGGTTAGGGTTAAGAAGATGAAGACAAAATGGTTACATTGGTCAAAGCTTCATGAAGTTTCAACAAGCTTCATGAAGCTTCAACAAGCTTCATGAAAGAAACAAATAAAGAAACCATTTTGTTCATTATCTTTTCCATAAAAAATTAAATGAATAATTAGATATGAAAAACAAAACCCTAACCATTTAAATAACCATGGTTTAATCTTTACACAAAACTCAAGTAAGCATGTATCATCAAACATGATACAATTTTGTGCACAAAGTATATCACATATACAACTTGTGAACTTCAAGTGAGAAAATCCATTTAAAGTGAACCAATACTAGTTAATGCAAAGTAATATATCAAATATATAATTATACATTAAATCATTAAATCAACACTTGATTCAATGATCCAGTCATGTCGAACATAACCGACTAGTATACAATGTATCAACTTATCGAATCAACGCTTGAATCGATAACTAGGTTATATCGCATACAACCAATCGATACATTCATCCCGAGAATAGAATACGGTATCACATATACGCATTATTCTCGGTCCCGCACATATCTCATATGCGCTCCTATTTTGTTTCGCTTGAGCCAGAAAACCTCTGTGTAGGACTCTAAAGACTCGTCAATACGCCGGCAGCAGGTGATGATCATATCAAACACCCACAAGCCGCAAGCGGTCTGCTAAACGTAACGGCCACCCGGGTATTGAGCGATCAGAAGATCGACGAGCAAGACCGCTCACACTCCTATGAATCCAACCAGTAACACTTATCCGTACAGTCCGGTCTCATCGTCTGATATGTCGCATATCTCGCCAAGGGGTGGTAAACGTCAGACCCCAATAGCTCGATAAGTCGTGTCGATATGAGGTCTATAACAGTTCGAGAAACTACTGGTAACACTTACCAGTAAATATCAGCAACCCTGGCCAGGGATTTCCGGTTATAGCCAATCGAACACAGCGCAACATCAACTCCCTATACCGGGAGAGACGAATCCCCTCCTATCGCTCATTGCCTCCATGTGATTCGGGACTGTACCCAAAAGCCACCATTTTGCACGCCCTCTTGGACGTGGTAAGGTGGAAATCAAAGCACAGTGGGAATCATACAAGACTCTATGACGATCTCGGGTCAACAGACTACTCTGTACCAGTGTCTCCAGAGAACTGCCATCTGACGTAAGGTATAATACCATCTGGGAGTTCTCGGCGAGTCCGTCCAGTGTACCCAGTCTCTACTGAGCACCCGTATATCATCTCCGATGTCAAACACCAATGGATATGGGGTCATCCATCGCCCATCTGTATGGGTCGAGAAGGTATACGCTAGTCTACTCTGGTATATCGATGCCCCGTCTCGATACACCCACGATTAGGGACCTTGAAGGATGTACTTATGGACTACCATGTCCCCACCAGTATGATCCGCATCACAGTCCAGGTAGTCAAGTACACATCCTAAGGGCTTTACCAACATGTAACAGAGAGACAATCAGTGTACACGTTAAGGTAAAGATCAACCAGATAGCATACTATCATGTCGAGCAAGAAAGTCCTCCCTATATATGTCCAAGCATCCACTACAATATACATCCTATGTATAGTAATGGCCTCTAGGACATACATATAACTAACATGCGGATGTGCCAAAATTCCTATGGGCAGCAGCTGTTGATACTGTTGTGTATCTGATCAACAGAAATCTGGTAAGTGCGCTTGATGGAGGCATTCCGGAAGAAATTTGGTCAGGTAAACCAATTAATTACTCGCATATAAAATTATTTGGTTGTATCGTGTATTCTTTGATTAATAAGACGGAAAGGAGTAAACTTGTCTTCAAGTCTTGAAAGTGCGCTTTCATCGGGTATGGTGGAGATGAGTTTAGATATCAGCTGTTGGATTACACAAGCAAGAAGGTAATACGAAGCCGGAATGTCGTCTTTGATGATCAACACTTGTACAAAGAAGAGAAGCAAGCCAAGGATGGTGCAGTACATGAGTTCGTCGAGTTAGATAGAACTCAAGAAAGCAATCAGGTACCCACAGACGGAGATCAGAATTTGGAAGAGACTGCGGTGCTGGATCAGGTTCAAAAACAGGTTAATGGCCAAGTTTAACAACCAGATGTACCAGTTTTGAGGAGATATACACGAGATAGGAGGCTACGTGATAGAATATTTACCAACTTCATTTTGTACACAGATTCGGGAGAGCCCGAATCCTTTGCAGGACAACAAGAAAAGTGGCTAACAAGTAGTGGAAGCAAGTTATGAACGAGGAGATGGATTCTTTAAAGAAGAATCATACATGGGATCTAGTGAAACTACCCAAGGGTTGAAAAGCGTTGCTGAATAGGTGGGTGTACAGGATAAAAATGAGGCTAATGGTGTGAAGCGGTACAAAACTCTCTTAGTAATCAAGAGATATGCACAACAGTATAAGATTGACTATCAAGAGATTTTTTTCCCCAGTGGTGAAGATGGCAACAATTCGGATGATTCTCAGTATCATGGTGGTGGCTGATTAGGCAGTGGTATCAAAAGTTTGATCGGTTTATGTTAGAGACATGATTTGTGCGCTGTGAATCAGATTACTGCGTGTACGTTCAAACTTTCAAGAGTGGAGACTACATTATTTTGTCACTTTATGTGATTGTTTACCACCGGAAGATGGAGACAAACCGGGATGGATCGTCTGGCCTGAATTCTGGGGGCAGATGTTATTTGGTGTTATCCGTCCACCTCTCCGAAGATATCAAGTTGATTTATGGCACCATATATCGGAGGTTTGTATGAACGCGGCCGTGGTAGCAGACTTCGTCAGATTTCCTTTCGTTTGTGAGGGGTTTTTTGATTGTGGGGATGCTCTTCCCTGCAGACGCAAGCCCCTGCAGTTAATTACGTTATCGCATCACGATAACCACTTTCTCCTGCACCAGAGTTCACTTCGTGTCGTGTTTGTTTTTGTTTATTTAGATTGCCCGTGGATTGTATACGGAGACTAATTTATGTCGTCGACCGTAGGGCATGGATTAGTCCAAATCCATATATTTTAAATTTGGGTTTGTTTTATTTAAGGATCGTTAATCTGGTTTGAGATTAAGACCGACTTAAATGTATGTGAGCATTTGGGGCTCGATTTGTCTTAGTTTAAGGACGTCACGGTCAGTTATTGCCATGTTTGAGGCGAATGTTAGTTTAGGGACATTTCGGTCCATTGTCGCCGTGTTTGGGGGCGAATATTAGTTTAGGGACATTTCGGTCCTTTATCGCCATGTTTGGAGGCGAATATTAGTTTAAGGACATTTCGGTCCTTTATCGCCGTGTTTGGGGGCAACATTTCTGTCCTTTATCGCCGTGTTTGGGGGCGAATATTAGTTTAGGGACATTTCGGTCCTTTGCACACGTGTATTTGTTACGTGGCAAAGTGGACAATGTTGTTATGGAATGTGCCCAATCTAGGGCACGAAGTATGCACGTCAGTTATGGAAGTGCATCCACAAAAGAAGTTGTTGGTCGTCGGGACCCGCCACCTCTCTGAAAACGTTGAAAAATTACAACGTCATGTATCAGAGGTGTGAAGAGATGTACCCTTAAACCAAATCCTATATTTGAGGGAAAAAGGGGTTGTGGTGGACCTAAAAATCGTTAGTCATATTTGAGACTAAGATTACCTTAGGAGATATGGGATGAATATCATTTTGGATATCATCAATGAGAGATCATCAGTCTTGTTTGAGACTAAGATCAGTTTGGAAATCATGAGCATATGGGCTCGGTTGATTTAAAATCAAAGAGATTTAATCTCAGGAACCTTAGCCAATTTGGGTTGCGATTGGGTTTTTATACTACCCAGCAGTGCTAAGCACTAAGATATACAACGCTCACGTATGTTTCACGTGAGGCGCTGAAATAGTTCTAAGCACTAGTTTTTTTGTGGCGCCTGCGTATGTTTCACGTGAGGCACTGCACTAGTGCTAAGCACTCGCTTTCTGTGGCGCTCACGTGCGTTTCACGTGAGGCGCTACAATAGTGCTAAGCCCTAATTTTCTCTGGCGCTCACGTGTGTTTCACGTGAAGCGCTGTGTTTTTGGAGATTTAATCTCTGTTGATGTTTTTAGAGAACTTAAATCTCTGTAAATGGTATTTTGACCATTAACGATCACCAAGATCATTATTTTGAGGATCTGGGATCATGTTGTTTTAAGAACTAAGTTCTTTTTGTAGGGTTAAACCCTAATTCTTGGAGGAATTAAATTCCCACATGCTCCTGTTCTTTTCTTTTTAACTTAATTCTTTTCTCCTAAGTTTTGAATCTACAGAATAAAATTGCCCCGATGAGAATTAAATTCTCAACTTGTGGGAAGATCTGCTTCTGCAAATATCAATCAGAGAAAGAACTGAATTCTTATTTGAAGGGTTAAACCCTTAGAGAGGCAAAAAAGAAACGCTATGATCTCTGCGCTTTTTTTACCTAGGGTTTCAATGAGGCAAGTCTTCTTCTTCTTTAAGAATTCAGTTCTCTGTTGTTTTGGAAGATTTCTATATTTTTTTCAAAAGTTTATGGGGGTTCCCTCTATGTGAGACTTGAAGTCTCGGGTCCTTTATATAGTACAGACAAGTTGTTAATCAGTTTTGAGAAAATCTCTCATTTAGAGATTTTAATTGGTCTCAAAAATTGATTTGGGAAATTTTACCCACCGTTGGATTTTTGATCCAAGGACTCCTATTTTACAGAATATAATTTTTGTTTTTAACGAGATTGGGGAAACATTTTCACCTGTACAGAATTTATTCTGTAAAATGGTGACTTTTAATCACCATTAGATTTTTTAACCCAAGGGTTCTCTGCTTCACAGAGAGCAATCTTTCTTATTTAGAAAGATTGCGGGAATATATTCCAGAATAGGATTTTATTCTATAGTTGGATCTTTGATCCAACCGAGAGTATCTTTCTTATTTTAGAAAAAATTGGGAATATTTTTCCTCAACATAATTTAATTCTGTATTTTTTGATGATTTATCATCTCTGTTGGATTTTTGATCCAACGGCTCTGTTTAATAGAGAGTATTGTAGAATTTAATTCTACTTGGATGTTTGCGCTCACGTGTTATGCACGTGGGCGCCATAGAAGAATTTGATTCTTCAGATGAGTACTTATGTGCTTTGCATATTGGCGCCCGCGTGAGAAGCACATGCGACGCCTCCTGAGAGTTTAACTCTTATTTAATAGATTCTTTTGTGCTTTGCACATTGGCGCCCGCGTGAGGAGCACGTAAAGCACCACCATAGGATTTAATCCTATAAGATTGGCTCTGGCGCTGGCGCCCTCGTGGAGAGCACGTTAGACGTTGCCTCATTAAGTTCCAACAGAGCTTTGCTTTATACTAGGTTAAATAATGGGGAAACGGTGATGACATGTTAGTAGCGGGTCCGAATTTTGAGAAAATTCAAAGTGTGAAGAAGATGATGGCTGAAAAATTCTCCATGAAGGATTTGGAAACGGCCAAGCAAATTCTAGGCATGAAAATTGTGAGAGATAGGAAGCAACGAAAGCTGTAGTTATCGCAAAGGGACTATATTGAGATGGTTTTGAAGAGATTCAATATGGACAAGTTAAAACTGGTGAATACGCCCTTAGAGAAGCACTTTAAATTCAGTAAGACATTGTGCCCGACAACTCAAGATAAGAAAGATGAGATGGCAAGAGTACCCTATGTATCTGCGGTGGGGAGTTTGATGTATGCAATGGTGAGTACAAGATCAGATATTGCACATACAGTAAAAGTTGTGAGCAGATATATGAAAAACCCGGGAAAGGAGCATTGGAATGCAGGGAAGTAGATACTAAGATATCTTAGGAGAACGTCCAGTCATTATTTATGGTTCGGGGGTGACCTCTAAAGATGCAAGATTACATTGATGTGGACTACTCGGGTGATCTAGATGGTAGGAAGAGCACAACGAGATACGTATTCACGGTTGGGGGAATAGCGGTGAGTTTGGTCTCTCGGTTGAAAAAGGTAGTGGAATCGTCAACTACGGAGGCCGAATATGTGGCTATTACGGAAGCCAGTAAGGAAATAATATGGTTGCAAGGGCTACTTAAAAAATTGGGGAAGAAACAAGATTTCAATACTTTATGGAACGACAGCCAAAGTGCGATACATTTGGCAAAGAATGAGTCATATCACTCTCGGACGAAGCACATCAAAGTACGGTACCATTTCATATGTATAGCGTTAGAAGATGTAGAGTTGACACTGCAGAAGATCGTGGGAGAAAAGAATCCTGCAGGTATGTTCACCAAGATCTTAGACAGAGATAAGTTGGATCTCTCTTGCAGGTTGGTGAATCTCTCTATGAAAATATGATGAGAAGAGTGTAGAGCGGAGTTGTGTGAAGTCTATTAGCGTTGGGAATCAAACCGGAAGTATCTCCAAATGAGAGGTTGTTAAAATTGTGGAAAAACATCCGGAAGACGTCTGATGTGAGGAATACATATGTCTGGACATGCACAAGAGCTATGTCAGAAATCCAGAGTAACGCCAGACGTCTGATGGAGGGGATGCAGACGTCTGGTCAATTCGAAAACAAAAGTCTAGAGCATAGCCAGACGTCTGGAGATGCTGAAGCCCGATCCAAAGCAGCGGCACAGGTCTGATGTGAAAGGTGAAGATGTCTGCCTAAGAAACTGAAGAGATACATAGTCTAAGCGGACGTATGAGCAAGTGTGGTTCGGACATCTCGATGATAAAACTGCCACAAACAGAATTTTGGTAATTCAGTTTTATCTTTTATTTTGGGTATGATTAGGGTTTGTCTATAAATATGGACCTCTTATATGATTTATATACTACCTAATTAAAAAGAAAATAGAGACTATTGTACTGAGAGGGTGACAGCTTAGATCTAGAGTGATTTGAGAAAAATCTCTTAGGGTTGGCCGTGCGTGTACTTGATTTAATATTATAGTAGACTTTGCAGATTCCGTTCTGCCGGGAACTAGCCATACGGTGGGTAAATCTCGTTAACAAATCTTTCGTCCTTTCTGATTCTATTTTTTTATTCTCGCACTTTATTATCGTTTTATTTTTCGTTGTTAATTACGTGGTGTGATTGCATGATTTGTTGCATCGTAAGCATTGTTCTCTGGATCGACTTTCTCCCAACAGAAGTCTCATGTGGGGATCAAGAATTAGATTGTTCTAGTGTTTTCTTGTCCTTTTTTGTTCAAGTTGCAGGTTTAGAAAATCCTTTATTTAATGATATTTTTGTGACTTTTATATCCCGCCGTTAAAAAGAAAAAAGGAAAAAGAAAGATAGACGGAAACGGCTTCAAGTATAGATATATGCATGCGAGATAAAATTGAGAGAGTAGAAAAAGGGAAAGAATTCCGCTCGACATCTAGTAGATTCTACCCTATCAACCTAAATTGATCCGTCATCACTAACGTCGCTCGGCCTCACGTCACACAGAGAGCCTCACTTGCTGTTTCAGGAACTTTTTCCTTTTTGATAAAGAGAGAAGAAAAGATTATCATGCTGTATGCATGAATGTATATATCATGACTCTGTGAGTAGGGGGCTGAATTCAAAGAAAAGATGACGAATGGATAATGATATCTTGAAATTACATCCCTCAAATGTGTAGTCTACAAAACTTAAGAACTCTTCTGCACGGCTCTCGATCTGTTCTTCGCCTCTAAATTATGGTGTCTCATATAGATAATGAAGTTTTGAATCATAGCTAATGTGACTCTTACATTTATATGTGTCCACCATTAACAAAAGTTTGTGAAGAAAGAATATTCAATATATATATATGCACATATATGTTGTTTCCAAGAACTTTGCAAAATGTGATAAAGATCATGAAAATGGCTCCATATTTGTCTCCATTGCAAAATTCGTCAATGATTATGCTTTGCAACAAACAAATTACATCAAGCAGCTCTCAGAGATCATTTCAAATACAAATTACAGTTGTTCTTGATATATCATTATAAAGTATATAATGAAGACAAATCTAGTAGCATTCAAGTCCAAATAACAACTAAATCAAATGAGACTAATCATGCCAGCAAACATACATAAATAAAAACTCCAGAAATTCTTCAGGATAGAAAACCTTAAGAAACCGGAGTTCAAACGTTCAAGTGAACCCCATATGGATGCCGACAAGAAACAATTAGATACCGTTAGAGCGAGAATCGTGACCTATTTAAGGTTTTCTCGTAAAATATATATTATAAGATTGAGAAAGCTAGAGCGATGGCTATATCACACTTGAAGATCGATCGATGTCTGAAAGTACTTGAGTGGAAAATAAAAAAAAACTATATATATTTCAGCTTAAACTTTTGTGTCAGATTGAATCTAAATCTATACAGCAGCTTCACAGGTTGCCTGCTTATGACCGGATCGTAATTAATAGTTATCTTTCCGACGAAATCATGTGGGCCTGTTTCAAGATGTTGGGACAAATTGGCCTTGCAAATATGTTATTGAGAATATGGGGCTCTTAAGTCCTAGTGGAGAAATTAATTAACACTAGATTTGTCTACTTTAAGAATGAAAGAACCTCGAAAGGTTTTGAATTGTTGGATATAACACACATTTTAAGAATGATCACTGGATCTTTCAATTTCTTCCTTTAGGTTTAGGACCAATTGGCACTTACAGATCGACGGTCATACAATTTTGACAAGTTGTGTTTGGAACTGTCGGCTATTGGGCTTCACCCGGCACTATCCGTCCCTTCTAATGGTATTTGTGTTATTATTCTTATATATAGATATGATATTTGGGTTATTATTCTAAGAGAATTAATCAATCAATGGATTAATTAATAATAACCTAGAGAGATATAGAGAGAAAGATCCAAAAGAAAGCCGTCGTCCCCTTCCTCCATCCTATTTGACTACGGTTGGCTTGCGGGATGGTCATGTGGGGGATTCTCGCTTCTTCAAGCGTGGTTTTCCTCCGGCCGTTGCGTGGAGGCATAAGAAATCGGATCTAGAACGTGACGTGGACGAGTAAAACGATCCCACCAATCGGATCGGGTATTTCGGTAATACCTTAGCATAGATACACATTTATTTCCATGGCTTTGATTGTATGTATTATATCTACGCACATTTATGCTACATTGGTATCAAAGCTTGCATGCCCACATTCATAAATTAATTGATCTCTCGTTTTTAAATAATTGCAACTCAAAAGTTGCGATTTTTATGGTCTAAAATCATATCAATTTTTTTTGAAGTGTTTTTCTAACAGATCTATGATTATTAAGTCAATCATTTTTATGGATCTTCATAGATCTATCAATTTTTGTATCATACATCACAATAGATTAGATCTAAATTTTATTGACAATTTGATCTATAGAATTTAGTTTCGTGATGTAAAATTGTCCATGGAACAAAAGTGAGTGATTTTTTTTAGAAAAAGAAAAAGATTGGATCCTCATCTTTTGTGTGAAAATTTAACTTTCTTTTGGTGATATTTTATGGCGGTTAGGTCGTAAAATTTTCAAAACCCTAACCCTAATTTTTGGATAAACCTGCGGGATTTTTTTTTGATTTGGCAGCTACCAAATATTTTTTTTAACAAAAAAATATATTTCTGGATGAAAAGAAATCTTCTCGGGATTTTTTTATTTGGCAGTGACCAAACTTTTTTTTAACAAAAAAATATATTTCTGGAAGAAAAGAAATCTTCTCGGGTTTTTTTTATTTGGCAGGGACCAATTATTTTTTTAACATAAAATATATATTTCTGAATGAAAATAAATCTTCTCGTGATTTTTTTTGATTTGGCAAGGCAATCAAGATAAGATTTTTTCTGGATTCACGAGATTTTTTTTTTATTTAGTGGGAACTGAATATTTTTATGGTTTTGAACAATTTCAACAAAAAAATATTTCTGGAAAAGAAATTTTTTTTGGAATTTTTTATTTCTACTATTTTTGAACTTTAAAAAAAATATCCAGATTTATTTTTGATGGGAAGCACCGGAACCAGGCCCTGCCTGCGGGCACAGGCCGGGCCCGCCCTCAGGCAGGGCCTGCGGGTTCGGGTCGAGCCCCAGCAAGGCCACAATTTAAATAAATAAATAAATTATTTATTTATTTATTTTAATTCAGAAAAATTCTGGAAAATCAAGAAAAAATATTTTTTTGAGGTTTTCCGGAAAATTAAGATTTTTTTTTTTGGTTTTCTTTTTTTTGTTGCTGTTGTTTTCCCACTCAAGTTTTGGGTTAATTAAAGGTTTTTGCTATTTAACTCTGGAAATTATATTTTTTCGAAAATTTTGTTTACTCACCAAAAATTTTAAAAATTGATTCTCGCGTAAAATCTTGGAGATTTGATGGGTAGTTGTTCTAGTGGGAGCGCCTGGCGCGCATGCCAATTTCACGAAAAAACGAAAACCCTAATAAAACAAACACAATTAAATAGGGTAGTTTAATGAAAAGTGAAATTTGTTAGATTAGATGTTGCATTTGTGATGCTCATGGCATGTCAAATAAATTAAGGCGCATACTACATTTATTAATAAAAATCTGACAAATTTCAAACGGGAGATTTCGATAGAAGACGCGAGTCTAGATTCAACTACCCAATCTACTCCGTTTCTAAGAAATTTATAATCCGTTATTCAATCATTTTAACAAAATTTTATATTTTATATTTTTGAAGGATGTAGTTGGGGCTGTAGGCCTTCTTCTCTTTATTCGAGATGTAGGTTTATTATTGTTGATAAAATGGGTTGAAAACGAAGCGTTTTTTAGGAAAGAACGATACTCCAGTAAATGCCAATAGTTTTAACGTATTCAAAATAAAGTCAAGATATCGTCAATCTCACCGGGGGTGAGATAGTAGATGATGATAACATAATAAAATATAAATATTAATTTAATTGAACAAGTTGAAAAACCTGGAGGCTCGTAACAACAAGATGGCATCGACATAGTGGGGCTACACGACGCAGCACCATCGAGGTGGCAGCAATGTAGCGGGGCTACAAGACGCAACACCATCGAGATAGAGCGATCTTTGGAGAATTGCCACATCTAGGATCGCTCTACGCATTGGACGTGATGAAGAGCAATGTCATTAGTGATCATAGGATTTATTACCGAGCACTCGCAGTTTATTTTGAGCGGAAGTTACAGGGCGCGTCAAGAGATAAACTGTGCAATGATTATGGGGTAATCTATGCGACGTGGTAACGTTACATTATTTCTCGGTTTGACCTTTTTCACATAAGGAGTCGAACCACGTAATGTGGATACACTTAATAGTTATATTTTCATCGATCCAGGATTTGAAGAGTGCTGCTCCTGTTAGATTGTTGAGCGATAGCAGTAGGCGGTTACATGTTTTCTACTCGATCTATGAGGCGGTTAGTTATACGGAAAGTGAATGTGATGGCGTTTTTTAGTATGTTTGAGTAAATGAGCCTTAAAGTTTAATCGCCAGGGATGATAGAATCAAGAACGATGTTGACTTGTTGATGAGGTTAACAGTGCACAAGGGCAGGTGTTCTAACGCAAGAAGAGTTCAATCGAGTTAAGAAAATATGAATAATGTGCCAACAACTTAAGTGTCTGACATGGAGAAATGTGCTGGCAATAATGGAAATAATAAGTCCAAACTTTTGACTGTGGTATTTGAACCGCTCCACTCGTCAGGGTACTGAGTGGAAGTAGGCTTTCTGCTGGGTGCAGAAAAGTTTGTGGAAGTAAATCATGTGTCGAGGACATACGACTCTACTCTGCATCGGGGATGCAGATCGCTATCCACAAATCATCTTCCTGTCGGTTACAGTTTCAGTTTCGGCTTAGAATATTTAGATAGCTTAATTGGAAAAATCTGTCTTATGTGTTCCTTATGGTTTTGAGGATTGACCCTTCTATGGATGCCATGAGTGGCATAGTAGATTAGGTCAACAGATAGATGAGATGACTTAACCACCTGGGATGGATGGGTTGGTATTTGAGCCAAAATCAAACCATATATTTGTGAGAGTTGTCTTGGAGGTAAAACTACCAGAGGAAAACCATATGGATATCTGTTGCAGATAATTCACTCAAATAAATAAGGACCAATAAACGTGAAGACACATAGTGGAGTTTTCTAATTTAAAACCTTCATTAATAATTACTCGATGAGGTTGCTGATCTCACCGGAACTGAAACGTTGATTTGTATCATGCACTGTATCAGTAAAGTGCAGAGTCAGTTCACGCAAACAGGGTTGTGCATGGTTCACGGAGCAGTTTTGGAAACTGTAAGCAAGCCATGAGTATTTATTTTAGCAGTTTAAGGAATTGAATGAAGGAAAAGGAGCCGTCAAACAGCTGATGAACCGTAAACTCTACAACAAATTGATGTTGTGGAGAGAAGAATTAGAAAATTGTTAGATATGATAAAGAACATGATGGTAAGAGCCAATCTTACATATTGTTTGCGAGATACGCTGTTGACAGCGGCTTATGTTCTTGATCATGAGTTTTCAAAATCAATACAGTCAACACCTTACGAGTAATGGACGAACGAGATACCTGGAAGGTCATTGTGTCCATGAGTATATGATAAAACCGTGACTGACATTTGGTCGTGTGACGTTGATTTCCTCAGGGAGGAAACAATGAGGATCTGTCACGCCTCGCTTCCCGGTATACGGGGAAGGGGGCGCGACTGGTCCGCTACGTATTTACTGTGAAGTAAATACGCTAAGCGTATCTAAGCAATATAAAAGTAAGCACAAGAGACAAGAGATATAAACTGAACAGCAACTTTATTTATTAACATTCTTTTGTACAATGCATGAAAAGTAAATACAACTGAAATAAAAGCGATGCCTAAACAATGGCATAACAGGAAATGAAAAGTACTGAATAGAAAATATACAATGTCTAGAGCTCTGGGTCTTCACTGAACTGATCCAAGTTTTCAGCAGTGGGCTCGATCTCTGAAGTGTCCAGATCACCTTACGACATTCAAAGAAGAAAGAAAGAGAATATCGTCAGCGAACAGGTCACTCGGTAAGTCCCAAAGATAAGGGAGAAAATAGAAAAGACAGAATAAGAAGGTATATTTTACAGTTGTATTATATTGTAATAATGTTGTGTTAACGCTGTTGTTTGTAGCTTGGTACAGAAGGATGCCAGTGTATACGAGAGGGGTCTCTGTATGCTAGAGACCAGGGCAAACGGAATGTACAAGGAATCATTAAGCCACGGTACAACAGCAACGGAATATAGGTTAGGTGTCTTAATCTTACTTTCTCGTGCCACTTTTAATACCTTATGTACCAATCTACCCCTTAAACCCCGAGATGTCTTGGTTGTATTGTTTATATTGTAAATTGTATTGATTGTATAATTGGATGACTGACCAAAACCATGATATCAGTAAACGGATGTAACCGTAGAATCATGTAAATAGAATAACTGGAGAACCATGTAAATGGAATGTATATCCATGGTTCGGTTCGGTCAAGTTGTATAGATTGATAATTGGATTCATGGATTCATGTTGAATTGTAATATTGAAAATCGTAGATTGTAGATTATAAATTGTAGATTGTACTTGAATCATATTCAAGTTAGATTATAATAAGACTCAAACTAAGTCAGACAATTAGAAAGGTAAATTGAAGTCCTGATTGTTTTGATATTATCGGTAACCGCTGCACATGGCGGCAGTATTTGTGTCTTTTTCCAAGACGATTACCGTATTGATAACACCGTTATTAAGTTGTCTACCTTAGATAGGCTAGCACCCACTTCTCCGGCTCCCTGAGGCTCAAGAGATCGGTCCCGCTTAAACCTATATTTACTAGGGTCCTTATAGTAAATTATAGAACTTGAGGGGGGTTTATGTAAAAATACTTTTATATACTTTTCAAAGTACACCTTAAGTATTTATTAATCGTCTTTAGAATTGTAATGAATGTAGATTTTATATTGTGATATTTCTATTGAAAATATCATATTTTCATAATAAATGGTATTTATTGGTAATATTGGTTTTGTATGGAATTCATGGTATTTTAATGTAAAATTGATTCTTGTGATTTTTAGAAAAAGGTGGAATATTTATATCATAACAAAATAGGTATTTTAATGATAAATATACATATATTTATACAAAAATAATTTTAATATATATTTTATATTCTAAAAATCTCATTTTCTCAAGATGTCGTATTTTAAATCTTTCGAGACCGAATGCTTCTTGCGGAGGTCTGAATCTCGCACTACTAAGCCCGAGGATGTGCGATAATCCACACCATCCCGAACTGGTTCCCCAAAATGGGTTGTAGCGGCGCTTTGCAAAGATTGTATAAATACTAAATCTTTTAGAAAACGGTTTTATTAAGTAAATGGTATTTATTTGTAAAGATGTCGATTTCCCGTATTCTATGTTCTAGGGTCTCCTAAGTCAACTAGACTGCTCCTAACGGGTCCAAAGCGACAAGTTGTGAGATATCCCTCAAATAGCCTCTTCACCGCCAATTGTGGCCAGGTGAGTACAAGTGAAGTAAGGAGGGTTCCGCTCACGAATCACCGTGAGACGGGCCTTTTAAAGTTACATTTCTCACTTGTCTAGCCTAGGCACCACAAAATCAGGTTTAGATAAACGACTGAATGCTCACAACCTTCCTCTGTCGTAATGAGCGTGACGGTCCTTAATTGGCTGAGTCTAGATAATTTTTTTTATTAGCTTAAAGGTTATTTATTTGTAAAGATGTATCAATACTAAATCTTTTAGAAATGGTTTTATTAAGTAAAGGGTATTTAAATGAAAATGTTTGTTTTCCCGTATTCTAAGTTCTCGAGGGTATCGTGTTATTTTGCACATGAGTGTGTGAGAAGGTAAGTCATTACCGCGTGGTCTACTTAAAGGTATATATCAAGTTTAATGAAGTTAAATGTATAATTGAAACAATGTGGTATTTAAATGAAAAATGCGATAAAGTGAAATAGCCATCATTTTATGAAGTGAAACTTGATCAATTTGGTTGATTAGTGTTTAATAGTCAAAATGAGGAAGTTTAAGTATAATTGTATTAACGAGAAGTGAAGTTTTATAAGAAAAACCGAATCGGAAATCGGATTTGTTCCGATTCCGTCGGGTTTTGTAAATCCGTATTTTTAGAATAGAAAAGAGAGATAGAAAATGGAACTTACGGGTTTAGGACAACAAGGAAAGGGAGATGGAAGGAGAGGAACCGCTGGTGCGTCGCTTCATCGCCGAGAGCTCCTAGAACGATCGCCGGAAGTTCGCCGGGAATTTCGCCGTAGTTTCGCTTCGTGCTTGTTTTCAAAGTACACAAGTTTCTTGGAAATTTTAGAGAGTTTTCTCAGAGTTTTGGTGTTAGAGGGTAGAGAGTAGGGGTGGTATTTATAGGGTTAGGTTAG
Source organism: Agapanthus africanus (assembly GCA_030015575.1). NCBI lineage: Eukaryota > Viridiplantae > Streptophyta > Magnoliopsida > Asparagales > Amaryllidaceae > Agapanthus > Agapanthus africanus. The sequence goes on from JASDDO010000022.1 coordinate 13,860,498, forward strand.
GGTTAGGGTAGATGTAGGGTTAAATAATAAAAAATGTAATAAAATGTGATAAATTGTAAAAAAACTTGGAGTAAATGGGGTATAAAGAGGTCTCTGGAAGTGGTCTGAACATTTAAAGTATGCAGGGGGGTCAAGAAGGTGAAGAGTCACATTTTTCATTCAGGGGACTCGGCGGTCAGGCCGAGTCCGACCGGCTACGCCGGCCCGAGTCGGCCGGTCCGCCGGCCGAGTCAGGGGTCAGGGGGGTGGCTCGACGATTGGGGTGCTCGCTGGTATATTTAGTTTTCCTAAGGTAGTGGGGTTTTTGGAAGTTATCACGTGTTGACTCTTGAACTTCCAAAAATATCAAAATAAAACAATATTAAAAATAATGTGTAACACCCGAGTTCATTTATACCAATTTCAGTTTCCGTATTTACTTATCCATGGTCTATTCTTGATTTATCATGTTTGGGTCGAATGGTAGTTACTTGGTACATTGCATTCGACCCGACCCGATTGCTTGAACCTGTCTGGCTCTTATTTATAAATTATCTTGACTGGTTGCATGAACTAGTACACCTCATGATTTAGTTTACACTGATAGTTTATTTTGTATCGCATCTTTTGCATATAACAATTTAAATCACGTAAAATAAATTAAAATACTTGTCATGGCCTGCTTGATACCCCTAACCCTGTGGTAGCGTCCTTGCATCGTGTTCTTGTCCCGTTCAGTGAAACGGACGTGTTTGGATGGCTACGCGTACGTGCGTGCGTCCGTTCTTGGGGGTATGCTTTTTCATTACAGAATCATTCATTTCAATTTTTGGAACCTGCCAATATTTTTCATATTTCAAATTCAAATTTTTGGACCCGACCCGGGCGCAATCCAGAAATATTCTGTATTCCGCCAAATCCTATTTATTTTGAAATTCTTTAATCTGTTTTAAAGAAATATATTTCCAGCTCAAAATCTTCTTTTACCAACGATTGATTCTTTGAAAATATTAAATCTTATATAAAATATTTTTCCCAACCAATTCTTTTTTCCAGCCAATCAGAGCCCCCCTCTTTGGCGTGCACATGGCCCCACCACCGAGTTCTCCTTCTCCTCTATCTTCTCTTTTCTTGTCCAACCAATCAGAACCCTCCTTCCCTTTTTCCCTTGGGCCCCAGCGTCTCCCTCTCTTTCCTTCTCCTTCTATCTCCCCGAGCGCACTCTCTCTCTCTCCCTTCTCTTTCTCTCTCCTCTCGCACCCTCTCTCTCTTCTCGCGACTACTGTTCCTTCCTCGATTCTGGTCACCGCCTCCCACTACGGTCACCTCCCTTCTTCGTTTTCGTCATCTTCTTCTTTGTTAACCCAGCGGCCATGAGAAAATCCTACCCTCACCGTCGCCGCGCTTCGCAGTCGCCGCCACCGCACCCTCATCTTCAACCTCGCTCGTCTCCCTCTCCTCTCTCGCCTCCTTCAGTTCTTCTCTCCCCCTCGTCCTCACCCCAACGGCGAACCAAGAACCCATCTCTCCTTTTGCCTGCACCCTCCACTGCCGACGAACCCACTTCGTCGTCACCTCTGCACTTTCCCAACCTCTCTCTCAACCTCCTGACACCACCACCTCCATCTCTTCACCCCCAAACGATCAGAGTTTCCCCTTGCACACCGAGACCTCAACCCAAGAAAACCCACAGAACCTCCAATCCATCGCCTCCACTGCCGGCGACCCTCGTCATCACAACCCCTTCTCCTCTCCTCCTCAACCTTGCTCTCATCACTCTCCAAACCTCGACCAGAACCCTCAACCCTCGAGCTCCTCTTCTTCCTGCATACTCTGGACCCTGGCAACCGCAGAACCCAGCATGCCGGCCACCCCATCGTCGGAGACTTCATCGACAGCACCTCCTCACCGCCTCGTCTTCGACCCCACAACCCAGAACACTAAACCCCCAGTCTTCTTCTTCTTCTTCTCTTCTTCACATTCCTTGTGTTTTCCTCTTGATAGATTCACTGTTGTTTCTCGTTTGCCGGGATCCGACGTGCCGGCGACGATTCCGACAACCCAGCAAGGATACCTGACCCGTGTAATTCCATCGTGCGTTGTTTGGACTCATTCCGTGTACCGTGCGCGCATCGCGACGTTTTCCGCCGACGTGAGACGTTCCGTATTCATGTTCTTGATCCTTCCAGGCAAGTTAATCTTGCTACATGCTACTTTAAACTACTACTTATGATATTTAAAGTTCTATATATCCCTTGATTGCACGTTACCCCTGCAGCTTACATTTAATGCTATAATTTTCCTTGTAACAGTTAGACGTTCCGTTATATCATTTTGTTTCATCATATGAAACATGCCTTGCTGCATTTAGTTCTACTATACATAGTACCCACAATCATAATTAAATCACATGACAATTATTGTCTAGTCCACAGTACCCTTTTATGTTTTATACCATGTTGGACACCCGTGGGTTTCTTTAACCGGTTTTAGTTTTAATTGCATCTTTTGAACCTATTATACAGGTTAGTGCATCTCTAAATTACGTAGTCAATGTTAACATGATTCTAACATCCATATTTGTATACTGTAGATAAGTAATGATGACCGTGCATCGATATAATGCAATATGTACCTATTTGCTTACCTTATTACCTGATCTAGTTATTGTTCTGATAGTATTCATGCTGGTTCATTTATAATCTTGATTATGTTAGTCGATTATGAGCATCCACATGTTATCTTGTACACCCTGACATGACTTGCTACACATGTTACTTGACCTGACATGGTACCGTACACTCTTTACATGACATGACATCTAAGTATACTACCCTTCACTGCCCTGATTTACATTACTGTTACATCTGCTTTTCATTCATGATTATATTTGCATTGCCTGTTACTCTGTTTGTATTTTATTACTTGATGACATGACGCGCTGACGTCTTGGTTTTGCATGGCCCAGATTCTTCTATCTTGTTGCGGACTGATCAGGAGTATTGCCGTGGTTAGACCGAACGGTGAAGTTCCTGTCGGTATGTAGTTGCTTTCCAGGTGTTTCATTCTTTGTATCTTTTGGCTTCCGCATATTATTATTTCTTGACTCTTTTACTCTGGCTTATGGACATGTACTAGATAGTTAGTTTATTTTCCTGTTCTTGATATCTCTACAGCCGTAATGTGACTGTGGAAGGATCTTTCCTATTCACAGGTAGCATGGTTGGCTATGTCACGTGCCCATCTTAGCGTACTCTGGGAAGCGGGGCGTGACATGGTTCTTTTGGTATCAGAGCCATGGGATATAGATTAATCGAGTTTGATTCTTTTGTAGTTGGGTATTGGACCCGATACACGAATCAAAATACTCGTGATTAGGAACATGTCCTGCCACCTTGATTATCGTGATTTTTTTGAATCATATCCTTTTTCTTGATCCTTTGTTTGGGCGATATGCAAACCACTTTGCATTTCGACCTGAAACCTTTTGGTTCTCTATTGTTTCTCCCTGTTCTTTGATTCTGATACTGGGATTTGAGCGACTTGAGTGGAGTTATATAATTGTACCCATGAACTGCAGCATGGTTACAATGTGGTACTCTATTTAAGTAAGTTGGAGTTCTGGTCTTGATTCACTTCCTTATTCCATGATCGTTATATTACCTTGCTTCTCTCGGTTTCATTGCTTACCAGTTCTTGTTTCATCGCCAGCTTGAATCAAGTTTACCGTGCTTAATCCTCTTCAGTATCTTGACTTCGGATGAAGTCATCTCGGTATCTTACTTGTTCTTGTTTTTCCCCGCATTAGGATTATTCAATCCTGGTGCATCCCTTGGTTGTTATCGTTTTGGGAATAGATTTTCGCGGCACTTTCCACGCTTATATTGATGGTAAGGAAAGGAAAGGAAAGTGAACCTCCAGATTCCCAGACATCCGGAGTTTGTTTTGCTGGAGGGAGCAGTTCTGTCGGCCAGTCGAGTTTAGGGCTAGACCGACAAACGAGGTTCTTTTATAGATGGAAGTTGATAAGGAGGAAGCGTCGGCTATAGTTTGAGATTTCATAGATGTGTTTGAAGATATATCAGGTTTACCGCCGAGGCTAGACGTGGAGTTCGCAATTGATCGTGTTCCTGGTGCAGCGCCAGTTTCTAAAGCGTATTATCCAATGACACCAGTGAGTTGGAAGAAGTCAAGAAGCAGATTGCTGAATTGTTTGAGAAGGGTTGGATTCGCGGCAGTAACTCGCCTTGGGGAGCTCTAGTTCTTCTAGTTAAGAAGAAGGATGTCACAAGGAGGATGTGCAACGATTGTCGAGAATTAAACCGGGTGACTATTAAGAACAAGCATCCGATCCCTCGCATTGGCGAATTATTTGAGCAACTTGGTGGCGTGAGGGTATTCTCGAAGCTGGATTTGCGATCTGGATATCATCAGGTCCGAGTAAAACCAGAAGATATTTGCAAGACTGCGTTCCGAACTCGGGATGAACATTACAAATATTTAGTGATGCCTTCGGAGTCACGAACGCACCGACGATATTTATGGACTTGATGAACCGAATCTTTTCACCATTCTTGGACCAGTTTATAGTAGTGTTCGCTGAGGATATTCTGGTTTACTCGAGGAGCAATGAAGAGCATGCAGAACATTTGAAGATCGCACTGCAGACGTTGAGACAGGAGAAGTTATATGCGAAGATGAGCAAGTGCGAGTTTTGGCTGGAAAAAGTAAAGTTTTTGGGGCATGTTGTGTCTGGCGATGGAATCTCCGTCGATCCCGAAAAGATTGCAACAGTTCGTGATTGGCCGATTCCGAAGAATGTTGCGCAGATAAGAAGTTTTCTTGGACTCGCCGGGTATTACAGAAGATTTGTGGAGAACTTTGCTCGTCTGGCAGAGCCGTTGACCAAGCTTACGCGCAAGGAGGTACCTTTTGTGTGGACGGATAGATGTGCGTCAGCTTTTGAGACGTTGAAGCAGAGATTGATAACCGCTCCTATTCTGACCGTGCCAGACAATTCCGGAGGTTCGGTGATTCACAGCGACGCATCTGGGAAAGGATTGGGATGCGTTTTGATACAGCATGAGAAGGTTGTAGCTTACGCGTTGAGACAGTTGAAGACCCATGAGAAGGATTACTCGACTCGTGACTTGGAGCTTGTGGCTGGGATTTTCGCTTAAAGTTTTGGAGACACTACTTATTAGGCGAAAGGGGTCGAAATATTCACCGATCATAAAAGCCTAAAGTACGTGTTCGCTCAGAAGGAGCTAGTTGTGAGACAGCGAAGATGGTTGAAGCTGACGGCTGACTACGATTTCGATTTTAAGTACCATCCGGGAAAAGTTAGCGTTGTACCGGATGCTCAGTCGGATACCGGCAATTCAGATGTTGACTACGCAGAAGGAACTCGTTGAAGACTTTCGAAGATTTGATTTGGAGGTTGTGCTACCGCATTCTACAGGACAGTTGATGTAGCTACAAGTACGTTCGTCGTTGATCGAGAATATTAAAGCAGCGCAACCGTAGGACCCTAGATTGCAAAAGTTTCGAGAACAGGTTGAAGCCGAAATACGAACAGATTTACTGATACATGAGGATGGTTCGTTGAGATATGATAGCCGTTTGTGTGTGCCAAAGGGAGATATTCGCGAAGAGCTTATGAAGGAGGCACACAGTTCAGCTTATTCCGTACATCCAGGAGGCACAAAGATGTACCGAGACGTACGACAGCATTTCTGGTGGGAAGGTATGAAACGGGAGATTGCTCGCTTTGTGGAAAAATACTTGGTGTGTCAGCAAGTTAAGGCTGAACATCAAAGGGTTGCTGGTTTATTGCAACCACTTCCGATTCCTCAGTGGAAGTGGGAACATATAACCATAGATTTCATGACGGCTCTACCGCGGAGTCCAAGAGGCAAATGTAGTTTGGGTGATTGTTGACGATTTGACCAAGGCAGCTCATTTCATCTCTTTTCGAGATGATCAATCAACAGAAGTTTTGGCAGAACGGTACATGCAGGAGATTGTAAGATTGCATGGAGTACCGGTGAGCATCGTGTCCGACCGTGACACTCCTTTCTTATCACTTTTGGAGGAGCTTACAGGAAAGTTTGGAGACTTGATTGAAGTTTAGCACAGCTTATCATCCTCATACCGATGGCCAGTCGGAGAGAACGATCCAAACTCTTGAAGACATGTTGAAAGCTTGCATGTTAGACTTCAAGAGTTCATGGGAGGATCAGCTACACTTGGTGGAGTTTCGTACGACAACAGTTTCCAGGCGACTATTCAGATGGCTCCATTCGAAGCATTATATGATCGCAAGTGTCGTTCACCTGTCTGTTGGGACGATATTGGAGAACGGAAATTGTTGGGATCAGATTTGGTTGTGCAGACAGTTGAGAAGGTTAATACTATCCGGAATCATATGAAAGCAGCACAAGACCGACAGAAGAGTTGGGCAGAAACATCGAGAAAACCTCTCGAGTTCGCAGTTGGTGATTTGGTGTTGAGAAGACATCACCGACTAGAGGAGTGGTTCGTTTTGGGAGTCGAGAAAAGCGTAGTTCCCGTTTCGTTGGATCTTCTGAGATTTTGAGCGTGTTGGAGAAGTGGCATATCGTTTGGTGTTATTATAATCTTCGATGAATGTTCGTGACGTATGTTACGTACCTCAACTCCGTAGGTATGTTCGAGATGGAACACATGTGTTGGATCATTCGGAGCAGACTGTACGAGAATATTTAACCTTTGAGAAGCGACCGATGTCAATTGTGGATCGAAGAGAAAGGTTCTTATGAACAAGTTATCCCTCTTGTGCTTGTTCATGGAGAAATCGCTTGAATGGAGAACCAATTTGGGAACGAGAAGATGAAATCCGGTAGAACCTTCCACATCTATTCTTGAAATCTCTTGTTTGTTTATCCTATCTTGTTCTTGGAATTTCGAGGACGAAATTCTTTTGTAGTTGGGTATAATGTAACACCCGAGTTCATTTATACCAATTTCAGTTTCCGTATTTACTTATCTATAGTCTATTCTTGCTTTATCGTGTTTGGGTCGAATGGTAGTTACTTGGTGCATTGCATTCAACCCGACCCAATTGCTTGAACCTGTCTGGCTCTTATTTATAAATTATCTTGACTGGTTGCATGAACTAGTACACCTCATGATTTAGTTTACACTGATAGTTTATTTTGTATCGCATCTTTTGCAGATAACAATTTAAATCACATAAAATAAATTAAAATACTTTTCATGGCCTGCTTGATACCCCTAACCCTGTGGTAGCGTCCTTGCATCGTGTTCTTGTCCCGTTCAGTGAAACGGACGTGTTTGGATGGCTACGCGTACGTGCGTGTGTCCGTTCTTGGGGGTATGCTTTTTCATTACAGAATCATTCATTTCAATTTTTGGAACCTGCCAATATTTTTCATATTTCAAATTCAAATTCAAATTTTTGGACCCGACCCGGGCGCAATCCAGAAATATTCTGTATTCCGCCAAATCCTATTTATTTTGAAATTCTTTAATCTGTTTTAAAGAAATATATTTCCAGCTCAAAATCTTCTTTTACCAACGATTGATTCTTTGAAAATATTAAATCTTATATAAAATATTTTTCCCAACCAATTCTTTTTTCCAGCCAATCAGAGCCCCCCTCTTTGGCGTGCACATGGCCCCACCACCGAGTTCTCCTTCTCCTCTATCTTCTCTTTTCTTGTCCAACCAATCAGAACCCTCCTTCCCTTTTTCCCTTGGGCCCCAGCGTCTCCCTCTCTTTCCTTCTCCTTCTATCTCCCCGAGCGCACTCTCTCTCTCTCCCTTCTCTTTCTCTCTCCTCTCGCACCCTCTCTCTCTTCTCGCGACTACTGTTCCTTCCTCGATTCTGGTCACCGCCTCCCACTACAGTCACCTCCCTTCTTCGTTCTCGTCATCTTCTTCTTTGTTAACCCAGCGGCCACGAGAAAATCCTACCCTCGTCGTCGCCGCGCTTCGCAGTCGCCGCCACCGCACCCTCGTATTCAACCTCGCTCGTCTCCCTCTCCTCTCTCGCCTCCTTCAGTTCTTCTCTCCCCCTCGTCCTCACCCCAACGGCGAACCAAGAACCCATCTCTCCTTTCACCTGCACCTTCCACTGCCGACGAACCCACTTCGTCGTCACCTCTGTACTTTCCCAACCTCTCTCTCTTAACCTCCTGACACCACCACCGCCATCTCTTTACCCCCAAACGACCAGAGTTTCCCCTTGCACACCGAGACCTCAACCCAAGAAAACCTACAGAACCTCCAATCCATCGCCTCCACTACCGGCGACCCTCGTCATCACAACCCCTTCTCCTCTCCTCCTCAACCTTGCTCTCACCACTCTCCAAACCTCGACCAGAACCCTCAACCCTCGAGCTCCTCTTCTTCCTGCAAACTCTGGACCCTGGCAACCGCAGAACCCAGCATGCCGGCCACCCCATCGTCGGAGACTTCATCGATAGCACTCCCTCACCGCCTCATCTTCGACCCCACAACCCAGAACACTAAACCCCCAATCTTCTTCTTCTTCTTCTTCTTCTTCTTCTTCTCTTCTTCACATTCCTTGTGTTTTCCTCTTGATAGATTCGCTGTTGTTTCTCGTTTGCAGGGATCCGACGTGCTGACGACGATTCCGACAACCCAGCAAGGATACCTGCCCCGTGTAATTCCTTCATGCGTTGTTTGGACTCATTCCGTGTACCGTGCGCGCGTCGCGACGTTTTCCGCCGACGTGAGACGTTCCGTATTCATGTTCTTGATCCGTCCAGGCAAGTTAATCTTGCTACATGCTACTTTAAACTACTACTTATGCTATTTAAAGTTCTATTTATCCCTTGATTGCACGTTACCCCTGCAGCTTACATTTAATGCTATAATTTTCCTTGTAACAGTTAGCCGTTCCGTTATATCATTTTGTTTCATTGTATGAAACATGCCTTGCTGCATTTAGTTCTACTATACATAGTACCCACAATCATAATTAAATCACATGACAATTATTGTCTAGTCCACAGTACCCTTTTATGTTTTATACCCTGTTGGACACCCGTGGGTTTCTTTAACCGGTTTTAGTTTTAATTGCATCTTTTGAACCTATTATACAGGTTAGTGCATCTCTAAATTACGTAGTGCATGTTAACATGATTCTAACATCCATATTTATATACTGTAGATAAGTAATGATGACCGTGCATCGATATAATGTAATATGTACCTATTTGCTTACCTTATTACCTGATCTAGCTATTGTTCTGATAGTATTCATGCTGGTTCATTTATAATCTTGATTATGTTATTCGATTATGAGCATCCACATGTTATTTTGTACACCCTGACATGACTTGCTACACATGTTACTTGACCTGACATGGTACCGTACACTCTTTACATGACATGACATCTAATTACACTACCCTTCACTGCCCTGATTTACCTTACTGTTACATCTGCTTTTCATTCATGATTATATTTTCATTGCCTGTTACTCTGTTTGTATTTTATTACTTGATGACATGGCGCGCTGACGTCTTGGTTTTGCATGGCCCAGATTCTTCTACCTTGTTGCAGACTGATCAGGAGTATTGCCGCGGTTAGACCGAGCGGTGAAGTTCCTGTCGGTATGTAGTTGCTTTCCAGGTGTTTCATTCTTTGTATCTTTTGGCTTCCGCATATTATTATTTCTTGACTCTTTTACTCTGGCTTATGGACATGTACTAGATAGTTAGTTTATTTTCCTGTTCTTGATATCTCTACAGTTGTAATGTGACTGTGGAAGGATCTTTCCTATCCACAGGTAGCATGGTTGGTTATATCACGTGCCCATCTTAGCGTACTCTGGGAAGCGGGGCGTGACATGGTTCAGTTTTTGAGGCTAGGCCCGCCTCGTGACGATGCTGCTGACATCGTTGGTCTGTACTCTTTTCCTGTTAGTGCCTAGCGGCACGTCTCGGTTTCAGCCCGAGAGTCTGTAGACCGTGGTCCCGGGCATGCACGGGATACTATTGAGTTACATCGATGATTCATCAAATTGATTTCAAGGACCTTAGAGTAGAAACCCAATAGACCAGTTTAGTTTACTCACTGCACACTACCCTGCATTGCCTGATTTATATTACGGTTACACCTGCTTTTCATTCATGTTTATATTTGCATTGTCTGTTACCCTGTTTATATTTTATTACTTGATGACATGACGCGCTGACGTCTGGGTTTTGCATGGCCCAGATTCTGTACCGTTGCTGCTGTCCGAGCAGGAGTACTTCAGCCAGCAGGCTGAGCTGTGAAGTGTCGGTAGTAGTTAGTTCTTTATTTCCTGCATTTATTTCCTGATGTGAGACCGCATTATGGGACATACATTCCAGTTATTTTGTATTGGATATTTGCTTCCGCACTTTTACTAATCTTGACTCATGTTATCTTGGCTTATGGACATGTTTTAGATAGTTATATTTTTGTTCTTGATATCTCTACAGCCGTAATGTGACTGTGGATGGATACTTCCTACCCACAGGTAGCATGATTGGCTATGTCACGTGCCCAATTTAGCGTACTCTGGGAAGTGGGGCGTGACATAGTTCTTTTCCCGCCTCCTGACGATGCTGCTGACATCGTTGGTCTGTACTCCTTTCCTGTTAGTGCCTAGCGGCACGTCTCGGTTTCAGCCCGAGAGTCTGTAGACCGTGGTCCCGGGCATGCACGGGATACTATTGAGTTAAATCGATAATTCATCAAATTGATTTCAAAGACTTGAGAGTAGATAACCCAATAGAACAGTTTAGTTTACTCACTGCACACTACCCTTCACTACCTTGATTTACATTACTGTTACATCTGCTTTTCATTCATGATTATATTTGCATTGCCTGTTGCTCTGTTTGTATTTTATTACTTGATGACATGACGCGCTGACGTCTGGGTTTTGCATGGCCCAGATTCTTCTACCTTGTTGCAGACTGATCAGGAGTATTGCCGCGGTTAGACCGAGCGGTGAAGTTCCTGTCGGTATGTAGTTGCTTTCCAGGTGTTTCATTCTTTGTATCTTTTGGCTTCCGCATATTATTATTTCTTGACTCTTTTACTCTGGCTTATGGACATGTACTAGATGGTTAGTTTATTTTCCTGTTCTTGATATCTCTACAGCCGTAATGTGTCTGTGGAAGGATCTTTCCTATCCACAGGTAGTATGGTTGGCTATGTCACGTGCCCATCTTAGCGTACTCTGGGAAGCGGGGCGTGACATAATGTGAGGTATGCGATTTGAACTCTGGTGGCTTGGTTCAGCAGTGCAAGGTATTACCAATGAGCTACAAGCTTCTTCTTATAATTATGGAGTCATTTAATTATTTAAAGTAGTTACAGAAAATGTAAATACCCCAAGTATACATTAATTTTCAAGCAAATTTTTGTACACTAAAAATGGAGTTGTTACATTCTTTTAACTTGTAATTAAAAAGCAAAATAATTACTTATAACTTGTGCTCAGGCTAAAATACCCATTTATGGATTTTGAAAAAAATATTTGAAAAAAAAAATTGTATTGGAAAATTATGGTTGTTACATTCTACCCTCCTTATAAAAATTTCGTTCTCGAAATTTGTAAAAGGAAAGTGTAACAGATTCAAGAAAAGTTTGGTGACTGGAGTATAGATAGTGTATAGCAAGATGGTGCAAGGGTTTTTTTAAAAATGTGAAAAATGTGTGAAGGAATGAAAGAATGCGGAGGTTTTGGTAAGATTGTAAAAGAGCTGAGTGAATTTTGGGTTAGGACAGATTCAAAGTATATGATTCAAAGAATATAAAATTGATAATATTCAAGGAATATGATTGTAAAGAATGTTTTAGTTGCTGGTTCTTGTGTTTTATATTGCTTAGGGTTCCAAACAGCTCGGACCTGCACAGGCCATCAACAAAACCTGTCACGCCCCGCTTCCCGGTATACGGGGAAGGGGACGCGACTGGTCCGCTACGTATTTATTGTGAAGTAAATACGCTAAGCGTATCTAAGCAATATAAAAGTAAGCACAAGAGGCAAGAGATATAAACTGAACAGCAACTTTATTTATTAACATTCTTTTGTACAATGCATGAAAAGTAAATACAACTGAAATAAAAGTGATGCCTAAACAATGGCATAACAGGAAATGAAAAGTACTGAATGGAAAATGTACAATGTCTAGAGCTCGGGGTCTTCACTGAACTGATCCAAGTCTTCAGCAGTGAGCTCGATCTCTGAAGTGTCCAGATCACCTGACGACATTCAAAGAAGAAAGAAAGAGAATGTCGTCAGCGAACAGGTCGCTCGGTAAGTCCCAAAGATAAGGGAGAAAATAGAAAAGACAGAATAAGAAGGTATTTTTTACAGTTGTATTATATTGTAATAATGTTGTGTTAAAGCTGTTGTTTGTAGCTTGGTACAGAAGGATACCAGTGTATACAAGAGAGGTCTCTATATGATAAAGACCAGGGCAAACGGAATGTACAGGAACCGTTAAGCCACGGTACAACAGCAACGGAATATAGGTTAGGTTCTTAATCTTACTGTCTCGTGCCACTTTTAACACCTTCCGTACCAATCTACCCCTTAAACCCCGAGATGTCTTGGTTGTATTGTTTATATTGTAAATTGTATTAATTGTATAATTGGATGACTGACCAAAACCATGATATCAGTAAACGGATGTAACCGTAGAATCATGTAAATGGAATAACTGGAGAACCATGTAATTGGATTCATGGATTCATGTTGAATTGTAATATTGAAGATTGTAGATTGTAGATTATAAATTGTAGATTGTACTTGAATCATATTCAAGTTAGATTATAATAAGACTCAAACTGAGTCAGACAATTAGAAAGGTAAATTGAAGTCCTGATTGTTTTGATGTTATCGGTAACCGCTGCACATGGCGGCAGTATTTGTGTCTTTTTCCAAGACGATTACCGTATTGATAACACCGTTATTAAGTTGTCTACCTTAGATAGGCTAGCACCCACTTCTCCGGCTCCCTGAGGCTCAAGAGATCGGTCCCGCTTAAACCTATATTTACTAGGGTCCTTATGGTAAATTATAGAACTTGAGGGGGGTTTATGTAAAAATACTTTTATATACTTTTCAAAGTATACCCTAAGTATTTATTAATCGTCTTTAGAGTTGTAATGAATGTAGATTTTATATTGTGATATTTCTATTGAAAATATCCTATTTTCATAATAAATGGTATTTATTGGTAATATTGGTTTTGTATGGAATTCATGGTATTTTAATGTAAAATTGATTCTTGTGATTTTTAGAAAAAGGTGGAATATTTATATTATAAAAAAATAGGTATTTTAATGATAAATATACATATATTTATACAAAAATAATTTTAATATATATTTTATATTCTAAAAATCTCATTTTCTCAAGATGTCATATTTTAAATCTTTCGAGACCGAATACTCCTTGCGGAGGTCTGAATCTCGCACTACTAAGCCCGAGGATGTGCGATAATCCGCACCATCCCGAACGGATTCCCCAAAATGGGTTGTAGCGGCGCTTTGCAAAGATTGTATAAATACTAAATCTTTTAGAAAACGGTTTTATTAAGTAAATGGTATTTATTTGTAAAGATATCGATTTCCCGTATTCTATGTTCTAGGGTCTCCTAAGTCAACTAGACTGCTCCTAACGGGTCCAAAGCGACAAGTTGTGAGATATCCCTCAAATCGCCTCTTCACCGTCAATTGTGGCCAGGTAAGTACAAGTGAAGAAAGGAGGGTTCCGCTCACGAATCACCGTGAGACGGGCCTTTTAAAGTTACATTTCTCACTTGTCTAGCCTAGGCACCAAAAAGGCAGGTTTAGATAAACGACTGAATGCCCACAACCTTCCTTTGTCGTAATGAGCGCGACGGTCCTTAATTAGCTGAGTCTAGATATTTTTTTTATTAGCTCAAAGGTTATTTATTTGTAAAGATGTATCAATACTAAATCTTTTAGAAATGGTTTTATTAAGTAAAGGGTATTTAAATGAAAATGTTTGTTTTCCCGTATTCTAAGTTCTCGAGGGTATCGTGTTATGTTACATATGAGTGTGTGAGGAGGTAGGTCATTACCTCGTGGTCTACTTAAAGGTATAGCAAGTTTAATGAAGTTAAATGTATAATTGAAACAATGTGGTATTTAAATGAAAAATACGATAAAGTGAAATAGCCATGATTTTATGAAGTGAAACTTGATCAATTTGGTTGATTAGTGTTTAATAGTCAAAATGAGGAAGTTTAAGCATAATTGTATTAACGAGAAGTGAAGTTTTATAAGAAAATCGAATCGGAAATCGGATTTGTTCCGATTCCATCGGGTTTTGTAAATCCGTATTTTTAGAATAGAAAAGAGAGATAGAAAATGGGGCTTACGGGTTTAGGACAACAAGGAGAGGGAGATGGAAGGAGAGGAACCGCCGGTGCGTCGCTTCGTCGCCGAGAGCTCCTAGAACGATCGCCGGAAGTTCGCCGGGAATTTCGTCGTAGCTTCGCTTCGTGCTCGTTTTCAAAGTACACAAATTTCTTGGAAATTTTAGAGAGTTGACTCAGAGTTTTGGGGTTAGAGGGTAGGGGTGGTATTTATAGGATTATGGTAGATGTAGGGTTAAATAATAAAAAATGTAATAAAATGTGATAAATTGTAAAAAAAATGGAGTAAATGGGGTATAAAGAGGTCTCTGGAAGTGGTCTAAACATTTAAAGTATGCAGGGGGGTCAAGAAGATGAAGAGTCACATTTTTCATTCAGGGGACTCGGTGGTCCGACCAAGTCCGGCCGGCGGCGCCGACCCGAATCGGCCGGTCCGCCGGCCGACTCGGCCGGGTCAGGGGTCAGGGGGTGGCTCAACGATTGGGGTGCTCACTGGTATATTTAGTTTTCCTAGGGTAGTGGGGTTTTTGGAAGTTATCACGTGTTGACTCTTGAACTTCTAAAAATTTCAAAATAAAACAATATTAAAAATAATGTGGGGTATGGGATTTGAACTCTGGTGGCTTGGTTCAGCAGTACAAGATATTACCAATGAGCTATAAGCTCCTTCTTGTAATGATGGAGTTATTTAATTACTTAAAGTGGTTACAGAAAATGTAAATACCCTAAGTATACATTAATTTTCAAGCAAATTTTTGTACACTAAAAATGGAGTTGTTACATTCTTTTAACTTGTAATTAAAAAGAAAAATAATTACTTATAACTTGTGCTCAGGCTAAAATACCCCTTTATGGATTTTGAAAAAAATATTTGAAAAAAAAATTGTATAGGAAAATTAGGGTTGTTACATCCTCGGGGAGGATTTTTCGCAAAAGACAAAAGTATGTCAGGATTTAGGACTCTACGAGATTGAGGAGACTCCTAGTCAGTCAGCTGAGCAAAAAGAATTAGTTTCTTAAATGACTGGCGACAATGGGAGCGATATTTCTGTTGATGGCTTGAACCCAATCACGAATCCTCAAGAGACATGTAGATAGTATTGTGGATTGACACCTCGACGATGTTTTGATATCGAATGGGAGACGTCTATGGTAACTCCGCACTGGTTGCGAAACCGAAGTCATTTTTGGACGCTATTTCTGGGCCTACTGCGAAAGCATGAATAACGATAATAGAAGAGATTCAAGAGTCAACGATAAAGGATCAAATTTGGGATTTGGTTAATTATCCTACCAGATGCGAGACTGTTAATAAAAACTGGGTTTTTCGAAATCTTGCGAAAGAAGGACGATACTGTAGAGAGATACAAGGCATGCTTGTTGGCGAAGAGATTCACCTAACATGGGTGGACAATAAGTGGACACTTTTCGCCCGGGATGATACTTGCGTCTATTTCACATTCCCTAACAAATCGTTGCACATAAAGATCTTGAACTAATCCTGAGTACTTAGATCGTTTTCTTGATAGAGATTTGGATAAGGAGATCTGTGAGATCTGCCTACGGGTTTCAAAACCAAGGGGACTCAAGTCGACTCAGAGAATCTATTTATGGGTTGAAACACTTATCCAAGCAGTTGTCGATTCAATTTCATCAATCTATATCGGATATAGACCGACGATGATTGAATGCGACAACTGTAAGTCGACGTTAGACACCCCACATGATGCGGGGAGGCGGAATAGGTAAAATAATCATTTTGTTTAAACTAATATCAACTAGCTTTACGGATCTTTGCTAAACCCTAACTAACAACAACATGGAAGTGATTAGCTACTATGAAAGAAGATTATACCTAATGAATCAAGTCCTTCTTATTCTCGTAGACCACCTCCTCGTCGGCCTCCTCGTTGTGATAGAAGATCCACCCGAGAGCTACTTCTCCAAGCTTAACCTCTCACTTGAGGTAACTAGGTTGCTATGAGTGCTAATCAAAGTAACCTAGAGGATATAGAATAGGATTAGGGATCTATTGGTCTTGCTAACCCTTGGATCTCAACACATGAGAGGTTAGGGTTAGGGTTGAAGAGAGAGAGCTTGAGGAGAGAGAATGTGAAGATAATTATCATATGGAAATTAACTCATTTATGTATATATATCATGAAGCATAAAATATCTTGTACAAAATATCTTTGCACAAATATCTTCATGCTTCATTTAATACAAAATGAATCATCTAATGAGTCATTAAAACTATTAATGCTTCATTAACTCACTTGATGAATCATCTCCATGAGTCACAAAACCATTTAATGCATATAACACCTAAGCTCTCCACCCCATCAAACTTCTAGAAGCTTCTCGAGTAATTTCGAGAACGCCCCTCCTATCCGTGAAAACACGGAAATACTGAGACTGTATAAATCCAATAATCCAATACTAGAATCTGGTTTAAACCAAAGCCTGCTAGTATAAACTGTCCGAACATCGTACGTGCGTATCCGAACCCTGTCGTAAAACCATACGACCTCTATATCGTTTCGCCCGAAGCAGGGAAACTCTCTGTGTGGGACTCTAAAGAATCGACACTACGCTGGCAGTGGGTTTAACCACAGACCGCAAGCGGCACTAGCTGTACGTAACGGTCCCCAGGTAGATGTCGATAAGAAGGCCGATGAGGAAACCCATCCGAACTCCTACTGAGCCTGATGTGACAATCTCCGTATAGTCCGGTCTGTACGTCTAAGACTATCGCATATCGGGCCTAAGGGGCGGCATGCGTCAGTCCCCTAAAAGGCGGTATAAGTCGTGTCGGAGCGAAGCCCATTACACCTTGAGAAGCTACTGGAAATCCTACCAGTAAATCTCGTTTGCCCTGGCCAGGGACTTTGCGTAATGGCTCTCCAGACACAGCGCGATATCAACTCCCAATACCGGGAGAGACGAATCCTATCTAACCGCCACTGCCTCCAAGTGCTTCGAGACTGCACCCAACTGCTACCTGTTTGCACGACTCCTTTGAGCCGTGGTAGGGTAGCAATCTAAGAACAGTGGGAACACACTCGAGACGAAGCAGCAGTGTCAAGTCTGCGGACTATGATGTACTCATGTCATCTGGGAACTGTTAACTGACGACGGGTATAATACCAACCAACAGTTCCCTGCGAGTCCTGTCCGGTGTACCCGTAACCCAACGAGCACCTGTATACTATCTCCAGTACGACGTACTGATGGCTGTGGGACAGACCATCTCCCCAACTGGGATGAGAAGCGTACACACTAGTCTACTCCGGAATATCGATGCCCTGTCTCGATAATCCTACGACTAGGGACCTGAAAAAGGATGTGCTTGTAGACTACCCGGCCCCCACTAGTGTGACTGCCATCACAACGCTGGTAGTCAAGCAAGATCCTAAGGGCTCTATCAATATGTTTTCTTGATATGCTAACATATACACATATTAAGATAGAAATAAACCAAGTAGCATGCTACCATGTTTAGCAAGACTGTTAATATAACTGTGAATATCCCAAGCTTCCATTAAGTAATATACAAACTAGTATGATACAATAATGGCCCTTAGGGCATATACACTAACAATCTCCCACTTGCACTAGGGCCATGTACTGGCGTATCGAAGACCTATCATCTCGAGTAGCCTCTCGAACTGAATCTGAGGTAAGGCCTTAGTGAATGGATCAGAAGTGTTCTCCTCTGTAGGAACTCTCCGGACCTCGATCTCCTGGCGATCTATGATCTCCCTGATCAGGTGATACCGCCTCAAGATGTGTCTGGGCTTCTGATGGGACCTGGGTTCCTTCGCTAAAGCTATAGCTTCGTTGTTGTCGCAATACAGCGGTATTGGATCAACAATGGTAGGAACCACCTGAAGTTCTGTAAGGAACTTCTTAATCCAGACCGCTTCTTTTGAGGCATCACAAGCAGCGATATACTCCGTTTCCATCGTCGAGTCAGCAACGGTGTCCTGCTTGGAACTCTTCCAGCACACCGCCCCTCCATTGAGGGTAAAGACATAACCTGACATGGACTTGGAGTCATCCTTGTCACTCTGGAAGCTGGAGTCGGCAAAAGCCTCGATCTGGAGGTCTTTTCCGTCGTAAACCAAGAACATATCCTTAGTCCTTCTCAGATACTTGAGAATGTTCTTTACTGCTATCCAGTGCTTCTCTCCTGGGTCTGACTGATATCTGCTTACCACGCTAAGTGCGTAAGCTACATCTAGTCTGGTGCACAACATCGCATACATTATAGAGCCTACCGCAGAAGCGTAGGGTATAACTGACATGCGATCCCTTTCCAAATCAGTCTTGGGAGACATCTCTTTGAATAGGGTGATTCCGTGACAAGCCGGTAAATTACCACGCTTAGAATCTTCCATACTTAATCTTTTCAGTATAGTGTTGATATA
Organism: Agapanthus africanus; assembly: GCA_030015575.1. NCBI lineage: Eukaryota > Viridiplantae > Streptophyta > Magnoliopsida > Asparagales > Amaryllidaceae > Agapanthus > Agapanthus africanus. Next base: position 13,879,327 of record JASDDO010000022.1, read on the forward strand.
CCTGGACTGCCATAGTCCCAACATCCTCTTGGATCTATCACGATAGATCCGGATCTCCAGAATGTAAGAGGTATCACCCAGGTCTTTCATGGAGAACCTGTGTGACAAGAATCCTTTGACAGATTGTAGCATAGGAATGTCATTTCCTATTAATAGAATGTCATCCGCGTACAAGACGAGGAATACGATAGTTCGTGCTACAATTTTACTATATATACATGGTTCATCTGGATTTTTGATAAAGTCATATTCTTTGACCGTTTCATCAAAACAGATGTTCCAACTCCGCGATGCCTGCTTTAGTCCATAAATGGACTTAAGCAACTTGCACACTTTCCCGCTGCTCCCACTCTGATTGAAACCTTCTGGCTGATCCATATAGACGCACTCTTCTAAACTACCATTTAGAAAAGCCGTATTTACGTCCATCTGCCAGATCTCATAATCATGGAAGGCGGCAATGGCAAGAAGGATCCGAATGGATTTGAGTATAGCCACTGGAGAAAAAGTTTCGTCATAGTCCAAACCAGGTCTTTGACGAAAACCCTTTGCAACAAGTCTAGCCTTATAGGTTTCCACCTGTCCATCTACACCAATCTTTTTCTTGAAGATCCATTTGCATCCTATGGGTTTTACCCCACCTGGAGCAAAGTCCAAAGTCCATACTTTGTTGGTGTACATGGACTCCATCTCGGTCCGCATTGCATCCAGCCATCTTACCGAGTCACCGCTCTGGATGGCCTGCTGGAAGCTAGTAGGTTCATCATTATCAATGATGCAATCCTCTCTATCCCCATTTATGAGAAATCCGTAGTATCTCTCAGGCGGATGAGACGGCCTACTACTCCTGCGGAGGGGTGCGGGAATGTCATGTTCTTCTTGAACTACTGGTTCTACCAAACTTTCAGTAGTAGTTTGTGGTTCTGGAATTTCTTCCAGTTCTATTGCGCTCCCACTTGTTTCCTTTTCTAAAAACCGATGTTCTAGAAAATGGGCATTACGAGAAACAAAAACCTTTTGTTTCTCTGCGTAATAGAAGAAATACCCCTTGGAGTTTCTTTGGATATACCACAAACTTACACTGTACTGATCGTGCCTCGAGTTTGTCCGCATGCTGCTTTTTAACAAAAGCTGGACATCCTCATATCTTCAGATACTGAAGATAGGGTTTCTTCCCACTCCACATCTGATATGGTGCGGTAGGCACAGTCTTGGTAGGAGCCCTGTTCAAAAGATATGCTGCTGATTCTAGCGCATAACCCCAGAAAGATCGCGGTAACTCAGCATTACTCATCATGGAACGTACCATATCCAATAGGGTTCGGTTTCGTCTCTCCGATACACCGTTATGCTGTGGAGTGTATGGAGGAGTAAGCTGAGAGAGAATTCCTTTCTCTTTTAGGTAACCTAGGAACTCGACACTTAAGTATTCACCACCTCGATCAGATCTTAGTGTCTTGATACTTTTTTCGGTTTGGTTTTCTACTTCATTCTTGTATTCTTGGAATTTCTCAAAGGCCTCGGATTTATGTTTCATTAAGAAAATGAATCCAAACCTAGAGTAATCGTCCGTAAAAGTAATGAAATATGAAAAATCACCTCTTGCATGTGTAGACATTGGACCACATACATCGCTGTGTATGAGTCCTAAGAGCTCGCTCGCTCTTACTCCATATCCAGTGAATTGAGTCTTTGTCATCTTTCCTTTGAGACATGATTGACAAGTTGCATAAGATTGATATTCGAACGGGTCCAAATATCCTTCTCTATGTAACTTAGTTAACCTTGTCTCATTGATGTGACCCAGTCTACAATGCCATAAGAAAGCCTGATTTATATCTGGAGACTTTCTTTTTAGTGTGTTCTGGACATTGAAAATCTGTAATTGGTTTAGCACGTATATACCGTTATCTAGTGTACCGGACCAAATCAAACCATGATTAAGGTGGATGTTAACAACATCGCTTACAAACGTGAAATCATAACCTTCTTTTGATAACAACGATACTGATATGATATTACACGTTAAACTAGGTAAACAAAAACAGTTGCGCAAAACCAAAATATGTCCACTCGTCAATCCTAGGTGATAATCCCCTACGGACACAACACCCACGCTAGCTCCGTTAGCAACCTGGAGGGTCATATCACCAACCTTCAGCACTCTACGGTTTCTCAGTGCCTACAATGAATTGCATATATGAGATCCTGATCCGGTATCCAATACCCAGGAAGTAGAGTTGATTGACAGACAATTTTCAATTACAAACACACCTGAAGTCGAAGCCACAGCTTGCTTCGGTTCCTGGTTCTTGGCAATCCAAGCTTTGCAATCTTTCTTCCAATGGCCTTTCCTACGACAGTGGAAGCACTCGTCCTTTGCCACTACTGGCACCGCAATCTTTGCCTTTCTCTTAACTCCCACCTTACCAACACCACCTCTTGGTTTGGTAGCGTCCTTCTTCTTCCTTCCTATGGCCCTTGCCTTGGACTTGGAAGAGGAAGCACCGCGAACAAACATAGTGGGTGTTTCCCTTGCTTTCTGTAAGGTGCCCTCTGCACTCCTCAACATGTTAAGGAGTTCTGAAAGTTCAACTTCTTTTGCTTGAATGTTGAAATTCAGAATAAACTGGGCGTAGGTGGAAGGAAGGGACTGAAGAACCAAGTCTGTATAGAGCTCGTTCTCTAAAGTCGTCCCGAGGTCCGCGAGCTCTTCTATATAGCCAATCATCTTTAGGACATATTCTCCTACAGATGACCCGAAGGCCAGCATCGACTGAAACAAGTTCTTCGAGATCTCGTATCTAGCTATACGAGATTGCTCTCCATACAGTTCCTTGGTATGGAGAAATATGGATTCAAGATCCATATTCTCGTGCCTCCTCTGATGTTCATTATTCATAGAGGCAAGCACGATGCATTTGGCCTTCGCGCAATCAATCTCCCAGGTCTTGCGGATTTCCTTATTCGTGAAACTGAATTCTGGACCAGGGACAGAAGGTGCCTTAGTGGTAAGGAAATACCCCAATTTGTCATAAGTTATAGCCATCTTAACATTCCGGAACCAATCTTTATAGTTTGGCCCTGTCAAAATATTTTTATCTAATAGTAACTTAAGGCCTATCATGTTCTGGGTCGCTGCAATGAGAGAGAGGGAACACTTTAGCATGATGCTCTTGCAAGTTTAGAGTGGTTTTTAGTTTATCTAAACAGTATGGCTCCCACTGTTTCTCGAATCCCTCCTCAAACCAAAAAGGAAGAACTAGTCAGGACTATTCTCACTGTACAATACTTGCTTAACCGTTCAGCCAGGCCGGTGTCAATACTTCGAGGGAGGTTTTACGACGCTTTCACGAAGTTCCTTAATTAAATAACCTCTTTTCTCTGGGGGCGTAGCCCCGCTGACACCTTTCTAGACACCTACTTGGTTTATAGCATTGATCGTTAAGTGACGAATCTCCTGATGAGTAGCGGATACTCACAGTAGGATCGGGATCCAAATATCATCGTGTGATAAAGCTGAAGGAATCCTACCAAAATTATCACACTCCAAATGGTATGCATCTCTTTGCAAATTTCAGTTTCTTTAGAAATTCCCGATATGGATTTATGCCCCATGCTCTTATGACCTTCGCGTAGGTCAAAATGGCATAAGTCACATGTCAAGTTCTACCCATCATTATCTTGTTAATTTGAACCCATCCGTACATACCCCTGATGTTGGCCAAATGATAATACGACTGTCCCAAACTAACTCATCTATCTATGCAACAAATGAATACCCAGCAGCTACCAAACACTATGCATTGGCGTTGGTCAAAATACATAGCTTGAATACTACTGAATACCCAAATGAAATGACGGAGGGCTACGAAAGGTTTTGGCGAAACCGTGAATGTAGTGAACTTGATATGATCGAAGGAACCTGATAGATTTTAAAAGGAGTAGTTTAAGCTCCGCAATTTAAAAAATATCTTCTGTTTTAAAATAACCGAGTGGTTTCTTTTAAACTGTTCCAACGATTCAACTTTGGTTTATTTTCTTTTCATTAATATAATGTGTCCCATCAATTAACCTATCATTGCAGAAAACAACGAAAATGCGTCGTCTTCTTATGCCATCCGCATTCGCCACTGGGTCCCGTCATTCACCCGTTAGATTACTTAACTAACGACAGAGCGGGGGCTGGGCTAGCGCGGGTGCAAAACATAAGTGACGCCTAATAGATATCATATATATATATTGTACATTCGTCAGACACAATAATAAGCATTCCAGATCACAGATGAACATATTGGACTTTCTACGAATCCGCATTCCTTTTGAGCCTGCAAAGAAAGAAGGATTACACAGTCGCGATGAATAGCCAAAACCCCACCCTAGACCCCTACGGGTACGGCAAACTACCCGCCAAGTACCCGAAGTGAAGCGGTCTCCCTCAACAACGTGAGTAGGCCGCTAAACACTTCAGAGTACCCGGTAGTTTGTGTACCCCATCTTGGGTCTATCCTAAGAGTAGAAAACAGTAAATGAAATAATACAACGATGGCTACAATCTCAGCTCGGATGTGCCCCGTAAAAGAATATTACAACAATTTACAAATTACATTTGAATGAAAGAAACACTCGTCTCACATCCCCGGCTATCCATTCACGACAATCCAACAAGTCCACAAACACAAACCAGTAAAAACCATTACAGAAATGTGCAACCCCCTGCTAACCGACATACTAGCAGTTAGGGGAGATTTACGAACACATTAAACACATCACAGATATAATCAAGTTAGCCAAACATCTTAGAATTTCGATCAAGCAAAAACAAATGATTCTACTCCAAATAATTCTCTGTGCACCTGAAACTTGAGCAGAAACAAAACATCCCAGAAAGAAAAAAATCAACACAGAAGAGTTACTGAAGAAATTTGGGCTAACTCGGCTTCAACTCGGCCGCGGATCCGCGGCGGATCGCTTTGGATCGTCCGCGGTTCCGCGGCGGTTTGGCCAAGTTACGATCCCAAATTTCTCCAGTAATCTTATAATTCCCTGCTTGTATTTTTAAGGGTCCCTGAAAAAATTTTAGACCCTGTTTTAAAAACGGCAGAAACTAGGTCAAAAAGATGTTTTTTCGGGTTCGTTTTGCGATCGAATTTCTAACGACTTTGCTAACAAGTTAGTTATGGTTTAGCGGGGCTCTGATACCACTGTAAGTCGACGTTAGACACCCCACATAATGCGGGGAGGCGGAATAGATAAAACAATCATTTTGTTTAAACTAACATCGACTAACTTTACAGATCTTTACTAAACCCTAACTAACAACAACATAGAAGTGATTGGCAACTATGAAAGAAGATTATACCTAATGAATCAAGTCCTTCTTGTTCTCGTAGACCACCTCCTCATCGGCCTCCTCGTTGTGATAGAAGATCCACCTGAGAGCTACTTCTCCAAGCTTAACCTCTCACTTGAGGTAACAAGGTTGCTATGAGTGTTAATCAAAGTAACCTAGAGGATATAGAATAGGATTAGGGATCTATTGGTCTTGCTAACCCTTGGATCTCAACACATGAGAGGTTAGGGTTAGGGTTGAAGAGAGAGAGCTTGAGGAGAGAGAATGTGAAGATAATTATCATATGGAAATTAACTCATTTGTGTATATATATCATGAAGCATAAAATATCTTGCACAAAATATCTTTGCACAAATATCTTCATGCTTCATTTAATACAAAATGAATCATCTAATGAGTCATTAAAACCATTAATTCTTCATTAACTCACTTGATGAATCATCTCCATGAGTCACAAAACCATTTAATGCATATAACACCTAAGCTCTCCACCTCATCAAACTTCTAGAAGCTCCTCGAGTAATTACGAGAACGCCCCTCATATCCGTGAAAACACGGAAATACTGAGACTGTATAAATCCAATAATCCAATACTAGAATCTGGCTTAAACCAAAGCCTGCTAGTATAAACTGTCCGAACATCGTACGTGCGTGTCCGAACTCTGTCGTAAAACCATACGACCTCTATATCGTTTCGCCCGAAGCAGGGAAACTCTCTGTGTGGGACTCTAAAGACTCGACACTACGCTGGCAGTGGGTTTAACCACAGACCGCAAGCGGCACTAGCTGTACGTAACGGTCCCTAGGTAGATGTCGATAAGAAGGCCGATGAGGAAACCCATCTGAACTCCTACTGAGCCTGATGTAACAATCTCCGTACAGTCCGGTCTGTTCGTCTAAGACTATCGCATATCGGGCCTAGGGGGCGGCAAGCGTCAGTCCCCTAAAAGGCGGTATAAATCGTGTCGAAGCGAAGCCCATTACACCTTGAGAAGCTACTGGAAATCCTACCAGTAAATCTCGTTTTCCCTGGCCAGGGACTTTGCGTAATGGCTCTCCAGACACAGCGCGATATCAACTCTCAATACCGGGAGAGACGAATCCTATCTAACCGCCACTGCCTCCAAGTGCTTCGGGACTGCACCCAACTGCTACCTGTTTGCACGACTCCTTTGAGCCGTGGTAGGGTAGCAATCTAAGAACAGTGGGAACACACTCGAGACGAAGCAGCAGTGTCAAGTCTGCGGACTATGCTGTACTCATGTCACCTGGGAACTGTTAACTGACGACGGGTATAATACCAACCAACAGTTCCCTGCGAGTCCTGTCCGGTGTACCCGTAACCCAACGAGCACCTGTATACTATCTCCAGTACGACGTACTGATGGCTGTGGGACAGACCATCTCCCCAAATGGGATGAGAAACATATACACTAGTCTACTCCGGAGTATCGATGCCCTGTCTCGATAATCCTACGACTAGGGACCTGAAAAAGGATGTGCTTGTAGACTACCCAGCCCCCACTAGTGTGACTGCCATCACAACGCTGGTAGTCAAGCAAGATCCTAAGGGCTCTATCAATATGTTTTCTTGATATGCTAACATATACACATATTAAGATAGAAATAAACCTAGTAGCATACTACCATGTTTAGCAAGACTGTTAATATAACTGTGAATATCCCAAGCTTCCATTAAGTAATATACAAACTAGTATGATACAATAATGGCCCCTAGGGCATATACACTAACAACAACTGTAGTTTCAAAGATCTTGTTGTGAACAATGTTGTGATGACCAAAAGTGACTTGGAGACAATGAATGCAACTTGGAGTGACTGTTTCTCGCTACATAAAACACGTGAAATGTTGAATTCGTGCTAGAGAATTGGATCCATGGGGAATCTTTTCAAGAGCATCCTATGTTTGTCTTCGGAGACTCACATGAGATATGTCTTAAAACGGTTCAGCCCGCACGATACTCCAGTCATTAATGGACAAGTTTTTAGCCTGGATCTTTACTATAAGACTCTTGACGAAGAGAGACAGATTTTGTGGGTTGCATTTTTCATAGTCAGTAGTCAAATATATGGATGGTGTGTATGTGACCAAACATATAACCTTTACCGATTGGACTTAGTAATAGGGTCTGCTTGTTGGGATGAAGTGACGAGAATTTTCAGGTATTTATGTGAGACGACCCACTATATCTTATGCTATGAGGAATCAGGCTTGCGGTTATATAGACATACAAATGCCGACTGGGCCAGCAATCTGGGTATGCGTACATTCACATCCGCTCGTGCTTTCTTGCATAATGACAGGGCCATCATTCGGAGTAGCAAGAAGCAGGTTGTGTAGCTTTTTCACCATGGAGATGGAATATGAGGCTATCTCAGTAACGCTAAAGAGGTTGTGCTAAGTGTCACGCCCCGCTTCCCAGAGTACGCTAAGATGGGCACGTGACATAGCCAACCATGCTACCTGTGGATAGGTAATATCCTTCCACAGTCACATTACGGCTGTAGAGATATCAAGAACAATAATAAACTATCTAACACATGTCCATAAGCCAAAATAAAACGAGTCAAGAATGAAATAATGCGGAAGCAAAAGATCCAATACAAGAATAAACTGGAATGTACGTCCTATAATGCGGGCTCACATCAGGAAAGAAAATATACCGAAAATAAAAAGAACTAACTACTAGCAAGTCCTCACTACTCAGCCTGCTGACTGAAATACTCCTGCTCGGACTACAGCAAAGGTAAGGAATCTGGGCCATGCAAAACCCAGATGTCAGTGTGTCATAACATCAAGCAATAATATATAAACAGGGTAGCAAAACATGCAGGTATGATCATAAATGGTAAAGCAGGTGTAACAGCAATATAAATCAGGGCAGTGAAAGCTAGTGTGCAGTGAGTAATCTAAACTGGTCTATTGGGTTAACTACTCTCAAGTCTTTGAAACCAATTTGATGAATCATCGATGAAACTCAATAGTATCCCGTGCGTGCCCGGAATCACGGTCTATGACTCTCGGGCTGAATCCGAGATGTGCCGCAAGGCAGTAAAAGGGTAGTAGGTAATGGCGAGTGATGTCAGCAGCATCACCCCGGGGCTGGCCTAGCCTGTAAGACTGATCAGAAAAGGTAGAGAACTGTCGAGTTACAAGTCAGGTTTCATCATTGATTTTCCCATACCCCCAAGTTATATGTGGTCAAGTCAGGTATTAAGTAATCTAGAGCTAATGCCAACACAGGATCAGGCAGGTACAGGTTTGTCTGGGTAGACAACAGGAACTGTCCGTAAGGACAACAGGTCAGGTTTGTTGGCATTAGACACAAGATCAGGTAACATGTAAGGCCATGGTACATCAGGTCAAGCCAGGTAGTATATAGGTATCATGTCATGTCAAGAGGTGCACGGTACCATGTTGTGTCAAGTAGTAGGTGTAACAAGTCATGTCAGGGTGCACAAGATGTCATGTGGGTGCTCATAATCAACTGACATAAGCATAGGTATACAAAACAAGCATGGGGTACTAATGGAACAATAAAATGGAACATTGTAATGTGAAATGAAATCAAATACAGATTAAGGTATATAGATGCACAGTTATGATTAGGGTTAAGATTAAAGTTCCAATACTAATTAAACTACAATTTATCAAATGTGGAATGTCAATATTATAATATAATATATTCAAGTGATCTATGGATGCAATAATATGTATACTAGAAGAGATGGATACAAACGGGTGTTTGAACAGTGATAAACTATTTAAAGGGTACTATGGGCTATGTAAAATTTATTATGTGATTTAAATACGGATATGGGTCCTAGGTATAGTAAATCAAAATGCAAAATGGTATGTTCCGAGTTATGAATATAAAATGATAAAATGGACATCGAATGTTAAAATGTAACATGAGACATTGGATTAAATCTATAGGTTTAACATGTAATCAAATAAATATAAAATATTATGAATAGCATGTAGCAAGTTTCACTTGTCTCGACAGATCACGAAGCGGGTATACGGAACGTCACGCGTCGGCGGGAAAAGACGCGACGCGCGCACGGTACACGGAACGAATCCAAACAACGCACAAGGGAATCACACAGGTCAGAAATGCTTGCTGGGTCGTCGGTATCTTCGACGGCACGGCCGAATTCCGGCAAACAAAACAACAGTGAATAATCAAGAAGGAAATGCATAAGGAAAGTGAAGAATAGAAGAAGAAGAAGATCTTACTGTGATGGGTGCTCTGAGATTCCAGGGGAGTCGGCAAGGGGCGACGACGACGAGGGGTTGCCGGCGAAGGGTAGAGGCTGCGGTTTCCGGCTAGGGTTTGGGTGTGCAGGATTTTAGGGTTCTGCTGTTGGATCTCTTGGTGCGAGGTTGGTGCGAGGAAGGTGAACAGAGGTGAGGGGGAGAGAAGAGGTGGTGTGGTGATGATGACGACGGGGTACGGTCGTCGACGAGGTCTCGAGGTTGATGGCGAGGTCGGGTGTGCAGGGTTATCTTGAGCGCTCGGGAAAGAGAAGGAAGAGGAGGAAGAAGAGAAGATGGAGGTGACGAGGGTGCGGGAAAGGTCGACGAGGTGATGGGATCGAGGAAAAGAGAGGAGGCGGCAGAGCTTTTAGGGTTAGGGTTTCACTTGATGTGGGTTTCGTGGCGCTGGGTGAAAAATATAGGAGAAGAAAAGAATAGGCGATGACGTTAAGAAGGGGAGACGGTGTTGGGAGCCCACTTACCGCGAGAGGAGAGAGAGGGGAAAGCGAAAGGAGAGAGAAAGGCTTGGGGGAGAGAGCTGCGGAGAGAGAGAGAGAAAGAGAAAGAGAGAGAAACTGAGAGAGAGCTTGTGGGGGCCACCTGAGGGAAAGAGAAGAAATGATTGGCTGGGAACGAGAGAGAGAGAAGATGGGGTTGTTTGAGAAGGGATTTTAAAATTAAAAAAAGATTTTAGTTGTTAAACGAAACTGTAAAAGATTAACAAAATTTTAAAGGTAAAGTTAAAAAATAAAATATTAATTAAATTTGAATTTAGGCGGGATACAAAATATTCCAAAACGCGCCCGGGACGGGTCTAAAAATTTAGATTTAAAATATGAAAAATAAATGCGACTTCCAAATTTTAAAAATGAATGTTCAGTTAAAAAAATTGTGTACCCCCAAGAACGGACGCACGTACGTCCGCGTAGCTATCCAAACACGTCCGTTTCATTGAACGGGACGAAAACACGATGCGCGGACGCTAACCCGAGCTCTTCTCTTTCTATCTTGACCATCCTGGGCTCTCAAGCGGAGAAGCATGGATACATTACATAGGGTAATTACTTCAAGGCCTTCTTTCAATTACTGAAAGGCTTCTCTGATGTGATCTGATCTCACTTACTCGGAATCAAGGCTGGAAAGCAATAGCCCGATGACAGATAGATGACGACATATTCCTGATTCCACTTGCCTATCCTCGGAGATTGACTACGAACTGCAACTACTTTCTCCCACGGGGGTTAGGGGTATCATGCAGGCTATGAAATGCAATTTTAATTTATTTTACGCGATCTAAAATGTTATATGTAAAAATACGCGATGCTAGGTGAATGTTAATATGCAGTTTATACTAGATGCACGTTTCTATGCAACAAGCTAGGGTAAACTATGACTATGAATCAACAGGTTCAAACAAGCGGGTCGGGTCGAATGTAATGTAAAAGTAAACTACCAATAGCACCCAAACAAGATAAATCAATAAAATGCCACATATAAATAAATATGGGAACTGGAATTGGTATAAACGAACTCGGTTGTTACACTAAGGTGATTTCTCAGGAGTATGCGCGTGATTCCGTACGCAAGAGAAACATGGTTTCTTTCTATCATGACTTCAGGTCATTGATAGCATACTCAAACAATCCCTTATATATGGGAAGTTGAAGCACTTACAGATCTAAGACACTTCATCAATGAGTAAGTGGCATGAGAATGTGGTATAAGCTATAGTGTCTTCCTTCAGGTCAAACGATCGGGGATCCGATGACGGAGGAAATAGCTGAATAACATTATGCGCGTTTGGGCTTCGTCCTAGATAACGTATTGCATTTCAAATTGCTTGATATACCTTTCTCTTGTATTTGACATTATTATTATCGATGGCGACTTTATAGATGCATATTTTAAGATTGATGGTGTGTAGTTTTCTTTCTTTATTATTTGAAATGGATATTTCTATATTTTGTTTGATTATTTCAGGTATGGAGTACAAGTGTACGCGATACACGATATGTGCAGGGCATACATTTAACAAAGATATATCAGCAGGTAGGAACTCTTCCTATCACGAGAGAACCCTTTTATGCTAGCGAAGCATATGAAGGTGAGACTAGGTGCTAAACGTCATCTGCTCAAAGAAGTAATTGTTTGTTGCATACTGGGTATGGCGACAGTGGGAGCACTTAATAGAGTCATCCTGACCAGATCAGGATTATGTTGCCATGTGCTATATTCCGAGCGAACGAAGTGGTTATCCCATGACCACTTTACCTGTTTACATATAGTCGGACTAAGGGTCTGACTCGTCGCATGGGGTGCGAGTTTGTCGGGAGATCTTAGGCATATTGCAGGGCGATATAGCCGGGAAAGTCAATCACAGAGTGATTGGACTTGGGTCCGTACGGTATAACTTTAATGGTGTAATACTCTCAGGGAGAGAATTTTATATCGTAGCACGTTACCATACGACGTGTGCTAGGACCGTGCACATAAGGAGGTTGAGAGATAGATCCGATCTCCCTCACTGTGTGAACCCTTATGGCGACCTCCTTCACAGAAGGACGGGCATTCTATATACCCTTAGCAACACTGGACTGTCTGAATAGGCATGTTATGAGTGTCTGTTACTTTAGCTGTTATTTCCTGTTGCGGTGACAATATACCGCACATACGGGGTAATGTTAAGAAAGCGGGTGAATAGCAGATCTAGCTATTCAGAGCCGGAGGAAGATCGATTGGAATGTCTCCAGATTGCATCGCATGGCTAACTCTTATTAACGCCATAGTGGCGAAGTTTAGGAGTGCGATGAATCGAGAAATTACCGCGGTGTTGGAAAACGCTTCCGAGAGGGATCAAAGGTACTTGGGCAGACATGTCTGATCGGATCTGGAGTATGAGATTTCGCTAGCCTAACATATATTTGGTTTATTTTATTTTTCTTTTAGGGAGATTCTTGTGTCGATCCTAACGTATCTGGCTGCAAGGCTACCCACTTATAGGTTCTCAACGGTCCACGCCGCACCAACACGTATAGGTAAGAACAAGGACTGAAGGAGGAGATTCTCAAGAAGATAATTGACTCTAGGAGTCAATGGTTCAGGGAATCGGCTCAAGGATCTATGGACATCGCCCACTCGAAGGTGCAAGTGGGAGTATGTTGGCTATTGGGTTTCACTCGGTCCAATATCCGCCCTTTCTAGTGGTCCTTATATATGTGATATATGGGGTTAGGGTTATTATTCTAAGTGGATTAATTAATCAAGAAATTAATTAATAACCTAAAGAGATATAGAGAGAAAGATCCAAAAGAGAAGAGTCGTCTCCTTCCTTCATCCTATATTACTACGGTTAGCTTGTAGGGGGATCATGTGTGGGATTCTCGCTTCTTCAAGAGTGGTTTCCTTCCGGCCGTTGCGTAGAGGCGTAAAAGATCGATCTAGAACGTGAAGTGGGCGAGGATAACGATCCCACCAATCGGATTAGGTATTTCGCTAATACCTTAACATAGATATACATTTATTTCCGCTGCTTTGATTGTATGTATTGTATCTACGCACATTTATGCTACAGGAACCTTCCGGACCAATTCTAACCAGACTTGGACAATGATAAACAGCCGCCCGTAAAATTTTGACAAGCTGTGTTTGAAATCTTCGAAGAACAAGACTTGGATTGTTGGAATTTTATAGGGTTATTTGGGTCGTTTTTCATGAAGTGAAACCTAACTTGGCTGGATTTCATGAATGAAAAAGAAAGGAAAATGGGACTTTGAGAAAGGCTCTTTTGTAATAGAGATTTAGTTCCACATCGGCGGTAGAGTAGAAAAGAGAAGAGTTTAAATAGTATAAGGTGTTGTATATCTTGTAAAAGAACAACAAGATTGCTATTGGAAAACCACACGCGCATGCTCGTCCGCCCGTCCCGTCGGGCCAGGCTCGGGCGTTTGGGTGAATTGTCTCAGGTTATTTTTTTGGAACTCGACCCGAATGACCCTGACCTTTCATCTTTTCATAAATTTAACTATTACGAGTTTAAAATTCAAAATTGCAGTTTAATTCGGTGTTTACTGTGCAATTAAATTGTGCAGTTTGAATTTGAAAAGCCTCTCAAAAACGGTGTGGTTAAATGATATTGATTGATGAATTAAAATGGCATATTAATGCAGCGGTTTATTGCTGAATTAAAATGGCTAAATGATGTTGAGTGCTGAATTAAAATGGCATATTAATGCAGCGGTTTATTGCTGCATTAAAAAGGCTATAAACAGTGCAGTTAAAGTGCTCTTCACTGTTTGCCTATATATAACCAGATTAAACTAGAGACAAAATTAGACTGAAAAGATATAGAGAAGAATTTTTGCTCCGAAGAATTTCTTCTTGCTGTCTGAAATAATTCCAGCACTCTTTCTTGATCTCGGCGGTGAAAGCTACTTCGGCAATGGTGACTGAAGCGGTGGCCAGAAAAGTTTTTGAATGTGTGCGCCGATAAAGAGCTTGGACTGTCTTATCATGCGGAGAAGATTGCAAAACCCATTGCACCGGTATGTGAGGCGGCAACTTCTTCAAGACCAGTCCTCTTCAGAGGGCGATTCTGTCGGTAAAATTGTGTTTTCTAACTTTTTCTCTGCTGCTGTTGATTCCGATAATGCGCTATTTGTTTTTGTCAATTTCTGGATGTGGCCGTTACCCACCCAATCTCGATTTGACACAGACAACAAAGTAGTCTGACTTGTCGTTAGCTGTGGTAAGTTGACTTTGCCTAATGAAGTTCGTCTAAGTCATTTAATACAAAGAATGGAATATTAGTTGAACGAGAGACGATTTCATTCTCTTTTCTTTTCCCCATTGTTAAAATAATCCTTTTTAAAATATTATACATACCGTATAGTCCTACATGGACAATGAAAGTGTACCATGAAAATCTAAACTCGCCGGAAACCATACTTCAACTTCAAAATTGAGAGTGTATATATGGAGCAAATGCTTTAGTCTTTCAGATTGTAAAAGCGGTGCCAAAAAGAAAATCTCCATGCAAAGCCCTAGAAAAATGATAAACACTGAAAGGGCTTACATTCCCAGCAACACTTCCATTCTTCATGAACTTGCTTCTAAAAGTTAAAGAGATTTGTTGGGGACCCGGTTCTTACTCACGGAACAAAATGTCATGCCAAGGGACGGAGACCACCTCTTGAATCCGTGTGTCCCCCTCTTGAGTCCGTGAGTTCCACTGTAGAACAATAAGAAATATTCGGAATACATTCCTAAAGATGACGGATCTGTACTATAAATGAAATGATATCACTCTTCAATACATAGGCGGTTTTTAAGTGAACCGGCACTACAGATGCTTAAGAACTCTGTAGTTAAGTGTGCTCGGATTAGTGAAGTCCTGAAATGGGTGACCTCCTGGGAAGTGTTTTGTCCTTCGGAGCGGACAATACTGTATTGAGGGTGGGGCGTGACAGAATGGTATCAGAGCTGGTCTCTCAATAGTAGATTTGTGGTTCGAGGACTGCACTATAAATGGAATGATATCACTCTACAATACAGAGACAATTTTTAAGTGAATCGGCACTACATGAGTTTGAGAATTCCATAGTTAAGCCTGCTAAGTACTAGGATGGGTGACCTTATGGTAAGTGACCTCCGGTTTTGGCCAGAGCAGACCATACTCTTTATATTATTGGGGATGGGACGTGAGAGGATTTGATGTTGAAAATGATCATGAAAGAGTTGCTAAAAACTCTATTAGTGGGTCAAAGGCAAAATGCCATCTCTGGGGTTAGAATTTATCAAGATCACTTGAGTAGTATGCAAGCAAATCCAAAAGGGCAAAGAGCCCCCTCCCTTTTTTATTTCTCTTATACCAAGCAAGCACATATACCAAAACTAAAATTTAAGAAATGTGAGACATTTGTAAATTTAAACGCAACTCAATTAGTGTAACAACCAAGACATCTATAAACATTTGCAAACAAATCCCTATGCCCAACTTTATCCCATTTCATCATTTTTTTCCCATTTAAAGAAGAGAACCAATAGTAAAGCTTGGTCCTTATCAACTTTATTGCCAACCTCTTGATCTTTTATACAACGACAAGGATATAGTAATTGTGGCTAGAGAGCTTTCCTATAACTACCTCAATGTTTGGCACTTCACAAACTCACAAGAGAAGTTTAGTATCTCATGGAGCAAAGAATAGATTTCTTGAGACTAGTCTTGCTCTTCATCTATGCAACAAGCTTCTTCACACATTGTGGTAAAGTATCTACTAAATTACTTCCTATATTGCTAGAACAATGTGTCGGTTTTCTGTATCATTCTTTTAACTTGAAGAGAAACAAATCTTCGATAGCAAATCTACGGTCAACTTATTTCTCTTCTAGGCCTTCTTCGCTGTCTGAAAGAGCTTGGATGGCATTTGCTCGCCATTTAATATCATGACAAGCTCTTCTCTTGTGATCGATCATAGTGGCATCATTTTAAAAGAGTTGGTACTTGTTTGACACATAATCGCCTAATAAACTTGATGATTTATGTTTTTGTTTTTCGCAGAATCCAGGAAAACTTTGAAGCATGTAAGAGGCCCACAACAAGCCAAGGCATTGAAGCAACAATTGGTTACTTACTCAACTTCAGGCCCAAGCACCAACTATTTGGGCCCTCCTTACAACTTACCCCCATATGAAGAGGTAATGGGCCCTTCTTCATCACCTCTAGAAAATCCACCATATTGCATTTGCCCCACTCTAACTCCATTCCCACCTTCTACCATAATTCCTCCCATATTACCAATCCTGTCTCCACCTCCTCCACAAATACTCCCAATTATTCAATCCCCACCCCCTCCATCGATTTCATTCTCACCCCCGATTTTCACGCCGAATCCGCCCGAGTTCCCCACCCCGGGCCCACCGGGCTTCCAGCCTGGCCCACCAGGGTTCGAACCATGCCCGCCCGGATTCGAACAAAGCCCGCCATATTACTTCCCGGGCCCACCTGAGTTCGTCCCGGGCCCTCCGATATTTCTACCGCCTGTCATCTATCCACGGCCGACCACCCCGCCTCCGCCCCATGCGGGTACCTGGCTGGGCCTCTGGTGCGTGGCGAATCCCACGGTGCCGGGCCCGATAATCCAAGAGGCGATGAATTACGCATGCGGATCCGGGGCGAACTGCGATGCAATCCTGCCCAATGGGCCATGTTACCAGCCTGATACATTGATAGCCCATGCTTCTTTTGCATTCAACAGTTACTGGCAGAGGACTAAAGATGCTGGAGGGACCTGTGATTTTGGAGGGACCGCTATGCTAATCACCAAAGATCCAAGTAAGTTTGATTGCTTCTTGTTTCATAGGAAACCCCCCTTGTCTTTTGGCCAAATAGCCACCAATTATTGTATCAAAGTTGTCTTGATAATCAAGTATCAAATCTGTTGACATGCATACACTTTTTGTCCAGGCTACGACGGATGCCGTTTCAACATCAACTGAGGTATCGAAATTCATAAGCCAGGCAACATCTTCTTCCGTGCCTGAACAAGACTGCAGTTGAGAATTTAGCGACAATTGCTCCTTGATTTGTTTATGTTATGTACCATGAAAACAAAGATTTTGGAATTAGCACTTAGAATTTCCGGCAGAATCAGACAGTAAAATTTTCTGCTTTGTTTTATGGATCCAAATTGATGATCAATTGAGATCAGGGGAAAAAATGACAGCTCTAACTCTTAGAAACTAAACAAATCTATAGACAAGAATCTATGTTTCTAGTTTTAGTTGGTCCTGGATATTTCAGATAGCATGCTATTTTTTGCTACAGAACCTGACAGCAAATATATTCTGAATCCATTCTCAAATGCGAGCAAAATTTTGTAATCTGCAAGTGGTGTTAGGCACCATTTTAGACTTGGCAGCACATGGAATGCAATGAGCTAAAAAACACCCACAAGTCTAAAAATTATGAATCATGATAAAATGGATTACTCGAGATTCTAGGAATTTTTAAAAGGAAAAAATATAGGGTATTAAAGTTATATGTCTTTACTTGAACACTAGGTATTAGCAAACAAAACACCGTAAGGAAAAAAGAAGGCCAATCGGATTTTAATTTCCAAAGCTATTATTGACTTTTGGGTTTATCTTTTCGATATATCCATGACTGTCGGCAGACATGTACGAAACGATGCACTGGAAGCAAAAAGAGTTTTTAAGATCATAATTCTGTGGTTGGTCCTTAAAGATTTACACCATATCTCCTGGGTCTACCAAATATGAAGCCTTCAGCTTCTGGACAAACTTGTACAGACTCTCTTTGCCCTCATCTCAAGGTTTTAGTTATGGCCATGGATTTTATTTTCCAGTCTGGTACAGGTTTATGTAAAACATTTTCCTTATTTTTCCATTATCATGTCTTCATATGATGCCAAAACAGGACATGCTTGCATTGGATGCTAGTTGAGCATAATTAGAAAACCGTATCATTCCAGCTAGCACTTTTGATGTTATTCATTCAGTACACAGAATTGCATGTAGGCAGGATACTAAAACTTGTGTGGTTTAGGACTAAGCTTGTTTTACTGCAAGTGTCTCAAAAAAATTACTCAAAATTAAGCATATATATACATTCGGGCAACTTAACATCGAATTACAGCTATGTTTCCCTCGAGTCTCTACATGAACATGAAGACTTCTGGTTTAATTAGTTTATCGCATTGGAGAAAATGTAATGTGGCTTCAGTGTTAGGATCTTCTCGACTTTATGTTCGGTCTACGATGTAGCCGAATGTGTTTGGAGGAGAGAATGGAGAAAGTATCAATAAACTATTCTTATATTTTCCTTGCTCTCTTAAAAACTTTACAAAACATCTCCTTATATAGGAGTTTACATGCCCCTTCATTATGACACTTCATAATACCAATTGATTACAATAACCGTTATATATCCTTTCATTAAACCTATTCATGAATTGGTATCCCTTCCTTTTATAACCGATGTCTCTTCAATTCTTTGTAACCGAAAACAAGTTTAATTTCTAACATGCTCCCTTAAACTTGTTTTACCATGCCGATCTTTCCTCGCAATTTTGCGAACACTTCAAATTTTAGGGGCTTTGTAAAAATGTCGGCCAGTTGATCTTGTGATTTGACATGAACGAGTTCAACCTCTTTCTTTCTCACATGTTCTCTGATAGAGTGATACCGAGTATCAATGTGCTTGCTTCGTTCATGAAACACTGGATTCTTCGCCAGTGCTATAGCAGATTGGTTGTCCACATACATCTTCGTAGGTCCTTCCTGTTCAACCTTTAGATCTTTCAGCAGATTTCTTAGCCATATAGCATGGCAAACTCCAGCCGATATAGCAACGTATTCGGCTTCACAAGTTGATAGTGTCACTATCGGTTGCTTCTTGGAACACCAAGTAAATGCTGATTCACCGATGAAGAAAATGTACCCTGTCGTACTTTTCCGGTCATCTATATCTCCTCCCCAATCGCTATCGGTATATGCATATAATTCAAAATTGTTAGATTTCGAATAAAACAAACCGAAATTTGGTGTACCTTTGATATATCTCAATATCCTTTTCGCCGCTGATAAATGTGTCAATTTCGGTTCTTCCATGTATCGGCTGATCAAGCCAACTCCATATAGAATATCCGGTCTTGTGCATGTAAGATACCGAAGACTGCCTACCAAGCTTTTAAAATGCGTCGAGTCTACATTGCTCCCTTCATCGAACTTTGATAATTTTGTTCCGCAGTCTACTGGGGTATTGACCGAATTGCTTTGCTCCATATTGAACTTTCTCAAAATCGACCGAGCATATCCTTCTTGGGATAAGAAAATCCCATTCGGTCTTTGCTTTACCTCTATTCCCAAATAATATGCCATCTGACCGATGTCGGTCATTTCAAATTCTTTAACCATCGAGCTTTTGAAGTCATCGAACATACGTGGATTGTTTCCTGTGAAGATGAGATCATCCACATATAAACATACTATAAAAATATCACCTTTTTCGGACTTCTTTATGTATAATGCATGCTCATAAGGACACTTCATGAAACCGTGTGCTTGGAAGTATATGTCGATTCGACTATTCCATGCTCTCGGTGCCTGCTTCAGGCCATATAAAGCCTTCTTTAGCTTCAGTACTTTCGACTCATGTCCTTTCTTCTCATAACCGAGTGGTTGCTCGATGTAGACTTCTTCTTCAAGATATCCATTGAGGAATGCCGATTTAACATCCAATTGATATATCTTCCAACTGAATTGAGCCGCCATAGCAATGATCAGTCGAATTGTCTCGAGTCGCGCTGCTGGTGAGAAAACTTCATCATAATCAATGCCAGCTTGTTGTTTGTAGCCTTTGACCACTAACCTTGCCTTGTATCGCTCGATTTCTCCCTTAGCGTTCTTTTTCTCCTTGTACACCCATTTCACTCCTATGGGTTTCTTGCCTTTGGGAAGTTCGGTGATCTCCCAAGTTCCATTTCTCTCAATAGCACTGATTTCTTCGTCCATTGCTTCTTTCCACCTTCGGTCTTTGACCGCTTCTTCAAAATTCATTGGCTCGCATTCGGCAAACAAACAAAATAATGTTAGATTATTTTGCATTTCGGTTACCTCATATAACTCGGTCATAGTCCTCGTCCTTGGATTTCTTGGTGGAGTTGAACTTGACGACGCTTCGGTTTGTGGAGAACCGACTTGAGGCGAATTGAACCGAGGTGTTGTTGCAGGCGATGGAACATCAACTTCGACTTCATTTCTTTTCTTTTCTTCTTGACCGAGTACTTCATTCGGTCTGCTGCTTTCGGCTTCATCGCTCCAACTCCATGAGCTTTCTTCATAAAATTCGACATCTCGGCTAACAATGACCTTCTTATTGACTGGATCAAACAGCTTGTAGCCTTTGGTTCTTAGATCATAACCGATAAAAATCAACCGAGAACTTCGGTCATCAAGTTTTACTCTCTTTTGTTCGGGGACATGAGCATATGCTATACTTCCGAAAATTTTAAAGTGACTTACATTCGGCTTATAACCATACCACATCTCCTGCGGTGTTACATTTTGTAGACTCTGGGTTGGGCATCGGTTTAGAATGTACACAGCACATGCAACCGCTTCTGCCCAAAATTCTTTCGGCATATTTTTACTACTCAACATACATCTCACCATGTCTAATATGGTTCTATTTTTTCGTTCGGCCACTCCATTTTGTTGTGGTGAATAGGAGGCCGTTAAGAAATGCCGAATCCCATTTTCTTTGCAAAAATTTTCAAACTCATTTGAAGTGAATTCTCCACCTCGGTCTGACCTGACCGATTTCAAATAAAACCCACTTTCTTTTTCCACATTCATTTTGAATCTTTTAAAATTTTCAAAAACTTCCGATTTATTTTTTAGAAAATATACCCATGTTTTCCTTGTGAAATCATCAATAAATGTTAGAATGTACCTTTTTCCACCAAATGAATTTGGAGTAATTGGTCCACATACATCGGTGTGGACAAGTTGTAATGGCTCCTTGGCTTTAAACTCGGCTTCTTTTGGAAAACTTGCTCGGTGATGTTTACCAAGTAAACACCCTTCACATAACTCTTTCGGTTCATTCATAATCGGCAAACCTTTGACCATGTTCTTCCTCGCCAACAAGTTTAGTCCGCCGAAATTGAGATGTCCATACCTCATATGCCATAACCGAGCCGAATCTTTCACCGATGATTTTAGACACTTTGCTTCACCATATTTGATATCCAATAGAAATAGCCGATTCTTCGTCATCTGCACTTTTGCTATCAACTTCATTCGGTTATCTCTTAAGAAAAGAGTTCGATCCTTTAAATGAATATCGAAATTCTTTTCTAAGAGTTGTCCCAAACTCAAGATGTTGTTTTTCATATTCGGCACATAATACACATTTTCGATATATTTTTGTGATCCATCTTTCAGTCGAATTAAAATTTTACATTTGCCTTTTACTGGTACCTTCGAACAGTCACCGAATGTGACTTGGCCACTCACCGATTCGTCCAAGTCTACGAACATGTTTCGCTTGCCACACATATGATTACTTGCACCAGTATCGAGATACCAAGTGTCGACACTTTCTTCGTCACCTTTAAAAGCCAGCAGAAGTACATCGTCATTGTAATCTTCTTTCTCCACAAAGTTTGATTTTTCCTCGACTGTTTTTCCCCAACAGTCTGCTGCGTAGTGACCGAATTTCTTGCAATTATAGCATTGAACATTCGGTCTCCCTCTTCCACCAGTCGATCGTCCTCGGCCTCGACCTCGGCCGAAATTTTGGCTTTGGCTTCTATCGTCATTGTTTTGACCTCCTCGACCACCTTGTCCTCGACCGAATTGACCTCGGCCACGGCCTCTTCCTCGGCCGCGTGTATTTCCTCGATTTCGGTCATTTTGACCATTTTCAACCGAATCACCTTTCAAATTAACTTGTGTTTGTAGTAATTTTTCAATCGGTTCTTGCTTTTTCACGAACCGTTCTTCGTGGGCTTTTAGTGAACCCATCAACTCATCTATCGTCATTTTTTCAAGATTCTTTGACTCTTCAATTGAACACACAATGAAGTCAAACTTCGGTGGTAGTGACCGAAGAATTTTCTCTATCACCCTTACATCCTCCATTTTTTCTTCGTTCCTCTTCATTTGGTTGACCACCGTAAGCACTCGGGCATTATAGTCAGTCACCGATTCATTCTCCTCCATTTTTAACAATTCAAACTCCCTCCTTAGTGATTGTAAGCGTACCTTTTTAACCTTCTCGACTCATTGGAAGGTTTTCTCAAGTATCTCCCACTGTTGCTTTGCATTAGTGGCAGCCGAAATCTTCTCGAAAGTCGAATCATCGACACCTTGCTCGATAAAGTATCTAGCGGTACAATCTTTCTCGAATAATTTTTCGTGGGTCGTTCTCTGAGCTGCCGTCAGTGCAGCTTCATCTTGAGGCCGATCATAGCCTCGGACCACCACATCCCAAGCGCCTACTGCTCCCAAAACAGTCTTCATTTTGATGCTCCAATTTTCATAGTTATCTTTGGTGAGGCGTGGGGCGTTGTACGAGAGTGTTATCTTCGACATTTTCTTCGAACCTTTCTCTGATACCACTTTGTTAGGATCTTCTCGACTTTATGTTCGGTCTACGATGTAGCCGAATGTGTTTGGAGGAGAGAATGGATAGAGAATGGAGAAAGTATCAATAAACTATTCTTATATTTTCCTTGCTCTCTTAAAAACTTTACAAAACATCTCCTTATATAGGAGTTTGCATGCCCCTTCATTATGGCACTTCATAATACCAATTGATTACAATAACCGTTACATATCCTTTCATTAAACCTATTCATGAATTGGTATCCCTTCCTTTTATAACCGATGTCTCTTCAATTCTTTGTAACCGAAAACAAGTTTAATTTCTAACATTCAGAAACCAGACCAGGTTAAGCATAGCCCCTCAGCAAAACTATGATGTTCAGTATGGAAGTTTACTGAGTCGAACACTGTAATGTGAAACTGCATGATGGTGATGACGGTTAAAACTATATTTTACAGGTCAATATTTTTCTTTTTCCAATTTTAATTTTTCATCCTTTTGCAATCTAAAATGTCATGAAATCACTTTATCCAAGAACAAAATTAAGTATATGCATTCTAGGTCAACAATACACATCATGGAAACTTAATATCGAACTACAGCTATATTTCCCTCGAGTCTCTGGATGAACATGAAAACTTCTGGTTCAGTTTAATAATGTAGTGTAGCATCAGGAACCACCGGACAAGGTTGAGCATAGCCCCTTGGCGAAACTTTGCTCTTCGTTATGGAAGTTTACTGATTCGCGAATACTGTAATGTGAAACTACATAATGGCGCTGACGGTTAAAACTATATTGTCACGTTCATGACATAAAGTCAAGATGGCCCCACCTCAATATTCCATTCCCTCCTACCACCTCCTATTCTACATCTCATAAACCTTGAGACCGCTCCCACCCTATCACTTCACACCTCCACTTATAAAAACCCCTGTATGCATTGTTAGCAACAGCACATAGCTAGAAAGAAATGGAGAAGTATTTTGTAGTTAGCCTCTTAATCCTCTTCCTAAACCTTGAATCTATCATCCCCTCTTCTGCTTGCCCCTACTGCCCATACAACCCGTCTCCGCCCCCACCGAAACATGTCCCTTGCCCTCCACCACCAAAACACAAACCACCACCACCACCACCAAAAGTCAAACCACCTCCACCACCAAAAGTTACGCCTTCGCCGCCGCCTCCTCCTAAAGTTGTGCCATCACCACCACCACCACCACCAAAAGTTACGCCTTCGCCGCCGCCTCCTCCTCCTATAGTTGTACCATCGCCGCCGCCCCCGAAAATCACTCCACCGCCACCCGAAGTGCCATGCCCGCCGCCGCCTCCGGTTTCGCCTACGTGTCCAATCGACATCTTAAAGCTCTTCTCGTGTGTTGATCTGTTAGGTGGTCTTATACACATTGGTATAGGTCCCGGTGCAACGAGCGCGTGCTGCCCGGTTCTAGAAGGACTAGCCGACTTGGATGCTGGTTTGTGCTTGTGCACTACTATCAAAGCTAAGGTCTTGAATATTAACATCCTTCTGCCTATCGTTCTCGAGGTTTTGTTAGATTGCGGGAAGCATTTGCCTTCCGATTACAAATGCCCTGCCTAAGGGGGATTTAAGATGTAGAGCGTTTCGTGACTTGTTATGGTTATTATCACTACATTACCATGTATTTGTACTCTTTGAATAGGCTTTTGCTTCAATAAATCAGGTTTCGTTATGGATTTCTACTACAAGTTTTCTCATGTTTGTTTTAGAGAGTAAATTAAATGTCACAAATTATACTCACAAGAAGACTAACAATACGGTAATAGGTAATGTGTGGTGGAATAATTATCACCTGTTATGTACGTACTTCCCTCCATCTTTTGCTTGTGTGCAGTACAGAAAACCTGAAAAAGGAGATTCGAAGGACAAACAGAATTGAAGAAATGCATTATTTTCGTGTCGATGCCCGATTCTCACCATGATATAAATCGATTCTGCTGAGTCGTGGTTATTTCATATCGATGCAATTTTATTAAATCCGTGTGAACGGTTGATTCTGAACATGGATGACCCTAATGCCATTTTAGAAGTTCCTGCAAACACTGAAGTTCTGGTAATTATTGATGAAATTATCTTTTACCTTAGCCTCTCACATGAGCTACATATAAATATCAAACACATTTACCTTAGCCTCTCTCATGAGCTACATATAAATATCAAACACATTGTACTATCGCAAGATATATTTCCCATGGTGATAAAAGAAATGTTCACAGAGTGAACCGTTACAAGTTGCAACCGATTCCCTGCATCTCTATTTTTTCTCCCAAAACAAAGAAAAGAAAAAGAGAGAATATTATGTTCTTGCTTCGATTGTTAGCCCAATACCCGGTTTAGGGATTTAGATAAATATATTTCCTGATATGTATCAAAGGACTGGTTTTTTTTTTTTTAATTTTTTTTAATTATAATTTTGAGTTCAAACTTGTCGCGTCATCTAACTAATTTGATTGTTTTTGGGTTCTGTGGGAGAGGTTGGTGTAGCTAAGCAGGGGGGCTCCACAACCCGCTGCACAGCACACCCAGCAAATATGGTGCCTAGCAGTCTGGGCTAGGCTGTAGCTACACTTTTGTCATGGTGACATATGAAGAAAACTACTCTAGAAGGGCTTGCATGGTGCAAGCCCCTCTGAAGCCTTTGGATGGGCTTCTCTTGCATGTGGGAGGAGCCCATCCAAAGGCTATGCAAGGGCTTGCACCATGCAAACCCTTGCATAGTAGTCCTTTTCGTGACATATACCTCCCAAATCAACTATTTTTCAAAAAGCCCTCTAAATCCTTCTAATTTTGAAAAAAAAAACCCAAACCAAATCTGTTCATTACTATATACTCATAAAAACCCTCATGTCAAGTTAACACGAGTATTACTTGATCGGTGGTCATAAAATTCCCTCATTTATCATCTCTTACCTCTATTCACAAAACCATACAAAAAACACGCCCTCTCCTCTTGATCGTCATTATGGAGGTAAAAGAGCAAGTTAATACCCCTAACCATCTATTTTAAAGAAGAAGCATAGCCATTATGGAGGTAAAAGAGTAAGTTAATACCCCAAACGATCTAGTTTATAATGTTAGCATTAATGTTCAAAATAGTGATAGCGTTTAGCACAGCGTTCTACTACCGAATATCAAAAAGCGCATACAGTGTTGCGCATAACGTAAGCTACACGAATTATTAATTTTTACTGATTATTATTATTAGTATCATCTCATTTACAATAGATAATATATTATAAAGATATAGAACATAAAACAATAAGTAACATAACATTATTTTCTTAATTTTCAATCCTTGAGTTCATATGTATGATTCATAATTATATTAAACGTATCAAAATCAATTAAATAATCTCTATTTGAGAAACATGTTTACTAAATATGATTTCAAATTGAAAGGTTGGAACTTCAACGAGACCGTCTTTATGTAGTTTAGGATTAGATACTGAAATCTTAAAAATCTCAATAGAAAATCTTGTTTGAAATTAACGTACGCATAGCGTAGCGTATACTATTTATTAAAAAGCGTAAGTTATTTGAAGAAAAAATATAAATTACCTTATATTTAAGCTATTTTCCGATACTGCGTAGCTAAAAGACTAAGTTGCACTACACATCGCAAAATAGCGAGCCACATAGCGAAGCTATTTGAAACATTGGTTAGCATGTTAGATAATCAAATGGGTATTTTTTAGTTAAGTGAGCAGATTTGAGGGCTTCTTTCAAATAAAGAAGCTTTGTGGGGCTTTTTCCTAATATAGCTAAGATTTGGAGACTATATCCAAAAAAAATAAACCAAAAAAACACCGTGTTTGTAAGATACAGACACTTGGACGTTTCAAGAACACAAAAGTTTTTATTTATTTATTAAAAGAATGCTAGAGGTGATGTTTTCCGCAATCTATAGAGAGTCATTGGTAGGTGTTGCCATGAACATTAGTACATATTATTCAAAAATGCTCATTTGATCGACTCCAATCCACATGTAGCCTTAGATCAACATAGGAAGCTAGCTACTAGTATTGCTGCTTATAAAACGATTAGAAATAGGTTTAAGGCATTCTCTAAACAGAGATTGATGTATGCAGGATTCCTCCCATTCCTGAGGAGCCGGGAATAAATACTAATATTTGTCATTCTTCTCTTAAAAAGAAATAATAAAGCTCCGGGGTGGGATGTGCAAATTGCAGGTTTTATTTATTTTTTAAAAACTATAAAGGTAGTTTTCTGTTAACTAGTCAAAATCTTGGGTTTTCTTGTTATTTAGCCATTCATATCTTCTGCCTCCCAAAATAGGATACGAAAACGATTCAAAATAAAAACCCTAGAAAATCCATCATTTTTTGCCCTAAATCAGAGCAAAGATGCAAACTTTGATATCATGGCAGCTCGAATCCTCAACTAACGAAACCCTAATCCCTCTTCCTTCCTTTTTATTTTGTTTTTCTTTGCGTTTCTTGAGCTAGCAAAGATTTCATGACCTCTGTGGACAAATTTAGGTGACGCATTGTTCAGCTCTCTCTTTTATTTCAAAAACCCTAATTTTTGCATGCTCAGTTTCAAATTGGAGGAAATAAGGGCCTCTTGGTTTATCAGAAGTGGTTATTTGCTCAGATTGAAGCAAGAAACTACCAAAGCATGTCTCTCTATAATTTTTCATTCCTCTCTCTCTCTCTCTCTCTCTCTCGATTATCGATAGTGTTAGAGTATAAAAGTTATAACTCTTTTTTTCCACCAACTGCACCATAGGTCCATAACCAAGCAAGCTCTCAAGTAGTTATGATTTTTAATCTTTCTCATTGTCAATTGAAGAAATATGTATTTACGCACTCCCATTTATTTCAACTTTGTTGAGGAAATGGGTCTCATTTCTGCCAGAGGCCTTTCGACATGGTTTAACGGCCTATCAACGGGGAGAATTTAGAGGTAAATTGGCTTGATGTGCATTCCATAACCTAACATGTTAAGCTTTTGGTATTCTGTGTTTTTGACATATTAATAGCTCTGGTATCATTTTAATCATCCTAGCACTACCTCATAATTCCAACTTGCGCAACGACTTTTTTTCTTCCAGTATATACAATACAGGTCCTACTTTATTTTAATTCTTAACCTGCATGGATCTGATAGCATCTTAATGTTTCTGCTACCAAAACTTTGAAGTTATGGTGAAGGCATAAAGCACATATTTTTTGAGCAAAAGTTTAAAAATACCTTGTTACTCTTAAGTCTTAATATATAACTTACCCTACCAGTTTTATTTGGTAGCATGGTTTGAAATTTCGGTCGATCTCGATCTGAGATGGCTGGTTCCAATCCGAAAATTGAACATCCGAGTTCCGATACCGATACCATCCGATATTGAGATATAACGGGTTCACCATTTGAGCAGTAGGGTTCTTGTATTAAGTAATAAGTTATTGAATCACGGTTTATTTGACATCATTAATTACTGAAAAGTATATCATAAATATTATAGTTTTTTTACCAAGTATTATAACCACCATTTTAGACATCAACAATTAGTAAAGAATTTGACAAATTGTTCATAGATAGCCAATTCCGATCCAAAAAGTAACCACCCGATACCGATTCCGAGATTTTAAACCTCGGTTGGTAGGGCACAGGAGTTGTGACAAGGTCACAGGTTTATCCAACCAACACAAGTCGAGTTGAGGACCAACCTTATGTATTTAGAAAACCAGGTGGGTCCGCATGGGTGCAACCTTATAAAAAAGAACATGGGATAAATAGTTTGTGTGACTTCATTTTTCATTTGTATCGTTGTATAATTGTTGAGCTTGAGGCTTTTATCACAATACTTTTTGCTGGTACATCTGCTCTTATTATTCAATGAATGGTTCATAATTTAACGACAAATGGCTAGGTTTAAGAGATCTACTTCTCTAATTTATTGGGTGACTTTCTGTGTCACACAACCTTATTATGGCACTTAGGAAATTGGATAAGGGAGTAGGTTTCAGATGAACTAATTTTTAATCTATAAGGATCTTTATTTTTAAAATGAATTTAAATGGCAGGCAAAAGATCTTTGATAAATTGTTTCCCCATGGTGAATTTTTATATTATTCATTATTTGTATATGTGTTCGGACATTTCTGATATTAAAATTGATTGTATTCAGACTAGAAGCTTTTCTAATTAATAAATTCGGAGAATCAGAGACACACTATATAATTGCAGAGACATGAACCTTTACAACAATATCTAACCTATATCATTATATGATATCCTTGATGCATGTTCAGGTCTGGTCTAAGGCATTCAGATGGAAGACCCCTCCATGCAGGGGGAAAAATTATGCGTAAGTTTAATGTGCACATATGGTCATGTTCAAATTCATGTACTTGGTCACTTGAATAATGCATGCTGAAATGGAGCTTCAGCAGACATTCTTGTCCTCATGAATTATACAAATACATAGTCCAAGGTTCTAATGTTTGAACTTCTCCAAGATTAATGTAATTTGATTTGATTATTGTGATACATCAACATAGATATGTTTCTGATTGTAATTAATAGTTGAATGAAAATGCTTTCTCACATTTTGATTTGATCACATCTCACTGTCTCAGCTTCAGGATTTTTCTTTTTCTTTCTCTTTCTCTTTCTCTTTCTTTCTTTCTTTCTTCCTTTTTTTTTTTTTGAATTTCATTGCATTGGATTTCAAACTGTATTCTTCTGCAGAATGTTTCAATACCTCACTATACTAGTATTTTCTGGATAGTCAATCCTGTACTTGTTCAAATATGTGACTTAGTATAACGTTCGATCAAATGAATTAGCTTGAAGTTTCTATTTTAAAACAGAGTCATCATCATGTGTTCATAAAATAGAGTTTATGCTTTTATGACTCAACACCTCTCATCATCACCATACACTTTATATAAAATTGTGAACCAACAGATCTTTGGTCATTTTTTGAAATTTTTTATATAGAAAGTCCTATCCTTACCTTTTCAACTACTACTAAAGCCTGACCGAGTAAAAACTGTACCTTCTACATTATTAGACTTGGACTTGGCTTTATTGTGTGTTTCTGATATATTGATGTATGATCATACTATGTTTCTAATAAATTCCTAACTGAAACCAAGAACTGGACAGCGTTGCTACAGTTTCAGCCATGTCTCTCTGCAATTCAAATTTTTTAATCGTATTCTTCATTTCTATTAGTGTTTTCCTCCCCTTTGTAAGCCCTCTCTTCTTCAACTTCTCAAGTTTCAACCGAACTTCGATGGCTTCGATAGATTTGCAAGGAGATGCATTCTTCAATGGAAGGATCAAGCTCACCAAGGATGCCTTGGGCTCAGACATCACAGGCAGCACAGGAAGAGCTCTGTACCAGCAACCACTGTTCTTATGGGACTCGAAATCTGGAGAGCTTACAGATTTCACGACTCACTTCTCATTCGTCATGAAGGCTGTGAACGACTCATTAGCCGGCGATGGCCTAACTTTCTTCCTTTCCTCTTACCCTTCAACAATTCCTGATTCTTCTGCAGGTGGCTTCCTTGGTATATTCAACGCCAGTAAAGCCTTCAATAAGTCGGGAAATAACCTGGTGGCTGTGGAGTTTGATAGTTTTCGAAATGTGTGGGATCCCAGCAGCGATCATGTAGGAATTAATGTCAACTCGATTGTATCGGTTGCTAATGTCACTTGGAAAAGCAGCATTAAGAATGGCAGTACCGCAAATGCATGGGTCAGTTACAATTCTAGTACTGAGAACTTGAGTGTTTTCTTGACTTATGCTGATAATCCTGTCTTCAGTAAAAATTCAAGCCTCGCATATCATGTCGATTTGAGGAAAATCCTACCTGAGAAGGTTGCTATTGGCTTTTCAGCTTCTACAGGCATTGCATCCGAGCTGCATGAAATCATATCTTGGGATTTCAGTTCCAATTTGGTAGAAGAAGCAGAAGGAGCTAAGAGTAAGACTGGGTTAATTGTAGGCTTGACTGTTTCTGTTGGTGTGATAATGGCTGTTTTAGGTGGAATCTGGTTTATTTATTGGAGGAAGAAGGCTAGGATGCGAGCGGAAAGAGAAGAATCAGATATTGATGAGTCCATAGACGATGAGTTTGAAAAGGAAAGAGGGCCCAAAAGATTCACTTTTAATGAGCTCGTGGTTGCCACTAATAATTTCTCCAAGGAAGGGAAACTTGGGCAGGGAGGATTTGGGGGGGTTTACAAAGGATTCTTGAATGATGAGGAAGTCGCAATTAAAAGGGTCTCTGCAGGGTCGAAACAAGGGAAGAAGGAATATATATCTGAGGTTAAGATTATTAGTCGGCTAAGGCATCGTAACTTGGTGCAACTCATCGGTTGGTGCCACAAGCAAGGTGAGTTCCTACTTGTTTACAAGCTTATGCGTAACGGTAGCCTTGATTATCATCTCTACAATCAAGAAAAGTTCTTGCCTTGGCCGGTAAGATACAATATTGCTCTTGGTCTAGCTTCTGCTCTGCTCTATCTTCATGAAGAATGGGAGCAGTGTGTGGTGCATCGTGACATCAAACCCAGCAACGTGATGCTGGACTCAGACTTCGAAGCTAAGTTAGGTGATTTTGGATTGGCAAAGCTTGTTGACCATGAAATTGGCTCGCAGACTACTATTCTCGCAGGAACAATGGGATACTTGGCCCCCGAAAGTGTCACAACTGGAAGGGCAAGGAAAGAGTCTGACGTATATAGTTTTGGAATAGTTGCTCTAGAAATTGCTTGTGGTAGAAGGCCTGTCGAATTTGGCGATGTTACATTGCTTGAGCGGGTTT
Organism: Agapanthus africanus; assembly: GCA_030015575.1. Classification (NCBI taxonomy): domain Eukaryota; kingdom Viridiplantae; phylum Streptophyta; class Magnoliopsida; order Asparagales; family Amaryllidaceae; genus Agapanthus; species Agapanthus africanus. The sequence continues at coordinate 13,910,927 of JASDDO010000022.1, forward strand.
GGGAACTTTATGGGAGAACGATGATCATTGATGCTGCGGATGAGAGATTAAATGCGGATTTCGATGTGAAGGAAATGGAACAGTTGATGATCGTAGGGCTATGGTGCGCACACCCTGACCACATCCTTCGACCATCGATTAGACAAGCTCTCAGTGTTCTGAAGTTCGAAGCTCCATTGCCTCATCTTCCACCTACAATGCCAAAGCCAATGTTTGTTGCTACTTCAATGGATTTGCTTAATATATCATCCATCACAAGTTCAAGCGGTTTGAATTCTGGATCTACTGGTTTGACCACAAATTCTTCGAGCACAACCCAGTCCTCATCCGCCGCCTTGCTGAATCATACCGAATAGAAATCTAATATTTGCTGTAAGAATGTTTGTGCTGCTATTGCTTATCCTGTGTTATTGTTCTGCAACTGTTTTTACATCTGTACAATATGATGCACTTGAGACCTTTTTTTAGTTGTTAGATTTTTTTTATATATATTTTCAAGATCGAGGGGACGGTTATATATTTATATTTGAGTGTACATGGGCTTTGATATAAGTGGGTTCCAACAATGAGACTCAAATCTTATTGAGCTGTGGTCCATCTTATATCTTATTTCCATGTATCTCTCGTAGTTTTTCCAATGTGAGAGTATTTTAATCCACACATCTCAATGCTCATCCTCATATGTAACCGTCAATTTTTATTGGTGTGGTTCTCACGTTGACTGCACGACACTTGTAGAGTTAGGTCTTTTAGAGACACTTTTTTTTGTGCTTGTTGCCTGCTTATCTCAGAGGTGTTGTCGAGATTTTGGATCGAGCCATTGGTTCTGATACTATATTAGATTTTTTTTTATATTTATATTAAAAAATGAGGGGGGCTGATCCTCAAGAAAAGTGACATCATGAGAGACGACGACAGTGGATATAAAAGGAAGCAGACAAACGTAACCTTTTTGAGTTCTAGAATAACCAACAAGTATATGATTGACAGCCCGAAGATCCAATTGATCGCGAGTTAATCGGTGATTATAAACATAGCAAACACACATAAATATTTTAGGAGGAAGGGGAAAAGGGTCTTGGTCGGGAAATAAAATAGAGAACGGTGTTTGGTTTTGAAGAATTGTGGAAGATGTTCGATTAATTAAAAAATATGCAGTAAGTAAAGGAAAATTCCAAATGCATTTTGGGACATGCATGTTAAACATAATAAGACTAGCAACGTCAAGTACGTGGCCGTTTTTTCTTTCAGCAATATCATTTTGTTGGGTGTGTATGAATATGAAGTTTGATGAATAATCTCACGGGTTGGCAAAGAGTTTGAAAAATACGACTTATTTATTCTTTTGCATTATTAGTTCTTAGAGTTTTAATAGACATATTAAACCGATTAACCACTTCATTAATAAATGCTTTGAACGCATGGAGTAATTCATAGCGATCACGTAAAATAAACAACCATGTAATTCTAGAGTAGTCATCGATATATATTGTTGAAAGTAAAACCAAATAATGAGACTTTAAAGATAGTTCTACATTGGAAACAACAAATGAAACACATGGGTATAAAATATAAAATGGATCATACCTCAACAAGGCTTAAGTCTTATTGTTGAAACCCACGTATCATTAAAAGCCCATGTGTAAAATCCCATCACTCCAATTCTTCTTTAACTTTAAACTCTACCCGGCTTTAAAAATAACTTTGACAAATATGACAATATTTGCAGCCAAATATGATATTATAATTGTAAGGACCCCAAATATCAAAATGGACCAACTCAAATATCGAAAAACTACGTTTATTAACTGAAGGGAAAAAGCTACAAAAATATTTGCCCAAAATACATGACTCGTATGAAAAATCAGATTAAGAGAAATTAAGTAATATAGCACATAGCATAGGGAGGTGGATGTCCAAGACGTCGACATCAACAAATGGTAGAAACAATGAACAAAGAGAAATCAGGTAATATAGTACGTAGCATAGTGAGAGGTGGATGTCCAAAACGTCGATACCAGTAAATGGTAAAAACAACAGCAGATGCGGAAGGTGGCACATCCAAGTAGTACATGCCATTAACTTCTTTATCACACCAATCTGCTCTTTCGTCTGGTTGTCCTAGATCATAAAGTACTTAGAAAAAAAATTATTGAACAGTTGAAATTATTGGTAAGATGACGAACGGATAAAAGATTTGTACGGAGTGAAAGAACAATTAGAACTTTTTTAAACGATAAAGAAGACGTCACATCAATATTTGATATAACCACTAACAGAAAGGACATTCCCATTGACAATGAAAATGAATTTATGCGAAGTGGAAAATATAGAGTTAGAAACGGTATGAGTCATGTGGTCTGAAGCCCCGGAATTAAGGACCTAAGGGTTTGACTGAGATAGTAGAGATATACCTAATGTGGTTAAGTCGGTAGTAGAGATATGAGAGAAAATACGTTGTAGGTGCTGTAAGTCTTCAGGAGAGATCTGTGAGGATGATGGTGCTAGCCGCGGAGTCGCTGTGGATGGAGGAGTTGTATTTTGTCGGATAGTATGAGTCTGATACAGACAGCGATGTTTCGCCCAACTATTTGTATGGTTGGTACAACCGCAATGAGAGCAAGAAAGGGAACCACAACCACGGCTGCAAAGATTAATCTTGTTGTCCGTCATATTGAACATCGCATGTAGGCAATAGAAAGTGTGGATCTAGCACATAAAGAGCAAGAGAAAGATATTAGGTTTTTTTTTCAAGAACATCTCAGCATTTATAAAAAAAAATGTACTGATTATGCTTGCTTTTTATATCGTATGCACTTTGCATGTCCACTATCTTGTATCTGAGCTTAAACTGCAAACTATTTAGGAAGTGATGATTCTCGGTACTGTGGACTCCCCAAATCATGACACTTGGTAAATGACGTGTCTCAAAGCTTACGAGAGAAGAGCAAGAAGGTACATTGGAAGCATACCCCGGGCCTTCCTCCTGAGGATGTTCCCGACCTTCGATGGCTTCCCGGACTTCTCCTATGCTCGTCTTCCAAACAACCATTGGCTCGCCTCCGAGCCCCCCCCCCCCCCCGCACGCTGAGCTCCCTCAGCCCTCCTAGCTCGCCTCCGAGCTATCGCAGAACCAAGCTCCCTCGGCCTCCCGCTCGTTCCCGAGCCTCCCGCCAAGCTTAGCTTCCTCGGTATCACTGACCGACCAACTGCGCAGATCACAGGTGACTCCACCACGGCTCCATGAATCTCGCTCGTTGCGAGATATCCGCCGCCCATGATCCCGCGTTCCACGCCATCGCGTTCCCCCCATTAACGAGCGAATCTCGCCATTAATGGGGGATCCCGCCTTTCATGCAGGCGTAACGCCCAGGGGCGAAACGGCCGGCGTGAATCTCGCGCCGCTCGCCCATGGCTGCCACTATATAAACCCCTCTTCAGACGACTCAGGTAAGGTAATTTTACCCCAATAGGCTGTTACTCTGCCAAAATACCCCGGCTAACTTGATCGTCGGAGGGTCCACGATGGTACAACCACCCCGGGACTTCTTTGCAGGTAGCTCGGCTTCATTCCCAAATCAATCCCATTGAGATCCACACGCATCAAGAGGCAACCCTCAAACCCAATCTCAGCCATCCATCGACGCTTGCTATAGATCAGCGAAAGATAACATCTGAAGGAGATCACAACCTCCATCAGTTGGCGCCGTCTGTGGGAAATCGAAATTCCGCTCAACGAAAGTTAATCTTCCGATCTCGAACATATGGCGAGTGATCATCGCGGCGATCCAAGCTCCAGCCGCCGTCCTCCCCACAACGGAGACGCGGGTGAATCCCCTCCTCCCCCGAACGCTATTCACGCCCTATCTGCTCGAATAGATCGGCTCGCGTCCGTCGTGGATGCGCTTGTCCGTGTCCAAACGGCGGGACAAGCTCCCCAAGTCGTCGTTCCCCCACCTCGGGAGCGATACATAGGGAGAGATGACACTGCCCGCGCCGGCACATCTGGGCACCGCCTCGCTATCTCCGGCGGCCACAGATCCCCCGTGGCGACCAACTCGATGACCCGGTGGGCACCTCACAGCTCGACGCCGAGGTCTTATGAAAGAGTGGCCCGTCCTGAGGCCCATCACGCTCCTGCCCTCTCCCTCGACAAGTTTGCGCGGACGGGACTCACCACGGCAGCTCGAAGACAACCTTGCCAGGGGACCTACGGAACCTCATAGAACAGAACCGGAACCGAGGCCCGGCACAGGTCGGCAGCAGCAGGGGACATAAATCCGAGTGTGCCGAATCCTCGGGATACCACGACCGACTCGATGCCCTCGAAAAGAAGATAGAGGGTATACATCGGGAGAGTCGTCTCTCAAGCGACGGGGCTAGATACGCCACTGACTCGCATATGAGGCCTTTCACCGAGGAGCTTCTCGATGTCCACGTCTCCTATAGGAACAAGCCCCCAAAGGCCACCCTCTTCGACGGAAAGTCCATCCCAAAGGACCATTTGGACGCGTTCACAGCAGGGATGAGTTTCCAGGACAACTCCAACGCCGCGCAATGCCGTGCTTTTCCCGCCACTCTCATCCGCTCTGGACGAGACTGGTTCTGAGGACTCACGCCACGCTCAATCTCTGCCTTCGATGAGCTGGCCACCCAGTTCCTTGGCCATTTCTTCGTGAATAGACGGCAGAAGCGGACCGTCGATCATCTTTTCACCATAAAGAGCGAGGACAAAAAGTCCTTCAAGGGATACGTCACCCGCTTCTACAATGCCCTCCTCGAAGTCCCAGAGCATCGGGACGAGACGGTCATTACTGCCGTTAGGTCGGGTCTTAGGCACAAGGAGTGGCTCCGCTCCTTTGCATTAGCGCAACCTAAGACCATGGCCGAGGTAAAAGCCTGGACCGAGCGAGAGATCCGGCTTGAGTCCGAGGTGAACGCGAACTTACCTCGGACAGACCAGACCGACCAGAAGAAGAGGGCAAGAGAGGATAAAAAGAAGATTGAGCGGCCAAAGCCCTAATCCCCAAAGTTCCAGGAGTATACCCCGCTCAACATCTTCCAGACGGAGCTGTTGGAGGAGGCAAAGGGAGAGAGATTCTTCAAACTTCCCCCGGTCAGCCATAAGGCGGCCAAACGGACACGAGGCCCTTATTGCACATTCCACAGGTCGTAGGGACACCCCACCGAGAACTGCAAACAACTCCGAGACTACATCGAGGAGTTAATCCGCTTGGGCCACCTGGCAAGATACCTGCAGGACAAGCCGACCGAGAACAAGAGCACCACCCCCTCCCGGCGAATTGACGATCGGCCAAATCATGGTCGTATCAGCGGGGGGTGCGCCTGGGGCTATCGAGACACGGCGCCCCTTGCCAGTCAAAGGGACCAGCAACCAACCAAGGAAGAGGGTCAAAGCAGCCGAGCCCATCATCTTTACCGAAGAGGACCTTCACGGGATATCCCTACCTCACAACGACCCTCTGGTAATCACAGCGCGGGTCCACCGTTATGAGGTGCAGAGGATACTGGTCGACTCAAGAAGCTCAGCATCCTCTTCTACGCCTGCTTCTTATGTATGGGACTCACCCCATTGGACCTGAGGCCGACCGTCCATATCCTGTCGGGGTTCACCAATCACTCCATCCCGGCAGAAGGGGTGGTCACCCTCCTGCTTAACATTGGGCAGACTGGCCATACGCGTACCGTGCCTATGGAGTTCATCGTCTCCAGAATTCCATCGGCCTACAATATCCTCCTGGGACGCCCAACGCTGAATTCCTTCCGGGCCCAGATATCGACCTACCACCTGGCGATCAAGTTTCCTCTCGACCAAGGCGGGATAGGTCGGGCCTGTTAGTTATATGTATGCCCTAAAGGCCATTACTGTACATGAGATGTATAATGTAGTGGATGCTTGGATATATATAGGGAGGACTTTCTTGCTCGACATGATAGTATGCTATCTGATTACTCTTTATCTTAACATATACACTGATTGTCTCTCTGTTACATGTTGGTAAATCCCTTAGGATGTGTACTTGACTACCTGGATTATGATGCAGATCATACTAGTAGGACAAAGGTAGTCTGTGAGTACATCCTTTAATGTCCCTAGTCGTGGGTGTATCGAGACGGGGCATCGATATACCAGAGTAGACTAGCGTATAGCTTCTCGACCCATGTAGATGGGCGATGGATGATCCCATATCCATTGGTGTTTGACATCAGAGATGATATACGGGTGCTCAGTGGAGACTGGGTACACTGGACGGACTCGCCGAGAACTCCCAGATGGTATTATACCTCAGGTCAGATGGCGGTTCTCTGGTGACACTGGTACAGGTTAGTCTGTCGACCCAAGATCGTCATAGAGTCTTGTGTGATTCCCACTGTGCTTTGATTTCCACCTTACCACGTTCAAGAAAACGTGCAAAACGGTGGTTTTTGGGTACAGTCCCGAGTCACATGGAGGAAATGAGCGATAGGAGGGAATTTCGTCTCTCCCGGTATTAGGGGTTGATATTGCGCTGTGCTCGATTGGCTATAACAAGGAGTCCCTGGCCAGGGCTGATTCAGAGATATACTAGTAAGTGTTATCAGTCGTTTCTCGACCCGTTATGAGCCTCATATCGGCACGACTTATCGAGTTACTGTGGTCTGACGTTTACCATCCTTAGACGAGATATACGACATATCAGACGAAGAGACCGGACTGTACGGTGGTGTTACTGATTGGATTCGCAGCAGTATGAGCAGGCTTGCTTGTTGATCTTCTGATCGCTCAATACCCGGGTGGCCGTTACGTTTAGCAGACCGCTTGCGGCTTATGAGTGTTTGATATGACCATCACCTACTGCCGGCGTATTGACGAGTCTTTAGAGTCCTACACAGAGCTTTCCTGGTTCATGCGAACGGAGTAGGAGCACATATGTGATATGTGCGGGACCGAGATTGATGCACGTATGTGATACTGCATTCTATTCTCGCGAATTGTGACATCGGTCGGTTATATGAGATATAGCCGGATTATCGAATCAAGTGTTGATTCGATAAGTTGTTGCATTTGATATTAGTCGGTTATATGTGATATAACCGGATTATTAAATCAAGTGTTGATTTAATAATTTAATGTATAATTGTATATTAGATATACTAGATTACATTAACTAATATTAGCTCACTTATGATTTCTTTCCTCACATGTGTGCATTAGTGTATATGTGATATATATTAATGTACAACTTTTGTGTCATGATTGTTGATACACACTACATGGGTGTATGAGACTTACACCATACTAATTATAATGTAGGGTTTAAATATTTAAAGTAAATCCAAATTAGTGGTTAATTGGTCACATGTATGAAGCTTTGAGAAGCTTGTGAATGCATTGACTTGGTCCACTAATTTTGTTTTACTAAAAATATTTATTAACCTAACCATTATAATTTAGCCATGGTTTATTCTCTACATGGGTTAGTGTATGACACTATCTCACCCATGGTTGCCATTCTCACCTCATGAGTTCATTCTCTCATCTTCTTCACTTGAGCTTCTTCTTCCTCATGAAAAAATATTGTGAGAAAAATAAATCTAAAGAGAACCCATTTCCTACTTCATCATTTTCTACTACTTGCCATTTAGTTTAGGGTGTTTGCTTCACTAATTTCACAATTAGTGAAGAGGTAGCATGAGCTTGAGTCTCCTCGACGTAGATCATCTTCGGCCTCGAAGACTTCGAGCAAGCTTGTTCATTTCTCCGGGAGAACCCATACTAGAGTTCGGGTGATCGCTGCTCGCAGCGAAGGGACTACTACACGGAGCTTTAGAAGTGAAGGACCGGTCTATAAAGGTTGTATTTCTCATTCACTTAGAAGTAAAGTTGTTTACTTGTTGTTTCTAACCCTAATTCTCTAGTAAAGATCCTTGCTTAGGTTGTTTGGCACTTGAAAATTTTTAATACGGCATGTTTGATGCCTTGTAGAACCTTGTTCTAATGCCTAAGAACCATACAGTGGTATCAGAGCCTAGCTAGAGCATTAGGAGTTGTCTAGGCGAAGTTAAAAGTCCGATCGAACTCCGAAAACCATAATTTGCCCACTTTCTGGAAAAAAATTCAAATGTTGAAATTTTTCACATTAAAAATATTCAGAAAAATATGCAGGTAAAACTATGGACCCTCTAGAAGAACGACACCCTAACTCGACAACATGACCGCGGAAACGCGGCCAAACCAAGGGTTTGGCGGCGGTTCCGCGGCGCCATGTGTGAGGCTTGGGCCGAGCCTTCTACGATTGGTCCGTAGCTACTGGGGCATGCTTCTGGGTATTTTTGATATTGCTCAAGTGTTGAGCTTTCTGGGAAATTTTACGAATTCGTTGATTCGATCGAAAGATTTAACGTCGTCTAGCTTTCTGAATTGTGATACAATATTTGGAATCCACTATAATTAGTTATGTGATAGCTAGTTTGAATTTTATAAATCTAGCGGTTTAGTTTCATTTGATCGGTTGCCACGGAATTTTGATGTTGATCAAAAGTCCGTCGCAATTACGTAGTGTACGCAGATACTCGCCGGGTAACATTATTAGATAGCCACGCCCCATAACCCCGACCAAGTGACTGTAGGAGAACCCCGTCGCCAAAAGTATCCGTTCGGATGCTCGCGGCAGCGGTGTTCCTCCTTAGTGCACTTCGTCGACGGCATCGGGGGTGCGGCCGTCTAATAAAGTTTCCGATGAGCATTCGATCAGGATATCGGGAATCTTGTTGAATTACTCGAAGCTATTGGAAAGTGTTTTCAATATTGAGACTAAAATGCGGGGTTTATAATTGATAGGCATGTGATGTCTAAGAAATTCATTTGGTTAGGCATGAAATCCAAAGTATGTGATACATTGGGTTTATGATGTCTAAGATGGTTGCGGATTCCAACTGCTGTAGTTTTTCACTTTCTTTTCTGCGACCGTAAGTATAATATGTGATGTATCGCCGGTTTCGTTGCTATATGTCAACGACAATTGGGATATGCATATTTACTTACGTTGATGACATGTGATGTTATGTGTTGCTGGATATGTTATATTGGATCGTCGTGTTTGAATAGCCGGGGTTTTTTATGTGAGATGAGAGTTTTTCTTTTTCATTCATGTAAAAACTTGTATGTAATATTCTTTTATTGGGGCACTTCCGGGTTGAGGATGATGTCACTATTGTATATTATTTACTTTTCCGCATTAGGATAGACCCAAGGAGGGGAGCATAAGTAACCGGGTTCTAGGGTCCAGTAGGAGACCATCTCGAGGAGTCGAGACCGGGTCTCCTAACTCTAGAATTGGTAGGGTTGCTTGCCGCTCTTGTAGGAGTCTAGGGATGTGGGTTTGGCTATTCATCACGACCGTAGAATCCGTGTTTTATACAGGCTTAATATAAAACCCGGGAATCCTAGTATATCCAATATTTCATATGTTGTTTTCTGCTGCGATATCTATGATGTGATCATTTAATATGTTGAGATGGATACTGTATATAGTATATGTGATATATTATATAGACGTTGCTTATGTTTTACACCCGCGCTAGCCCTGTCCCGCTCTGCCGTTAGTTACCTAACCTAACGGTGCACGAGGGGACATCAAGGCGAATGCGGATGGCATAAGCATACGTTGTATTTATCTGTGATGTCTAGGTAACTTAAAATAATGGGACATTCATTAATAAGATTAATGAAAGAAAATAAACCTAAAAATGTTGTGGAATCGAATTTTCAAAAACAGGTAGCTCTAGTTCTTGCTTTGCATAGCGGTATTCCTTGTAGAATATCCAGCACCTTATTCGATAAGGAAAGAGCCGAGATCCCTTCACCGGGAGTGACCTCTTTAGCAATAACTGGCAGATGCTACAACCCTCGGTTTCGTCTTTTGATTTCTTTTCTAGTTCTTGCTTTGCATAGTGATATTTGTGAAATATCCTGTACCTTATTCGATAAGGAAAGAGCCGAGATCCCTTCACCAGGAGTGACCTCTTTAGCAAAACTAGTAAAAGCCTAAAAAACACTCCATTTTAAATCACTCGATTCTACGAAGATATCAAGTTCATTACGCAAAAGGTTTTCTTAAAAACTTGTCGTAACCCTCCGACATTTCAGATAAGTATTTCATAGTATTCGTGCTACGTTTGTTGGCTTTCGTCAAGGCGTAGTGTGCGGTAGCTATTTATGCTTATCTGCAAAAGCATATGATGTGATTGAGTTAGGGTAGTCGTGCGACTTTGTTGGCTTTCGTCAAGGGTCGTGCGGGTGGGTTTAATTCAATCAGGAAATGTACGGGTTGAACTTAACTAGCAGCCTATGGTTTGTTGGCTTTCGTCAAGGTCATAGAATGCTAGGGGTAAAATATTATCGGGAATTTCAAGTGTTGAAATTTGAAATGAGATTGCATACCTTCTATGAGATAGTTGGATCCTGATACCCATTGCAAGTAATTGTTACTCCTGGAAGAGTTTTACACATTACAATTAGCCGATCAAGTAGGTGTCTAGAAAGGTGTCAACGGGGTTACGTCCCTGGAAAAACGAGGTTTATTTTGATTAGATCCGTGCGAAAGCACGGGGAGCCTCCCTCAAAGTACCGGCACTGGCCTGGCTGAAAGATTGGCGAACTTATAGGGTGTAATTAATCCCGCCTAATCTTTCCTTTTAGGATTTGAAGGAAGATTTGATAAAAACAGTGGGAGCCATCCTGATTAGATAAAATAATATCCAATCTGATCTTGCAAGAGCATACGCTGAGTGTTTTCTTCTCTCTCTCTCCAGGTAGCGACCATGTCACGCCTTAATCAAGATAATAATATGGATGTATTGACCGAACCCGCTTGTTATACTGAGCTGGGGAACGTTGGTCCCGCTCCAACTTATAATTGTTATAAGACTGAGCAGGAAATAGGGGATTACCAGGATTCCCATGCCGCCCAAACGAAGAAAGTGCATGTTGATGCATTTTCTTCGGGTGTGTTCATTACAGAGAACCGTTTCTCAGTGTCCTCTACATGCTGAGTATGAGATACCGGATCAGGATCCCACATATGTAATTTGTTATATGGGCTACAGATAGGTAGAGAACTGAGAACGGGTGATAAAGTTTCAAGAGTTGGAAATGGTGCAATTGTTGCAGCCAAGTTGTTGGCAGTTATCACCCTGTATTATCAAGTACATTGATTCTGAACGAATGTTATTAGATACCAAAGCTGATATACAACATCATATCAGTCTCTTTATTTAGTAAAGAAGGATATAATTTTGTATTGTTGGATAATGTTTTGAATATTTCCTATATCAAGAGTTGATCGGTTCAGGCACATTATCTAAAATCATATACGTTCTAAGTCAAACTACAGTTCTCAACGTACAGAACACACACAAGAGGAAGAGTTAAAAAGTGAACGAATCCTTCTTGAGGCATTGTAGACTAGGTCATATCATTGCGACCCGACTAGCTAAGTTACATTAAGATGCATATTTAAATCAGTTTGAATTTACATCTTGTGAAACTTGTCAGTCATATCACAAAGATAAATTGACCATAGCTCCGTTTACTGGAAACAGAGAAAGAGTTAGTGAACTTTTGGGATTGCTACATGATGATGTATGTAAGTCCCCTGTCTACACATGCCAGGACCGGTTCTTTGTACTTCATTGCATTCACTGATGATCTTTCAAGATTCGGACATATGTTCCTGTTGAAACACAAGTCTGAAGCTTTTGAGATATTCAAAGAATATAAGTCAGAAGTAGAGAACCAAAATGGGTATAAGTATTATGTCCTATGATGAGATCCGAGAGGAGAATACTTGAGTACGGAGATCCTGGACTATTCTAAAGGAGAATGAGATTCTCTCTCAGCATTAATCCTCTGTATTCACCACGACACAACGGTGTATCGGGGCGGAGAAATCGCTGAGTTGCCTATTTCCTTTTGGGGGTCATGCATTTGTGAAGCTGCATACCTATTGAATAGCGTTCCAACCAAATCAGGTGCCTACCACTCCATATGCGATATGGTATGGGAAGATCCCATCTCTTAAGTAAAGTTAAGATTTGGGTTTGTCCTGCTTATGTCTAAAAGCAAAATTCGGACAAGCTCGAGGCAAGGTCAGTTCTGTAGAAGTTTGTTGGATATCCCAAGCATTCGCAAGAGAATATCTTCTACCGCACCGAGGAATAAAATGTGTTTTATTTCTCGGCATGCCACCTTTTTAGAAAAGGAATTTATTTTGGAAACAAATTTGTGGTCATGAGGGAGAACTGGAAGGAGTTCCAGCTATATAAACTACAGCTGATGATTTGGTAGAACTGCAGGATTCAATAGTTCCCGACGAACCTCAGCTTCTCCGCAGATCTAGTAGGGTTCCTCACCCACCTGAGAGATACTTCGGTTTTCTCTATGACAGTGGGAGCAAGGATTGCATCATGAGATGATGACCCAACTAGTTTCGAGCAGGCCATCAGGAGTGGGGACTCTGTCAGAATGGCTGGATGCTTTGCGATTCGAGATGGAATCCATATACACCAACAAAGTATGGACTTTGGTTGCTTTATTTGAAGGGTTAAATTCCCATCGGGAGCAAGTATATCTTGAGAAGATTACTTGGTGTACATGGAAAAGTTGAGACTTTCAAAGCTAAGATTTGTTGTAAAAGGTTCTCGTCATCGACCAGGTTTGGATAATGATGAAACATTTTCTAGTGGCTATGCTTAAGTCCGTCCGGATCCTACTTTCAATTGCTATATACCATGACTACGATATCTGGTGGTTGAGTGTCATGACTTCTTTTCTAAATAGTGATTTAAAACAGAGCGTCTATGAGTACACATCCAGAGGGCTTCGTAAACAGTGGGAGCAGCGAAAACGTGTGCAAGTTGCTTTATGGGTTAAAGGAGGCATCGCGGAGTTGGGATATCTGTTTTGATGTGGTAGTCAAAGAGTTTGACTTCATCAAAATGGTAGATGAACCTTGTATATACAAAAAGGTAGTAAGGAGTATGGTGGCGTTCCCCATATTGTACGTGGAAAATATACTCTTGATAGGGAAGGTGTTTCCTATGCTACACTCGGTCAATCTCCTCTTATCACATTCATTCTCCATATAGAATCAAGGTGATACCTCCTAAATCCTGGGTTTTGGATCTATGAGATAGATCTAAATGGATGTTAGGATTCTCACAAGGTGTAGTGAGATGGTATCAATATATCCTGGAGAATCACTGGATAGCTTCCAGGGTGGTAAGGTCGACTGAATATCAGTCACAGGCATTGTCTTTACCCTCAGTGGAGGGACGGCATGTTGGAAGAGTTCCAAGCTAGATGCCGTGGCAAACTAGACGATAAAGGCTGGATACATCGCTACCTAACATGATACCAAAAAGGAAGTATGGGTGTATATTAGTTCATGAGATGAACTTCGTTCCAACCATTGTGTGACAATGGAGTTGTGGCTTATGCCTAGGATCCCCAGTCCCATCAGTGACCCAGACATATTCTAAGGCAGTATCACCTAATCATGGAGATGGTTGATCTTCAGGGAGATCGAGGTTAAGAGAGTAGACTCATAGGACAACACGGCGGATCCACTCACAAAGGCCTTTTTCCAGAGAGAGACTTTTATGGGATGGTTGAGTATGAAATACTACAACCACTGCTATATGATGGCCTTAGTGCAAGTGGAAGATTGTTAGTTATATGTATGCCCTAGAGGCCATTACTGTACATGAGATGTATAATGTAGTGGATGCTTGGACATATATAGGGAGGACTTTCTTGCTCGACATGATAGTATGCTATCTGGTTACTCTTTATCTTAACATGTACACTGATTGTCTCTCTGTTACATGTTGGTAAAGCCCTTAGGATGTGTACTTGACTACCTGGATTATGATGCAGATCATACTAGTGGGACAAAGGTAGTCTGTGAGTACATCCTTTAATGTCCCTAGTCGTGGGTGTATTGAGACGGGGCATCGATATACTAGAGTAGACTAGCGTATAGCTTCTCGACCCATGTAGATGGGCGATGGATGATCCTATATCCATTGGTGTTTGACATCAGAGATGATATACGGGTGCTCAGTGGAGACTGGGTACACTGGACGGACTCGCCGAGAACTCCCAGATGGTATTATATCTCACGTCAGATGGCAGTTCTCTGGTGACACTGGTACAGGTTAGTCTGTCGACTCGAGATCATCATAGAGTCTTGTGTGATTCCCACTGTGCTTTGATTTCCACCTTACCATGTTCAAGAGAACGTGCAAAACGGTGGTTTTTGGGTACAGTCCCGAGTCACATGGAGGCAATGAGCGATAGGAGGGGATTTCGTCTCTCCCGGTATTGGGGGTTGATGTTGCGCTGTGCTCGATTGGCTATAACAGGAAGTCCCTGGCCAGTGCTGATTCTGAGATATACTAGTAAGTGTTATCAGTAGTTTCTCGACCCGTTATAAGCCTCATATCGGCATGACTTATCGAGTTACTGGGGTCTGACGTTTACCACCCCTAGACGAGATATGCGACATATCAGACGAAGAGACCGGACTGTACGGTAGTGTTACTGATTGGATTCGCAGGAGTATGAGCAGGCTTGCTTGTTGATATTCTGATCGCTCAATACCCGGGTAGCCATTACGTTTAGCAGACCGCTTGCGGCTTGTGGGTGTTTGATATGATCATCACCTACTGCCGATGTATTGATGAGTCTTTAGAGTCCTACATAGAGGTTTCCTGGTTCATGCGAAACGGAGTAGGAGCATATATGTGATATGTGCGGGACCGAGATTGATGCGCGTATGTGATACTGCATTCTATTCTCGCGAGTTGTGACATCGGTCGGTTATATGAGATATAGCCGGATTATCGGATCAAGTGTTGATTCGATAAGTTGTTGCATTTGATATTAGTCGGTTATATGTGATACAGTGATTTTAAGATTTAGCGCGCTTGCGCTTTTACAAGATGAATCAAAAATATTTATTAACCGCAATCAAGAACGGCGTCGCTTGGTAGCTAGCCGGTGAGTACGGGTCGGTCCATAGAGATGTTGTGTATTTCCTAATTTGGTCTAACGAGTTAATCCCAAACAGTGTGAATGGATTATCGCTAAAAAACTAAACTGATTTATACTAAGACTAGAATCTTGCTAGGGTTAGGTTTAGGTTAAGTTTGGAAATTGAAGATTTCCCCACCGCTTTCAATGCCCTAATTTAGATCTTTTTAGGTGTTATGGTAATAATTAATAAAAGGGATTAGTTCCATCAGGAAGAAACGATGTTTCTTACTCTAGGGTCTAGTCCTTCCTTTCTTAATTCTTACCCTAACCTTAATAGACAATATACACAATATGTCGTTTATACTACGGTATCACCATTACCTCGAAGGGTAAGGTGCCGTAGGGAACGGTGTGTATATGTATGCATGGAGTCCTATTAATTATATGTGATGGGGCAAGAAAGGGGTGAGAGATTTCATCTCTCAAGCCTTCCCCAAATCTAACCCTAACAAGCGAGGAGACTGCTCGCTCATTAGGGAATTGAAAAACATCTCTAACTATCTAACTAGGGCAAAGAATGAAAAATCTATACTGAGGCAGAATAAAAATTAACTAGGCACTTAAATAAAATCACTTACTTTTTTGATGGCTCTCTCCAAACATTTACACAGGAATTTTCAGATCTGAATAGATGAATAAAAAGAGGCATGACCTAAAACAGGTTTTAGGGCTTCTATTTATAGATTTATAGAAACCCCAGGTTTACAATCAATGCACATCTGCTTTTACAATTTTACCCCTAGAGAAGACTAGTCAACGCACCGACGCACCGACTCCAGAATTTGCCACCGACACGTGTCTCACATGGCCGTGGTTCCGCGGCCAAGAGCAGGGTTTGGCCGCGGTTCCGCGGCCAAATAGAGGCTTCTTTTTCTGCAATTTCCTGGTTATCTTCCTGATGCATTTTTATACTTGTTTCTTCATTTGTTTTCTCGGATTGGCTTCTCTATTTCTTCCAGGTCTCCACAGTGAATAATTGTAGTGGACTTTTACCGTTGCTTCGTGACGAAGTCTTGAACCTTGCACTGCCTTTGTACTCTATGAACTTATTTATTGATCTTCGTTTATTATCCAAAATGTGGCATGATCAAGATCCCACCATTTATCGGTCGTAGTCTCACTTTTGTATCGTCTTTTCACTTTTTTTACTGTTTTTGTTCCGAGAACCTGTAACCTGTAACTAAGTAGCAGACATGGGTCAAAAGCACCTGTTTATTTGTAAACTGAATAAGAACGGGGAATAAAATAATGCAAAATTAAGGTATGAACAAATACCCCCAAACTTATCTTTTGCTCGTCCTCGAGCAAACCTAGTTTTATTCTCAACAAAATCCTAACCTCACTTTCGCAGGGAAACGCGATTGCACTGAGCTCGTGCAACAAGCCGTTAAACCGCTAGGTGTCCCTAGTAGGAGGAGTGTTGTCTCCTGAGGGTTTTCAGCGGATACTACCCACAAAATCCTATCAATTTGGCTTATCGACTTTTATTCTCCAATTAGGAACTATATTATCTTCGACTCATCAATCATCCACCCGTATTTTTCACGCTTCCTTATCATTTAACTTAAGATTATATATGTTCTTGTAAATTACTTAGCTTTTTGGCATCTTTTAAGCTTTCCTTCTAGGGTTCTATCTCAACTTAGGAATTTTTATCATCTCTATTAAAGATATAAGTCATATTCTTCATTCCTATCTCTTATCTAAACCCCAATCACATACCCCTACGTGTGTGTATATATCACCCCTACACTTGGAAATTCAAATCAAGCAATTATACTTTTGTCCGTTGTCCAAAGCACTTCTTGATTGGTGAATTTTTAGATGAATTTCGCTCACACATCCTTCATGTGATCGTTAATACTTCTTGATGTACCAACAACCGATTACAAAATGTGTATGCACATTAAAGCGTAATTCCTAGTCTTGTAATCCCTATGGCTTTAGCAGTGCCTCCCAGACCAGTTGGTCTAAGGCACTAGGTGATAAAACACCCTCGCTAAATATTTTTCTATTAAAGCAGCCTTAAGTAATTACAAAAACCAGTGTTCATTTTTTTCTTTATTCACACTTGTATTTTTTATTTTTCTTCATACTAAGGACTTTAGACAAGAGCATTTCAAGATCTCTTCTACTATCCCAAGTTTCAAGGTTCGTGTTTGTGCAATTTGTAGGGTATATATTTTCAGAATTTAGACTTAAGCTAGGAATTATTTTTCAAACGTACACTTTAATAAAAACATCAATACTTTTCCCTTGTTTTAACTTAGCCCAAGAAGTGAACTCAAAATTTGCCTATTTCTAAATAAACTACAAAGACATATACTTTCTACCGTTAAACTTTAAGAAAGGTTATTTTTAGGGTTTTTAATTTACTAAGTATAAGATCTAGTTGTTCCTATCTAGTTAATCTTTTTGTCAAACTCGAGTCAATTAAGGCCAAAATTGAATACTTTAATTTTTATAATTTTTGAATTTTTTCAAATTTTTATGGGTTTTAAAATAAGTATGCAAATGCAAAAATATACACATGAATGCGAAGGAAGAAGGGTTACCGACAATACCCCCAAACTTAAACTTGACAGTGTCCTCACTGTCATGCTATACCAAGAGGGTTGAGAATGTCGGCATTCCTCAGTTTATTTATTTATAATAATTTTTTTAATATTTTTTTTATTGTTAAAAGAAAAACAAATATATATATACAAAAAGGCCCCCCCCAAACTTCATTGAAACAATGTTAAACGTCATTGCCACACTTTGCAAAGACCAAACGTCAACACCAACCAGTTGAAAAATTTATCTGTTTAGAGTATTGGTCGGTGGAAGAACATGTTGTACCGAACCAAAAAAAATTGGGGAAGATATAAGTGGTGGTATGGAAAGTGTCTGTATGTACGTGGAAATGAATAGATAGGAGGTGATGATGAATCAAAACGAGAATGTAAATGATCAGAAATCAGTGGAATATTGGTATTATCGTAGCTTATTAAAAGAAAAGGGGGTGGTTCAACTTCTAAAGGAAGAGGTTGATTATCCACACAATCCCCAAGATGTTTCTGTGGATCCTTTATTGACTTGGCATCATCCATCATATGCATATGATATTCAATTATGAGGGAACTAATCTCCTTGATGTCTGCCATAGTCCAGCTGAAAGCTTGCCGCTTATCTTGTAAGACCATTAAAAGGGCTTTCTCTTGCTCGAGGGCTAGAGAGGCCGATATGATAACGGGAAAAGTCTCATTCTCACCTAGGTAAGCGTATTTAAGGTGAGACGGCAAGGGCTTGAGTTCGAGTTTTGGAGGCGAAACAATCAAAGGTAAAATTGGGGAATCTACCTCGAGCTCAAAGGATTCCAACAATGGTTCAAAATCACTGCAAACAACCGAATCGGATGGTTCAACTAACTCATCCAAAAATTCAAAGGACTCATATTCGGGCGGTGAATCGTCAAAATTGTCCGAAAAAGTGAAACATTCATAATCAATATTGGTTGTGCCAACTGTGTTAGATTCAAGGAGGGACGCACTAGTGGCGTCAAAATTGTTGTCATCAAACAGAAATTTTTCAAGCTCGCAGTCCTCCTGCGTGATTTCGTGAATAGAGCAAACTTCTCGTGTACTAGTTTTAGGTACAGGGGGCAGACTTCCTATCTTGTAAATATTGAACTCACTAGACATCTTCCCGAAGGATAGAGTCATAGAGCCATTGCGACAATTTATTACGGCATTGGAAGTGGCCAAAAATGGTCGACCGAGGATCACCGGAATTTGGTTCCGTGGGTTAGCAACAGGTTGTGTGTCCATAACAATAAAATCAACGGGGAATATGAAGTCCCCTACTTTGATCAACACATCCTCTAACTCACCCCTAAGATGGGTGATTGATCGATCAGTTATTTGGAGAGTACAACGAGTGGGTTTCAACTCTCCAACCCCTAATTGCTTGTACACAGAGTAGAGAAGCGGGTAAACACTAGACCTAAGATCTAAAAGTGCTCTATTGATGTTCTTATCCCCAATTGTTATTGAAATTATAGGACAGCCAGGGTCCTTTCGTTTTTGGGGTAAGGGTTGACGTTGGTTAATAGCATTGCTTACGGCACTAGCTACTAGCACTTTCTTGGGTATTTGTGACTTTCTCTTCGAGGAGCATAAGCCCTTTAAGATTTTCGCGTAAGAAGGGACTTGTTGAATTGCATCCAAGAGAGGTATATTTATGCTAACCTGTTTAAATAACTCCATAATTTTCTCCATTTGTGGAGTTGGTTTATTGGAACTCAACCTGTTTGGAAATGGAGCATTTTGAAAATCTGTTGAGTCCAATATTTGTGGAGTAGAATGTGAAGTTGGAACGGATCCCAGTGTGGGTATGTTCGTGAAGTGAGAAGTGGGTCCGTTCAGATTAGAAGAAGAAGAGCCTTTTGAAGAATGAAGAATAGCCTCTAACGAAGAAGATGAAGGTGAAGAAGAAGAGGATGGAGAAGAACCACCGGCGGGGGTGTCATCACTAATACCCACGTTATTTTGCAACACTCTTCCAGATCTCAACGTGGTCACCGCATTTACATTATGATTTTGATACTCATATGCGACATGCGTGTTGTGTATGTGACCGGGATTTGGCAATGATTGAGATGGAAGCTTTCCCTTTCTCTCTCGCTCAACGCAGCAGTTAGTTGTGCAATTTGTGCCTCAATAGATTTGATGCTTTGATCGTATGAAGCATTGTTGTGCACCAAAGACTGGATGGAAGTCTCCAACCTTGCTGCGGATTGTGTAGATTGTTTGAGAAACGCATCTAGACCTCTTTCTAGCGAGGTAACCTTATCATAATTTGGTTGAACAAAATTGTTTTGAGGGTGAAAGTTGTTGGGCACAAAATTGTTCGTTTGATTTGGATAAGGTTGTGGTTGGAAAGGTTGCTGGTATTGAGTTTGTTGGGGTGCTTGTTGTTGTGGAGGAGGAGGCCTTTGAAAGTTGTTGTTTCCTTGGAATTGTTGATTTTGATTCCAAGCAAAATTTGGGTGACTCCTCCAACCCGGATTATAAGTCAAAGAGTATGGATCGTTTCTTTGTCGTTGCTGAAAGGCAGCATTGACTTGATCTTGTCCTTGAACAGGTGGATTGTAAGGACACTCTTCGGTAAGGTATGATGGATCCGAACAACAAGCACAAACAGTTCGTGGGGGTAAAGCAGGGGCACGAGAAGGCGATGAGATTTTGGTCTCAATGGCTTCTAGGTTTTTCGTAAGTGCGGCCATCTCGGCCTTCATAGCAATCAACATATCTAATTGATATATGCCAGCCCTAGATTGACCAACAGAAGAAGATGAGGTGGTCTTGGTGCTTTCCCACTGAAGTGTTTGTTCAGCAAGATCCTTGAGGAACTGCCAAGCTTTCTCACTAGATTTGGTTAGAAAGTGATCTTGACAAATGGTTTCCAGCAACTGCTTCGTTGCCGGGTTCAATCCCTCGTATAATGTTTGGAAAAGTTGCCAATTTTCGATCCCATGGTGAGGGCATTGAACAAGTAGGTCTTTGAATCTTTCAAAACACTTCCAAAATGGTTCGGAAGGAAGCTGGGAAAATTGTTTAATCTCATTGCGAATTCTCACCGTCTTGTGATGAGGATAAAAATTTTTAAGAAAAGATTTGACAAACTCGTCCCAATTTTTAATTGAATGTGATGCTGTGCTGTATAACCACTTCTCGGCTAAGTCACATAAGGTGAAAGGAATGACCCTTAGCCTTATAGCATCATCTGATAATTGGGTTGTTTTCATCATTGCGCAAACGTTTTGGAATTTGTTTATGAAGATATAGGCATCTTCGGATTCCAGTCCGTGAAATTTTGGCAATATATTGATGAAGTGGGGTTTGATCTCAAAATTGTCCCCATTTGCCGGTGGGAGTGAAAGACAAGTAGGTAAAGCGGTGCGGACAGGGTAGAAAAGATCCTGGAGCGCGATTCGTTGGGGTGCTTCAACAGGTGGGTGTTGCGGGTTATTCGCACCTAACGGAGGTGGAATCAGTCCCGTGGGTAAGGTGTTTTTAGGATTATATCCCGACATCCCTTCGGAGGAATAAAGTGAAGGTGAAGGTAAGGAAGTGAAAGGAATTTCGACTTCGGAGTCGAAAGCTTCGTCGGTCGGTACCAACGAGACACGGACTAATCGGGCGCTACTGTCCCTTGTCCAACCGGACTTACACTAAAGAGGTAGTGTAGTCAAAGAGATGAAGAATAGAATGTGGAGGTAAGAAAACGTTAATGAGAAGAAAGTGGGTAGTGTCGTGGGGTGCACGGATTTCTTATCGACAAGTTGCAAGTTTTTGTAAATTTTTTTCATTTTTTCATTTTTTTATATGTGGAGCTTTTTGCAAAAAAGATTTTCGATAAAAGGCTTAGACACACTTTCAATCAACCACAAATGCACAATCAGGCCTAGATCTAGGGTCAGCTAGACAGCTCCTAACTGTTCCAAAGAACAAGAAGTAGGACCTCAAACCGCCTCTTCACTGCCAATTGTGGCCAGGTAAGTGCCAGGTAAGTGGGAGGCTCTCCACCATGTAAGTAGTGGACCTAATTAAGTAACCACTTTCCTTAGACACACTTGCCTAGACACCACAAAATCAGATTAGGATCAACGGTCGATACCTACAACTATTCCTTTGTCCTATTGAGCGCGAAGTCCTTAGGGCTGAGTCTAATCTTTTTTAATTAATTTATGGTCTATGCAATATGCCTTATGTGATTTCTGGGGTCCTGAGAAGGGTGATGAAATCTCCACCCAATCTGAATTGGTGTTCAAGCCTCTTAAAGTCCGATTAAATATGCAAAACAGTAAACAACCACTTGCAAACAAATTTTTTTTTATTTTTAGCGCGGCGCAAAGAATCCTGCACAAGATCGATTATTGGAAGGGGAGAGATTTTTAACGCAAAGAATTCTGCAGGCAAATTTTACAAAGGAGATATTGGGGTTTGCAGACAAGAAGAAAGAAAGCTTACAGAAGGAAACTGGGCAGCTGACGTCACCAGGCGGCGGCGCTTCCGCGGCCAAAAGGCACCTTGGGCGGCGGTTCCGCGGTCTGATCTGCGGCTCGGTTGCCAAGAAAAATTTTGCTCCTCTGGTTTGACTTTTCTCTGTAGTTCAGATCTAGGGTTTTCTGTTTTGATCTCTGGATTTTTCCAGATCCGAACTCGTTCGTCGATCCTGTAAAATTCACACGAAAAACCCTTCAAACAATAAAAAGATGATAAAATTTTTATATTTTTTATTTTTCAGTTTTTATGATTTTTTTAATTTTATATTAACCCGAAAGTGCAAAAAGAAAATATTACGCCATCCCCGGCAACGACGCCATTTGATTTTAAGATTTAGCGTGCTTGCGCTTTTAAAAGACGAATCAAAAATATTTATTAACCGCAATCAAGAACGGCGTCGCTTGGTAGCTAGCCGGTGAGTACGGGTCGGTCCACAGGGATGTTGTGTATTTCCTAATTTGGTCTAACGAGTTAATTCCAAACGGTGTGAATGGATTATCGCTAAAAAACTAAACTGATTTATACTAAGACTAGAATCTTGCTAGGGTTAGGTTTAGGTTAAGTTTGGAAATTGAAGATTTCCTCACCGCTTTCAATGCCCTAATTTAGATCTTTTTAGGTGTTATGGTAACAATTAATAAAGGGGATTAGTTCCATCAGGAAGAAACGATGTTTCTTCCTCTAGGTTCTAGTCCTTCCTTTCTTAATTCTTACCCTAACCTCCATGGAAAACATACACAACCGGTCGTTTATACTACGGTATCACCGTTACCTCGAGGGGTAAGGTGCCGTAGGGAACGGTGTGTGTATGTATGCATGGAGTCCTATTAATTATATAAGATGGGGCAAGAAAGGAGTGAGAGATTTCATCTCTCAAGCCTTCCCCAAATCTAACCCTAACAAGCGAGGAGACTACTCGCTCATTAGGCAATTGAAAAACATCTCTAACTATCTAACTAGGGAAAAGAATGAAAAATCTATACTGAGGCAGAATAAAAATTAACTAGGAAATTAAATAAAATCACTTACTTTATTGATCGCTCTCTCCAAACATTTACACAGGAATTTTCAGATCTGAATAGATGAATAAAAAGAGGTATGACCTAAAACAGGTTTTAGTGCTTCTATTTATAGATTTATAGAAACCCCAGGTTTACAATCAACGCACATCTGCTTTTACAATTTTACCCCTAGAGAAAACTAGTCAACACACCGACGCACCGACTCCAGAATTTGCCACCGACACGTGTCTCACATGGCCGCGGTTCTGCGGCCAAGAGCAGGGTTTGGCCGCGGTTCCGCGGCCAAATAGAGGCATCTTTTTCTGCAATTTTCTGGTTATCTTCCTGATGCATTTTTATACTTGTTTCTTCATTTGTTTTCTCGGATTGGCTTATATATTTCTTCCAGGTCTCCACAGTGAATAATTGTAGTGGACTTTTACCGTTGCTTCGTGACGAAGTCTTGAACCTTGCACTGCCTTTGTACTCTGTGAACTTATTTATTGATCTTCGTTTATTATCTAAAATGTGGCATGATCAAGATCCCACCATTTATCGGTCGTAGTCTCACTTTTGTATCGTCTTTTCACCTTTTTCATTTTTTTTGTTCCGAGAACCTGTAACCTGTAACTAAGTAGCAGACAGGGGTCAAAAGCACCTGTTTATTTGTAAACTGAATAAGAATGGGGAATAAAATAATGCAAAATTATGGTATGAACATATAGCCGGATTATTAAATCAAGTGTTGATTTAATAATTTAATGTATAATTGTATATTAGATATACTGGATTACATTAACTAATATTAGCCCACTTATGATTTCTTTTCTCACATGTGTTCATTAGTGTATATGTGATATATATTAATGTACAACTTTTGTGTCATGGTTGTTGATACATACTACATGGGTGTATAAGACTTACACCATACTAATTATAATGTAGGGTTTAAATATTTAAAGTAAATCCAAATTAGTGGTTAATTGGTCACATGCATGAAGCTTTGAGAAGCTTGTGGATGCATTGACTTGGTCCACTAATTTTGTTTTACTAAAGATATTTATTAACCAAACTATTATAATTTAGCCATGGTTTATTCTCTACATGGGTTAGTGTATGACACTAACTCACCCATGGTTGCTATTCTCACCTCATGAGTTTATTCTCTCATCTTCTTCACTTGAGCTTCTTTTTCCTCATGAGAAAAGCTTACTAGCTTTTCTCAAGGTGAGAAAATATTGTGAGAAAAATAAATCTAAAGAGAGCCCATTTCCTACTTCATCATTCTCTACTACTTTCCATTTAGTTTAGGGTGTTTGCTTCACTAATTTCATAATTAGTGAAGAGGTAGCATGAGCTTGAGTCTCCTCGACGTAGATCATCTTCGGTCTCGAAGACTTCGAGCAAGCTGTTCATTTCTCCGGGAGAACCCATACTAGAGTTCGGGAGATCGATACTCGCAGCGAAGGGACTACTACACGGAGCTTTAGAAGTGAAGACCGGTCTACAAATGTTGTATTCCTCATTCACTTAGAAGTAAAGTTGTTTACTTGTTGTTTCTAACCCTAATTCTCTAGTAAAAATCCTTGCTTAGGTTATTTGGCACTTGAAAATTTTAAATACGACATGTTTGATGCCTTGTAGAACCTTGTTCTAGTGCCTAAGAACCTTACAGGGCCTACGGAAACCAGCAAACCGCGATGATTTGCTTCATAGCGACGTCCATGCCAGAGGAGAGAAGCGATGATCTTGAGAGCACGGATGATTTCACGGGATCTTTGGATACTCGGGACGAGCATAAAGAGATCCGAGGAGCCCCGGTTGAGCCGCTAACAGAGGTCCCCCTCGTCGAAGGGGACAATGAACGAACCGTACAAATCGGGTAAGGTATTAGTATATGTTCTACATCAGCACGGTAAGGTTGTGGCTTATGCTTCAAGACAGCTGAAAATTCACGAGGGCAATTACCCGACGCATGATTTGGAGTTGGCGACCATAATCTTTGCTCTTAAGATTTTGCGCCATTATCTTCTTGGTGAACGAGTGAACATATACACAGATCACAAGAGTCTGAGATACGTGTTTACTCAGAAAGAGTTGAATATGCGGCAGAGACGATAGTTAGAACTCATGGAGGATTTCGACATCAACCTGCAATATCACCCAGGAAAACTGAATGTGGTACCTGGTGCCTCTAGTCTACAACCATTAGCAATGAATCTCACCGCTCAGTGGAAGCTTCAACAAGACTTGCATCAGATGGAGATTGAAGTGGTCATGCCAGGTAACGCTTCAAGTTTGATGAATTTAAAAGTTCAATCAACAATTGTCAATCAGATCAAAGCAGCTCAAGCAAGTGATGATAAGTTGCAAAAGATCAGAGAACAAGTGGAGAATGGACTTAGAACAGACTTCATCATCCATGAAGACGGATCTTTGAGGTACGGCAGCAGATTATGTCTACCAAAAGGTTCTGTTCGGGAAGAGTTAATGAAAGAAGCTCACAACTCTCCCTACTCAGTATACCCTGGAGGTACAAAGATGTACAAGTATCTGCGTCAAAATTACTGGTGGCATGGAATGAAGCGTGAAGTAGCCAGAAGCGTCGCTAAATACTTGGTGTGTCAGCAAGTAAAGGCTGAACATCACAGGACAACTGGATTACTTCAACCGTTACCTATCCCAGAATGGAAGCGGCAATACAACACAATGGATTTTGTGACTGCACTCCCTCACAGCACAAAGGGTAACGATGCAGTATGGGTTATTGTGGATCGACTCACAAATTCGGCTCACTTCATCCCATTTCGAGTTGGCCAATCTACTGAGACATTAGCAAAGAAGTACATGGAGGTAAGAATCTAAGTAAGATTTAAACTCTTCAAATATGTACTATCTCTGATACCCATGAACTCATACAGAAAATTGTGAGACTTCATGGAGTACCGGTCTGCATTGTCTCCGATCGTGACACCAGGTTCCGATCGCAATTTTGGCAAAGTCTGCAAGCGAGCTTGGGAACAAGTCTGAACTTCAGCACGGCTTATCATCCACAAACAGATGGTCAGTTTGAGCAAACTATTCAGATCTTGGAAGATATGCTCAGAGCGTGTATGTTAGTCTTCGAAGGATCGTGGGAAGATTACCTACATCTTGTGGAGTTTTCATACAACAACAGCTGCCAAGCAAGTATCGGAATGACACCTTTTGCAGCACTTTATGGAAGGAAGTGTCGATCACCATTAAGTTGGGACGAGATCGGAGATAGAGAACTCCTGGGACCAGAGATGATAGTAGCAACCGTAGAAGTGGTCTACACTATCAAGGAAAGAATGCGCATAGACTAAGATCGACAGAAGCACTGGGCTGATGCGAAGCGACGTCATTTGGAGTTCCAGCCGGGAGAACATGTATTCTTGAAGATATCTCCCAACCGTGGAGTGATTCTTTTTGGAAGACGGAGTAAGCTAAGTCCAAGGTACATTGGACGGTTCGACATACTCGAACGAGTCGGTGAAGTGGCTTATCGCTTGGTACTTCCACCTTCATTGGAAAGAGTGCACATTAATGTATTCTACATATCCCAACTCAGAACATATGTGAGTGACATCATCCATATTCTCGATCATTCCGAGCTCACTGTACATCCCGACTTATCTTGTGAGCAGCAACCTGTTTATTAATGTCGGTCGGTGCTGCCCTTTTTGCGACTTGGACGGTCGGTTCTGCCCTTTTTGCGACATGGACGGTCGGTTCTGCCCTTTTCACGACATGGACGGTCGGTTCTGCCCTTTTTGCGACATGGACGGTCGGTTCTGCCATTTTAGAGACGTGGACGGTCGGTGCTGCCCTTTTTGCGACTTGGATGGTCGGTTCTTCCCTTTTTGCGACATGGACGGTCGGTTCTGCCATTTTAGCGACGTGGACGGTCGGTGCTGCCCTTTTTGCGACTTGGATGGTCGGTTCTACCCTTTTTGCGACATGGACGGTCGGTTCTGCTATTTTAGCGACGTGGACGGTCTGTGCTTGATTTGACTTGCTCCGCCTCTTGTGGTGTCAGGGTTGAAGTTGACTTGCTGATTTGATGTGATTTAGGTTGACATCAGCATCGCTACACTAGAACAGGGTACCAGGAGCGAATCATCATTTGCCATGAGAGGATTTGGGGGTTGGTTTTTTTGGTTCGGCATCAGCACCGCTTACACTGGCATATGGTACCAGGAGTGAATCATCATTTGCCATAAGGGGATCTCCCTCGTTTCCAGTTTAACGACTTAGGGGTCATCTGTTTCCAGTTTAACAATTTAGAGGTCATCTGTTCCCAGTTTAAAAGCTTAGGGGTCTATTGGATTGGAGTTTGGAATTTTGGGGTTAGGGTAGGCATCAGCGTTGCTAACATTGAAGCACATGTGCCAGGAGCAATTCATCATTTGCCTTTTCCTGTTGGGAACGATGGCTTAGGAGACAGGTTTAGGTCCCTATCACCTAAGACTTTTCAATTTTATAAGCATTTTCTCCCTACGAGTCGAAAGGATCTCGTAGGTGTATTTTCTCCTTAGGAGTCGTGAGGACCCCTAAGTGTGTTTTTCCTTTGTGAGTCGTAAATGATCCCACGAAGGTGTTTTCTTACGAGTCGTGAGGATCCCGTAAGTTTGTTCTCCTCATGTATCGTGAGGACACATGAGTGGGTCTTTCCAAATGGAGCATAATTCCAAGGGCGGAGACCAGCCGCATAACTGGTAGTTGCGGTGGGGTATGGATATGATGAGAATTATTTGAGCCCGTGGATTGTATACGGTAGTCAACTTAGGGACCAACCGTAGGGCCGGGAGAATTTTGGGAGATTGGATTTTGGTTGGCGTCTGCATCGCTGCACTGGAATTTGGTACCAGGAGCGACTCATCATTCGCCGTTTGGGGACTTGAAATTTGGATCTTGTTTGGCCTCAGCATGGCTGCACTAGAATAACGCCAGGAGCAACTCATCATTTGCCTCGGGAGGACTTGGGGTTTGGGTTTTTGGTCGGCATCAGCACCGCTAACACTGAAGCGAAATGCCAGGAGCGACTCATCATTTGCCGTTACCCGTTGGGGAACGATGGCTTAGGAGACAGGTTTAGGTCCCTATCACCTAAGGCTTTTCAATTTTATGAGCCGTAAGGGTCCCATAAAAGAATTTTCTCCCTACGAGTCGAGAGGATCTCGCTGGTGTATGTTCTCCTTAAGAATCATGAGGATTCCTAAGTGTGTTGCCCCTTCGTGGGTCGTAAGGATCTCACGCAGGGATTTTCTCCTCACAAGGTCGAGAGGACTTTGCGAGTGTATTTTATCTCTTTTCACGAGTTTGCGCCCTTTCGGGTTTTCACAAACTCGCCAGCAGTCCTGCTGTTTTTACTCACGGAGCCCTTTCGGGTTTTCACAAACTCGCCGGCAATCCTGCTGTTTTTACTCACGGAGCCCTTTCGGGTTTTCATCCGTGCCCGTTTTGCTTGTGGACATACCGTTTTTTTCCCAACTGGTGGAACTTTTAAAAGTAGTCTCACCGGCAGGACTTGGGAGAGATAGGGGTCGTTTACGCCCGTGGATTGTATACGGTTTTACAGGATGTATGATCCAGACCGTAGGGCCGGTGTGCTCAATTCGCCTGCGACTTGGAGCATTCACGCGTAGTATTTCTTGAGATATCGGCCATGGATGGGTGGCATGTGTCTTTCTCCCTCGGCACTTATTAGTTGGTAGGATCCTCCGTCGAACACTTTTTCGATGACGTATGGTCCTTCCCAGTTTGGCTCGAATTTTCCCTTGGCATGTCGATTGGGGATGATCGGTCTTTTGAGGACCAACACCAATTCACCTTTCTTGAAAGCGCGGAGATGGGTCATCTTGTTATAGGCCCGTGAAATTTGGGCTCGGTATAGCTCCAGATTTTGCTGCACCGCGAGCCTCTTTTCTTCGAGGGCGTCAAGCTCTTCCACCGAAGGAGCACGTTTTCCTCCTCCGTCAATTCGTGCTGAACGGCCATTCTCAAGCTTAGAACTTCGACTTCGAGGGGGAGCACCGCCTCCGCCCCGAAGAGCGGTGAGTATGGAATGGACTGAGTTGGAGTACGGTGTGTGGTACGATATGCCCACAACGTCTCGTGAAGCTTGAGATTCTAGTCCCTTTTGTTGGCTAAAGCATTTTTCCTTAGGAGCTTGCATAGAGTCTTATTGAAGGCTTCGGCTAGCCCATTGGCTCTTGGATTATAGATGGAGGAATATCTCCAGTCTATCTTGTGTTGAGTAGCGAATCTTGAGACTTTGAAGCTCTTGAAAGAAGGCCCGTTGTCAGAAATGATTCTTCTTGGTCTACCAAAACGGTATAGAATATTATGCCGGAAAAACATCAGAATATTTTATGTCTTGACTTCTTTTAGCGGGACAGCTTCAGCCCATCAGGAGAAATAGTCAGTTGCGGCCAATATGAACCGGTGGCCTTTGGATAACGGAGGATCAATTGGGCCAACTATGTCGGTGCCCCAGACTTCGAAGGGCCACGACGCCACCGTAGGATGTGTAATACCCAGTTCTTTTATACACCAATACCCGTATTTTTGTTACTTGCAAAATTACTTATTTATATTTTTATTTTTAAGTATTTTATTTATTTTAAAACCTTAACCCCTTATATTTATTTTCCCAAATTTTTACCCAATCCATTAGCCCACTCCCTTTTCATTTCCATTAAATCCCTTTTAAACTCCTAACCCAAACCCAAACTTTATTTCCTTTTATTTTCTAAACCCCAAAACCATTTTCTTCCTTTCTCTTTTAATATCGCGGCCCACTCCCTCTCTATCTCTATTTATTTCTCCTTTATTCTTCTTCTGGCCTGAGCCGGCCCATCTCTCCCTCCCTTCTCAATTAAATTTTTACTTCTCCAAGCCCGGCCCCAACTCTCCCCTTTCTCTTTATTTTCCTTTCTTTATTACCAGCCCAGCTCCTCACCAAGCCCAATCCCCACGCCGACCCGACCCGACTCCATCTTCTCCCTCTCTAAAATCTTTTCCCGCTCGTCTTCCCCACCCCCGTTCTCGCGCACGTCCCCGAGCCCCACTCCCCGTAGCGACCACATCCCCGCTCCCTTGCCCACGACGCGCACGCACCTCCCTCTAACTCTCCCCCTCACTCTCGTTCTCCCGCTCCCTCATCCCCCATACTCTCCCGCTCACCCCAAGCATCCCCTGCAAAACACATCGCGCCGCCGGTGCATCTCGCTGAGCCCCATGACGACGACGACGACCAACTCCAACCACCTTCACCAACCCGAGCACCTCCTCGCTACTGAGCTCAACCCACCATCTTCCTCTCCCTCTCTTCACTAACCCGACTCCAACTCTATCATCGCCGAAGAGCCTCCAGCCATCCTCCTCGTCTCCTCCACCTCGCCACCGACCGCTGCATTCCCTTCCTCCTCCCATGAGCCATCGCCACCTTCCTCTCCTCCAGCGCCGTACCCCCTCACTTGCACATCGGAACCCATCGTCTTCCCGAGCTTCCCCACCTCCTTCCCCGAGCACCCTCGCTGTCCCCTCGTCACCGGAGCTCCGACCACCTCCCTCGAGCCCCCTCGCCCCACTCTCTGCACCCCGAACTTACCCAGGATCAACCACCATCATTTCCAACGCCACCGGGCTCACCCGAACTCACTGCCGGCCACCTCGACCACCAACCTCCGGCCTCCCTTTTGCAGGCATCATGGCGACCCCTCCATCGTGGCCGAGCCCCTGCGCGACACCCACCACCGATGCCCCCTCACTACATCCCTAGCCGCCGCAGTCGAGCCCCCGGCATTTCGTCGAACACTTACATCTATCGCAGTTCCCGCTTCTCTGATCAGCAACGTCGTCATAAAATCTATGGCCTCGATCCCTTAAGCCGTCACCGTCATCAACACGCTGTCCATCGCAACGCCAGCGCACGCCCGTCTCACCACCGAGCCATCGAGGCCAAGAAGCAAGATCCGACAAGGCTAAACCTGTGCCGTGTTCGTGACGCGATTGTGCCGTTGCCGCTGGCGTACCGTCTTTGACACGTCTTTAGGCAAGTTTGATACTTGCTTCATGCTAATTTTTATATTACAATTCAAGTTATCAATAATTTCCGCATACACTTTTTCATGTGAATCGTTATAATCCACGTGCTCGATGCAAAAACCGAATGAGAGAAAACCGTTAAATTGATGGAAATATATAAAATGTGATGGCCCGGGTTATAATGAATGTCCCTTGAGACTTTGGTACCAATACAATGTCGTTTGCTCACGTAAAATGACGCCCCGATGTCCGTCGTAAAACCTGAAAACTTGCGGACATGCTAAACCGTAAAATTTATAATAAATTGTGGACAAACCGTATTTTAGCGTTCGATGGCTCGTATCGAAGATAACTATTTAACCTACTGTATTATATTGTTGATCACTGAATTTTAATAAACTATGATAAAGATAATTGCAGAGGATTACGATTCTGGACCGCAGTCCAGAATGGAAATCCCAGTTAACTCCTGTTCCTAAACCCCTATATATTCCTGTTCCATTGTGAGAATGCACGGAACCCTATGTATTTATGTAGATAATTTAATTAGCTTTCTTCCTACACTGGTCTCACTGGATTCCTCAACCGTTTGATATTTTTAACTCATTTTATAATGTTGATACGTTGTGCTGCATTCTGCAGAGGCAGATTTTACACATCGAATGTAACCTGTCCATAACTCCCTGTCTCCATAATATATTACTGATCTGCTAATTGCGGTGTAAACCTAAATGATATAACTAAATATTGTTCAACTATAGCGTCGCCTAAATACGATCCCAACTGGGATTAAAATGCGTTACGAAACGGACTTCCGATTCTGAAACCGGATTTCCAGCAGTGAACGCTTACAATGAAATGGCCATATCTAGTGATTCTGAAACCCGATTAATGTGAAAAAAAATTTGATGGATAGATAATTAAACATACCGCTTACCCCCTTTTTATTGTTTTGCTAAATTTTGCATGTATGATTTATGATAAATTATGCAAGTGGTAGGACACCGACTGATGATATCTTAATCATGCCTTAATTATCGTATTCTCATCACATTATATGGATGTCATTGCATTGGTAACCTAGTGATTATATGCATTACCCAGTGTTAGGTATTAGTGTTTGATTATGGCAAGTACGTTAGTGTTTAAGCATGAATGGATAAGTGAAAGCGACACGTACTAATACACAATCAGTGGACCCTATTGATTTATTGCATTGTCGACGTCTGTGGGACGTGTATAAGTGTGACTATAATTGGTATGGGATGATTATGGAAGCACTTGTATGGGTGTCACAGGTAAGGCACCAAACACTGTCCATTTATCTTGGGTATCGGTCGAGACATGCTTGATGGAGACCCTGTCTTCAGTTCTCGCGTAGACTTGTCATGGACCGACTGGTATTTGAGTTTATGGTTGGCGTTTGATGTAGACCACGGGGTGTGGGGTAGTTTGAGTGTGAGTTTGACAGAATCTTGGAAGTCCCATGCCGGCACATACAGCGATCCTAGAGATATATGGGGATATTACTGATTATTAGCGAGCGACTCGGGCCCGTGTTCCCTTGTCCTTGGGTCCTACCCTTGGGTGGGGGATACTCACGAGTGGTTGACTCTCACACTTTGACTGATGATAGGCTTAGCGACCTGTACAGTGAGACTTAGAGACTGGTAGGGTTAGTGACATTGACATATATTGCTTACTGATTCAACATATCTGACATACTATTTATTGTTTTACTGTTTACCTGCTCTATTAGATACCTGCATTGGCTGCTTCATGTTCACGTCTTTACTCTTTTGATTACTGTTACATATTCATTATTATTGCACGAGTTACCATTTGTGTGTGTGTGTGTATGTATATATATATATATATATATATATATATATATATATATATTGCTATCGTGTCGCTCTGACGACCTGAGTATGCATGCTCAGAGTGAGAAGTGGATCTAGCTTGGACCAGGACCTGACGTACCTCGAGGACATCACGGACATCTTGATCAGCGACCCAGAGCTATACTTCCTCGATCTCCATCTGGTTAGTTCTTTTGATTTAAATACTGCATTTCTCATTACCTGTATACTGATTACTGATTACCACATAGTGCTAGAAGCCGAAGTGTCACTACGGAGGGATATTTTCTCGACCGTAGGAGCATGGCTGGCCTTGTCAACCCCTCGTATTCCGTATTTTGAGAAGCGGGGCGTGACATGTTTTATTGGTATCAGAGCTAGGTTTTGCGTCGATTGGGATTGCAGTTTCCGTGTAGTGTGTGACAATCTAAGATATCCTTCGGTCTAGATTGTAAACTTGTTATTCTTGATCTTGATTCACATAAGTGTGTTCTGCTATACATTTTGATCCATTCGCCAGGGTTTTGGGTGACTTAATAGAGTTACGTGGTTGTAATTGTGAACTGCAGCATAGTTACAATACTGTACTCTGTTTGAGTGACTTGGAGTTCTACAGTTGATTCCCACTTGTTTGAATTTCACCGCACCCGATATTCTTGATTCCTTGCCTAATCCATATTGTATTTTAATTCTTATAGCTTGTGCCTTATATCGTCCTCAAAATTGTTATTTCAGGACCATGTCTTCCAACGACTCTTCTTCTATCTCCACTTCCCGGAATCAGACCGTAGAGATTCTGAGTGTACTGCAAAGTCTGAAGGAAGCTCAGGAGCGAACAAACGACCTGTTAGC
Organism: Agapanthus africanus; assembly: GCA_030015575.1. Classification (NCBI taxonomy): domain Eukaryota; kingdom Viridiplantae; phylum Streptophyta; class Magnoliopsida; order Asparagales; family Amaryllidaceae; genus Agapanthus; species Agapanthus africanus. The sequence continues at coordinate 13,944,864 of JASDDO010000022.1, forward strand.
TGAAGGATTAAGAAGGCAGGTGACTCAGGCACCAACGGAAGTCTCCAATCGTAAAGGGATCCCTGTTATACGAGGAAAAGAGGTGAAAATGAAGCGCCCACTTGTTCCCCAGCAATGGAAGCAGCGGAAGACCCAACGTTGTGGGTACTGTAAGAAGCCAGGACACATTCAGAGAGATTGTCACAGCGCCAAAGGGCAGTGCCTGATTTGCGGATCCAACGAACACCTTGTCAATGGGTGCCCTAAAAGGAAGGAGCTACAAGGAGGAGGTTTGTCCACACTCTCCACTCCTGCTAAGTGATGGTTAATTCATAGTTCGAGCTTCGAGAATAGTGCAGACCCAGCGCAGGATTCAACTCGCGTGACGAGAATGCAGCGGTCTGGAAATCAAAGGAGAATTATCACCTTTCCGCTTTCAATAAAAATATTGTCACTCTTTTGTAAATATTTCCTTTCGTTTAAGATCTTGTATCCGTTGAACTTTTAGTTGAATGCAATACAATTGTGAGTTGTGATGTATGTATCGTCCCCTTGCCACTCATTTTCCTCATACTACTCATTGCATTTGTATTCTAAATTTTGATCTTCAGTCCTTACCTACCGTATATTTTCTTTGCGCTCCATATCCTTGGTTATTCTCTTGGTGTGTTCCACTGTCTGATCATGACTCTTTCTTTTCAAGCCATGGCCCATCCTGGAGCAGCGCCGCCTCTAGATGAGGACACACGGTCGTGCGTTTCCTTGGACTGCATGCTGGTAAGTTCAGATGACGAGATCAACGGCCCACAGGTTATTTTCGGAAACAGCGATTCCGAGGGTGAGGGATTCGCAGCCCCAGAAGTCGACAAGATCAGCGACTCTGACGACGATGAAGAGGACCCCGAAGAGAACCCGATAGAGGAAGATCCCGAGGAGGACCCGATGGAAGAAAATCCAGAGGAGGAAGACCTTGGGGAGAATCCAGTGGAAGAAAATCCTATGGAAGGAGATCCAGAAGAAGAGAATTACATGGATGCAGGCCTCGATGAAGAAGCTCCAGCCGGGGGAGAAGGACCAGAAGAACAAGACCCCGCGGCAGAAGACCCTCCAGTGGCGACCCTTGCGAGGCACTATAGAAATGGACGTTCCTATCTGAGCGCACGAGCCTACCTTAACCTGCTGAACTCCCATAACCGCGACTCACGTAATTTAGTTTTTGTCTCCTCTGGCTAAATAAATCTATGTATAGTTTAGGGCCATCTTTTATTTTTCGAGAATGCCTTGTTTACAATTTTCTGGAATGAAATAAAATTTCCGAGTTCGCTAATCTTTTGATTTTGGTTCACATGATGCTTTGACTGTTTCCCCTATACATTTCTTTTCCTCCTGAGATTCATTACTATCCTTCACTCTTGCACCTTGTACTGTTTTGACCCTCGCTTAGATTAAAAAGTTATGCACCCCGATCTTTTGAATGGGCCATACTCTATTGTAACCCCTATCCTGACTAGCCCTTATACATCAGTAGTGCTTCCTTTTATTACATTCAGTGACGTCGTTATTCGAAAATTTAGCTTTCACTATTTTGTATTTATCGAAAAATTGCGTGTTATTAACTACTTCTTTTTTATCCATTTTTTAAATGCTTTGCTATTCTCCATGTTTTCAATAGCGCAAACATGTATCACGCATACTATTTTATTCTATATTTCTTTTATTCACCATGTGGGTTTTCTAAGTTATTTTAAAATTTGTTTGATCGATACATTATTCTAAAATGTTTTAAACTATCGACAAATCCTTCACTATTTTATTATTGTTACTTTATTTTCCCGGTTATTGTGCTTATAGTTGGCTATTATAAATGGTTATGCCTTATGCTATTATTTTAGCTGCGCTGTTTTTGATCTACGTATGTATGTATATATTTAAGATTTTGATTTTATCTAGCTGCTTCTACGTAGATCCCTATATAGTAGTATTTGAGTCGGTGGTTCTTCGCATATTATTTATAGCTTATCGTTTATTTTAAATTTCGAGTACGAAATTTTTGTAAGGGTGGTAAGATATAATACCCAGTTCTTTTATACACCAATACCCGTATTTTTGTTACTTGCAAAATTGCTTATTTATATTTTTATTTTTAAGTATTTTATTTATTTTAAAACCTTAACCCCTTATATTTATTTTCCCAAATTTTTACCCAATCCATTAGCCCACTCCCTTTTCATTTCCTTTAAATCCCTTTTAAACTCCTAACCCAAACCCAAACTTTATTTCCTTTTATTTTCTAAACCCCAAAACCATTTCCTTCCTCTCTCTTTTAATATCCCGGCCCACTCCTTCTCTATCTCTATTTATTTCTCCTTTATTCTTCTTCTGGCCCGAGCCGGCCCATCCCTCCCTCCCTTCTCAATTAATTTTTTACTTCTCCAAGCCCGGCCCCAACTCTCCCCTTTCTCTTTATTTTCCTTTCTTTATTACCAGCCCAGCTCCTCACCAAGCCCAATCCCCACGCCGACCCGACCCGACTCCATCTTCTCCCTCTCTAAAATCTTTTCCCGCTCGTTTTCCCCTCCCCCGTTCTCGCGCACGTCCCCGAGCCCCACTCCCCGTCGCGACCACGTCCCCGCTCCCTTGCCCACGACGCACACGCGCCTCCCTCTAACTCTCCCCCTCACTCTCGTTCTCCCGCTCCTTATCCCCCATACTCTCCCGCTCACCCCAACCCTCCCCTGCAAAACACATCGCGCCGCCGGTTCATCTCGCTGAGCCCCATGATGACGATGACGACCAACTCCCATCACCTTCACCAACCCGAGCACCTCCTCGCTACTGAGCTCAATCCACCATCCTCCTCTCCCTCTCTTCACTAACCCAACTCCAACTCCATCATCGTCGAAGAGCCTCTGGCCATCCTCCTCGTCTCCTCCACCTCGCCACCGACCGCTGCATTCCCTTCCTCCTCCAGTGAGCCGTCGCCACCTTCCTCTCCTCCAGCGCCGTACCCCCTCACCTGCACATCGGAACCCATCGTCTTCCCGAGCTTCCCCACCTCCTTCCCCGAGCACCCTCGCTGTCCCCTCGTCACTGGAGCTCCGACCACCTCCCTCGAGCCCCCTCGCCCTACTCTCTGCATCCCGGACTTCCCCAGGACCAACAACCATCATTCCCAACGCCACCGGGCTCACCCGAGCTCACTGCCGGCCACCTCGACCACCAACCGCCGGCCTCCCTTTTGCAGGCATCACGGTGACCCCTCCGTCATGGCCGAGCCCATGCGTGACACCCACCACCGACGCCCCCTCACTGCATCCCTAGCCGCCGCAGTCGAGCCCCCGGCATTTCGTCGAACACTTACATCTATCACAGTTCCCGCTTCTATGATCAGCAATGTCGTCATAAAATCTATGGCATCGATCCCTTAAGCTGTCACCGTCATCAACACGCTGTCCATCGCAACGCCAGCGCACGCCCGTCGCACCACCGAGCCATCGAGGCCAAGAAGCAAGATCCGACAAGGCTAAACCTGTGCTGTGTTCATGATGCGATTGTGTCGTTGCCACTGCTGTACCGTCGTTGACACGTCTTCAGGCAAGTTTGATACTTGCTTCATGCTAATTTTTATATTACAATTCAAGTTATCAATAATTTCCGCATACACTTTTTCATGTGAATCGTTATAATCCACGTGCTCGATGCAAAAACCAAATGAGAGAAAACTGTTAAATTGACAGAAACATATAACATGTGATGGTCCGGGTTATAATGAATGTCCCTTGAGACTTTGTTACCAATACAATGTCGTTTGCTCACGTAAAATGACGCCCCGATGTCTGTCGTAAAACCTGAAAACTTGCGGACATTCTAAACCGTAAAATTTATAATAAATTGTGGACAAACCGGATTTTAGCATTCGATGGCTCGTATCGAAGCTAACTGTTTAAACTACTGTATTATATTATTGATCACTGAATTTTAATAAACTATGATAAAGATAATTGCGGAGGATTATGATTCTGGATTGCAGTCCAGAATGGAAATCCCAGTTAACCCCTGTTCCTAAACCCCTGTATATTCCTGTTCCATTGTGAGAATGCATGGAAACCTATATAGTTAGGTAGAGAATTGAATTATCTTTCTTCCTCCACTGGTCTCACTGGATTCCTCAACCTTTGATATTTTTAACTCATTTTATAATGTTGATACGTTGTGCTGAATTCTGCAGAGGCATATTTTACACATTGAACGTAACCTGTATATAACTCCCTGTATCCATAATATATTACTGATCTGCCAATTGTGGTGGAAACCTAACTGATATAACTAAATATTGTTCAACTATAGCGTCGCCTAAATACGATCCCAACTGGGATTAAAATACGTTACGAAACGGACTTCCGATTCTGAAACCGGATTTCCAGCAGTGAACGCTTACAATGAAATGGCCATATCTAGTGATCCTGAAACCCGATTAACGTGAAACCAATTTTGATGGATAGATAATTAAACATACCGCTTACCCCCTTTTTATTGTTTTGCTAAATTTTTCATGTATGATTTATGATAAATTATGCAAGTTCTAGGACACCGACTGATGATATTTTAATCATGCCTTAATTATCGTATTCTCATCACATTATATGGATGTCATTGCATTGGTAACCTAGTGATCATATGCATTACCCAGTGTTAGGTATTAGTGTTTGATTGTGGCAAGTACGTTAGTATTTAAGCATGAATGGATAAGTGAAAGCGACACGTACTTGTACACAATCAGTGGACCCTATTAATTTACTGCATTGTCGACGTCTGTGGGACGTGTATAAGTGTGACTATAATTGGTATGGGACGATTATGGAAGAACTTGTATGGGTGTCACAGGTAAGGCACCAAACACTGTCCATTTATCTTGGATATCAATCGAGACATACTTGATGGAGACCCTGTCTTCAGTTCTCGCGTAGACTTGTCATGGACCGACTGGTATTTGAGTTTATGGTTGGCGTTTGATATAGACCACGGGGTGTGGGGTAGTTTGAGTGTGAGTTCGACAGAATCTCTGGAGTCTTATGCCGGCACATACAGCGATTCTGGAGATATATGGGGATATTACTGATTATTAGCGAGCGACTCGGGCCCGTGTTCTCTTGTCCTTGGGTCCTACCCTTGGGTGGGGGATACTCACGAATGGTTGACTCTCACACTTGGACTGACGATAGTCTTAGCGACCTGTATAGTGAGACTTAGAGACTGATAGGGTTAGTGACATTGATATGTATTGCTTACTGATTCAACATACCTGACATACTATTTATTGTTTTACTGTTTACCTACTCTATTAGATACCTGCATTGGCTACTTCATGCTCACGTCTTTACTCTTTTGATTACTGTTATATATTCATTATTATTGCACGAGTTACCATTTGTGTGTGTGTGTGTGTGTATTGCTATCGTGTCGCTCTGACGATCTGAGTATGCATGCTCAGAGTGAGAAGTGGATCTAGCTTGGACTAGGACCTGACGTACCGCGAGGACATCACGGACATCTTGATCAGCGACCCAGAGCTATACTTCCTCGATCTCCATCTGGTTAGTTCTTTTGATTTAAATACTGCATTTCTCATTACCTGTGCATTGATTACTTATTACCACATAGTGCTAGAAGCCGAAGTATGACTACAGAGGGATATTTTCTCGACCGTAGGAGCATGGCTGGCCTTATCAACCCCTCGTATTCCGTATTTTGGGAAGCGGGGCGTGACAGGATGCAACTGATTGGGATGTTTGTGAATGAAATCACCATGAATTTGGCAAATATGACATTTCTTTGCATGCTCTTCGCAATCCCGTATCATGGTGGGCCAGTAATACCCAAGCCGTTTGATTTGAAGTCGCATCTTGGGGCCAGATTGGTGAGCGCCGCAAACGCCCGAGTGAACTTCTTTCATGACCTTTTGGGCTTCGGCCAGTGACAGACACCTGAGCCAGAGTTGGTCATATGACCTGCGGTATAGCGTGCCATTTACAAACATGTATCGGAGAGCCATCTTCTTCAGCTGAATCCTTGCAGATTTTTCTTCGGGCAGCTTGTCGTATCGGAAGTACTCTATGAAGGGTTCTCTCCAATCGGGCTCGTCTTGGATGATCGAAGCTTCTTCGGCAGGATTGTTCTCTTGTTCTACGCTTTCTTCTTCACGCAAAGAGTCTGGAGGCAGAATTTGCCGGCTTCTAACTGTGATTAGAATTTCGTCCATGTCAGGATCAGCTAGCTCTTTAGCTAAGCGAGCGAGTATTTAGTCTTTTCCGTTCAACGCTCTAGGGACTCTCATTAGTTCAATGTGAGTGAACCGTTTCATGAGTTCCACCACTCGGCTTCTGTACCGAGCTAACTCAGGTTTGTATATCTTATAATCGCCGCTTACTTGGTTGACGACAAGCTGGGAGTCACCGTAAACCCGTAGCTGAAGGATTTCCATTTCTATGGCGAGCTCCAAACCAGCTATCAGAGCTTCATATTCAGCTTCATTGTTTGTGCGAGGCTCGGTGAGAGCAAAAGAACGTCGTAGGGTTCCCATCGATGGCGTGATGAACACCAACCCTATCCCTGCTTTTATCTGCAGGATACTTGATTTGCCGGAGCTCCTCATTGATGAGGCTCCATCGAAGTAGAGCTCCCAACATGGCTCATCTTCCTCAAAGTGCAGCACTTGTTCGTCGGGTAACTCGCAATTGAGCGGTGACCCCTTTGGTACGGGATGAGCAGTAAGGAAGTCTGCAAGAGCTTGCCCTTTTACAGCTTTCTGAGGAGTATAAACTATGTCAAACTCAAGCAGCATGACAGCCCATCTTGACATTCTACCGGCTAGGATTGCTTTGGTCATTAAGTGTTTGAGCGGGTCGACCCTAGAGATCAGCATAACCCGATGAGCGAGCAGATAGTGCCTCAGCTTCTTCACAGCGAATATCAGAGCCAGGCATTGCTTTTCTATCAGGGAATAGTTGTGTTCCGCCCCGACTAAAGTTCGACTGATGTAGTAGAGGGCATTCTCTTTTCCCTCCTCGTTGTTCTGGGCAAGGAGCGCACCGAGTGACTCATCTAGCGCGGTAGTGTAGAGAATCAGCGGTTTATTGGGAACGGGAGCGGCCAGCACTGGAGGGTGCAACAAGTACTGTTTGATGCTTTCGAACGCTTCTTGACATTCGGCATCCCAGACAAAAGGATCTCCTTTCTTCATGAGCTTTGAGAAGGGCCTACATCTCCCCGATAAATTTGAGATAAACCTCCGTATATAAGCAAGCTTGCCTTGAAAAGATCTTAGCCGCGTCAGACCCTTCGGAGGGGGCATCTCCATGATGGCCTTTATCTTGGATGGGTCAACTTCAATCCCTCGATGTCGGACTATGAAGCCCAGGAATTTTCCCGATGACACACCAAAAGCGCACTTTAGAGGATTCATTTTCAGATCGTACTCCCTCAGTCTGGTGAGAACGGTCCTAAGATCTTGGATATGATCGGCTTTGGCTTTAGTCTTGACGACCAGATCATCAACATAACATTCGACGACTTTATGAATTAGGTCATCAAAGATATTGGTCATTGCCATTTGGTATGTAGCACCTGCGTTCTTCAGTCCGAATGGCATCACCTTGTAGCAGTATATTCCGATCGGGGTTCAAAATGCTGTGTGTTTCTCATCCTCAGGCGACATCTTGATCTGATTATATCCAGACGAGCCATCCATGAAGGTGAACAGCTCATAATTTGAGGTGTCATCGACCATCATTTCGATGACCGGTAGCGGGAATTCGTCTTTAGGACATGCCTTGTTGAGGTCTCTGAAATCGACACAAACTCGGATCTGCCTATTTTTCTTCTTCACTGGGACTATGCATGCGATCCAGTCCGCATATTTCTCTTCCCTGATGAAGCCAGCATCAATAAGTTTCTTAGTTTCCTCGATGACCTTTTCTTCGAGCTCCATTCTCATTCTTCGTGGAGCTTGCTTGACTGGCTTAACATCTGGAGAAATAGCCAGCTTATGCACGGCTATCTCAGGGGAAAGGCCAGGCATTTCTTTGTATGTCCACGCGAAGCAGTCGACGAACTCATGCAGCAGGGCGATTATCTGCTCTTTCATTTCCTCTGACAAGAGTGAGCTGATGTAGGTCGGCCTTGGATTATCGGGCGTTCCTAAGTCAATCTAGGTTAGCTCGTCAAAGGTTGCTTGTCCGCCTCTTCGAGCTCTTGCGGAGCTTCTTCTGGCTCGGCTAGCTCGTCCTCATCATTTGACTCTTCGCTGGCTTCCCCAATATGGATCATGTAGCATGCCTTAGAATCAGGTTGAATGAAGCCTATGCCCCGTCTATCTGGAATTCTTCCATCGATGAGTGCTCGAACCTAAGGTGGATGCCATAGACCTTCGTAAAACTTTGCTTCGGACTCCGTTTGATATAACCGGCATCCGCACATTTTAAAGTATTCCCGCATCTCGGGCGCATAATATCTGGGATTGAGGATGGCCCTTATGCCTCTCTTGTATGGAAGGCATGCGACAGACAAATCGTCCGGATGCACAACAGGATTTAACCCATAAAACGGGATGCCCTTCTGTCCACTTTTCCTTCCGGGAACGTAGAAATTTTTCAGCTGGTCCACAGTAGAGACTGATAATGCATCGAGCTCTTTGCACATCTTCTCCGGCACCCTTGTGACAGCTAGGGACCCTTCTGTAATTTCGAAGGTTTCTCGTAGTTTTGCTTATTGCATAGGGGTCTAATCTGCGCAGCTATTGCAAGGCAGGTCCTCTTCTTCCGACTCTTCAGTGTCGTTGCCAAGATGAGGGCGGAATTTGCTGCTAGATGGGCCCTCGGCATCAGATTCGTCCGTATCGCTACCGAAACGAAGGCGATTTTTACGGAAGGACGGACTTCCAGCGTCGGATTCATCAGTGTCGTTACCGAAACACGGGCGTACTTGGGCGTTTTTGTTTTTGAAAGTGACAACCGGCGCAGATTTACTTTTGAGTCTTGGGGCCGCTCTATCCTCAGTCGGTTGTGGCTTAGCATTTTGATGGTTCATGAAGTACCGAGAATCTTCATATCGGACTTCATGCACACCGAACGGCTGAATGTCTCCGTCAATGCGTCTTTCTTCGCCATTTTTAGTATACTTCATGCATTGATGGAGAGTTGACGGAATGATGCCGTAATTGTGGAGCCACGGCCGTCCCAAGAGAATTTTATAAGACGTGTCAGCGTCGATCACATATATCTTAGCTTCGGTCTGCAGATCCCCAAATTTGATTGGCAGAGCTATGGACCCCAGAACTTGCTGGCAATTTTGATTGAAGCCTTGAATGACAATCCTTTCCCTTGACAGGTGTCGGACGTCCATTGACAAACTCTTCCAAGTCTGCAAGTTCATGATGTTCACTGAAGACCCCGAATCAATCAATATGCGATTAATCCGATCTCCGTCACTGTATCCGGTCACGTAAAGTGGCCGATTATGCTCAGCCGTTCCCAGTAGCAAGTCTTCATCCTTAAACGTGACTGCGGCCGCTTGCAAAGTGTACTGAGCCTCTTTCATATTAATTTCCGCAAAGCTAGCCTGATACCGCTCAGGGTTTTGTAGAGCATGAATGAGAACATCTCTAAGCTCTTGAGATAGAACCAAGGCATCGTAGATGCTAAGGAGAGACAGAAGCTTTCGGAGGTGAGCCAAGACATTATAGTCAACTGGGGAAGGACTCGAATTTTCATCAGCCGGTTCTCTGCCATCTTCCTCATTAGCCACCTGTTTTTCCTTCCCTCTTGGGGCGTTGCCCTGATTTGGCGGTAGAGCCCTACCCCTTCTAAGCTGGATTTGATTGGCCTTTGTGGCGAGCTCCTCGTCCTCTTCGGGAAAACAGAGCTCCCCCTCAGAGTCGCTGCCCAGATGGATGGCATAGCAGGTCACTACAGGGATCTCTTTATTTAAGTCTTCTTCTAACTCCTCCAGAATTTCAGCCGCTTCTATAGGGAGGAACTCCTTCAGAGTTCTTTCCTTCTATTCATAGTCTTCAAGAGAATCGATATATTTTTGAATGGTCGATCTCCCTGCAGACTCTTTTTCGCGCCGAGCTGCACTTTTCTTCTTCTTGAGCTTCTTGGATTTTGAGCCTGATGGAGCAGCATTGGCAGCTGGACTGGTAGGCTTCTTCTGTCCTTCCCATTCCGTCCTGGGCTCTTTCTAAAGCAGCTTTATCATCTTCTTCGTCTTATTAGATATGTGCGTACTCCACAGAGGCTGCGGTGAGTCCGTTCCGTTTCTCAGGGCAGCGGGTTCAGTTGTCTTCTCCCAGAAGGTTTCAGCTTCCGTCTGTATAAAGTTGGTGGTTGCAACTTGATTGTTCACCAATACACTTTTGGACAGCTCGATCTCTCCAGCCTTGTACTGCTTCTCGACCCAGTCTTTGAAGATATAGCAATCCTCGATCGCATGGCTCACTACTCGGTGGTACGGGCAATACAGGGGATTGTCGGTCATTTTTTCTTCTTGAGCTCTTTTCGACTCTGGCAATTGTAGACCATTGTTCAAGGCATCTTTAAAATATCTTTCAGACTTTGTCCCTCCTGAAAGAGTAAACCTTGTTCTTTTTCTCCTCTAAGGAAGGCCCTTCTCCTCCCATCACTGGCTTTCGAGACCGGTTGGTTTTGGATTCGCTCGCCTTCACTTTTCTTCATTGTCGGACGCATTGAAGACATTGGTACTGCTGGAACTCCCGCTTCTACGGTTGTCGTCCCGCTTGCTTTTCCAAGTCTTGTCTCTCTGAGAGTCCGGGGTAGACCCTTGCTTCAAGCGTTCCAGCATTTGGACTTTCTTGGTTAGCTCTTGAAACGTCTTGAGACCTGCTGTACACAAGAATGGGACTATCCAATTGCTGAGGTTCCCAATGAGAAGGCTGACGGACTGGTCCTGCTCCAGCGGCGGTTCGCACTTGACCGTGAAATTACGCCATCGGGCGATAAAGTCGGTGTTGCTTTTATTCTTCCCCGGCTTGGTCCTTACAAGGTCAATAATGGAGATTTTATCACTGACACTCATGAACCTTTGCCGGAACAGAGACTCCATTTGGGCAAAGGTAATAACGGACCTGTCTGGTATACTCGCGTACCAGTCGAAAGCGACACCGGTCAGGCTGTTGACAAACTGACGAAGAAGGAGCGCATCATTGCCCCCTGTATTTCCGCACGATGCTTTAAAGTGGGCGACGTGCTGATTTGCATTTCCCGTCCCGTCAAATCTTCCGAACTTAGGAATGACGTAGCTGCTCGGGAACTCGATCAGATCGTACTGTGCGGGATATGGCCGCCCAATACTGCAAATTTCTTTCTGAGCTTCAGCTTCGGCCACCAATGTTTTAACCTTGCTGGAGACCAAATCCATTATCCGATCTTGTGTTAGCGGAATAGTGTTATCTGGGGCCAAGGCGTCCCCAAAAGTGGAATGTGGCCGGCTTTCGTGCGGCTCGACGAATCTTGGACCCAAAAGGACAGGCATTGGCTGCTTCGGATTGTCATCACCCGGCTCATGAGTAGCGACTTTTGCTTGATTGGGAGGCGCTCGAGCAATTTGAGCCGTAAGCTGCATCACAACATTCGTTAGGTCGTCAATTTTCGAATAAAGCTTGGCCATCTCTTTATCTTTACTCCTGAGCTGTTTTCGAAGCTCTTAAAGCAGCTCTTGCTCCGCGGTCCTGGGGCGGAAAGTCGGCTCTTCCTCGCTGTCCGAGTTTGACTCTGCCTGGACCGAAGGGTCTTTCTGCCTATCGTCCTCATCGAGAGGGTTTTCTTCATCCGGCGGAGGCGGCTGTTCTTGGGAAGCGGCAAACACATTCAAGCCAGATTGGGCTTGGGATGTGGTGGCCCCATCCTTGCTTTTGTTGCGAAGGTTGTCGCTGGGGCGCCCGCCCGCCATATAGACCGTATGGATAATATATCCAGCCGTCTTTTTATTATCGACGGCTGATTTCACAGATCGCTGTCTTGACCCCTCTGTTTCGGTAGCGGGCGGTCGATTGAAAGCGGCCGGCCTGACCAGGTTCTTGAATGGTGCCGGCCCTTCTTTTCTGGACTTGCCCCGCTGCTTTCGCGCGGCACAGAGCACCTGATAGACCCTTGAAGAGACAGTGTCACACTTTTTCTATTGGGGCCGGGAAACGTCTCTTTGTAGCGACGTTCGGACCGCTGTCTTCTTGATTCTGGCGGTCATGGCATTTTTCTGAACCCAGTTTAGAGGTTTAAAGGAATTGCTGATTTTTACGGCCGACTCAGCCGTCGTCGCAGGATGACTCTGCTCTTGGAATCTCACATGACTCCACCTGGCCGGAGTCCTGGACCTCTTGTTGTCTCGATACCTGAGCCGCTTCTGCCTTAACTTTTCTGTTTTAAGCACTTGGCAGGCTTTGGCTCTTCGGGAAGACGCCGTAGGCCGATTGACAGAGAGCCCAGAGAAGATTCCTGCTCGCGCGATTGTCAAGGGCACCATCTGAGCTTGTTGGAGATGCTTCGTAGCACCATTGGTGTAGACGGCCTTGCCCCAGTCGGAACAGTGGAGAGTCGTTCGAATACAGATTTGCTTTTGGGGTGGGATGCTCTGGCGACCACAACGTTCGGCCTCCTGCCCCTTAAGGTCGGTTTAGCCGCTTGGTTTGCCGTAACCTCCGCCAGATGAGAGCTTCCAGCAGGGTAGATGATGACGGAACCAAATTGTCGGGGTGGCTCCTCCCATTGCCGGCTGAGACTGGCGGGGAGAACCACGCGGGCATTGATCTTGACCAAGTACGAGATCGGGGTCGCGTCGGAAGCTGAATTCGTCTTAGGAGACATCGTCGTTGAAAGTTAGTTGCTGCACGGAAAAAAACATTATTTCAGTACAAACATCGGCATATATGTTAAATGAGTTCGCATGAACACTTCACCCGAGATATGGGAGGAGAGATTGGTCCCACCGGGCGTGCCAGAATCTGTAGGGTGTTTTTCGTCACCCCATTGAGATGGGAATAAGCGCTTGTTAGGCGTACTACAGACTCCCCCTGCCTAGGGTAGGCTGGGGTTTATTGATTGCGGGGATCCGAATCTCCGGCAGCCGCGGACTAAACTGCTGTTAATTACCCCTCGCACTTGGAGCGAGGAAACCTCCGATTGACGGGTCAAACTAGTCATGCGAACTCAACGTGCAGTGTATGTGCATTGTGTCTTGAAAAGGGGTTTTGGATATATCGGGGGCCCCGCAGAGTTTTTACGGGGGTATGTGTGTGTGTGTATGTATATATGCATATATATATATATAAAGGGGAAAAGTGCCCAAAGGACGTGTGGGGCCAGCGCCTCACGTGCCTATTACGCGAGCGCTGGGCGCTTGAGCGCTGGGCGCTCAGGCACCGTGCCCTTAGACGCTAGCGCACCATATGCCCGGCACGTGGGCACTGGGCGCTCAAGCGCAAGCGCACCACGTGCACGGTACGTGGGCACTGGGCGCTAGAGCGCAAGGCGCTCGAGCCCAAGCGCACCACGTGCCCGGCACGTGGGCGCTTGAGCGCAAGGCGCTCGAGCGCTAGCGCACCATGTGCCCGGCACGTGGGCGCTGCGCGCTTGAGCGCTTGGGGCGCTAGGGGCTCGGGCGTTTGGGCGCCGGCGAGGAAAAGGGAGCTTTTAGTCCCAGAAATATGATTTAAAATCCCAAAAGAGGATTTAGAGTGGAGTTAAGCTCCTAAGATATTTTGGAGTTGATGAAAGGGGTTCTTCTTTGGAGCTCTGGGTCTTCCCCAAAATGGGGTTTTCGGAGACGAGCCTCCTTCTTCCTCCTCTGTTGGCAGGATCTTGAAGATCAAGAGATGTGAGATTTTAAAAATCTCTTCTTTTTTAGATCGAATGGAAGATCTGAGTTCCTCTTAGTGGGTTTTGTGGTGAAAAACTATTTAGTTTTAGAAACGGAAGAGTAAAACTCTTGATTTAATTCAAAAGAAAGAGGAAGGTTTTGAACCTTGAGAAAGGAGAAGATCACAGATCTTGATTTTTTTTCAAGAGAGAAAAAAGTTGTTGAGATATTTTCATTATCTTTGCCTTTATAGACTATACACTTTACATATAGCCCCTTGGGCTTTTCAAAATGGCATTTTGCCTATCCCATGGCTCATGTGCCATTTCTTTTTGCACATAAGCCATGGGCTTTACAAAAATTTGGCTCTATGCCCATTTTCTTATATTTATTCATAAAATAAAATAAAAGAAATACAACAAAATTATTCATTACAAAATTTCTATTTTGGCATGGAGGGAGGCCGGCCGCTTCATGTTCGGGCTCGACCCGGGCATTGGCCCACTTGACCTGGGGCGGCCCACTTGGCTTGGGGTTGACTTTGATTTTGACTTGGTCAACCGGGGTGTAAATTTCGACCCCAACAGACGCACCGGCACCTCCCACCTCTTCCTCCATCTCTCGTCTAGCCGAACATCTAGTAAGTCCCCCTCCCCCTCCCATTCTCTAATCTAAAAACTTTAAATTCTAAAACCCGACGGAAGCGGAGTTAATCCGACTTCCGATACGGTTTTTCTTTAAAAAACTGCAATTTTTCTTAATTAAGATACCTTCATATCATCACATGTTGTTCATTAAACATTAATAAATATCTTTAACAAGTTTCATCACAAAAGATTGTTATATGCATCTTTATCGAAATTTTACATTTAAATACCACAAACTTTAATTTCTGACATAAACTCTTTAATACGTTTATACCTTTAGAAAACTCACGAGGTAATGACCTACCTCCTCACAACATACATATCTAATATAGCACGGTGGAATTTGGGAACATAGATTTGGGAAAATACGACCTTAGATATAACTACCTTCAACTTATAAAACATTTTTCTATAAGAAGTGTATTTAACAAATCTTTACAATTGCGCCTCTACAACCCATTTTGGGGAACCCGTTCGGTATGGTGCGGATTATCGTACATCCTCGGGCCTAGTAAAGTGGGATGCAAACCTCCGCAAGGAGCATACGATCTCGAAAGATTTTTAATACATTTTTCTTCAGAAAATGTGATTCCTATTATCAATAAAACTTATATTTTTAATAAATAAATATATATGTAATTAATATCAAAATATCTATTTTTAATATTTATAATATTCCACATTTCTAAAATTCATGAAAAACGTCCCATTTACAAGAAAATACCATACAATTCCAATATTTCAAATAAATATCTTATACTTTAAAATTAGGTTTTATTCACTAGAAATGTCACATTTATAAAATATATATCAATGAAACCCCTAGAGACCATAATTAAATGCTTAAGGTGTATTTTGAAAATTATACAAAACTATTTTTACATAAAAACCCCTCAAGTTATACTAAATTACAATAAGGACCCTAGTAGACATATGTTTAAGCGGGACCAATCTCTTGAGCCTCAGAGAGCCGGAGATATGGGTGCTTGCCTATTTAAGGTAGATAACTTAACAAACGGTGTTATCAACACGGTAATTGTCTTTAAAAAAGACACAAATCCTGCCATCCATGTACAACAGTTACCGATAGCACCAAAACATAATTCAGGACTTCAATTTCTTTTCTAATTTTCTGACTCAAACTGAGTCTCAATCTGACTTGAATCTGATTCAAGTATCGAACTACAATACAACATGGATTTATGAATCCGTCTTTTCAATCTAATCAATCTATATTGACCGAACCGAACCATGGATATATTCCATTTACATGATCATCCATTATATCCATTCCATTACTGATATCATGGTTTCGGTAAGTCATCCATCTATATTCAATATACAATACAAACAATACAACCAAGACATCACGGGGTTTTATAAGGGGTAGATTGGTACGGAAGGTGTTAGAAGTGGTACGAGACTGCAACCATAAGACACCTAACCTGAATCTCCATTGCCGTTATACCGTGGCTGAACGGTTCCTTGTATTCCGTATACCATAGTCTCTGGTATAATGAGACTCCTCTCGTATACACTGGCCTCTTCTGTACCAAGCTACAAACAACAGCGTTAACAATATAATACAACTTTAAAAGTTGCGCTCTTTCTCTCTGTTTATTCTATTTCTCCCTCGTCTTTGGACTTACCTAGCGGTTGTTCGCTGACGACATTCCTTTTCTTTCTTCTTTGGAATGTTGTCAGATGGATCGGACCTTCAAGAGATCGAGCCCACCAGCGAGGACTTGGACCAGCTAGCTTTCGACCCAAAGCTTTAGATTTCTTGTACATATTTACATTCTGTATTTTTCATTTCTGTTATGCCACTGTTTAGGCATTGCTTTCCATTCTATATATTTACTTTTCAGATGTATTGTAAAAAGAACGTTAATAAATAAAGTTGCTGTTTATTTACATCTTGTCTCTTGTGTACATTTCATTTTATATTTCTTAGATACGCTTAGCATATTTACTTCTGAGTAAATACGTAGCGGCCTCTTCGCGTCCTCTGCCCGTATACTGGGAAGCGGGGCGTGACATATCCTCTTCGATGTCCTGCCGTGGCCCAGTGTGGAAGACAAAGCGACATCACTCCAAGTTTACACAGCCCGGGAAGAGGATCAAGATTGGAGGAAACCCGTCGTGGAATTCCTGAAGGAAGGTACACTCCCCGGAGATCGTGGGGAGGCCCGTCGCCTCCGGACCAAATCTCGCCATTTCGTCTAGAGCAATGGGAACCTCTACAAAAAATCATTCACTCAACCCCTGCTTCGGTGCGTCAACCCCCACGAAGCCGACTATGTCCTCCGTGAGGTCCATGAAGGGGTCGGCGGAGCACATCAAGGGGCCCGCACCTTAGTCCAGAAGACACTCCTCCAAGGGTATTACTGGCCGACCATTTATCACGGCGCTCAGAAGCTCGTCAGAAGGTGCAAGAGTTGCCAACTCCATAGCAGCATACCCCGCCTTCTGGCTACCAAGCTGACTACCCTGACCTCCCCATGGCCGTTCGCCCAGTAAGGAATGGACATTATAGGCCAACTCCCTACAGGTATGGGCGGGCATAAGTACATCCTTGTCGCGGTGGACTACTTTATGAAGTGGATCGAGGCCGTCCCCATCAGAAAACCGGACGCTACCACGACCATCAAGTTCCTGCAGAATAACGTAATATTCTGGTTCGGGATCCCGAGGTGTATCTTCACAGACCACGGGACGAATTTCGAGAACGAAAAAGTTAAAGAATTCTGCAGTGAATACCATATACTGATGAAGTTCGCCGCCGTCATGCACCCCCAGTGCAACGGGCAAGCCGAGGTCTCTAACAGGGATGTCATTCGAGGACTTCGAGCTCGCCTTGAAGGATGGCAGGGCAGTTGGGTCGACGAATTACCTCGGGTCTTATGGGCCTTGCGCACATCGAAGAAGACCCCTACCGGAAAGACCCCCTTCAGTCTTTTCTACGGCACCGAGGCAATGGTCCCAGCAGAGATCGGGCTACCCAGTCACAGAGTCAACCATTTCGATGACGAAGCGAACACTTCGGCACTATGGAAAAATTTGGACGTCTTGTTGGAAAAGCGGGACCGGGCACAGATTAGGGCCGGGGACTTGGTCCTAAGGCGGAACGAGTTCGTTGATCAGGGCAGGCTGCACAAGTTTTCTCCGAAGTGGGACGGCCCATTCCTCGTCTCCGAGGTCCTGCCCGGTGGGGCTTATCGCTTATAAAATGCAACGGGTCACAAATTTCCACGGCCCTACAACGCCAAGAAGCTCAAGTTGTACTTTTAAAAAAAACATATCTATGAATACATGTTTCTCTTTTTACAAAGCGATGCAAATTTTGCTAAGTTTTTTTTTCTATATAAAGAAGGAACTTCCCCTATATGTTTCACTCTTCCTCAGTTCATAGCTCACGAATTCCGTTTCGCTGAAATACTCAAATGAACCCAGAAGACAAGAAGAAACAGTAGAACTTTGCAAAAATGAGAACTTTATTTATTTATCAAGAGGTATTGCGGGCTCCTCAGCCTTACATCAAAGTTGAAATTTCAACAACGGGGGAAGAGGTGCAGGAAGCATTGCTCGTGGTACTCCGAAGAAATTGCCACCAGCCGAGCCCTTGCCGTCTCAGACCTCTGCCTCCGATGCTGCCCGCGGACCCTCGACGCCACGGACGGGCCGGAGGACTCTCCAGCCGGGCACCCGTCGACGAGATACCTCAGTTGGTAACACTCGAGGACGAGGTCCACCGAGCGATCGCACAGACTCTTCAAGATCAAGCCGAAACGGCATAGCGATCTCAGCTTGCCAACCACCTCATCTTTCAGTTGCTCGGACAAGGGGTTGTGCAGCCCCGGCGACGCCCTCCAAATTGAGTACATCAACAGCTGGAGCAGGGGTGATCGCCAGGGAAGCAGGCGGCCGAAATGGTCCTCCATACGCCGAACCACCGCTCTAAGCGTCTCCTCGGAGCTCAGCTGGTCGTACAAGTATACATCTTCGAAGGATATGATATCGGGGATGGAGAAAGGGAATTTGTCCATTCTTATGTTTCGGGGTGCAAAGCTAGGAATGTGAAACACACCCTCTCTATTTTATAGCCTCCACAGTGCCCCCAAGAGTCTAGATCTGCGCGCGCATGGGCGCGAACCCCAGGATTCGCTCGATTCTTCCAATGACATGCCGCCACGTGGCGGATATCCCATATTTCTTGGCGAATCGAAGTCGGAGCGACGCAAATCTCCGAACGCTTCGCCTCCCCTATGCGTTTCTGCCACGTGCCGCCCGCGACGGCCACTCTCCCCGATATTCAAACATCTCGGAAGGTCGGGCAGAGTCTCGATAAACCCAGCAGCTTCACTGCTCGGTCTATCCTTAGCAGGTAACTTCTTACCCATCTACGATGAGGATCAAAGCCCTCGCCAAGAGGCAACCGAGCAGCTACCCTGCTCGGTCTATCCTTAGCGGGTAACTTCTTACCCATCTACGCTAAGGATCAAGGCCCTCGCCAAGAGGCAACCGAGAAGCTGCCCTGCTCGTTCCATCCATGGCTGATAGTTCACTACCCACCGACACCAAGGACCAAAGCCCTCGCCAAGAAGCAACAGAGCAGCTACCCTGCTCGGTCTATCCTTAGCGGGTAACTTCTTACCCATATACGCTAAGGATCAAAGCCCTCGCCAAGAGGCAACCGAGCAGCTGCCCTGCTCGGTCCATCCATGGCTGGTAGTTCACTACCCACAGATGCTAAGGATCAAAGCCATCGCCAAGAGGCAACCGAGCAGCTACCCTGCTCAGTCCATCCTTAGCGGGTAACTTCTTCTCATCTACGGTAAGGATCAAAGCCCTCGCCGAGAGGCAACCGAGCAGCTACCCTGCTCGGTCCATCCATGGCTGGTAGTTCACTACCCACCGACGCCAAGGATCAAAGCCCTCGCCAAGAGGCAACCGAGCATCTATCCTGCTCGGTCTATCCTTAGCGGCTAACTTCTTACCCATCTACGCTAAGGATCAAAGCCCTCGCCAAGAAGCAACCAAGCAGCTGCCCTGCTCGGTCCATCCATAGCTGGTAGTTCACTACCCACCGACGCCAAAGATCAAATCCCTCGCCAAGAGGAAACCCAGCAGCTACCCTGCTCGGTCTATCCTTAGCGAGTAACTTCTTATCCATCTACGCTAAGGATCAAATCCCTCGCCAAGAGGCAACCGAGAAGCTTCCTTGCTCTGTCCGTCCATGGCTGGTAGTTCACTACCCCCCGACGCCAAGGATCAAAGCCCTCGCCAAGAGGCAACCGAGTAACTGCCATGCTCGGTCTATCCTTAGCGGGTAACTTCTTACCCATCTATGCTAAGGATCAAAGCTCTCGCCAAGAGGCAACCGAGAAGCTACCCTGCTCGGTCTATCCTTAGCGGGTAACTTCTTACCAATCTACACTAAGGATCAAAGCCCTCGCCAAGAGGCAACCGAGCAACTTCACTACCCCCCTGACGCCAAGGACCGAAGCCCTCATTTAGAGGCCACCGAGCAGCTTCCTTACTCGGTCCATCCTTAGTGGGTAACTCTTGGCCCGTCTATGCTGAGGGTCAGACCTCAACCTCGGCGATGCCGACCAATCTTAAAAGCGGTGATCGCCGGTCCAACTCGACTTATCTTCAACGAGCAATCGCCACCTCGACTTTGGGGCCATAAAGACGCCGACCTTACACCGGTCTTTGCACACTTGACAAATGACTGGATTTAACCCGACGCGCGATCGCCAACTAAAGGACCGGCTGCCAAAGAGACATTCATCAGGCGAGCAAAATGAGACATTACCAAAAACTGGGACATTGCTACAAACAAAATTTCTGCAAAAGGCATTATTCACAACTCAGAAGTCTTTACAAAGGTATTCTGGGCTCCTCAGCCTTACAAAATTCCCCGAAGGCCTACAAAATCCCAAAACGAAAACAAAAATATACAAAAAATGAAAGGATAGGGAAACTTAGGCCTCAGGGCCGGGAAGGACCTCGACCTGCTCCGCGGCCACCTCGGGAGCTGGGGCGATTGCTTGAGGGTCGGCACCCACCGCAGGGACTTCGGAACTGGGAGCCGGGGTGACCACCTTCTCCCCGACGCCCCCACTAGGGGCCTTCCCCCCGGCGACGCTTCCGGTGGCATCCCCCTGCCCCTCACCCTCGAGGGGGTACTCAAGATAGAGCTTAGCGTCGGGAAACTCCGGCATTAGCGCCTTGACGGTGTCAAGGGCATCATGCCAGACGAGGGCTGAGGCTTCGACGTAGAACTGATCTGACGTTCTGTACATCTCCACCGCCTTCGCGACCCGGAGGTCGGCACGCCTCACCGCCTCCTTCATCGCCTTATTCTCCCTCTTGAGAGTATCCCGCGTATTCTTCAGGGTAGCGGCGAGCACCCTGGCATCCTCCAACTTGGCCTCAACAGCCTTGTTGGACTCCATCATAACCCAGATGGTCTCCCGGCAGTTGGAGTTCACCCGATCCTCGGCTGCCACCCGGTCTTCGAGGGCGGCGATCCTCTCCTTCGCCTTGCGCAGCTCCCGGCTCAAGCTCTCCTCCCGCGAGGAAAACTCGCCGGCAACCTGCATCGCCAGGGCAATTTCCTCGTACTCCATGTTAACGACGAGGGCGCAATGCTGGAGAACCTGAGGAAAACAAAGAAGGGGTTAAAAAATACACCCGATCCTGCGAACAAAAAGTACTTAATAAAAACCCGAGCGGGAGGCGAACACTGACCTGCACGGCCTCCTGAGCTATGGCCGCCATTTGGGCCGTAAGGGTTCCCCGGGGGATTTTACCCCCAGCCGACCTTTCCATTTCCAAGAGCAAGCTGTCGGCAACAGAAAGCCCCGAGGGCACCTCGAAGCGAAGATCCCCTTCATCCACGAAGATCGGGGAAGCCGGAGAATGGGGCACCGTCCTATGGTGCCTCTTGAGGAGGGGCGCGGGAACATCTTCCTCGTATCCCACCTCCAAGATCCGGGGTTCCTGCCCCCGAGTGCGTTTGCGGCTCTGCCCGTGGCCGGCCTCCGAGGCCCGGGGCGTGCTGGAGCGCCTGGCCGGAGCAGCCGCCGCCGGCCCCGGGCTCGCAGCGGGGCGTGATGGGCCGGCGCCTCCGGCCTTCCTCCCTTTCTTCTCGGCCAGGGCAGCCCGAAATTTTGATCGGTCCATCGGCTCTGCAAAAAAAAGCGAAAATACAAAGAAAGAGTTAGCAATGCCAAAAAAATAGAAGAATACACAAGTCTAAACGGATCGCCTAAACACCTAACTTACCCGCAAACTGAGCGGGGCTGAGCTCGGCCCAACTAAGGGCCTGCTCAGACAATAACACATCGGCCCGTTGGATGGGTGTTGGGGTCA
The DNA here is from genome assembly GCA_030015575.1 of Agapanthus africanus. Lineage (NCBI taxonomy): Eukaryota > Viridiplantae > Streptophyta > Magnoliopsida > Asparagales > Amaryllidaceae > Agapanthus > Agapanthus africanus. The sequence continues at coordinate 13,966,736 of JASDDO010000022.1, forward strand.
AAATTTGCACCCCCGGTTGACCGAGTCAAAGTCAAGGTCAACCCCAAGCCATGTAGGCCCAAACCCAGGTCAAGCGGGCCCATGCCCAAGTCGAGCCCGCGGCCAGCCTCCTCCATGCCAAAATATAGATCATGTAATAAATAATTTTATGTAATTTTTTATGCATGAATGGGCATAAAGCCATTTTTTTTGTAAATCCCATGGCTTATGTGCAATAAGAAATGGCACATGAGCCATGGGATGGGCAAAATGCCATTTTGTAAAGTCCAAGGGGCTATATGTAAATGTGTAAGCCTATATAAGGCAACATGATGATGAATAAAAAAACACTTTTCATTCTCCGAAAAAAATTTAGGGTTTGTGCCTCTTTCCCCTTTCTGAAGGTTCCAAACCTTCTTCTTTCTTTTGAATTAAATCAAGAGTTTTACTCTTCCTTTTCCAAAACTAAATAGTTTTTCACCACAAAACCCACAAAGGAGAACTTGGATTTGTTGTTAGATCTCAAAAAGAAGAGATTTTTAAAATCTCACATCTCTTGATCTTCAAGATCCTGCCAACAGAGAAGGAAGAAGGAGGCCCATCTCCAGAAACCCAACTTTGGGGAAGAGCTAGGGCTCTCAAAGAAGAAGCCCTTCATCAGCTTCAAAACATCTTAGGAGTTCAACTCCACTCTAATCTCTCTTCCGGGAGTTTCTGGGGCTAAAAGCCCCTTTTTCTTGCTGGCGCCCGAGCGCCTTGCGCTCAAGCGCCCAGCGCCCACGTGCCGACACGTGGCGTGCTAGCGCTCGAGCGCCCAGCGCTCAGGCGCCAAGCGCCCACATGTCGACACGTGGCGCGCGAGCGCGCGAGCGCTCGAGCGCCAGTCTCCAGCGCCCACGTGTCGAACACATGGTGCGCTAGCGCCTAAGCGCACAGCACCTAAGCACCCAGCGCTCAAGGCGCTGGCTCCACGCATCCTTTGGGCGCTTTTCCCTTTTTTTTTTATATATATGTATACATGTATATATATGTATAGATACACACACACTCCACAACACTGTCCCTCCCCAAAAATTTTGGGCCGGAGCGCTGCCCTATACCCCGTAAGGGGGCTGCTAGCCCCCTTGACCCCCAGCCCGCTATCCGGGTAGCGGGACCCCGTAAAAACTCTGCGGGGCCCCCGATATATCCATAACCCCTTTTTAAAATACAACACATGTACATTGCACATTGAGTTCACATGAATAGTTGACCCGTCAATCGGAGGTTCTCTCGCCCCAAAGGCGAGGGGTAATTAACGGCAGCTTAGTCCGTGGCTGCCGGAGATTCGGATCCCCACAATCAATAAACCCCATCCTACCCTAGGCAGGGGGAATCTGTAATGCGCCAGACAAGCACGCGCGTATTCCCATCTCAATGGGGTGACGAAAAACACCCTACAGATTCTGGCACGCCCGGTGGGACCAATCTCTCCTCCCATTTTCGGGTTAAGCTTTCACGCGAACTCAATTAATATGCATATCAATTGCCTGTACTAAAATCATGTTTTTTTTGTGCAGGTTGACATTCTCTAATTGCAATCTTCGGACGTAGCAAAGATGTCTCCAAGGATCAGCTCAGCTCTCGACACAGCTCCCATCTCCTACACGATGAAGATAGACTCCAGGACGGTCCTTCCGGCCAGTCTCGGGCGACAATGGGAGGAGCCACCGCTACCATTCGGCTCTATTCTGTTCGTCTCAGCTAACGCCATCCCAGCTCCTCAAGCCCCGGTGACAGACAAACCGGTCTCGAAAGGCAAGAGGCCAAATGTGGTGGTCTCGAAGGCGCCCCAACTCAAACGCAAGTCGGTGTTTGAGCGGTTCTCCTTGGCCCCAGCTGGGGGCAAGGCCATCAACACCAACAAAACAACAAGGCGTCTCGAGCAAGCTCCGACGGTGCCCCTGATAACTGCTCGATTGGGTGTCTTCTCTAAGCTCCCCGCTAATCGACTCATGGTGGCTTCCCAGAAAATGGATGCCCGCCAAGCCCTCAAAATCGAGAAGCTAAGACAAAAAAGGCTCAGGTACAGAGCCAACAAAAGGGCTAGGGCTCCTACTAGGCTGTACCTCATAAGGTTCGAAGAACAGGGCTACCCCGCCAAAGATGAAAGGATGGATGAATGTGTTATCCACACCGTCTACATGGTGGGAACGCTTCCCAGCGACAACCTTCGCAGCAAAAGGAAGGATGGGTCCACCACATCTCAAATCCAACCTGGTGTGAATATGGCTGCCACATTCCAAGACCAGCCTCCTCTGGAAGATAATGAAGGCCCTTCCAGTGAGGCTGATAAGCAGAGAGAGCCATCGGTTCATAAGGAGTCAGGCTCGGAAAGTGAAGAGGAGCCAATCTTTCGTCCCAAGAATGCAGAGCAGCAACTTCTCCAAGAGCTCCGAAAACAGCTCAGAAGCAAAGACAAGGAGATGGCCAAACTTTACTTTAAAATTGACGACTTGACGAACGTCGTCTTGCAACTCACGGCCCGACTTGCCTCTCAGCCGCCCAATCAAGCACAGGGCTCTGCCCGTGAATCGGGAAACGGTGTCCTAAAGCAGCCGACGCCCATTCCTTCAAATCCAAAAGTGGGCGAACCGCATGAAAATCAGTCACATCCTATCTCAGGAAATGTCTTGGCTACCGATGACAGTAGCCCGCTAACTCAAGATCAAATCATGGATTTGGTTGCCAGCAAAGTCAAAACATTGGTAGCTGAAGCCAAAGCACAAAAAGATATTAGCAGTAGCGGGAGACCATATCCTGCTCGGTATGATCTGGTAGAATTTCCCAGCGGCTATGTCATCCCTAAATTCGGAAGATTTGATGGGACGGGAAATGCGAATCAGCACATCGCCCACTTTAAAGCATCATGCGGGAATACCGGGGGCAAGGATGCACTTATCCTCCGCCAGTTCGTTAATAGCTTGGCCGACGTTGCTTACGACTGGTACGCTAGCATACCAGATGGCTCCGTCACAACTTTCGTCCAAATGGAATCTCTGTTTCGACAGAGGTTCATGAGCGTCAGCGATAAGATCACCATTGCCGAGCTCGTAAGGACCAAGCCAAAGAACAACGAAAGCAGCACGGATTTTATAACCCGATGGCGCAATCTCTCCGTCAAATGTGAACCGCCGATAGAGCAGGACCAATCTGTCAGTCTCCTCGTCGGAAATCTCAACAATTGGATGAACCCGTTTTTATGCACCGCGGGTCTCAAAACATTCCAAGAGCTGAACAGGAAAATCCAGATGTTGGAGCACTCAAAGCAGGAGTTCTCCGCGGATTCCCAAAATAACAATAGGTCCTGGAGAAATCGAAAGGATGATAATCGCAAAGACGGGAATTCCGACGATTCTGAATCTTTTAACACTTCGGCTAACCGAAATAAGCAAGGGATGAGCGGGCCTAGTGCCAACCAGCCTCGGAAGCCAGTGTTTGGAGAGGGAGGAGAATCTCCACTCAAAGAGAAGCTAGATAAGGTCTATTCCTTCAGAAGGGACAAAATCCGTAAAATATTCAAAGACGCCCTGAGAAACGGTCTACAACTGCCAGAGTTAAAAAGACCGCAGCAAGCGAATAGGACCGACGACCCCAAATACTGCCCCTATCACAGAGTGATAGGTCATGCCATTGAGGACTGCTTCGTCTTCAAAGATTGGGTCGAAAAGCAATATAAGGCAGGAGAGATAGAACTGTCTAAAGGCGTGTTAACAAACAGTCCAGCTGCAACCGCTAATTTCATACAAACGGAGACCGAAGTTCTTCGTGAAACCGATTCTCTCAGACATCTGCCTTTCTCTGAAAACAATCGACCACCACGTCATTAAACTGGAAACAGTCGACCTCTAAGTCGTTAAACTGGGAATGTAAATATATATATATATATATATATATATATATGTAAATAAACAAAAAGATGTGTAAATAAAAGAAAAATAAAGAAAAACCGAAATGATGGGGCAACCGCGAATAAAAAGCCGAAATGATAGGGCAATCGCGACCTTCGCGATAAGAAAAGCTGAAATGATAGAGCAATCGCGGTAAAAAAACAAAAAAAAGTGGCGAATGATGAGTCGCTCCTGGTACCATATTCCAGTGCAGCGATGCAGACGCCAATAAAAATCCAATTTCCCAAAATTCTCTTAGCCCTACGGCTAGTCCCCAAATTGACTACCGTATACAATCCATGGGCTCAAATAATTCTCATCATACCCATGCCCCACCGTAATCACCAGTTACGCGGCTGGTCTCCGCCCTTAGAATTATGGTCCATTGGGAAAACCCACTCATGTGTCCTCACGATACATGAGGAGAACAAACCTTCGTGGGATCTTTACGATTCACAAAGGAAAAACACACTTGGGAGTCCTCACGACTCCTAAGGAGAAAATGCACCTACGGGATCCTTATGCCCCGTAGGGAGAAAATGCTTTTATTGGACCTTACGGCCCATAAAATTGAAAATCCTTAGGAGATAGGGATCTAAACCTGTCTCCTAAGCCATCGCTCCCCAACCCCCAAGTGGCGAATGATGAGTCGCTCCTGGTACCATATTCCAGTGCAGCGATGCAGACGCCAACCAAATTCCAAACTTAAATCCCAAACGGCGAATAGTGAGTCGCTCCTGGTGCCATATTCCAGTGCAGTGATGCAGACGCCGGCCAAAATCCAAATCCCTAAGTGGCGAATGATGAGTCGCTGCTGGTACCATATTCCAGTACAGCGATGCAGACGCCAACCAAATTCCAACTCCCATACCCCAACGGCGAATAATGAGTCGCTCCTGGTACCATATTCCAGTGCAGCGATGCAGACGCCAACAAAGTCCCGAAATTTTTTCGGCCCTATGGTCTGGATCATACATCCTGCAAAACCGTATACAATCCACGGGCGTAAAACGATCCCAATCTCTCCCAAGTCCTACCGGTGAGACCACATTCAAAGTCCCACCAAAAATAATAAAATAAAATAAAATAAAAAAGGTATGTCCACAAGCAAGATGGGCACGGATGAAAACCCGAAAGGGCTTCATGAGTAAAAACAACAGGACTGCCGGTGAGTTTGTGAAAACCCGAAAGGGCGTAAACTCGTAAAAAAGAGATGAAATGCACTCGCAAAGTCCTCTCGACTTTGTGAGGAGAAAATTCCCGCGTGAGATACTTACGACTCACAAAGGAGCAACACACTTAGGTGTCCCCACGACTCCTAAGGAGAAAATACACCTACGAGATCCTTTCGACTCGTAGGGAGAAAATGCTTTTATGGGACCCTTACGGCCCATAAAATTGAAAAGCCTTAGGTGATAGGGATCTAAACCTGTCTCCTAAGCCACCAATTCCCAAATCCTCCCAAGGCAAATGATGAGTTGCTCCTGGCATAATTTCAGTGCAGCAATGCAGATGCCGTCCAAAAAGCCAATTCCCAAATCCTACCGGGGAAGATGATGAGTTGCTCCTGTCATTATTCCAGTGCAGCAATGCAGATGCCAAACAAAAACCAAAATCCCCAAATTCTCTCATGACAGATGATGATTCGCTCCTGGTACCATATTCCAGTGTAGCGATACTGATGTCAACCCAAATCAAATCAAACCAACAACCTCTGCGGCGGAATCATACTCCGTCCCAGAATTTACCCCGTGTCGAAATCATGCTTCGCCTCGGGATATCTTCCTTCCCTGTCGGAATTATGCTTCGGCTCAGAATCAACCAATGACCTCCTCGTCGGAATTATGCTCCGTCTCGGAATCAATTCAACCAGCAAGCTCTGCGTCGGAATCATGCTTCATCTTAGAATGTGCACCCCGTGTCGAAATAATGCTTCGCCTCGGTGTATCTGCCTTCCCTGTCGAAATTATGCTTCGTCTTGGAATCAAGTCAGCCAACAAGCTCTGCGCCGTCATCATGCTCCGTCTCAGAATGTACCCCGTGTCGAAATCATGCTTCGCCTCGGAGTATTTGCCTTCCCCGTCGGAATTATGCTTCTCCTGGGAATCAACCACTGCATCGAAATTATGCTTCGATCAGAATGTCTGCCACTCATCGGAATGATGCTCCGATCTCTGGAATTATGCTCCGCCCTTCGGAATGATGCTCCGATCCCTGGAGTCATGCTCCACTCTTCAGAATGATGCTCCGATCCCCTGGAATCATGCTCCGCTCTTCGGAATGATACTCCGATCCCTGGAATTATGCTCCGCCATTTGGAATGATGTTCCGATCCTTGTAATTATGCTCCGCCCTTCGGAATGATGCTCCGATCCCTGGAATCATGCTCCACTCTTCGGAATGATGCTCCGATCCCTTGGAATCATGCTCCGCTCTTCGGAATGATGCTCTGATCCCTGGAATTATGCTCCGCCCTTCGGAATGATGTTCCGATCCTTAGAATCATGCTCCACCCTTCGGAATGATGCTCCAATCCCTGGAATCATGCTCCGCCCTTCGGAATGATGCTCCGATCCCTTGAATCATGCTCCGCTCATCGGAATGATGTTCCGATCCTTGGAATTATGCTCCGCCCTTTGGAATGATGTTCTGATCCTTGGAATTATGCTCCGCCCTTCGGAATTATGCTCCGCCCATCGGAATGATTCTCTGATCTCTGGAATCATGCTCCGCCCTTCGGAATGATGCTCCGATCCCTGGAATCATGCTCCACTCTTCGGAATGATACTCCGATCCTTGGAATCATGCCTCTACTCTTCGGAATTATGCTTCGACTCTTCGGAATTATGCTCTGACCTTGGAATTATGCTCCGCAAATCGGAATGATGCTCCGATCCCTAGGAATCATGCTCCCCGAGGGATACTCCGACCCTGGAATTATGCTCTGTGAATCAGAATGATGCTCCGATCCCTAGGAATCATGGTCCCCGGGATGATGCTCCGCCCCTGGAATGATGTTCCACCTCGAAGTCCAGCTTCAAGATCCATCAATTTCATGCACACAACGCAAATGTGCGGTGTGCATTTATTGATGGGGGGCACTTTGTTGGGGTCAAAATTTGCACCCCCGGTTGACCGAGTCAAAATCAAGGTCAACCCCAAGCCAGGTGGACCCAAGCCCAGGTCAAGCGGTCCCATGCCCAAGTCGAGCTCGCGGCCAGCCTCCTCCATGCCAAAATATAGATCATGTAATAAATAATTTTTATGTAATTTTTTATGCATGAATGAGCATAAAGCCAATTTTTTTTGTAAAGGCCATGGCTTATGTGCAAAAAGAAATGGCACATGAGCCATGGAATGGGCAAAATGCCATTTTGTAAAGCCCAAGGGGATATATGTAAATGTGTAAGCCTATATAAGGCAACATGATGATTAATAAAAAAAACACTTTTCATTCTCCGAAAAAAATCTAGGGTTTGTGCCTCTTTCCCCTTTCTGAAGGTTCCGAACCTTCTTCTTTCTTTTGCATTAAATCAAGAGTTTTACTCTTCCTTTTCCAAAACCAAATAGTTTTTCACCACAAAACCCACAAAGGGGAACTTGGATCTATTATTAGATCTCAAAAAGGAGAGATTTTTAAAATCTCACATCTTTTGATCTTCAAGATCCTGCCAACAGAGAAGGAAGAAGGAGGCACATCTCCAGAAACCCCACTTTGGGGAAGAGATATGGCTCTCAAAGAAGAAACCCTTCATCAGATTCAAACATCTTAAGAGTTCAACTCCACTCTAATTTCTCTTTCGGGAGTTTCTGGGGCTAAAAGCCCCTTTTTCTTGCCAGCGCCCGAGCGCCTTGCGCTAAAGCGCCCAGTTTCCCCCAATCAGAGCAAAACACTGTTTTAAAAATGAAGCGACGCTTCTGCTTCCTCCAATCAGAGCAAAGCTCTGTTCAAATTCCAAGATTTGGAATGAAGCGACGCTTCCTTTCCCCCAATCAGAACAATGCTTTGTTTTGAATTTCAAAATTCAAAAATTGAAGCAACACTTCAGATTCTGCGCACTGCGCGCCATGTGTCAAAAGCAGACACGCCAGCACCAGGAGCGCTGCGTCCTAGGCAGCGCACCCCCAATCAGAGCAAAGCTCTGTTTTAAAATTCAAAATTTAAAAGTTGAAGCAATACTTCGAATCCAGCGCCAGATGCGCTGTGCACCACGTATCAAACACGGGTGCGTTAGCACAGTTGCGCTGCGCTCTGCGCTGTGCGCCATGTGTCAAACACAGGTGCGCTGCGCTCTGCGCTGCACGCCACGTGTCAAACACAAGTGCGCTAGCGCAGTTGCGCAGCGCTGCGTGCCACGTATCAAAGACAGGTGCGCTAGTGCAGTTGCGCTGCGTGCCACATGTCAAACACGGGTGCGCTAGTGCAGTTGCGCTGCGTGCCACATGTCAAACACGGGTGTGCTAGCGCAGTTGCGCTGCACGCCACGTGTCGAACGTAGGTGCGCCAGCGCCAGCGCTGGGATTAAAAATTTTCCACCATCAGATCAAAAGATCTACTAATAATAAATTATTAAATAATCAAAACTAAAATTCTGTTATGGAAAGATTTTCCAATCTTATTAAAACAAGAAGATTATCTTCTTCAAAGCAGAAGCCTTAGGATCAAAGATCCAACGATCGGAAATATTTCCAAATCAATCAGAGAAAGATCTCTCAAAACTTATTTAACAAATCATTTGGCCCTATATAAAGGACCCTAGACTTCAAGTCAGGGATAGAGAAGAGAAAAAGAGAAAGAAAAACCCTCTGCAAACTTGGAGAAAAAGAAGAGCAGGCTCTTAAAAAGAAGATTTTTCTTCATCTTCAAGATAAAAAAGAACTATGTTCTTGAATAACAGAGATGAATCCATCTCATAAAAAGAAGAACCATCTTCTAAAAAGATCTTATATCTATAAAAAAGACCAAGGTCTTTTGATTTAAAAGAAAAGATCAAAAAGATCTAATCATAAAATAATAACAAGAAGTAAAATACTTCACTCACAGATCTTTTGATCTATAAAGGCAGAGTCTTTTATAAAAACAAGAACTTTTGTTCTTTGATCTTGAGGCAAAGCCTCCTTTGAAGAACATAAACTTGTTCTTTGATCTCAAAATTTGATCAGATGCGTTTTGCGCTATTGAAAAGTGCCTTGCACTCATGAATTGCGTCCTTACGCTCATTGGATCGGCGCCCACCGCCAAAACTTGCCACGTGTCAATCAGAGACACAATCTGCGCTTTGCGCTTCTGAAACAGCGCACTGCACTCATGGGCTGGCGCTCAGCGCCAAGCGCGCCACTTGTCGCTCACTGGTGCATCCACAAACTAGCGCAGCGCGCTCATAAATTAAAAGTGCAATACGCCAACAAACTAGCGCTTAGCGCTAAGCGCGACACGTGTGCTCTTCGTGTGTGCTACCCAACAGAAGCGCAATGCGCTTTTTGACTGGCGCAAGGCGCCTAACGCGCCACGTGGCGCGCTGTCAGAACAAACTTTGTTTCTGATGAATGCTATGCATTCAATATAAGACAAAAAAATGCCAGAGCCCAATGCTTAGCATTATTAAAAAGGCAGAGCCCAAGTAAAGGCTTAATGGCCAGGACAAAAATAAAATGTTAAAATTTTTTAACTGGACTTAACCCAATTCTGGCCATAAGTCCTCAATTTAAATTGAACTGAGCCCATCTGCTCTTTCAATCAATTTACACCCGGTTCGAGGGTACATCTCTTTACTCCTCTGATATCTGTCGTTGTAATCCTTCAACGTCGTCAGAGGGGTGACGGGTCCCGACAACCACACATTACTACGGACTGTGGGGTCCTTAAACTCATGGACTGTGATGTCCTTAATCTCGACCGTGATGTTTTAAAACTAATATCAGACTGTGGAGTCCCTAAACTCACGGACTATGAAGTCCTTAACCTCGACCGTGATGTCTTAAAACTAATATCGGACTATGGAGTCCTTAAATCCACGAATTATGATGTCCTTAACCTCGACCGTGATGTCTTAAAACTAATATCGAACTGTGGAGTCCTTAAATCCACGGACTATGATGTCCTTAACCTCGACCATGATGTCTTAAAACTAATATCGGACTGTGAGGTCCCTAAACTCACGGACTGTGATGTCCTTAATCTCGACCGCGATGTCTTAAAACTAACATTGGACCGAGATATCCTTAAACTACCAATGGGCCGTGTTCATACCAGAATATTGCATTTTTTACCGCCCATTCTTACGCTCGTTTGGTTATAGGCAGGTGCTTTTAATCAGTGTTTGCTACATATTTACAGGATACTGGTTCTCAGCTCTAGACAGTGAAATTCATAGAAAAGTACGTCAAATTCCGGATTACTGCCAACAACAGATAAAACACGGGTCTCCGCTCTCTATCCGTATGTTGCCACACACCAGTTTAAGGGACAAAATGGCAAATCGATGTCATTTTCGTGCACAAAGCTCAATGTCAACACAAGATCCAACATATCTACGCGGAGCTCGAGGAAATCTTGGCAAAAGATCCACATCACATCACCTTTTGATCTACTGAAATTCTGGAAGAAATGGGAAGAGTTTCTGAGAAAAAGTCATATACCTCACTGAAGAGTACTAAAAATTATGGAAAACCACCAAATTTCATGGCCTAACTCCTCTAAACGGCAGCATAAGCACGCTTAGGCCGCGGTTCCGCGGCCGTATAGGCTCCTCACTTGGTCAAATTTCACAGGCAATTTTGTAATTTCATATACTGTCAGAATGTTGCCCTAGGTTCTCTGTTTCCAGCCTATAAATACCCCGGTTTTATTCCAAGCCAAGCCTCCTTCATGTCTTGATTTCCATTCTCTCTTTAGTGTAGTTTAGTTTAGTTTCTTCTTCTTCTTCATTCTTTCCTCCATGAAAATTGTAGTGAGAGCTTTTTGAGTGGATGATGAAATGAAGATGAAGGTGTTTGTATCATTCTTTTGTTTTAGCTTCCCCTTGAGATCCTTGCTTTCTCTTGATCTTTCAACCTCTTCATTGAGCTTGAAAGTTTAAGAGTTTGTTATTGATTTCCAGGGTTGTATCTTCTTATGGAATTAGTGCTTCATTTCACATGAGTTCTTTACCCTTCTCTTGATCTTGCAACCTCTTGATTGAGCTTGCAAATTTAAGGGTTGGCTATTGATCCCATGCTTGTCTTGAGTTCTATGTTCTTATTACTTTCTTGCTTATTTCTTTCTTGCTTTTTATTATTTGTTTTACATTCATGCTTTACTTTCTTGCACTTAAATTCTATGCACTTACTTACTTGTAATTTTTTCTTTTCTTTTGCTCTTTTTGGTTCGTTTTTGTGAATGGTTGTAATTATCGTTGTTAAGAATAAATACGGTATTGTAAGTTAATATTTCTTTGCTCATTTCCTTTTCCCGTTATTTTCCATTGAACTCCGCCCAAACGTTACGCAAGCGCTCCGTTAGGCACCCTACCCTACCAAGGTAACGGTGACTCCTAACCGCGACCGGTTGCGTTCGGTTTGGCCGGAGACGAAAGCAAGAGACAAGAACGGAAGGACAAGGGTAAATAAGCCGGATTCCATGAATACCGTGCTTAAATCCCCTAATCCACGTTGTCGCCGATTGCTCTAGCTTCAATTGGTCAAGACTCGGCTCAAAGGTTTTGAGTGCGGATTTCTTTAGCTTACAATTTCGTATCTTTTTCTTAACAACTTTATACTTGCATATAACACACAGGTTAGAATCGAACAAACATATACACATTCTTTATTGACTCGTCTAAAACAAGAACGGACATACAACCATCTCCCTGTGGATCGACCCGTGCTCAACCGGCTAGCTGCAAAGCGACACCGTCCTGATCGCGGTTATAACTTTAGAATTTTGAACATCCGACACGCGAAAAGCGTGCGATCAAATGGCGTCGTTGCCGGGGAGACGGTAGCGTATTTTCTTTCTTGTTATTCGGGTTAATATTCTTTTTGTATATATTTATTAAAAAATCTTTTTATTATTTTTGATCCTTTTGTGGGCAAGAGTGCAGATTTTTGCGGATTTGCAAACTGCGATTGTGGGGAGCAAAGTGTACGTTCAAGGTTAAGGTGATTATGAAGTACGGTGCCAAAGATCCGGGAAGTTTGACCCGCGCAAGCGAACTTTTCAAGCTTACCAAAATTGAGTCAACGGGGGTTTCCTAACCCAAAAACTTAACGGTACGTACTTTACTAACACCTTCTTCTCAAATCCGACGCATCCAATATACTATTCTTTGCAGGATTCTTCGCAAGTTCGCTAGCAAACGCTAAAAATTGACTAACCCGTATTTGTTGCAGTGCCGTGCTTAAACTAAAAAACGATTGTTTAATTCTTTATAGAATTTTTATTGAATTGCGCATTGCATACATTAATACGGACTTAAGGGCAAGCGAACCCCACAACATACGGTAAAGGATTTCATCACCTTTTCCGTGGCCCACAAATCACGAACTTGAGCATAACGTTTAGCCGCACAAAATTTAAAAGAAACTAGACTTTAAGCTTTAAGGACTTCGCGCTCACTAGGAGAAGTTAACTGTGTTTAGAACCTCGCTTAATGATATATTGTTTACGGGGTGTCTAGGAAAGTGTTAACGGCGAAACCGCCAAAAGAGAAAGGGTTATTTAATTAAGGAACTTCGCGAAAGCGTTGGAAAACCTCCCATTATCTCTGCACTTACCTGGCCTCGTGATCAGTGTATCTTGAGCCCGTTTCTCGACACAGTTTTACTTCGACAATCAAGTTCTGGAGCAGGTCTAGTTGACCTAGGTGAACCCTAGAACGATTAGGTGTGTGGTATTTTTGTGTCTTGATTGTTTTTGTCCAGATTCTTTTGTGTGTATATTTCATTCTTTTGTTAAAAACTAAAAAAAAAAATCGCATTTTCCCCCTCCTTTTCTCTGCCTTTCTTTCTTTCTCTCTTCATATCATAGGTACCCCACCTCGCAAAACTCTTGCCGAACTTTGGTACCCACAACCAGACATTACTTCTTACGGTTCTTGCTTTGGCCGAACATCGAACGACCCCTCCATGCCCAAAATGTCATTGAAAGATCGCATAGACGCGTCTAAGACAAACACTTGCCCTCCGCATTCCACTATGTATCAACTTTTTCAACCTCCCGCACCCGCTTATGTTGATACCACTTTTGCAAGTCGTCCTTTGTCCATCGCTGAACGTATTGAACAATCTCATAGCCGATCTTTCACTCCTTTCACCACTTCAAATTCTTGGGATCAACACTTCCATTCACCTTCGTATCCAAATGTTGATCCTACCCCTGTCCAGCCATTCAATTCCTACCAGTCCTACCCGACTTTTGCACCTTCCCTAGACATTGCTTCTGAAAAGCCATTTGGGAGTTTTCAGTATCCAAACAACTTTGAATCTTTTACTGAAACCCCGTCACACCCATGTCTAGTCTGGAACAGTCGTTGGAAGACTTTAGGGTAGCGTCATGCCAACAGATGATGGATTTGAATGCGTCCATGGCCACCCTCATACAACTTACTGACCCGGTAGCTAGTTTCCAACTAGCTCCTAATTTTCCAATGTATGATGAGGCGGTTGGACAGATTGAGAATTTGAGTGGAGAGAGTGAGCTGTACCCCCTTCCAAATCAAACCTACCCGTTTCGAATTGAATCCCACAACTCCTGTGTTGAAAGTCTATCAAGTGTCCCAACTGAATTATCAATTGAAGATAGAATGTTTGATAAGTTGTGCGACTTTGCAGTGTTTGATTTACCCGATTGTGAAGGGACTGTTCCCCTCCGAATGGCGGCGCAGACTTTGCGTCTTGTCTGAGATTCGGGACAGATGCTATTTGGTTTTATCCGCCTACCTCTCCGAAGATGCCAAGTTGATTTATGGCACCGTGTATCAGAGGTTTAGATGGATGCGGCCGATGTAGCAGACTTCGTCAGATTCCCCCTCAGGGTGAGGGGTTTTTGATTGTGGGGACGCTCTTCCCTGCAGGCGCAAGCCCCTGCAGTTAATTACGCTACCGCATCGCGGTAACAACTTTCTCCTTCTCCAGAATTTCACTTCGTGTCGTGTGTGTTTGTTTTGTTTGTGGTTGCCCGTGGATTGTATACGGAGACTGAGTAATGCCGTCGCCCGTAGGACGTGGATTAGTCCAAATCCGTATTTACTAAGATTTGGGTTTGGTATTTTTAGTTTAAGGATGCATTAGTCGCGTTGCGTCTAAGATCAACTTAAACGTTCGTTAAGGATACGTTAGTCCTGTTTTAGACTAAGATCAACTTAACGTAGTGATTCATTTAATATATGGCCGTCAGGACTCGTCACCTCTCTGACGTCGTTGAAGGATTACAACGACATGTGTCAGAGGAGTTCAAAGATGTACCCTTGAACCAAAGTTGATTTGAAGTTTTATCATTCATTTAAATGTCTAAGGATACGTTAGCCGTATTTGGGGCTAAGATCAACTTAAACGGGACCGTTTAGATCCGACAAAAGAGTGTTTGGGCTCTATTGTTCCAGTTTAAGGACGTGGTGGTCCGTCGCCAGTTTAGGGACGTAGTGGTCCATATTCCAGTTTAGGGACGTGGTGGTCCGATATTAGTTTAGGGACGTTTCGGTCCGATATTAGTTTAGGGACGTTTCGGTCCACGAGTTTAAGGACCCCGCAGTCCGTATGGGTGTATGGTCGTTGGGACTCGTCACCTCTTTGACGTCGTTGAGGAATTACAACGATGGATGTCAAAGGAATTCGGAGATGTACCCTCGAACCGGATGTAAATTGATTTAAGAGAGCCATTTTGCTCAGTCAATTTAATTTAAGGACTTACGGCCACGATTGGGCTAAGTCCATTGCTTTTGCATTTCTTTTGCTTTTATTTGGGCTTTGCCCAAAAAGGATGCAGAGCATCAATTTTATTTGGGCCCAGCCCTTTTATTGCTTTGCAATCTATTTTGACCTGCTAAGTCTTTTTGATTTGGGCCTAGCCCTTCAAATAATGCATTGCATTTATGCAAAGCACCAAGAATCTTTTAGATTCAGGAAAAGAAGTGCAGAGCACTTTTTAATTTCTTGATCTAAATTTAGATCAAAGAAAAGAAAAGAAAGAAATCTTTTCTTTCTTTCTGTTTCAGAGAACCAAAGGTTCATATCAAGTGCAAGGCACTATTTTTATAATTCTTATTTATTTATTTATCTATTGAAGAGGCACTGATCTTGTTTTCTAGATCCATGATCTATTCTTTAAGAGAATTTTCTCTTATCTCAAAGGTTTTTACCTTCTTTTTTGTGTTCTCCAGAAATTCTCAAGAGTTCTCTTCTCTTTTTTTTTTATCCAATTCTCTATATCTCTTTGAAATGGGGTCTGGGGTTCTTTTATAGTGCTCAAAGATCAGTTAAATTTGTTAAAAAGATCTTTTCTGAGTGATTCGGGGAATTTTCCCCACCATTGGATCTTTGATCCAAAGGCCTCTGTTTTACAGAAAAAATCTTCTTGTTTTAACAAGAACAGAAAAGATTTCCTTAAATCTTCATTCTGTTGTTGCGCAACTCACCAGCGCGTGACACGTGTCGCGCAGTGAAGCGCTTGCGCAACTGAGCTTGCGCAACTGCGCAGACACGTGTCGCTCAGCGGTGCGCTTGCGCAACAGTGTTTGCACAACTGCGCAGACATGTGTCGCGTAGAGGTGCGTGTGCGCAGTTGTGCTTGCGCAACTGCGCAGACACGTGTCACGCTGCAGTGCACTTGCGCAACAGTGTTTGCGCAACTGCGCAGACACGTGTCGCGCAGCGGTGCGCTTGCGCAACAGCGTTTGCGCAACTGCGCAGACACGTGGCGCGCTGTGGTGCGCTTGCGCAAAGCGTTTGCGCAAAGCGTTTGCGCAACTGCGCAGACACGTGGCGCGCAGCGGTGCGCTTGCGCAGTTGATCGTTGCTTTTGCTTTTTAAAGAGCCTTGCTCTGATTGGACGCACTGCCTTGGGCGTTGTGCTGCCGAGTCAACTTCTGACATGTGGCAAATTGCGCGCAGCGCACGGGAACCGAAGCGTTGCTTCAAAATTTGAATTTTCAAAATTCAAGTAGAGCCTTGCTCTGATTGGGGGAACAAATGCCCCCCCCCACCGTTGCGCTCGCGTGGCGCGCATGTGAGTGCAGCGGTGGCAAGATCCCGACCATTGGATCATAGAGGTCAGGTGATGAGACGCAGGCGTCTATAAATGGGACCCTTGGTCCTTAAAATTTTTTACCATTTTCAAGAACTTTGATTCAGAGCCTTGCTCTTGCTTAAAAACTCTTAGAGCCTTGCTCTTGCTTCTTCCCAAGAACTTTGAAGTTCAGAACTTAGAATCATTCTTAGGTAGAAATTTAAAGTAATTTTAATTAATTTTAATTAACAGAGCCTTGCTCTTGTAGATCCTTGATCTAAAGAAAAACCCCTTTGGGGTTTCTTCAACAGAGCCTTGCTCTCATAGATCTTTGATCTAAAGAAGACCCCTTTGGGGTTTCATCCACAGAGCCTTGCTCTCAAAAATTTATAGAGATCTTGTTCCTGGGTTTTAACCCATGAACAGAGCCCTGCTCATAGATCAAATAGAGAACTCCTAAAAGTTTTCATGGATCATTAAGATCCCAAAAATTTTAATTCTTAGGAGTTATAATTTTTCATTACTAATACAGAGCTAGGCTCTTTTTTAAGAAGTTTTATTCCTTTGAGACCAGAGTTTGACAAATGTCACTCTGTGACAGAGCTTTGCTCTAAAAAGAGGAGATTTTCTCCTTGTCTCTAGGGATTTCCCCCCCCCCAATGAGGATATTCTCTTGGGGGTCTTTTTTATTGACTGACAGTCTCATCCAATGATGGGACTGTCTTATCAAATGATGCGCCGTCATCTTGATTTTGTGGGTCCCCCTTTGGTCCCCTACCCACTGCATTGTAGTGTGATATAGGCCTTTGAAATGTGAAGCATTGGAACACTAACGGTTATGTTTTTTTTTGTCTACAGGAAACATGTCTGAAGATTTGTCTTTCCCTTTTGTTCGCTCAGAAGGAGGGTTCCCACATGCACCAGTGGACCGGGTGGTGTTCGTCTTGATTAGAGATCACGATCCTGAGTGCAAGCGACTTCACCTGTGGGGAAGGTGGTACAGCCAAATCATCCAAGGCCGCCGCAGCTTCAGCTCCGCTTCGCCCTTTGAGCCCATAGTTACGATTCCTTATGCGGACAAGCCCCCGGTGGAGTATGCCGTAGAGGTTAAAAATTGGAATTCTGACGATCTCCTCCAGCCTGCCATTGGTGCCATCCCAGTGCAGCCGCCGCCGGCGATAGACATCTTGGGGAGGCGAATCTGTCAGGGTGAAGCACGCCCTTGGGGACAGGCTTATAATATTGGACTGATCCCGCGACCGCTTGCCGGATACCTGTAATGGGCCCGGTACATCTTATCGGCGAAACGGACTCATCTAACGAAGATTGGTTTATATTCGGCCGTCTACGTTTCGCTTTTCGAGTATCCCTCTCCTCCAACGTGGTGGATAAAGGCCTTTATTGAACAATGGAATATCCCCACCCACACCTTCTTGACAGCGGATAGGGAAGTCTCCATCTCTTTGGAAGAATTTGTTGAGATTTCAGGTCTACCAGTGAGGGGGGAGCACTACGAAGAGCTGCTTCCTCCTGATGTGTACGTCTTTGCCACCAAGCAGGTTGTATTTGACTTAACTCCGGAAAATGCCATTCAGCATCAGCACCCGGGCTTGGTGAAGGTGTTGGAGATTTATGAGGAACTCCATTTGGAATCGGGCGACCGGGGCGTCAGTTTCGCGGATTTCATCGCTCGTTTTATCCGTCCAGAGTTCCTATCAGAGCAGGGCGAGAGGTTTGCTCAGCTTGCTGACCCCTTTGGTTTCGGCTTGGACTGCCGACCTTCATCGGAAAATGAGCAGCGGGATTTTTATCTCCCCGGCACTGCCAGTGTCCCTTTCTTAGAGATCGCCGTTCCTGGCATGGACGAGGAGACTTTTTTCATAGGGTTCTTGGGTCTATGGCTATGCAGCTTCGCGCTTCCCATGCACCCACGCCTCATGCGGTCCTCTGTCTTTTACCCGGCGCATCGAATGGTGGCCGGTTTGCAATTATCGGTAGGGATCGCCGGATTGTCTTACCTTTACAATGGACTTAGCGTAGCGGCGGACGCTAGTGAGCCTGGGGTACAGCCTGCCAACTTCCCAATGCACTATTTTATTTCTTGGATGGAGATGCACGTGCGAGTGTTTGGTGCCCACAAGACTCCTCCGCTCTTCGAAAAATACAGACTCCCGAGAGTCATGCGGTTGGTTGGGGCTTCAATTGTGGTTCCAGCCCCGCGGGAGTCTAGAGGGTTGCTCCTTCGTCCACATCTGGTCGGAGCGAAGGTTTCCTTTGTAGATAAGGTCATAACCATAGGCTCAGAGACCACCAAATCAGTGGTGCCTCGGCGTGATGACTTTAAAGGCGGGGCTTCTGTACTGAAGGCTCGGGAAATCCTCCATCTTTACTCCATTCGGCCGGGTTACCTAGTATTTAGGCAGAATGAGACGGCTCTCTTTATGAGGTATAACCCGCATCGATTTGCCCGACAATCGAGCTACAATCAAGGGATCCCGTTGGAAGCCTTTCTGGAAACACCCGCAGTCGGCCCAGAGGGGGTAAGGAATGCGATGCATCATTTCACCCGGCTCAATACAGGCTCCTATTTTTTTATCAGTGAGCCTAGCTGTGTCCCTAAAATAATCCATCCATATGTAGCCTGGTATGCGCATGCTATGGGCCCAATCATCTTAATGGAGAAACGCCTGCTGGTCGACCGTAGGGCCGCGCCTCCTGGTGGTGATCGCAAGGCTCCCTTGCAGCCAAGGATGCAGGTCATCCCCCCGATAAAAGATGCCAGAGTTGACCGACCGCGCGTGTTGAGCCCCCCGCGTAGATTGCCATTGCGCACTACGGTGGATGCACCGCCGGTGCCCCATGCTCCCACAAAGACGGTTAATGTGGTATCGCCAGGATCTGGCGGAGGGGCAGAGATCGGGACTCGCCGCCCTAAAGTGGCTGCCAAGCGCAAATCCGCTCCGGGTGGATCTAAAGCTGGTGGACAGCAGAAAAAGAAGAAGTCCGCCCTTTCCCTCGATGCGATCCTCAGCTCAAAGCCTGCGGCTTCTCCTGCCGAGGCCATATGTGAGTATGGCAGCAATGAGGGCTTTGTGGTGGACCCTGAGGACACCAATTTAGCTGCCGCCATTGCAGCTTCGGAGCGATCGGCGAGGCTTGAAGCGATGTTAAGCAAACTCGCTGAGTCCGGTAATCATCAGACGCTTTTTTTTGTCATTTTACTGCATTTTTATTATTATCTTTAGCTAATATTTGCTTCGTTCTCAACATGCATTTCTACTGAAGAGGCCATTGCTGCCTCTTTGAAGACCTTCCAGGAGGAGGAGAAGAAGCGTGTCCCAGCAGGCGTTGGTATGTCCTACCCTTTTCCCTTTCATAATGAAAGTTTGTCATCTTCTCTGATGGTCAACCTAACCTTCTTTTGTTTCTTTGCAGAGGTTATATCAGTTGACGCGGGGATCCTTCCTGAGCCTGTTACCGAAGTCCCAGCTTCGTCGAAGTTTCCGCAAGAGCCTCAGCTTGACAAAACGACGAGGGATGCCCTGAAAAACCTAGAGGCCTCCCTATTCACGGACGAAGACACCTCAATTAGGGAAGCTCTAGTGGCATCCGTCTCAACGGCTGGGGAGGAGCGGAAGCGGTTGAGACGTGCAGCAAAGGCGCGTAGAGCTGCTTTGGCTGCGGGAGCGGGTCCTAGTACCATTCCTCACACTGACACTCCTTCTGAAGAGGCCCCTGTTGCCCTATCTACCGCTTATAGGCGAGCGGCGCGCGCGGCCCGAAGTGCAAATGATAAATCTTCTTCAGGTAGTACTTCTTTCAGAGCTTTGTTGTAAGAATTATAAAGCCATTAGCTCATATGCGTTTCATTTGGCAGGGCCTAGTCCGACTGAGGGGGAGGCGGAGACCGTCGAACCCCGGGGAGCGGAGGAAGCGGTACTTGCCGAGCCCGAGCCGACAGTGAGCAACGTCATCGGGGCCACGGGGCCTGAAACAGAGGTTGAGGGGTCCGCCGCCGAGAGGGTCATTGATGCCGCACCTGAAGTGGCGGCAGATGAGATGATTGTGTTAACCGAGCCGAAGGCGGTAGAGGGGGAGGCGCTTGAGGCTGGAGACCTCGCGGCGACGGTGGACGAGACAACTGTGACCGCAGGACACGAAGGAGTAGCGGGTGAGGTGGCCACGATTCCTGAGGACGAGCCAGCCGCTCCTTCTCTGGAATCTGGCAATACTCCAATCATAGCCCTCCCCGCGTATGGTTCCTTGCCGTCTCCAGGGCTTGCGAGCACAACAACGGTTCCCATCGAGTCGGGTGACGAGGCTACGGGTGGTGGCCTGATGTCAATGGAGGAAGGAATTGCCTCAGTTTCGGCTGGCAGTTCGCCGGGTAAGTTTCGGGTTACTATCGTTTCCCCCCCTTTTTATATATCTTGTGATCTCTTCTAACAAGCTTGTCTTTGCAGGTGCGGCCAGTGCCGACGCTCCATTGCTTGAGGGAGCACCGTCAACTACTGCTTTGGCGGTGGTCACTTCCCTGTCTTCCCTCGTGCCATCGCGGATGTTGGAAGGTATGGATTTGCAACTCACAAGTTAATCTTTTAAAAGTGTAGTTCATGGACTAACGCCATACTACCGCATCTTTTCAGGAGTGCTCTTTGATCATCTATATCAAGTGTTGCTCCCACACTTCTCCTTCCCATCCGAACTTGCTTCTCCCTCTAGTGGCGCTGGTGAGTGTACGTTCACTACAATATCTTTGTTCATCCCCTTTTTTCTAGTAATTGAATGATTTCTGACTTTTCCCTTTCTTTATCGCAGTGCCACAAATCGAAGGAGGGGATGCAAGACCTGCCGCGCTACCGGCCTTTCCGGCTTTGCCGTCTGTTGCTGCTGGTATAGCAAACTCCTTTTTTGGTAACCCTTAAACATCTCTTGAACCATTGTTTAACCATGTTTTGTTTTGCAGCTATTGTTCCGGCTCCGGTCTCTTTTGAGTCTCGCGTCCTTCCACCAGCAGGCCCTTTCTTGAAACGCCCGTCTTCAAAGGGTGCTGTGATGAGTTTGGGCATGCTGAGCGGGTACATCGAAGAGCTCAACATGGACGCTCTCCCTTCTACCGTAGATTTCGCTGTGGAGGTTAATCCAATGTTGGCGGCGCTCGTAAATTTTCATAACGAAGGCGTCGTCGGCTCTTGGGTTAATCACTGCAGGGAGATCGAGGCCTGTCTATACCGGCTGGAGTCGACGCGCCCTTCTTCCGAAGTTTTAGCCCTGAGCACCCAACGTACAGCTTGGCTCGAGCAAAGCACTTCGCACTCCCGCCACTTGGAGCAAGAAGCAGCTTTAAGACTAAGGGAATGCCAGAAGACCTCGACCGAAACGGCCCATCTGCGCGCTGAGGTTGAGGCAAATGCTACCCAAGTGAAGACTATCTTTGGGGGTCTCTTGGAGCGCATCTCCCATGGGCTAAACTTGAAGCGGAAGCTTGATGTAGCTGAGCGCAATATCCCAAGTCGGGAAGCTGCCTATCAGGTCGTCAGGGAGCAGCTTGCGTCGGTCCTGCAGCAACGAGCCCAAGTGGAGGCAGAGCTGGCGGTGGTAGATGACCAAGAGAAAGCATGGAAGGACATATGCGAGCGATTGCTACATCTATGCAAGACGCTTCCTTCCCAATAATTCTCCTTGTATCATTTGTCTTTGTAAAGTACATGTATATATTTTTTATTCTTTAGCACAATGTATCCTGTACTCGATCAATATTTATGAATAAAAGATGCACATTTTTGTAATGTCTTGCGTCATTTCTTCGCTTTTTCTTTCTTTTCAACATGACATCTTTAGTGCACCTTATTGGCAGATAAATTCATTTCTCCCAGAGATAACGATGGCCTAGACTGCAGGTTCAGATCTGCCGCCTAGGACTTTTCAATTCTATGAGCCGTGAGGGTCTCATAGAGGCTTTTCTCCCTACGGATCGAGAGGATCTCATAGGTGGATTTCTCCTTAGGAATCGTGAGGATTCCTAAGTGTGGTTTTCTCTTATAAGTTGTAAGGATCTTATAAGAGAATTTTCCCTCTTACGAATCGAGAGGATTCGTAAATGGTTGTTTCCCTCCTCGTCGAAATTCGACTTCGAAGAGTGAGACCCATGAATAGTATGCAAGAGACCAGTTTGGATTGACTTGCAGGGCCCCATTGCTCAAAAAGCAAGCTTTTCAATCCTTGCTGTCTAAGACTTCTTCTTATAAATTGAGACGAATCGGGGATCTGTCTGCAGTTGTAGCGGAACAGTTGACATGAGTTAAGAAGCTCTCATCACGGAGTGTTTGTATCCGTGAGTCGAGGAGTTTGCTAGGGATTATTTGTTTCCCAAGCGCCAAGGAGTATTTGTTTCCTTGGGGTTTGAAACGAGTCGAGGGTTCTCACGGGGGCACTGGTGGCTCTGCGGGTCGACGCGGATCAGGAAGCTCTCGTCAAGGAGTGTTTGTATCCGTGAGTCGAGGAGTTTGCTGGGATTATTTGTTTCCCAAGCGCCAAGGATTATTTGTTTCCTTGGGGTTTGAAACGAGTCGAGGGTTCCCACGGGGGCTCTGGTGGCTCTGCGGGTCGACGCGGATCAGGAAGCTCTCGTCAAGGAGTGTTTGTATCCGTGAGTCGAGGAGTTTGCTGGGATTATTTGTTTCCCAAGCGCCAAGGATTATTTGTTTCCTTGGGGTTTGAAACGAGTCGAGGGTTCCCACGGGGGCACTGGTGGCTCTGCGGGTCGACGCGGATCAGGAAGCTCTCGTCAAGGAGTGTTTGTATCCGTGAGTCGAGGAGTTTGCTGGGATTATTTGTTTCCCAAGCGCCAAGGATTATTTTTTTCCTTGGGGTTTGAAACGAGTCGAGGGTTCCTACGGAGGCAGTGGTGGCTCTGCGGGTCGACGCGGATCAGGAAGCTCTCGTCAAGGAGTGTTTGTATCCGTGAGTCGAGGAGTTTGCTAGGATTATTTGTTTCCCAAGAGCCAAGGATTATTTGTTTCCTTGGGGTTTGAAACGAGTCGAGGGTTCCTACGGAGGCAGTGGTGGCTCTGCGGGTCGACGCGGATCAGAAGGCTCTCGTTAAGGAGTGTTTGTATCCGTGAGTCGAGGAATTTTGCTGAAATCACTGGCTTCTTCGGTTGAAATGAACCGGTGAGGTTTGGGGTTCGTCGTCTGACGGAATCCGCTAGGAAAGTATGGTTCATTCTTTGTTTACGCCCTTGGATTGTATACAGGGATCGATGTGATCTTAACTGTAGGGCCAAAGTTTTATCATTTCTTCTTTTTATTTTATTTTATTTCCGCGATGCTCTATCATTTCAGCTCTTATATCGCAAAGGTCGCGATTGCCCGATCATTTCGGCTATTTTTCGCGGTGCCCAATCATTTCGGCTATTTGTTTTTTGTTTTTTTTTATTTTTACTCGTTGCTTTTTATTACGAGTTGCCCAATCATTTCGGCTATTTTGCATGCATATATTTTACTTGCTGCTTTTTTATTGCAAGTTGCCCTATCATTTCGGCTATTTCGTATGCATGAGCGGCCTACTGGCTTTCGCCGTAAACCTGAAATTGGACACCGATTTCGACATCAGCACCGCTGCAACTGGGATATTACCAGGAGCGAATCATCATTTGCCTCTATCGTTGTCGAACAAAGGAGGCTTAGCGACCAGGGTTAGGGTCCTGTCAACTAAGGCTTTTGACTTCATGAGCCGTAAGGGTCTCACGAAGTTATTTCTCCCTACAAGTCGTGAGGATCTTATAGGTGTATTTTCTTCTTAGGAATCGTGAGGATTTCTAAGTGTTTGTTTCCTCTGTAAGTCGTAAGGATCCTACAGGGGGGTTTTCTCCTTGTAAATCGAGAGGACTTACAAGGGTTATGCGAATATATCCCCAGTCACGGATGGACCTTGGTTAGGGAAACGTTTATTCGCGCCCGTGGATTGTATACAAGGGTCAATGCTGAGTCACTTGTAGGGCAATGTCGAAAGTTGTGGGGGTTGCTTAAGCACAGGTTTAGATCTCTGTAACTTAAGACTTTCAAATCTTATGAGCCGTGAGGGTCCCATAAGAGAGTTCTCCTTACGAGTCGTGAGGATCTCGCAAGTGTATTTTCTCCTTAGGAATCGTGGGGATTCCTAAGTGTGTTGCTCCCTTTTGAGTCGTAAGGATCTCACGCGGGTGGTTTCTCCTTATAAGGTCGAGAGGACCCTATAAGTGTCTTTTAACGAGGTTGCGCCCTTTCAGGTTTTCACAAACACTCGCCGGTAGCCCTGCTGTTTTTACTCACGGAGCCCTTTCGGGTTTTCATCCGTGCCCTTTTTGCTTATGGACATACCGTTTTTTTTATATTTTTTTTTATTATATATTTTTTTATTTTTACTCATCTCGTCAGCCTAAGGATGCTGTGGTAGTAGTTTAAAGACTTTTCGGTCTGATATTAGTTTAAGGACATTTCGGTCCGTCACTTGAGAAGGCTGGCTACTGCTGATAGAGTTTGAGCTTAGGAAGATAGCGAGCGGACATAGTTGTCGTCATCTACCGTTGACCTAGGCTGTGGCTCATTAAGCATAGTATTTCTTTAGGAAGCGACCGTTTATCGGCCTGAAAGGCCTTTCACCGTGCATGTCCATGAGTAGATAGGCCCCACCCTGGTAGACCTTATCAATAATGTACGGTCCTTCATAGTTTGGCTCAAACTTTCCCCGCTTGGCGCGATTGGGGATCATGGGCCTTTTGACCACTAGCACGAGTTCGCCTTGGTGGAATGTCCTCGGCCGGCTCAATCTTTTATATGAGCGCGTCATCTTTTCTTTATAGGCTTCCAGATTTTGCTGTGCTATGAGCCGGGTTTCATCAAGGGCGTCGAGCTCCTCAAACCGGAGGTGAGCATTTTCTTCATCTCTTAGCTCGTAGTGAATTGCTACTCGTAGAGAGGGTAACTCTATCTCGAGGGGGAGTACTGCTTCTGTACCGAACACCAACGCGTATGGCGTTGCGTTCGTGGCCGTCTTGAACGTAGTTCGATACGCCCAAAGAGCCTCTTGCAACCTCTCATGCCAGTCCCTCTTGTTTCGGGACACCGTTTTCTTTATAATTTTCGTCAAGGTCTTGTTGAAGGCCTCGGCGAGACCGTTAGCCCGCGGATTATAGACTGAGGAATATCTCCAGTCTATATTGTGCTGCTGTGCGAAGCGGCTAATTTTATGACTTCGGTAGGCTGGCCCATTATCAGAGATGATCCTTCTCGGGGTTCCAAACCGGTATATGACCTGCGTTTTGAAGAAGTGGAGGATATTTTCCGTCTTCACCTCTCTTAACGGTATTGCTTCTACCCATTTAGAGAAGTAGTCAGTCGTCGCCAAGATGAAACGATGTCCCCTAGAGGATGCCGGTTCGATAGGGCCGACTATGTCAGTTCCCCACATTTCGAATGGCCAACTAGCCACTGTTGGATGCAGTGGATTGGGATGCTGATGGATGAAGTCCCCATGAATTTGGCATGAATGACATTGCCTCGCGTATTCCAGGCAATCCTGCATCATCGTGGGCCAGTAGTAGCCCATCCGTTTTATCTTCAACTTCATCTTAGGGCCTGCTTGGTGGGAACCGCAGAGTCCGTCGTGAACTTCTTGGACGACCCTTCTCGCTTCGTCAGGTCCTAGGCATCTCAGCCACAGAGAATCGAATGACCTCTTGTATAGAGTATCGTTGACGAAGGCGAAAGACAGAGCTCGTTTCACAAGCTGATGTCTTATGGACGCTTCTTCAGGCATTCGGTGGAACTTGAAGTAATCTATGAAGACTTCTTTCCAGTCCTCGGTATTTTCCCAGTCTTTTATTTGCAGGGTTGTCTCCTCGTTCGCTCCTTTTTCTTCAGATGTTTCCGGAGATACTTCTGCTGGGGCAAGCACTCGACGGCTTTGTACCACGATTCTAACGTCATCGAGGTTCTCGTCAGCCAGTTCTTTAGCAAGTTTGGCTAGTGCGTCCGCTTTGCTGTTTTCCGCGCGCGGTATGCTTTCCAAAGTATAGGAGGGAATTTGGGTTAGCAGTTGTTACACCTTTTCACCGTATTTTATCAATTCCGGTTTGCATGTTTGGTAATCGCCGTTCACTTGACTGACGACTAGCTGGGAGTCCCCATATATGAGGAGGTCTTCAATTCCCATGTCGATGGCAATCTCCAAGCCTGCTATCAAAGCTTCGTATTCAGCTTCATTATTCGTTCTCGGCTCTGTCAAGGAGAAGGCGAAGCGCATTATTCCTCCTTGCGGGGTTACGAAGATAAGGCCTACTCCCGATTTGATCATTGTCGTATTTTGTTTGTGCTTTTTCATGGAAGACGCCCCATCGAAATACAGCTCCCAACGGGTATCACCACCGTCGATTGCGTCAAACGCATGTTTGTCTGGCAAATCGCAATTCAGAGGGGAATCGGCAGGTATCGGGTGCTCAGCGAGGAAGTCGGCTATGGCCTGACCCTTCACTACCTTGAGGGGTCGATATGTTATCGAGAACTCCATTAAGAGCAGAGCCCATTTAGCGAGTCGTCCCGTCAAGATGGCCTTTGACATTAAATATTTGAGAGGGTCCACCTTTGAAATGAGATGGACTTCATGCGCTAATGCGTAATGTCTAAGCTTTGTCATTGCGAAGATCAACGCTAGGCAGTGTTTTTCAATGGGGGAGTAATTGCTTTCTGCCCCCAGCAAAACCCGACTTAAGTAGTAAAGTGCTCTTTCTTTTCCCTGGTCATTCTCTTGTGCCCATAATGCGCCTAAAGAACCCTCGAGGGCGGTCGTGTAAAGAATGATAGGCTTTCCCTTAACTGGAGCAGCCAACACTGGAGGGTTTTGCAGATACTGCTTGATCTCATCCAATGCGCCTTGGCATTTTTGATCCCAAACGAATGGGATTCCCTTCTTCATCAGGTGACTGTAAGGACGGCACTTTCCTGAAAGGTTGGCTATAAATCGCCGTATGTATGCGAGTTTCCCTTGGAGAGACCGCAGCTGTTTGAGAGTCCTCGGCGGAGGCATTTCCATGATCGCTTTAATCTTTGACGGATCTATTTCAATATCTCGGTGTCGAACAACGAATCCCAGGAATTTGCCCGAGGAAACCCCGAACGCACATTTAAGAGGATTCATCTTCAAGTTGTATTGCCGAAGGCGTTGAAATACAGTCTTCAGATGCTCGAGATGTTCCTCGTATGATTTGCTTTTAACCACGAGATCGTCGATATAGCATTCAACGATTTGGTGTATAAGGTCGTCGAAGATCTTGGTCATGGCCCTCTGATAAGTAGCACCGGCGTTCTTCAAACTGAAGGGCATCACTTTATAACAAAATATTCCAAGAGGAGTCCTGAAGGCTGTGTGCTTCTGGTCTTCTGGATGCATTTTTATCTGGTTATACCCCGATGAGCCGTCCATGAAGGAGAAAATTTTATGAGTGGATGTATTGTCTATCATCAGTTCAGTGACTGGCACTGGGAAATCATCCTTGGGGCAAGCTTTATTAAGATCCCGGAAGTCTACGCATATGCGCACTGTCCCATTTTTCTTCATCACTGGGACGATGTTGGCGATCCATTCAGGGTACTGAACTTCCTGGATGAAGCCAAAGTCGATTAACTTTTTGACTTCGGTATTTATGCTCATCTCAAGATCGAGTCGCATTCTTCTCGGCGCCTGTTTGACTGGCTTGATGTTCGGGGATATTGCTAGTCTATGTACAGCAACTTCTGGATCTAGTCCCGGCATCTCGGAATAGTTCCATGCGAAGCAATCTTTATGCTGCACAAGGACGTCTTTTAACGCAGCCACCCTCTCTTCAGACAGCAGCTCGCTGACGAATGTCGGTCGCGGATCATTTATTGTCCCCAACTCGATTTTCTTGAGGTTATCTGCAGTAGTATGGATTCCATCTTCCAGCTCTTTTGGTGCTGGTGGAAATTCTGAGATTACCTCATCGCTGCCGTTTTCAAAGCACCAGGGAAGGTCATCCATGTTCTCGGGCTCTTCCCTTAATATCATTATCACGTGACAAGTACGAATTCGCTTCCAATCCCAATGCAGAACTTGTTCTTCTTTCGTGGCCTTGGGCTCGTGCCTTTGTGGTGGTGCTACCCTCCAGTTGTCAGACAACGCGAATTTGCCAAGCTGATATTGGTCCTCAACCCAATTCTTAAAGGTGAAGCAATCTTCAAGCGGATGCCCTACTACTCGATGGTAAGAGCAATAATTTGGGTTGGAGACTTCGCCCGCTTGCTCAGGGTGTTTTGACTCTGGCAGTGTAAGCATTTGATGTTTTAGAGCAAGATCAAGTATTTTCCTTGTTTTGTTCCGAGGAAATGAGTATGCTCGACCCATTTTCTTCATGAGGGCTAAGTCAATAACGCTCGACTCTCGGATGCGTGGCTTCTTAGCTCTGCTTTGTGGTTGTCGAGTGCCTTTCTTGCCTTTCGACTTGTTTTTGCTTTCGCGTCGAACCTTTTTTGTAGCAGGTTGACAAGGAGCGGCATTTTCATCTTTCACGGCTTGTTGAAGGAGGCGCTGTGTCTTGGCTTTCTTATAGATTGCCATTTCACGATTGTGATCATCTCGGGCTTTTTGACCCGCATTCCTTATAAGTTTGCCCATCTGGTCTTCAAATGATGGACTGGGCGGTTTTGCATCAGGAACTTTTGCTAGCTCAGGATTAGCGTTTTCCTCTTGAGCATTTGCTTCTTTATCAGAATTGTGCACAACGTAACAATCGCGGAGCAGCTCTCGTTTCCTGGAGCGAATGTATCCGAGCCCGATCGTCTCCAGCCTCCCATTAGGTAGCTTGTGCTGAGTTCCGGGGACGTTCCAGACCTTGTCATAGAATTTGGCTTTTCTAACGGTCTGTGTGAAGGATATCCCCTGGCGTTTCAGCAGTTTCTTCAAACCTTCGGTATAATATCTGGGAAGACGGATAGGCTGAAGCCTGTCGAGCGTGGGATCCGCGCCATGCCAAATTTCTTTTTCCACCTTGTTTTCTTCAGAACGGTAGAATAGGATTGCCTTCTCGCCTTTTCGTCCGGGAGGGATATAGAATGTCTGTAATTCTTCTACGCTGTTGGTGTCGAGTGCATCCAGTTCTTTGTAATGTTCAAGCGGCACCATGGTTATCTGCAGACTTCGCTCTTTATCAGCGGAAACCCGTATTGAAGGCCGAGCAGGGAATACAGCATGAACTTCATCCTCTGAATCACTACCGAAGATCAATGAAGGAACGGACGGTCCTGGCCTGGTGGATTGGGATGGACCTGAATAAATTATATCCTCCTCCTCCTCGGTTTCACTGCCGAAGACAGGGATGGTGGCGTTAGTTTTGTTCTCCGGTTTGTGACACCTTTCCGTGTCTTCGAAACTCGGAAAGAAGTATTTAGCATCTTCATACTTGCGAACTTCGTTTACGGAAAACGGATTCAACTCTCCCGCCACTGTGTACTCGAGGCCATCCCTAGAATACTTCATGCACTGATGCTGTGTAGAAGGGATGATATTGTACTCGTGTAGCCATGGTCGGCCGAGCAGAGCATTGTAGCACGTCTTGGCGTCTATAACATGGAATTTGATGTCTGTGACGAGCAACCCGAAGCGTAGCGTTAATATCACAGATCCAAGAGTCTTTGAGGATTGAGAGTCGAAACCGGAGATAGTGATCTTGTCCCGGGCGAGGTGTTGGATGCTCATGCAAATTTCTTTTAACACCCGCACATTAAGTAGATTGACAGATGATCCGTTATCGACCAGGATTTTGCCTATCTTTATGTCATGGCAATATCCTGAGACATAAAGGGGACGATTGTGTTCGCACGTCCCAAGGAGAAGGTCTTCATCGCCGAAAGCAACGTCGGCCGTGTGCACCTCTTCTAATTCGTCTTTCATCTTTTCTTCGGCTACGAAGGCTTGGAACTGGTCCGGATCTTGTAGCGCCTTAATCAAAGAGTCTCTCGCCTCCTTTGATAGTAACAAGGCATCAAGGACGCTGAGCTGAGAGGGCAGTTTCCTCAGATGTGCCAGAACGTTGTAATCCACCTTACTTCTCTTCGGCGGGTTTTCGGCGTTTAGCTCTTCCAGAACTTGGTCATCTAAGACGATGTCTTCAGAGACCTTTTCTTTCCCTTTATCTTTTCTATTCGAGGGTCCGAGGTTCTTTTCAGGCAGTGTCCGATTCCGCAGCCGGATATTTTCGCAAACCACTGGCTCCTCTTCTTTTCCCGAAGTTGACTCTTTAAAGAGAGGGGCAAGTTCTAGCTCCTCATCAGAGTCGCTCCCAAATGTAGGCACTTGTGACCCGGTAGTGTTAACCATGTGACAATTGCCGGCAGTTCTTTCAAGCTCTTTGGTCGTGTTTCTTTGCTCCCGACGAATTTTACGCTTTTCCCGTTTAAAGCGTTGTTGATTAGCGACGTATCCTTGCCACCATCTATCGAAAGCCTTGCATTCTTGAGTGGGATGCGAGACCTTCTGATGATATACGCAATAAGAGGGGTGCATTTCTACCACACCAGTCATTTTTCCTTCAGAGGATGGTAGCTTCATGCCCATCGATATGGCCTTAGCAAACCTCTTTTTTATTTTGAATTGGCTTTTGTTGATAGTGGAGGCGTTTTGCTCCAGCGGGATCATCTCAGCTCTTTCCTTAAGTCGCTGGCGCTTGGCCCTTTCGAATATAGCCGTCTCGCGTTCTCGATCAGCTTTACTTTTCAATCGAGCTTCACTAAGAAACGCGTCAATCATTTCGATTGATAATTCCGGAACCCTTGACTCAGTATTTTCCCCCAGCGTTTTAGTGCCAGAAGTCCCTTCATCGTTCATGGTCGAATGGGAGATCATATGACAGCTCGCCACATATTCCTCGGATTCATCCGATGAACTTTCTCCCTCATCTTCTTTTTGAAAGACGTGGTCAAGGAAATCTTGGAGCGTAATGGGAGTCCGCGCCTTTTGGTTGTATTCATCCATTGCGTCGATTTGCTTTTGTAAGTCCGTGCGCTTGTCGCCAGGCTTCACGGGCTTCTTAGATTTCTTCTTCTTCTTTTTCGAAGATTTTGACGGCTGGCTATGAACGCTTGAACTACCACCATCGGTCTTCGGAGTCGGTCGTGGCTTCAACATCCCCTCAATAACCTGCGGTTCCAAGGGGTTCTTCCACTTGACCGCTGGACAGGTCTGAAGATCATTTAGCATTCTCCTCATTTTGGCTGATAATACAACCTCCCAAGGAGCTTCTTCAATGACGGAGCATATTACCCCCGGCGTATTTGTCCCCTTAGCGGTGTGGGGCTGCGGAGGATTCACCTTCCATTTGTCAGATAACGCAAACTTGCCCTGTCTATACTGGTTTTCAATCCAATTCTTGAAAACATAGCAGTCCTCAATCGGATGGCCTAACACTCGATGATAGGGGCAGTAATTAGGCTCGTTGACGTCACTTGGTTGCAACGGGCGTTTTGGATCTGGCAGATTTATGAGTCTGTTGAGCAACGCCAGCTCGAATAGCCTCCTCGTTTTATCGCGGGGGAAGGAATAAGAACGTCCCATCCTATCCTCAAGAGGTACGTACGACCGTGTATTGTTTGGACGGGCAACCGGCTTCGAGTCGCTCGGTTGTTGTTGAGCATTAGCGACCACGATCGCTTTTCCCTTTCCTTTGTCATTTCGGGAATCTGGCTTTGGGAGAGGGGGTTTATGGCCCATCTGGTCCATCTGCGCTAGTTTGTCAATCAAAGCCTGGAAGGTAGTCGGCTTGAAGAACATCATGAACTGCGAGATGGTTGCCTGTGGATCAAGGGTTCCAACAAACATTCCCACCGCTGGAGCTTCTTCTATGCGCTGTTCGCACTTCGACCATAGATTACGCCACCGTATAGCGTACTGAACCCATGTTTCGCCGGGTTTTACCCTGGCATTAATCAGTGCCGTCATCGAGGTACGTTCACTGGCACTTGCGAAACGTTGTGTAAACAGCAGCTCCATTTCCGCGAAGGTTTTAATAGAATCATTAGGGAGTTCAGAGTACCACTCGAACGCCGTATCTGATAGGCTTCCAACGAACTGGCGGAGCAAAAGCTTGTCATCACCGCCAGTGTTACCGCAAAGTGCCCTGAACTGGGCAACATGCTGATGGGGATTGCCGGTCCCCTTGTAGACATGGAACTTGGGAATTGTGTAACCCGGCGGGTACTTAATTTGGTCATACCAGCCCGGATATGGCCGCCATGTTTTTACGACATGGCCGGCTACCTCGGCCGCATGATGAACCCTTATTTGCTGGGCTATGTATTCGTCCAGATCAGTTTTAGAGATTGTATCCTCTTTAGCCGTTGATAGAACGGGCTGAGGGTTTGATGTCTCTCCCCTATCATCCCCAAGGACGATCGGTGGTTCTTCAGTCGGGGGATCTTGTTGTATCATCATCCCTATCATGTCCTGGAAGAGGAGGCCCATGCGCTGTATATTGGCTGCTTGTTCAGCAGCTTCTTTGTCTCTCTTTTCCAGTACTCGGCGGAGGAACTCGGCGTCGGTCTCTTCCTTTTGGCATTCATCTAAGGACGTCTTAGGGTTCTCTTTTGGCTCCGTGAGTGCAGCCATTGTAGTCATCATCTCCTGGAGCTTTTGTTGCTGCTCCTGAGCCTTGGTCACTGATCGGGTAAGCGGTCGGTGACCCGTAGAAGTACGACTTTCTTCCTTTCCAGAAACCATATAAACTGTATGAACAATTATGCCCCCTGACTTGGGGCGTTTAAGTTCACTGTTTTCAAACTTTGCCGCTGACGTGGGAGCTTTCTCTGGCTTCCTTCTTTTGTGGGCCATCGAGGTCAAAGGAGCCGTTGGAGTGGGCGTCCTAGCAATTGTTGCCCCCTGCTGTTTAATGGGGCGGTTTTTGTCCTTTTCCACCTTTGCCTTTTTCTGGCGATGAAAGTGGTCTGGGTCAATCACGGAGTCTTGAACCCTCCGCCAAACTTTATAAATTTTTGACGACAGCCGTTGAGGGGGTTGTTCCTGCTTTGTCTCCGGAGCTTTTTCCATAGGCGGAGGAGATCTTTTCAATGTAGCAATTGGAGAGTTCTTTCTCACCTTCCTCAGCAATTCAAAGCTGTTCCCAGTTGGAACAGCAGCGTTGACCTCCACCACTGGAGCAGGTGGGGTTAGCCCTGAGGGGGAGTTGCCCCCTGCTTTCCTTACTCGTTGCCAATGGCGACGTCGCGCACGACGAGCCGTTGGGAATGGCTCGGAAATCGAGATGGTTTCTTGTTGCCCCCTGTTTGAGTGTGGGGTAACTGCCGATGTCAGCCTATCGAAGACTGATGCCTTTTGACCAGCTGGGGGAGGAGTGGGAACCGTCAATCTTGTGAAGACCGACTCTCTGATGGGAGAAGCCGCTTTAACGACTTCCAAAGCAGCGGCCGTTGCCCTCTTTGGGACGGCCACTTTATAGTTCTGACCTAGCCTGGTGAAAACGAAGGCTGTCGGTTTAGTAGCAGGCGACCCATTGACAGGGGTCGTGGTAGCAGTGAGCCGGTCGAACACCGACTTCTTGTTCGCTTCCGGTGCGGATATCGGCATAGAGAAGCTTGTAGGTGGGACCATGGTCCCGAAAAACAGGCCGGTGGTGGCCTGGGTCACCTGTTCTACCGGCAGAGCGAGGAAAGAGGCCGCTTGGGGCCCATATGTTACACCTCTCGGTGAGGTGGAGCGTCCGTTGCAGTGGTGCTTCGCGCATTTGGTGCAGTTAGAATCCATGGATGCTTGAGTTCTGCGCCAGGTAAAAGACCAAATCTTAGCAACTTGAAATCCGAAGACAACCATTTAACAAACCGCGATTGGTTCGCGAAGACGACACACGAAGTGTGGAGTGGAAAGAGGAAAAGGTCCCACCGGGCGTGCCAGAATTTGTTCCCCTCCGAATGGCGGCGCAGACTTTGCGTCTTGCCTGAGATTCGGGACAGATGCTAATTGGTTTTATCCGCCTACCTCTCCAAAGATGCCAAGTTGATTTATGGCACTGTGTATCGGAGGTTTAGATGGATGCGGCCGATGTAGCAGACTTCGTCAGATTCCCCCTCAGGGTGAGGGGTTTTTGATTGTGGGGACGCTCTTCCCTGCAGGCGCAAGCCCCTGCAGTTAATTACGCTACCGCATCGCAGTAACAACTTTCTCCTTCTCCAGAATTTCACTTCGTGTCGTGTGTGTTTTGTTTGTGGTTGCCCGTGGATTGTATACGGAGACTGAGTAATGCCGTCACCCGTAGGACGTGGATTAGTCCAAATCCGTATTTACTAAGATTTGGGTTTGGTGTTTTTAGTTTAAGGATGCATTAGTCGCGTTGCGTCTAAGATCAACTTAAACGTTCGTTAAGGATACGTTAGTCCTGTTTTAGACTAAGATCAACTTAACGTAGTGATTCATTTAATATATGGCCGTCAGGACTCGTCACCTCTCTGACGTCGTTGAAGGATTACAACGACATGTGTCAGAGGAGTTCAAAGATGTACCCTTGAACCAAAGTTGATTTGGAGTTTTATCATTCATTTAAATGTCTAAGGATACGTTAGCCGTATTTGGGGCTAAGATCAACTTAAACGGGACCGTTTAGATCCGACAAAAGAGTGTTTGGGCTCTATTGTTCCAGTTTAAGGACGTGGTGGTCCGTCGCCAGTTTAGGGACGTAGTGGTCCATATTCCAGTTTAGGGACGTTTCGGTCCGATATTAGTTTAGGGACGTTTCGGTCCGATATTAGTTTAGGGACGTTTCGGTCCACGAGTTTAAGGACCCCGCAGTCCGTATGGGTGTATGGTCGTTGGGACTCGTCACCTCTTTGACGTCGTTGAGGAATTACAACGATGGATGTCAAAGGAATTCGGAGATGTACCCTCGAACCGGATGTAAATTGATTTAAGAGAGCCATTTTGCTCAGTCAATTTAATTTAAGGACTTACGGCCACGATTGGGCTAAGTCCATTGCTTTTGCATTTCTTTTGCTTTTATTTGGGCTTTGCCCAAAAAGGATGCAGAGCATCAATTTTATTTGGGCCCAGCCCTTTTATTGCTTTGCAATCTATTTTGACCTGCTAAGTCTTTTTGATTTGGGCCTAGCCCTTCAAATAATGCATTGCATTTGTGCAAAGCACCAAGAATCTTTTAGATTCAGGAAAAGAAGTGCAGAGCACTTTTTAATTTCTTGATCTAAATTTAGATCAAAGAAAAGAAAAGAAAGAAATCTTTTCTTTCTTTCTGTTTCAGAGAACCAAAGGTTCATAGCAAGTGCAAGGCACTATTTTTATTATTCTTATTTATTTATTTATCTATTGAAGAGGCACTGATCTTGTTTTCTAGATCCATGATCTATTCTTTAAGAGAATTTTCTCTTATCTCAAAGGTTTTTACCTTCTTTTTTGTGTTCTCCAGAAATTCTCAAGAGTTCTCTTCTCTTTTTTTTTATCCAATTCTCTATATCTCTTTGAAATAGGGTCTGGGGTTCTTTTATAGTGCTCAAAGATCAGTTAAATTTGTTAAAAAGATCTTTTCTGAGTGATTCGGGGAATTTTCCCCACCGTTGGATCTTTGATCCAAAGGCCCCTGTTTTACAGAAAAAATCTTCTTGTTTTAACAAGAACAGAAAAGATTTTCTTAAATCTTCATTCTGTTGTTTCGCAACTCACCAGCGCGTGACACGTGTCGCGCAGTGAAGCGCTTGCGCAACTGAGCTTGCGCAACTGCGCAGACACGTGTCGCGTAGAGGTGCGCTTGCGCAGTTGTGCTTGCACAACTGCGCAGACACGTGTCACGCTGCAGTGCACTTGCACAACAGTGTTTGCGCAACTGCGCAGACACGTGTCGCGCAGCGGTGCGCTTGCGCAGTTGTTCTTGCGCAACTGCGCAGATACGTGGCGCGCTGAGGTGCACTTGCGCAACAGTGTTTGCGCAACTGCGCAGACACGTGTCGCGCAGCGGTGCGCTTGCGCAGTTGTGCTTGTGCAACTGCGCAGACACGTGGCGCGCTGTGGTGCACTTGCGCAACAGCGTTTGCGCAACTGCGCAAACACGTGTCGCACAGCGGTGCACTTGCGCAGTTGATCGTTGCTTTTGCTTTTTAAAGAGCCTTGCTCTGATTGGACGCACTGCCTTGGGCGTTGTGCTGCCGAGTCAACTTCTGACATATGGCAAATTGCGCGCAGCGCACGGGAACCGAAGCGTTGCTTCAAAATTTGAATTTTCAAAATTCAAGTAGAGCCTTGCTCTGATTGGGGGAACAGGGACCTTGCCAAGTGAAACCACACCCAATCCTTTTAACCTCTACACCTCCATCTTAGAACCAGAATCGATTGAAATCCATGCTTTTGATGAGGTGTCTGAGAAAATTGACTTTCACTTGATTGAGGATATTGACGCCGGGAATATTTTGGATGATGAACCTGTAGATTTGGTAGAGTTTTTCTCTCCAATTCATCATCCCGAGTCATTAACTGTTTTTCCCGAACCCCTGATGCGTCTAGATTTCGATGAAATTTGCATGGATGAGCTAATTTTTTAGGATGAACCAGTTTTAATTGATGAGTCGGATTTTCCAATTCATCCTGTCCCTTCCATTGACTGTGTACCCCCTCCCGAACCTTTACCTGATACCCCTCCTCGATCACTTTCCTCTACCCTTTTCATCGTTCTGACCTTGCAAGTAACTGTATCACTTCCATTTCCATTGTCTGGTTTACCAAGTTCGGCATACCCATGGTTTCTCATGAATCTTGAGGGATTTGACCCCATTTCTCGATGGGTTAATATATTAGCACAATCGCTTTTCACACATCGGTCATCACAAATTGTGCTAATTTATTCACTCCATTTTCACCCTCAAGTTCGTATTCCACTTCTTTCTCCCTTCCGCCATTCTTCTTCTTATATACCGAGACCGTATCCCACTTCTATCTCCATACGGTCTCGCGTATTCTCCATTTCTTTCCTCTTCATCTTCTTTCACCAACCCGCATCTTACAGAGATAGAATTTTTGAATGGTTGGTGTTAACTTTTGGCCTTTGTAAGGCCTTGTATAGCTTGATACTATTCTCTTTCCCCCCTAATCCTGAACTTCAACGCTTAACAGTGGAAACACTGTTTTACTTAAGTTTGTGGGGGACTCCTTTTTTGTATATATTTTTTTTCCTTTTTGTTTTGTATATAATTTGTTTCTAGGGAGCGCCGACAATTTTGACCCTCTTGGTGTAGCCTGACAGTGAGGGCACTGTCAAGTTTAAGTTTGGGGGTGTGCTCGGTAAGCTTTCTTCGTTCGCATTCATTTGTATATTTTGCATTTGCACACCTTATTAAAAACCAACAAAAATTGAAAATTTTCCAAAAAATATAAAAACTCTGTCGTCAAGTTAGCTAATAGGGTAACTTAGATTTTTATTCTGAAAGTTTAGTTGATATGTTAGAAATAACTAAATTCTAGACTTAGGAATTGAAAATCCTTAAAATAACCCTCATTCTGTCTAACTTTGGTAAGTATACGTCTTTACAGTTTTTTGAGTTCAGTTCTTGAGTTAAGTCAAGATGAAGGGAAAGTATTGAAGCTTTACTGGAGGATAAATCTGAAAAATAGTTTCTTTTCCTGAGTTCAAATTTAGAAAGTATATATCCTACAAACTGCACTTACACGCACCTTGAAACTTGGGATAGTAGAGGATACCTAGATATACTCTTGCCTGAAAGCCTAGTATGAAAGAAAAAAACGGTATTTAAAGCTAAACACCAAAAGAGCATATTGAAAAATATATCCGGTCTTGAAAAAGAAAAAGAAAAAGAAAAAAAAATAGAATAAAGTCAAGACCTGGAAACTGCTATTTACGCTTTAAAGTTCACACATTCAGTAATCGGTCGTTAGTGCCTCAAGAAGCATTAATAGTCGCATGAAAGGTGTGTGGGCAAATCCGTCCATCCTTAATGAAAAGAAGTAGTATTAGGTATTAGGGCAAGGGTATTATAGTTTGAATTGAATTCTTGAGTGTAGGGGTGTAAATATACACACACGTAGGGGTATACAATCGATGTTTGGATAAAAGATAGAAATAAAGAGTAAGACTTGTGTTTTCTGTAAAGTTGATAAAAATCCCTGATTTGAGGCCGCACCTTAGAAGGAAAACTCAGGAGATCCAAGGTTAAATAGATAGGAGGTGTGAAAAGTAAGGGTTGGATATTTCTAACTTAGGATGATAGAATTTCTAACGTAAATACTAAACTGTAGGAGTAGAATCGACGTTAACTTATGACATTAGCTTGACGGGATTTTGTGGGTGTAATCCGCTGAAAACCCTCAGGAGACAACACTCCTCCTACTAGGGACACCTAGAGGTTTAACGGCTTGTTGCACGTGCTCAGTGCAATCGCGTCCCCTACGAAAGTGCGGTTAGGACTTTTTTGTGAATAATTGGTTTTGCTCGGGACGAGCAAAAGTTAAGTTTGGGGGTATTTGTTCATACCAGAATATTGCATTTTTTACCGCCCATTCTTACGCTCGTTTGGTTATAGGCAGGTGCTTTTAATCAGTGTTTGCTACATATTTACAGGATACTGGTTCTCAGCTCTAGACAGTGAAATTCATAGAAAAGTACGTCAAATTCCGGATTACTGCCAACAACAGATAAAACACGGGTCTCCGCTCTCTATCCGTATGTTGCCACACACCAGTTTAAGGGACAAAATGGCAAATCGATGTCATTTTCGTGCACAAAGCTCAATGTCAACACAAGATCCAACATATCTACGCGGAGCTCGAGGAAATCTTGGCAAAAGATCCACATCACATCACCTTTTGATCTACTGAAATTCTGGAAGAAATGGGAAGAGTTTCTGAGAAAAAGTCATATACCACACTGAAGAGTACTACAAACTATGGAAAACCACCAAATTTCATGGCCTAACTCCTCTAAACGGCCGCGGTTCCGCGGCATAAGCACGCTTAGGCCGCGGTTCCGCGGCCGTATAGGCTCCTCACTTGGTCAAATTTCACAGGCAATTTTGTAATTTCATATACTGTCAGAATGTTGCCCTAGGTTCTCTGTTTCCAGCCTATAAATACCCCGGTTTTGTTCCAAGCCAAGCCTCCTTCATGTCTTGATTTCCATTCTCTCTTTAGTGTAGTTTAGTTTAGTTTCTTCTTCTTCTTCATTCTTTCCTCCATGAAAATTGTAGTGAGAGCTTTTTGAGTGGATGATGAAATGAAGATGAGGGTGTTTGTATCATTCTTTTGTTTTAGCTTCCCCTTGAGATCCTTGCTTTCTCTTGATCTTTCAACCTTTTCATTGAGCTTGAAAGTTTAAGGGTTTGTTATTGATTTCCAGGATTGTATCTTCTTATGGAATTAGTGCTTCATTTCACATGAGTTCTTTACCCTTCTCTTGATCGTGCAACCTCTTGATTGAGCTTGCAAGTTTAAGGGTTGGCTATTGATCCCATGCTTGTCTTGAGTTCTATGTTCTTATTACTTTCTTGCTTATTTCTTTCTTACTTTTTATTATTTACATTCATGCTTTACTTTCTTGCACTTAAATTCCATGCACTTACTTACTTGTAATTTTTTCTTTTCTTTTGCTCTTTTTGGTTCGTTTTTGTGAATGGTTGTAATTATCGTTGTTAAGAATAAATACGGTATTGTAAGTTAATATTTCTTTGCTCATTTCCTTTTCCCGTTATTTTCCATTGAACTCCGCCCAAACGTTATGCAAGCGCTCCATTAGGCACCCTACCCTACCAAGGTAACGGTGACTCCTAACCGCGACCGGTTGCGTTCGGTTTGGCCGGAGACGAAAGCAAGAGACA
Organism: Agapanthus africanus; assembly: GCA_030015575.1. NCBI lineage: Eukaryota > Viridiplantae > Streptophyta > Magnoliopsida > Asparagales > Amaryllidaceae > Agapanthus > Agapanthus africanus. Next base: position 14,006,726 of record JASDDO010000022.1, read on the forward strand.
AGAACGGAAGGACAAGGGTAAATAAGCCGGATTCCACGAATACCGTGCTTAAATCCCCTAATCCACGTTGTCGCCGATTGCTCTAGTTTCAATTGGTCAAGACTCGGCTCAAAGGTTTTGAGTGCGGATTTCTTTAGCTTACAATTTCGTATCTTTTTCTTAACAACTTTATACTTGCATATAACACACAGGTTAGAATCGAACAAACATATACACATTCTTTATTGACTCGTCTAATACAAGAACGGACATACAACCATCTCCCTGTGGATCGACCCGTGCTCAACCGGCTAGCTGCAAAGCGACACCGTCCTGATCGCGGTTATAACTTTAGAACTTTGAACATCCGACACGCCAAAAGCGTGCGATCAGGCCGTAACGTCCTTAAACTAATTATCGACCGCAATGTCACTAAACTAAACAATAGAGCCCAATTGCTCTCTTGTTGGATCTAAACGATCCCGTTAAGTTGATCTTAGTCTAAAATGAGACTAATATATCCTTAACGAACGTTTAAGTTGATCTTAGTCTCAAATGAGGCTAACGTATCCTTAAACCCAAACCCCTAAACCCAAATCTAAAAAAGATATGGATTTGGACTAGTCCACGCCCTATGGGCGACAACATAACTTAGTCTCCGTATACAATCCACAAGCAACCAAACACAAAACAAACACCTACGACACGAAGTGACCATCTGGAGAAGGAGAAAAATTTTGCCGCCATGTGGTAGCGTAATTAACTGCAGGGGCTTGCGCCTACAGGGAAGAGCGTCCCCACAATCAAAAACCCCTCAACAACGAGGGGGAATCTGACAAAGTCTGCTACATCGGCCGCATCCGTTTAAACCTTCGATACACGGTACCATAAATCAACTTGGCATCTTCGGAGAGGTGGACGGATAGCACCAATTAGCATCTGCCCCGAATTTCAGGCAAGACGTACATCGCGTCTCCGCCGCGTCTTTCGGAGGGGAACAGATTTTGGCATGCCCGGTGGGACCTTTTCCTCTTTCCACTCCACACTTCGTATGTCGTGTTCGCGAACCAATAGCGGTTTGCTGATGATTGCCCTTGGGTTTCGAGGTACTAAGATTTGGCGTTTTTCTTGGTGCAGAAAGCAAAGATCAATGGCATTCACCTGCTCGAAGTGTTCCACATGCAACTGCAACCTACGTTCTGCCTTAACTGGGGGCATAGCTTACGGGCCCCAGGCGGCTTCCCTGTTCATGATGCCGGTGGAACAGGTCACCCAAGCCACCACAGGATTGTTTTTCGGGACCATGCTCCCGCCAGCGAGCTTCACCGTTCCTATGCCCGCACCAGAAGCTCCCAAGAAGTCGGTCTTTGATCGGCTTGCTGCTACCACGACCCCTCTCAGCGGGTCGTCCAGCTCCAACTCCTCGGTCTTCGCCAGACTGAGCCTGAACTCCGATGGGCCTGCCAAGAAGCCCATGATACCTGAAGTGGACATCCCAAAGAAGATAGCCACACCTGCTCCTGAAGCCGTCAAGACGGCTTCTCCTGCCAAAGAGTCAGTCTTTACAAGACTGACTATTCCGGTTCCCGTTCCTGCTCAAAGGTCTGTCTTCGACAGATTGGATACCGCTTCTCAACGGACATCGGTCTTCAAGAGGCTGACGCCAGCAACAACCCCTCACCTGGATAGGAGGCAAGACAAAGTCATTCCTATCGATGAACCAACAACAACGGCTCGACACACTCGACGTCGCCACTGGCGCCGAGTAAGGAAGGCCGGGGGCAACTCCCCCTCTGGGCTAACTCCACCAGCTCTAACGGTGGAAGTTAATGCTGCTGTTCCAACAGAGAACAGTTTTGAGCTGCTGAACAAGGTGCGTAGGAACTCGCCTACCGCAGTATTGAAAAGATCTCCTCCACCGGTGGAGACTGTCGCAGAAGCGAAGTCGGAACAGTCCCCCAAACGACTGTCTTCTAAAGTTTACAAAATCTGGCGACAAGTCCGAGAGTCGGTGGTGGATCAAGATTATCCCCGTCGGCAGAAGAAGTTGAAGGTCTGACAGGAAGAAAACCGTCCTGTTAAGCCACAGAAGGCGACGGCTACTTTGGTGCCCACTGCAACAGCCCCCTCAACTTCGACCGCTCATAAAAGGAGAAGGCCGGAGAAAATCCCCATGCCTGCGACAAATGTCAAAAACACCGAGACCAAACGCCCCAAGTCTGGGGGCATGGTGGTGCATACCGTTTACATGTCATCCGGGAAAGAGGATAGCCGCGCTTCTACGGGCCACCGACAACTCACCCGATCCATCATAAGAGCTCAGGAACAACAGCAGCAGAAGCTTCAGGAGATGCTGACTGCAATGGCCGCACTTACCGGGCTAAAAGAAAGCTCGGAGACGTCATCGGAACAACGTCACGAACACGAAACTGATGCTGAATTCCTTCGGAGAATGCTTGAAAAGAAGGACAAAGAGGCCGCGGAACAAGCGGCCAATATAAAGCAAATGACCCTTCTATTCCAAGATATGGTGAGCATGATGATCCAGCCGGATCCCCCAGCCGAAGATCCTCCAGTAATAATTGAAGATGACAAAAAAGAAATATCGAATCCTCTGCCGGCTCTATCAACAGCCAAAGAGGAGACAATCTCCAAAGCCGTCCTGGATGACTATATCGCTCAGTAGATAAGAGTTCATCAGGAAAATGAAACGGCTGGGCAAATTGTTAGAACCGAGTGACCATATCCAGGCTGGTATGATCAGATAAAGTACCCGCCAGGCTACACGATCCCGAAATTCCATGTGTACAAGGGGACGGGCAATCCCCATCAACATGTTGCTCAGTTCAGGGCCCTCTGTGGCAATACTGGCGGTGATGATAAGCTCCTGCTCCCCCAATTCGTCGGCAGCTTATCAGAGACGGTGTTTGAGTGGTACTTCGAACTTCCAAACGACTCCGTCAAAACTTTCACGGAAATGGAGTTGTTGTTCACCCAACGATTCGCAAGTGCTAGTCAACGCAACCCAATAACGGCATTGATCAATGCCAGGGTGAAGCCGGGCGAGACATGGGTTCAGTACGCAATCCGGTGGCGGAATCTGTGGTCGAAGTGCGAACAGTGTATCGAAGAAGCACCAGCGGTGGGCTTGTTCGTGGGCACCCTAGACCCTCATGCAACTATTTCACAGTTCGTGATGTTCTTCAAACCGACCACGTTCCAAGCTCTAATCGAAAAGCTGGCCCAGATGGACCAGATGGGTCATAGACCATCTCCCCCGAAGCCGGAACCGTGGAACGAAAAGGGTAAAGGGAAGGCGATCTTCGTTGCGAACACCCAACAGCAGCCCAGTGCCCTAAAGCTAGCGGATCAACTGGAAGAGAGACGGCGCTATTACAATGAGAAAATGAAGCACCCTTACTCATTCCCGCGGGATAAAACGAAGAGGCTGTTCGAGCTGGCGATGCGCAACAGGCTTATCAATTTGCCGAATCCAAGGCGACCATCGCAACCCAGTGAAATGAATAATCCCAATTATTGCCCTTACCACCAAACGGTAAGCCATCCAATCGAAGATTGCTTCGTCTTTAAGGGATGGATCGAGGATCAGTACCTACAAGGTAAGTTTGCGCTATCGGAAAAGTGGAAACTAAACCCACCACAGCCGCACACTTCTAAGAAAATGGATACACCGGGGGGCAACGTGCTCTTTTGTTGAAGAAGCCCTATGGGAGGTGGCTCTTTCGGCCAAAACCAAGAGGATGATGAATGATCTCCAGACATGCCCGGCAATCAGGTGGAAGAATCCGCTGGAACCCCAGATCATCGAAGGGATGCTAAAGCCGCGCTTAACTCCAAAGATTGGTGGTGATAGCCAAAGTTCTCACCCAGCCGTCGAAATCTTCGAAAAAGAAGAAGAGATCCAAAAAGCCCGTGAAGCCTGATGACAAGCGCACGAACCTGCAAAAACAGATTGACGCGCTGGAAGAGTATAATCAGAAGGCACGGACTCCAATCGCGCTCCAAGAGTTCCTCGGCCACGTCCTTGAGGATGAAGATGATGGAGAAGACTCGTCAGATGAATCTGAAGATTACATGGCAAGTTGCCATGTGATCTCTCACTCATCGATAGATGATGAAGAAGCTCCTTGCACCAAGAGACTGGGGGTAGGTCCTGAACCGGACTTCTAGGGCCGTCAGACGAAATGATCGACGCATTCCTGAGTGAAATTCATCTGAAAAGTAAAGCCGATCGGGAGCGTGAGATGGCCATATTTGAAAAGGCCAAGCATCGGCGACTGGAAGAAAGAGTCAAGACACTTCCGCCGAATCAAGGGACATCCGTCGCGAATAAAAACAAGTTCAAGAAGAGGAAAATGTTTGCTAAAGCCATATCGATGGGAATGAAGCTACCACCCTTCGAAGGAAACACTGTCGGTAAAGCAGAGATGCATCCTAGCTACTGCTCATATCATCGAAAGATTTCGCACCCCACCGAAGAGTGCAACGCTTTTAAAAGATGGTGGCAGGGGTATGTTGCTCACCGGCAACATTTTAAGCAGATGAAATGCAAAACTTGTCGGGAGCGAAGAAGTACGACAGAGGATCATAAAAGAACTACCGGTAACTGTCGCACGGTCAACACCGGGGGATCGCAAGTGCTCACCTTCGGAAGTGACTCTGATGAGGAAATGACTCTTGAACCCCTTTTTAAAGAATCCACCTCGGGGAAAGAGGAAGAGTCGAAGACTTGCGAAAATATCCAGCTGCCCAATCGTACACTTCCAGAAAAGAATCTCGGACCCACAAACAGAAAAGATAAGGGAAAGGAAAAGGTCTCTGAGGATATTGCCTTAGATGACCAAGTCATAAAAGAGCTGACCGCCAAGGACCCGCCAAAGAAAAGTAAGGTGGACTACAACATTCTGGCGCACTTGAGGAAGTTACCCTCGCAGCTCAGCATTTTCGACGTCCTTTTACTATCAAAAAAGCAAGAGATTCATTGATCAAGGCGCTACAAGAGCCAGAGCAATTCCAAGCTTTTCTCGCCGAAGAAAAGATGAAAGACGAACTGGAAGAAGTACACACAGCCGATATTACCTTCGGTGATGAAGATCTCCTCCTTGGAACGTGCGAGCACAACCGTCCCCTATATGTCTCCGGATATTGTCACGATATCAAGATAGGAAAAATCCTCGTCGACAATGGGTCTTCCGTCAATCTCCTCAATGTGCGAGTGTTGAAGGAAATCTGCCTGAGCGTTCAGCACCTCGCTCGTGATAAAATCGCCATCTCCGGCTTCGACTCCCAGTCATCACGGACTTTCGGGTCTGTGATACTGACGTTACGCTTCGGACTACTCGTCACGGATATTAAATTTCACGTCATTGACGCCAAGACTTGCTACAATGCTTTGCTCGGACGGCCTTGGTTACACGAGTACAACATCATCCCTTCTACACAACATCAGTGTATGAAATACTTCACGGATGGCCTCGAGTACACTATAACGGGAGAATTGAACCCATTCTTCGTGAACGAAGTCCGGAAGTACGAAGATGCAAAATACTTCTTACCAGATTTTGAGGATACGGAAAGGTGCCACAAACCGAAGGACAAAACTATCACCACTATTCCAGTCTTCGGGAGTGATACTGAGTATGAAGAAGAGATAGTTTATTCAGGGCCACCTCAACGCAACAACCCGGGACCGTCCGCCCCTATGTTGATCTTCGGCAGCGACTCGGAAGACGAGGTTAACGCTATATTTTCCGCTCAGCCATCAATACAAGCCTTCGCTGGCGAAAGTCAGAATCTGCAAATTACCATGGTTCCACAAGAGCACTACAAAGATCTCGATGCACTTGAAGCTTATAGTGTGCAAGAGCTGCAGACGTTTTACGTCCCTCCCAGGCGAAAAGGTGAAAAAGCGATCCTATTCTACCGATCCGGGGAAACCAAAATGGAGAAAGAAATCTGGCATGGCGCCGATTCTACGCTCGACAGGCTCCAGCCCATCCGTCTGTCTAGATATTACACGGAAGGCTTGAAAAGGCTATTGAAGCGCCAAGGGGTACCCTTCAAATAGACCACTCGACAAGCTCGGTTCTACAACAGGATTTGGGACGTCCCCGGGACTCAACGAAAGCTGCCCAACGAGAGAATGGAAACGGTCGGGCTCGGATATGTCTGATCCAGGAAACGAGAACGAGTCCATGGTAGCTACGTCATATATGACTTCGATGAGGAAGAAGACGCCCTATTAAAAGATGCTGATCCTGAACCAAAACAAGGTCTGCCATCAAAGCGCCGAGTCCGTCATTTGAAGAACGAATGGACAAGCGGGTCAAAAGATCCGGGACGACCATAACCGCGAGATGGCCATTTACGAAAAATCCAGGACACAGTGTCTCCTTCAACAAGCCGTGGAGAACAGCAATACTCTTCGTTATCAACCCGTCATACAAAAGGCCCGACGCAGAGGCAGAAACAAACCAAAGAACGGGAAAGGCGTTCGACAGCGACGAAGCGGGCCCAAGAAGCCACGCGATCAGGAGTCAAGCAATCCGGATTCATCTCTTATAAAGAAGATGGGTCGAGCATACTCTTTTGCCCAAGACAAGACGAAGAAAATACTTGATCTTGCCATAAAACATCAACTGATTACACTCCCGGAGTCCAAGCACCCCGAGCAAACAGGCGAAGTCTCTCATCCAGACTATTGCTCCTATCATAGGGCAATAGGACATCCTATTGAAGACTGCTTCACCTTCAAGAACTAGGTCGAAGATCAATATCGACAGGGCAGGTTCGCTCTATCCAGCAACTGGAGGGTAACCCCGCCGCAAAAGCATGAACCCAAATCCACGAGGGTAGAACCAGATCAACGTCGGTCTTGGAAGCGAGCTCGTACCTGTCATATGATAACACTATCAGAAGAAGAGACCGAGAATATGTATAATCTCCCCTGGTGCTTTGAAACAATGATGACGAGTTGATCTCAGAGTTCCACCGGCACCGAAAGAGCTGGAAGATGGAATACATACCACTGCAGATGAGCTCAATAAAATTGATTTGGGGACGACAAGTGACCCGCGACCGACGTTCGTCAGCGAATTGATGTCTGAAGAAAGGGTGGCTACACTAAAGGACGTGCTCATGCAACATAAAGATTGTTTCGCCTGGAACTATTCCGAGATTCCAGGACTAGATCCAGAGGTTGCTGTGCACAAATTGGCGATATCGCCGGACGTCAAGCCGAACAAACAAGCGCCGAGAAGAATGCGGCTCGAGCTTAAGATGAGCATCAACGCCTAGATTAAGAAGCTAATCGACTCCGGCTTCATCCAAGAGGTTCAGTATCCTGACTGGATCGCCAACATCGTCCCGGTGATGAAGAAAAATGGGACAGTGCGCATATGTGTGGACTTTCGGGATCTCAATAAAGCCTGCCCTAAAGAAGACTTCCCGGTACCGGTCACCGGGCTAATGATAGACAATACGTCCACCCACGAAGTCTTCTCCTTCATGGACGGATCGTCGGGATATAATCAGATAAAAATGCATCCCGAGGATCAGAAGCATACTGCTTCCCGGACCCCTTTGGGTATATTCTGCTACAAGGTGATGCCCTTCGGTCTAAAGAACGCCGGTGCCACCTATCAGAGGGCTATGACGAAAATCTTCGATGACCTCATACATGAAATCGTCGAATGCTATATCGACGACCTCGTGGTGAAAAGCAAATCATATGAGGAACATCTAGACCATCTGAAGATCGTATTTCAACGCCTTCGGCAATACAACTTGAAGATGAACCCTCTCAAATGCGCGTTCGGAGTTTCCTCAGGTAAGTTCCTAGGATTCATTGTCCGACACCGAGGTATCGAGATAGATCCGTAAAAAATCAAGGCAATTATGTAGATGCCCCCACCGAGGACTCTCAAGCAATTGCGGTCTCTCCAAGGGGAGCTCACGTATATCCGGCGATTCATAGCCAATCTCTCAGGCAAGTGTCGTCCTTACAGTCACCTGATGAAGAAGGGAACCCCATTCGTCTGGGATCATAAATGCCAAAGCGCGCTGGACTAAATCAAACAATACCTACAGAATCCGCCAGTGCTGGCCACTCCTGTTAAAGGAAAACCTCTCGTCCTATACACAATAGCCCTTGAAGGTTCTTTAGGCGCGCTGTGGGCACAAGAGAACGACCAAGGGAAAGAGAGAGCCCTCTACTATTTGAGTCGAGTTCTACTGGGGGCAGAAAGCAATTATTCTCCCATCGAAAAACACTGCCTGGCATTGATCTTCGCGATAACGAAGCTCAGGCACTATGCGTTGGCGCATGAAGTCCGTCTCATATCGAAGGTGGGCCCTCTCAAGTATTTGATATCAAAGGCCATATTGACGGGGCGGCTCGCTAAATGGGCCTTGCTCTTGATGAAGTTCTCAATAACTTATCAGCCTCTTAAGGCAGTGAAAGTCCAGGCCATCGCCGACTTCCTCGCTGAGCATTCGATACCCGCCGATTCCCCCTTGAATTGCGAACTGCCAGACGAACATGCGTTTAACATGATCGACGGAAATGGCACCCGATGGGAGCTTTACTTCGATGGAGCATCCTCCATGAAGAAGCGCAAACAAAACACTCCCATAATCAAATCAGGGGTAGGCCTTATCTTCGTAAATCCACAAGGATGGATAATGCGCTTTGCCTTCTCCTTAACAGAGCCGAGGACAAACAATGAAGCCGAATATGAAGCTTTGATAGCAGGTCTTGAAATCGCTATCGACATAGGAATCGAAAACCTTCTCATATATGGAGACTCCCAGCTGGTCGTCAGTCAAGTAAACGGCGACTATCAAACGTGCAAACCAGAGCTGGTGAAGTACGGCGAGAGGGTACAGCAACTGTTGACCCAAATCCCTTCCTATATCTTGGAAAGCATATCGCGTGCGGAAAATAGCAAAGCGGATGCATTAGCCAACCTTGCTAAAGAATTGGCCGATGAGAACCTCGATGACGTAAGAATCGTGGTACAAAGCCGTCGGGTTCTTGCACCGGCAGAAATATCTCCGGAGCCGTCCAAGGAAAAGGGAGTGATCGAGCAAATGACTCTACAAATAAAAGACCAAGAGAAGGTTGAAGATTGGAGAGAAGTCTTCATAGACTACTTCAAATCCCGTCGAACACCTGAAAATGCGTCCTCAAAACATCAGCTCATGAAGCGAGCCCTATCTTTCGCCTTCGTCAATAATACTCTGTACAAGAGGTCATTTGATTCTCTGTGGTTAAGATGCCTGGGACCTGAAGAAGCAAGAAGAGTCGTCCAAGAAACTCACGACGGACTATGCGGTTCTCACCAAGCCGGGCCGAAGATGAAGCTAAAGATTAAACGGATGGGCTACTATTGGCCCACGATGATCCAGGACTGCCTTGAATATACGAAGCAATGCCACCCGTGCCAGATTCACGAGGACTTCATCCATCAGCATCCGAATCAGCTACATCCGACAGTGGCTAGTTGGCCGTTTGAAATATGGGAAACTGACATAATCGGCCCCATCGAACCAGCATCGTCCAGAGGACATCGTTTCATTTTGGCGACAACTGATTACTTCTTTAAATGGGCAGAAGCAGTACCGCTGAGGGAAGTGAAGACGGAGAATATCCTCCACTTCTTCAAGACGCACGTTATTTATCGGTTTGGCACTCCGAGACGAATCATCTCCGATAATGAGCCGGCCTACAGAAGCCATAAAATAAGCCGCTTCGCACAACAACATAACATAGATTGGAGATACTCTTCAGTCTATAATCCCCGAGCTAACGGCCTAGCTGAGGCTTTTAACAAGACCTTAACGAAGATCGTGAAAAAGACGGTGTCCCGAAATAAGAAGGACTGGCATGAGAGACTGCACGAAGCTCTCTGGGCATACCGAACGACGTTCAAGACGGCCACGAACACAACGCCGTACACATTGGTATTCGGTACAGAGGCGGTACTCCCCCTCGAGATAGAGCTACCCTCTCTACGACTGGCAGTTCATTATGAGCTAACGGACGAAGAGAATGCTCACCTTCGGCTTGAAGAGCTCGACGCCCTTGATGAAACCCGGCTCATAGCACAACAAAATCTGGAGGCTTATAAAGCAAAGATGACGCGCTCATATGAAAGATTGACTAGGCGAGGACATTCCACCAAGGAGAACTCGTTCTAGTAGTCAAAAGACCTATGATCCCCAATCACACCAAGCGGGGGAAATTCGAGCCAAACTATGAAGGCCCGTACATCATAGACAAGGTCTACCAAGGTGGAGCCTATCTACTCATGGACAGGCATGGCGAAAGGCCCTTCAGGCCAATAAACGGTTGCTTCCTGAAAAAATACTACGCTTGATGAATCATGGCCTAGGTCAATGATAGATGACGACGACTATGTCCGCTCGCTATCTTCCTAAGCCCAAACTCTATAAGTAGTAACCGGCTTCCTTTACAACGGACCGAAACGTCCTTAAAACTAACAGCGGACCGGAACGTCCTTAAACTAACAACGGACCACTATGTCCTAAAACTAGCTGTTGACCGAGATGTCGATAAACTACGGTGGATTGCAGCGTCCCAAAGCCGATATATAAAAAAAAAGAAAAAAAAAAGAGAAAAAAAAAGAAAACGGTATGTTCATAAGCAAAATGAGCACGGATGAAAACCCGAAAGGGCTCCGTGAGTAAAAACAGCAGGGCTACTGGCGAGTTTTGTGAAAACCCGAAAGGGCGCAATCTCGTTAAAAGACATTTGCAAGGTCCTCTCGACTTTGTAAGAAGAAACCACCTGCGTGAGATCCTTACGACTCACAAGGGAGCAACACACTTAGAGATCCCCACGATCCCTAGGGAGAAATTATAGTTGCGAGATCCTCCCGACTCGTAAGGAGAAATCTCTTATGGGACCCTCACGGCTCATAAGATTCAAAAGTCTTAAGCTACAGGTGTAGGGTGTTTTTCGTCACCCCATTGAGATGGGAATACGCGCACGCTTGTCAGGCGTACTACAGATTCCCCCTGCCTAGGGTAGGCCGGGGTTTAATGATTGTGGGGATCCGAATCTCCGGCAGCCGCGAACTAAGCTGCCGTTAATTACCCCTCGTCTTTGGAGCGAGAGAACCTCCGATTGACGGGTTAAACTGGTCATGCGAACTCAATATGCAGTGTACGTGTATTTTGTTTTGAAAGGGGGGGTTTTAAATATATCGGGAGCCATGCAGAGTTTTTATGGGGGTCCCGCTACCCGGATAGCGGGCTGGGGGTCAAGGGGGCTAGCAGCCCCCTTGCGGGGTGCGGGGCAGCGCCCCGTTAGAAATTTTTTTCTAACAGGGACAGTGTCGTGGAGTATGTATATGTGTACATTTGTATACATATATATATATATACATGTATATATAAATAAAGGGGAAAAAGACATCCAAAGGATGCGTGGGGCCAGCGCCTAGGCACTTGAGCGCAAGCGCGCCACGTGTCGGCACATGGGCGCTTTGCGCTCGAGCGCAGAGCGCTGGAGCGCAACGCGCCACGTGTCGACACGTGGGCGCTATGCGCTCGAGCGCAGAGCGCTGGAGCGCAGAGCGCTGGAGCGCAACGCGCCACGTGTCGGCACGAGGGCGCTTTGCGCTCGAGCGCAGAGCGCTGGAGCGCAACGCGCCACGTGTCGGCACGAGGGCGCTTTGCGCTCGAACGCAGAGCGCGGGAGCGCAAGCGCGCCACGTGTCGGCACGGGGGCGACTTGCGCTCGAGCGCTTGCGCTCGAGCGCAAGAGCGCCACGTGTCGGCACGGGGGCGACTTGCGCTCGAGCGCAAGCGCACCACGTGTCGGCATTCGGGCGCTCTGCGCTTGAGCGCCGGTGAGGAAAAGAGGCTTTTAGCCTGAAAAAATTTCTCAGAAGAGAAATCAGAGAGGAGTTGGACTCCTGAGTGTGTTTTTTCTTCTTTTTGGGGGTTTAGTGAAAGATGTTCTTCTTCTTCCTCCTCTGTTAGCTGGATCTTGAAGATCAAGAGCTGTGGGATTTTTTAAAAATCTTTTCTTTTTGAGATCTAATGGAAGATCTGAGTTCCCCTTTATGGGTTTTGTGGTGGAAAACTATTTAGTTTTAAAAAAGGAAGAGTAAAACTCTTGATTTAATTCAAAAGAAAGGAGAAGGTTTTAGAACCTTGAAGAAGAAAGAAAGAGCTCAGCTCTGAAACTTTTTTTGGAGAGAGAAAAAGTTTTTTGGGATATTTCATTATCCTTGCCTTTATAGGCCATACATTTTACGCATAACCGCTTGGGCTTCACAAAATGGCATTTTGCCTATCCCATGGCTCATGTGCCATTTCTTTTTGCACATAAGCCATGGGCTTTACAAAAATTTGGCTTTATGCCTATTTTTTCTTACATTTATCCAAAAATAAAATAAAAGAAATACAACAAAATTATTTATTAAAAAAAAAATTTATCTTGGCATGGGGGGAGGCCGGCCGCTTCATGTTCGGGCTCGACCCGGGCATGTGCCCACTGGATCTGGGCTTGGGCCCACTTGGCTTGGGGTTGACTTTGATTTTGACTTGGTCAACCGGGGTGTAAATTTTTACCCCAACAACAGGGATCTGAACCTGTTCTTAAGCAGCCCCCACAACCTCCAATACTGTCCTACAAGCGGCTCAATGCTGACCCTTGTATACAATCCACGGGCGTGAGTAAACGTTTCCCTAACGAAGTCCCATCCGTGACTAGGGATATGTCTATATGATGAACAACCCTTATAAGTTCTCTCGATTTATAAGGAGAAAACCCTCTTGTAAGATCCTTACGACTTACAGGAGAACATACACTTATGAGTCCTCACGACTCCTAAGGAGAAAACGCACCTACGAGATCCTCACGACTTGTAGGGAGAAATACCTTCATAAGACCCTTACGACTCATGAAGTCAAAAGCCTTAGTCGACAGGATCCTAACCCTGTTTACTAAGCCACCTTTGTTCGACATCAACAGAGGAAAATGATGATTCGCTCCTGGCAATATCCCAGTAGTAGCGGTGCTGATGTCGAAATCGGTGTCTAATTCCGAGCTTGCAGCGAAAAGCCAGCAAGCCACACATGCATACGAAATAGCAGAAATGATGGGGCAACTTGCAGACAAAATCAGCAAGTAAAAATATATGCATGCAAAATAGCCGAAATGATTGGGCAACTCGCAATAAAAAGCAGCGAGTAAAAATAAAAAAAATATAGCCGAAATGATTAGGCACAATGAAAAATAGCCGAAGTGATTGGGCAATCACGACCATCGCGATATAAAAGCTGAAATGATAGAGCATTGCGGAAAGAAATAAAAAAATGAATGAAATTTATCCCCTGCAGGTGATATCATGTCAATCCCTGTATACAATCCAGGGGCGCAAACAAAGAGAGAATCACACCCTTCCTCCACAAGCTTTATCAGAAGGAGAGGCCAAATCTCAATGGTTCATAGACAGCCTAGAGATTATCTCAACATTCGTCTTATTACAACGGACACAATATCAAGTAAAGCGGAACAGCGGCAACTCCCAGTTCCATGACTCGGCGATGTACAGATGACCGAGAGTCAAACTCCGACTCCATGAAATGCGGATAAAGTCAACTCTTCCTGGTCACGTGGAACGCGGATTATGTCACTTCTGACCCCATGGAAAACGTCCAGAGCGGATCCTGGTCCTCGCAGAGCACGGCAATGACTCCGTGTGAAGCATCCAGAGCGGAGCCTGGTCCTCGCCGAACACGACAGTGAACCCGTGGGAAGCATCCAGAGCAAAATTCCTGGCTACGTGGAACGCGGATTATCTCACTCCTGACCCCGTGGAAAACGCCCAAAGCGGATCCTGGTCCTCGCAGAGTACGGCAGTGAACCCGTGTGAAGCATCCAGAGCGGAGCCTGGTCCTCGCCGAACACGGCAGTGAACCCGTGGGAAGCATCCAGAGAAAAATTCCTGGCTACGTGGAACACGGATTATGTCACTCCTGACCCCGTGGAAAACGTCCAGAGCGGATCCTTGTCCTCGCAGAGCACGGCAATGACCCCGTGTGAAGCATCCAGAGCAGAGCCTGGTCCTCGCCAAACACGGCAGTGAACCCGTGGGAAGCATCCAGAGCAAAATTCCTGGCTACGTGGAACGCGGATTATGTCACTTCTGACCCCGTGGAAAACGCCCAGAGCGGATCCTGGTCCTCGCAGAGCACGGCAATGACCCCGTGTGAAGCATTCAGAGCGGAGCCTGGTCTTCGCCGAACACGGCAGTGAACCCGTGGGAAGCATCCAGAGCAAAATTCCTGGCTACGTGGAACGCGGATTATGTCACTCCTGACCCCGTGGAAAACGCCCAGAGCGGATCCTGGTCCTCGCAGAGCACGGCAATGACCCCGTGTGAAGCATCCAGAGCGGAGACTGGTCCTCGCCGAACACGGCAGTGAACCCATGGAAAGCATCCAGAGCAAAATTCCTGGCTGCGTGGAACGCGGATTATGTCACTCCTGACCCCGTGGAAAATGTCCAGAGCAGATCCTGGTCCTCGCAGAGCATGGCAATGACCACGTGTGAAGCATCCAGAGCGGAGCCTGGTCCTCGCCAAACACAGCAGTGAACCCGTGGGAAGCATCCAGAGCAAAATTCCTGGCTACGTGGAACGCGGATTATGTCACTCCTGACCCCGTGGAAAACGCCCAGAGCGGATCCTGGTCCTCGCAGAGCACGGCAATGACCCCGTGCGAAGCATCCAGAGCGGAGCCTGGTCCTCGCCGAACACGGCAGTGAACCCGTGGGAAGCATCCAGAGCAAAATTCCTGGCTACGTGGAATGCGGATTATGTCACTCCTGACCCCATGGAAAACGTCCAGAGCGGATCCTTGTCTTCGCAGAGCACGGCAATGACCCCGTGTGAAGCATCCAGAGCGGATCCTGGTCCTCGCCAAACACGGCAGTGAACCCGTGGGAAGCATCCAGAGCAAAATTCCTGGCTACGTGGAACGCGGATTATGTCACTCCTGACCCCGTGGAAAACGCCCAGAGCGGATCCTGGTCCTCGCAGAGCACGGCAATGACCCCGTGTGAAGCATCCAGAGCGGAGCCTGGTCCTCGCTGAACACGGCAGTGAACCCGTGGGAAGCATCCAGAGCAAAATTCCTGGCTACGTAGAACGCGGATTATGTCACTCCTGACCCCGTGGAAAATGCCCAGAGCGGATCCTGGTCCTCGCAGAGCACGGCAATGACCCCGTGTGAAGCATCCAGAGCGGAGCCTGGTCCTCGCCGAACACGGCAGTGAACCCATGGGAAGCATCCCGAGCAAAATTCCTGGCTGCGTGGAACGCGGATTATGTCACTCCTGACCCCGTAGAAAACGTCCAGAGCGGATCCTGGTCCTCGCAGAGCACGGCAATGACCCCGTGTGAAGCATCCAGAGCGGAGCCTGGTCCTCGCCGAACACGGCAGTGAACCCGTGGGAAGCATCCAGAGCAAAATTCCTGGCTACGTGGAACGCAGATTATGTCACTCCTGACCCCATGGAAAACGCCCAGAGCGGATCCTGGTCCTCGCAGAGCACGGCAATGACCCCGTGTGAAGCATCCAGAGCGGAGCCTGGTCCTTGCCGAACACGGCAGTGAACCCGTCGGAAGCATCCAGAGCAAAATTCCTACCTACGTGGAACGCGGATTATGTCACTTCTGACCCCGTGGAAAACGTCCAGAGCGGATCCTGGTCCTCGCCGAACACGGCAGTGAACCCGTGGGAAGCATCCAGAGCAAACATCGGACTGTGGAGTCCTTAAATCCACGGACTATGATGTCCTTAACCTCGACCGTGATGTCTTAAAACTAACAACGGACTGTGGAGTCCTTAAATCCACGGACTATGATGTCCTTAACCTCGACCGTGATGTCTTAAAACTAACAATGGATCGTAATGTCCTTAAACTAGATTTACCTTGGTTCAAGGGTACATCTCTTCACTCCTTTGATATTTGTCGTTGTAATTCCTCAATATCTTCAAAGAGGTGACGGGTCCTAACAACCACACGTTTCACGGACTGTGGGGTCCTTAAACCCATGGACTATGATGTCCTTAACCTCGACCGTAATGTCTTAAAACTAACAACGGACTGTGGAGTCCTTAGATCCACGGACTATGATGTCCTTAACCTTGACCGTGATGTCTTAAAACTAACATTGGACTGTGAGGTCCTTAAACTCACGGACTATGATGTCCTTAATCTTGACCATGATGTCTTAAAACTAACAACAACGGACTGTGGGGTCCTTAAACTCATGGACTATGATGTCCTTAACCTCGACCGTGATGTCTTAAAACTAATATCGGACTGTGGGGTCCTTAAACCCAAGGACTATGATGTCCTTAACCTCGACCGTGATGTCTTAAAACTAAACAACGGACTATGGAGTCCTTAAATCCACGGACTATGATGGCCTTAACCTCGACCGTGATGTCTTTAAATTACGGTATCCTGGAAAGCATCCAAAGCGGAGCTTGGTCCTTGCAGAACACGGCAGTGGACCCGTGGGAAGCATCCAGAGCAACCCCTGACTCCGTGAAATGCAGATAAGGGAAACTTCACCCATCACTTGCGGGTCCTCATGACTCGTAAAGGAGCAAATTCTCTTGTGATATCCTTACGACTTTCAAGAGAAAACACACTTAGGAGTCCTCACGATTCTTAAGGGAAAATTACACCTACGGGATCCTCTCGACCGGTAGGGAGAAAATTCTTTGTGAGGCCCTCACGGCTCATAAAGTTGAAAAGTTTTAGGTGACAGATCCTAACCCTGTTTTCTAAGCCATCACTACCTTACAAAGAGCACAAGATGGACAATTATATGTTATCTACAGGCCACACTTGCTAGAATCAAATTGCAGCAACACAGCAAGGAGAAGAAAGCGATAAGGAGAACATTTGATTTGCATTTAATTAAGCGTCCAAGGCATACCCATTCATGCATGCGCAAAAGATTTAGTATGTAAAATAAAACAAGCTGAAATGAGAAACTTGCCATTCATACTGCGAAAAAGTTCTTACAATTATGAAAGTAGTAAACAGAAACATTATCAAAACAATTACAATGGCAAAACCTCAGATCCAGGGCATGGATTGAGGAACTCAAAAGTGACTTTGTCCAGAATCTTTCAGGCATTTCGAACCATCCTAGTATGCTTTCTTTCGCGGTCACAAGCGTCGGGATCCCCATGGATGTCCTCCACCCTCCGATAGGCAGCAAGTATGACCGACTGTTGAAAAGCCTGATGCAGGAGATCGATAAGATTGTCTCGCCTTCTCTTCGAGATTAGGCTCATCAGATACACCGAATGCACCTTATCCTCGGCGGCATCCAATGCCCTAAGCGGCACACCGGTACAGAATAGAGGAAGCGCTTCCCAGATCGCTCCCACAATAAGCTTCAGGAGAGAGGAGCGTCGAGGAAGCAGTCGACCATTATATGCGTCAAAGCGACTCATAATTTCGGCACACTCGGCGTTTTTGAATTCTCGATTCTGAGAACGGCCGAGTGAGCGGATGTCTCCGTAAGAGATAATCTCGTCGAGATCATACATGTGAGCGTCCATTACTCCTGAAAAAGAAAATCAACAAAATTAGCGAACAGACTGATTAAGCGAATTCTTATTAAAAACGGGCACAGGGAGTTAAACTCCTCGAGAGCAATGCTCTGCAGACAGGAGTGACACCTGTCAAAATCAATTATGAGGGGAATTTAAAGAAATTCCCCGAGAACATTGAGAGCCTTGCTAGTGAAACCCTAAATGGGTTCTTCTATATGATTTGAAAAGAGCAAAACTCCATTAATGAATTAAGAAATCATAAGTAAAATCCTTTTAGAGAGCAAAACTCTAATTAATGGAACCCTAAAAGGGTTCTCTTTAGATCAAAGATCTATAGAGCAAAGCTCTGCTAGTGAAACCCTAAATGGGTTTTCTGTAGATCAAAGATCTATTAAGTGCAAGGCTCTGTTAATGGATAAAACCCTAACTCGTTAAAATTTATTAAAATTTTAACTAAGTTTGAAAAGAGTCTCTTTTTGCGTTTGAGAAGTTCTCAAACAGAAGAGCTGTGCTCTGAACAAAATTCTCAAAGAAGATGATAATCATCTAGAGGACCAAAGGTCCTATTTATAGGCGTTAAGTCGCCTCTTCAACTTCTGAGTTGATCCAAAGGCTCAAATGTTGCCACCGCTGCGCTCACGTGTGGACCACGTAAGCGCAACGGTGGGAGGGCATTTGTTTCCCCCAATCAGAGAAAAACTCTGTTTTAAAAATGAAGCGATGCTTCTGCTTCCCCCAATCAGAGCAAAGTTCTGTTCAAATTCCAAGATTTGGAATGAAGCGACGCTTCCTTTCCCCCAATCAGAGCAATACTCTGTTTTGAATTTCAAAATTCAAAAATTGAAGCAACGCTTTAGATTCTGCGCGCTGTGCGCCACATGTCAAAAGCAGACACGCCAGCGCCAGGAGCGCTGCGCCCTAGGCAGCGCACCCCCAATCAGAGCAAAACTCTGTTTTAAAATTCAAAAGTTAAAAGTTGAAGCAACGCTTCGAATCCAGCGCCAGACGCGCTGCGTGCCACGTATCAAACACGGGTGCACTAGCACAGTTGCGCTGCGCTCTACGCTGCGTGCTACATGTCAAACACATGTGTGCTAGCGCAGTTGCGCTGCACTCTGCGCTGCACGCCACGTGTCAAACACAGGTGCGCTAGCGCAGTTGCGTTGCGCTCTGCGCTGCGTGCCACATGTCAAACACGGGTGCGCTAGCGCGGTTACGCTGCGCTCTGCGCTGCACGCCACGTGTCAAACGTAGGTGCACTAGCGCCAGCGCTGGGATTAAAAATTCCCAACCGTCAGATCAAAAGATCTACTAATAATAAATTATTAAATAATTAGAACTAAAATTCTTTTATGGAAAGATTTTCCAATCTTATTAGAGTAAGAAGATTATCTTCTGCAAAGCAGAAGCCTTAGGATCAAAGATCCAACGGTGGGAAATATTCCCAAATCAATCAGAGAAAGATCTCTCAAAACTTATTTAACAAATCATTCGGCCCTATATAAAGGACCCTAGACTTCAAGTCAGGGATAGAGAAGAGAAAAAGAGAGAGAGAAAAACTCTGCAAACTTGGAGAAAAAGAAGAGCGGGCTCTTAAAAAGAAGATTTTTCTTCATCTTCAAGGTAAAAAAGAACTATGTTCTTGAATAACAGAGATGAATCCATCTCATAAAAAGAAGAACCATCTTCTAAAAAGATCATAGATCTATAAAAAGACCAAGATCTTTTGATTTAAAAGAAAAGATCAAA
Organism: Agapanthus africanus; assembly: GCA_030015575.1. Lineage (NCBI taxonomy): Eukaryota > Viridiplantae > Streptophyta > Magnoliopsida > Asparagales > Amaryllidaceae > Agapanthus > Agapanthus africanus. Next base: position 14,026,094 of record JASDDO010000022.1, read on the forward strand.
AAGATCTAATCATAAAATAAAAAAAGAAGTAAAATACTTCACTCACAGATCTTTTGATCTATAAAGACAGAGTCTTTTATAAAAAACAAGAACTTTTGTTCTTTGATCTTGAGGCAAAACCTCCTTTGAAGAACATAAACTTGTTCTTTGATCTTAAAATTTGATCAGATGCGCTTTGCGCTACGGAAAAATGCATTGTGCTCATGAATTGCGTCCTTGCGCTCATTGGATCGGCGCTCACCGCCCAAACTTGCCACGTGATCAGAGACACAATCTGCGCTTTGCGCTTCTGAAACAGCGCACTGCGCTCATGGGCTGGCGCTCAGCGCCAAGCGCACCACGTGTCGCTCACTGGTGCACCCACAAACTAGCGCAACACGCTCATAAATTAAAAGCGTAATGCGCCAACAAACTAGCGCTTAGCGCTAAGCGCGACACGTGTCCTCTTCGTGTGCGCTACCCAACAGAAGCGCAATGCGTTTTTTGACTGGCGCAAAGCGCCTGACGCGCCACGTGGCGCGCAGTCAGAACAAACTTTGTTTCTGATGAATGCTATGCATTCAATATAAGACAAAAAAAAAAGCCAGAGCCCAATGCTTAGCATTATTAAAAAGGCAGAGCCCAGGTAAAGGCCTAATGGCCAGGACAAAAATAAAATGTTAAACATTTTTAACTGGACTTAACCCAATTCTGGCCATAAGTCCTCAATTTAAATTGAACTGAGCCCATCTGCTCTTTCAATCAATTTACACCCGGTTCGAGGGTACATCTCTTTACTCCTCTGATATCTGTCATTTTAATCCTTCAACGTCGTCAGAGAGGTGACGGGTCCCGACAACCACACATTACTACGGACTGTGGGGTTCTTAAACTCATGGACTATGATGTCCTTAACCTCGACCGTGATGTCTTAAAAGTAATATCGGACCGTGGAGTCCCTAAACTCACGGACTATGATGTCCTTAATCTCGACTGCAATGTCTTAAAATTAATATCGGACTGTGGAGTCCTTAAACTTACGGACAATGATGTCCTTGACCTCGACCGTGATGTCTTAAAACTAATATCGAACCGTGGAGTCCTTAAATCCACGGACTATGATGTCCTTAACCTCGACCGTGATGTCTTAAAACTAATATCGGACTGTGAGATCCCTAAACTCACGGACTGTGATGTCCTTAACCTCGACCGCGATGTCTTAAAACTAACATTGGACCGAGATGTCCTTAAACTACCAATGGACCATAACGTCCTTAAACTAATTATCGACCGCAATATCACTAAACTAAACAATAGAGCTCAATTGCTCTCTTGTTAGATCTAAACGATCCCGTTAAGTTGATCTTAGTCTAAAATGAGACTAACATATCCTTAACGAACGTTTAAGTTAATCTTAGTCTCAAATGAGGCTAATGTATCCTTAAACCCAAATCTAAAAAAGATACGGATTTGGACTAGTCCACGCCCTACGGGCGACAAAATAACTTAATCTACGTATACAATCCAAAGGCAACCAAACACAAAACAAACACCCACGACACAAAGTGACAATATGGAGAAGGAGAAAGTTGTTACCGCAATGCGGTAGCGTAATTAACTGCAGGGGCTTGCGCCTGTAAGGAAGAGCGTCCCCACAATCAAAAACCCCTCATCAACGAGGGGGAATCTGACGAAGTCTGCTACATCGGCCGCATCCGTTTAAACCTTCGATACACGGTGCCATAAATCAACTTAGCATCTTCGAAAAGGTGGACGGATAGCACCAATTAGCATCTGCCCCGAATTTCAGGCAAGACGTACATCGTGTCTCCGCCGCGTCTTTCGGAGGGAAACACGCCCAGCGCCCACGTGCCGACACGTGGCGCACTAGCGCTCGAGCGCCTAGCGCTCGACGTTTAGCGCTCAGCGCTCAAGCGTCCACATGCCGACACGTGGCGCCCCAACGCTCGAGTGCCTAGCGTCCAAGCGCCCAGCGCTCAAGCGCCAAGCGCCCACATGCCGACACGTGGCGCGCGCTCAAGCGCCAAGCGCCCACGTGTCGACACGTGGCGCGCGCTCAAGCGCCAAGCTCCCACGTGTCGACACGTGGTGCGCTAGCGCTCGAGCGCCTAACGCTCAAGCACCCAGCGCCCACATGTCGAACACGTGCCGCGCTAGCGTCTAAGTGCACAGCACCTAAGCACCCAGCGCTCAAGGCGCTGGCTCCACGCGTCCTTTGGGCGCTTCCCCCATTTTTTATATATATGTATACATGTATATATATGTATAGATACACACACACTCCACAACAATGTCCCTCCCCAAAAGTTTTGGACCGGGGCGCTGCCCCGCACCCCGCAAGGGGGCTGCTAGCCCCCTTGACCCCCAGCCTGCTATCCGGATAGCGGGACCCCGTAAAAACTCTACGGGGCCCCCGATATCCATAACCCCCTTTTAAAACACAACACACGTACATTGCACATTGAGTTCGCATGAATAGTTGACCCGTCAATCGGAGGTTCTCTCGCCCCAAAGGCGAAGAGTAATTAACGGCAGCTTAGTCCACGGCTGCTGGAGATTCAGATCCCCACAATCAATAAACCACGGCCTATCCTAGGCAGGGGGATCTATAATGCGCCTGACAAGCGCGCGTATTCCCATCTCAATGGGGTGACGAAAAACACCCTATAACGGGCTCCCACTCCGACACCACCACCGCATTGGGATCGTTCGACCGCCTCACCCGAGGGCAGGTGGCCCTGTGCCACTGGACGGGCATAACCAATCCTCACTCTCAGGTGGCCCGATGAACAAGAACTTCTCCTTCCATTCATGAATGGAAGAAGGCACTGCTATGACCCCCGACCCGGCCGCCCCTCCTCTGTGTTTTCTAAAAGAAATATATACCCAGTTAGGCTCGTCCCTACAAGTGTCGGGGTGATTTTTGTAGCAGAGGGAGGAAACGAGAACGATCAGGCTGAAAGGGATCTCCTGCAGTCTCAACCGGACCAGGAACCCGAGGAGAATCCTCCACGAGTTTGGTACTAACTGGCCTGGGGCTAATTGAAAGAAACGTAACGCCGCACTCACCTCGGGGGAGAAGGGCAGACGCATGCCGGCCCAAAATGCCTCCAAATACAAGGCAATCCCCTTGCCCCGTACCTGGTCTGCCCTCTCTCCCTCCCCGGCCAAGCTAAGCGAGTAGCCGGGGGAATGTAGAAGCGAGCCCGGATTGTGGCAAGCTCTTCCGCATGCCTCAGGAGGGAAGGCGCGTCACGAACACTTTTGACACCCGCTTTGGAGACCGTCCCCGCCGCACAAACCCGGGGAGCATGACTAACCCTAACTTCCCGGGGGGATTCTGACTCGGGCAAGAAAGAGGAAGAAGCATAAGAGGAAGCTGCAGAAGACTCCCTAGACTCTATCCGAACTATTTCTACGGACTCCTCAGATGAAGACATCTAACCTGAGCAAAGGAAGGAGTCTGCCGAAGAAAGAACGCAAGATATCCGATCTAAGGGGAAGAGCACCGAGCAAACACACAAAGGGCTGAGGAAATTATGGCGAAGTGTGGACCCTGGGAGGATCCAACCTCTATTTATAGCAGTCGGCGAACACATCCTACGGCGCCAATCGTCTCCCGCCAAAACAACACTTCGCATTCGACGGCCGTCAATGTTCCACCTGTCGCACACGCATTGGACGCGTCCCGTCAAGCGCGAAGGACGCCGGTGGCCCGTCACGTCAGCCAACCAACGCCGGACACGTAGCCTAGCATTTCGGCAAACGTGCGCCCGTATCGACGCTTCATCTTTAATGCAAGATCTCTCCCTTGATCCGCTGACGTCATCGGAAAAAAAATACGACTAATTGCCCGGGAATCCGCGCCGACGAGGTCTTCAAATAAGAATTTGGCCCATGCGACCGATCAGACCACTCTCGACCCAGCCCATGAATAGGTCGGTCCGAGAGTTGGGGGCTAATGATGATGCTCGGTATTGAGGACTCCCCAGATCATGACACGTGGCAGATGACGTATCCCAAAGCTTACGAGAGAAGAGCAAGAAGGGTACATTGGAAGCATACCCCAGGCCTTCCTTCCGAGGATGTTCTCGACCTTCGATGGCTTCCCGGACTTCTCCTATACTCGTCTTCCAAACAACCATTGGCTTGCCTCCGAGCCCTCCCGCACGCTGAGCACCCTCAGCCCTCCTAGCTCGCCTCCGAGATATCGCAGAACCAAGCTCCCTCGGCCTCCCGCTCGTTCCCGAGCCTCCCGCCGAGCTTAGCTTCCTCGATATCACTGACCGACCAACTGCACAGATCACAGACGTCTCCGCCACGGCTCCGTGAATCTCGCCCGTCACGAGTTATCCGCCGCCCACGATCCCGCGTTCCATGCCATCGCGTTCCCCCCATTAACGAGCGAATCTCGTCATTAATGGGGTATCCCGCATTTCACGTAGGTGTAACGTCCAGAGGCCTAACGGCCGGCGTGAATCTCACGCCCGCCAGCCCATGGCTGCCAGTATATAAACCCCTCTTCAGACGACTCAGGTAAGGCAATTTTACCCCAATAGACCGTTACTCTGCCAAAATATCCCGACTAACTTGATCGTCGGAGGGTCCACGGTGGTACAACCACCTCGGGACTTCTTTGCAGGTAGCTCGGCTTCATTTTCAAATCAAGCCCATTAAGATCCACACGCATCAAGAGGCAACCCTCAAACTCAATCTCAGTCATCCATCGACGCTTGCTATAGGTCAGCGGAAGATAAGATCTGAAGGAGATCATAACCTCCATCAGAAAGTTAAATTGTTTTCAAGATGAAGATTTAGACCTTAATTTGTATACTCCAAATTATATAGTAGGAGATAGGCCATTTTTTAAATTATCCGGGATGACTGAAGCAGCTGAACGACCTCCACCAAGGCACTCAGCCTTCTTGATGGCTTAGCGATTTAAATAAGTATTTTGGCTTCAAGTTTCATTTTCTCTTGCATCTTACCAAGTTTGTTTAATATATGTTGTCATCCTGTTACCTAACAACCGAAGCTAATTTTAATACTGAATATTGACATTACACAAAAACATCTAGAAGGTATTTTGTTTTCTTAATGAATAAATGGAAAAATCTTACCACTCTTCTAAATAGGAGAAAACTCCTCTAATGATGCTGGCTAGGTGTGCATTCCTCGAAGGTGCAACGTTTCTTCTGATGTGAAATGTCTTTACCAACTTTGTTCAAGTTGCAACATTTCTTATGATGTGCAAATGTCAAGTCTTGAAGGTGTAATGTTAGGTATCTCTAGAAAAGTTAGTGTTAGACCCACTTTTTTCTTTCTTTTCTGTTTTCGAGCGAGTTAGTATTGAATTAGGAATAGGAGGTGAAGTCAGCCATCTAGTCATTTCCATGGCGATCTTGAGGAGCAAAACCAGAGAAGTCCTTCGGCTTATGATTCTTGGTTATTCCAAATTTCAGGAAAATTTGTATATAAAGTCGCAAGTTGTCTAAATGCTCGTGCATTCCATGCTTTTTTTGCCTCATGTTGTATGCTTCACATGAAAGTATATTGTTCGATAGGAGTGAGTGGAGGCGGAGGATTCATGTGCTGGACCCGGCGTGATTCTCATATTGGTTTCATGTAGCCTACCCACATACGCTTGGGATAAAAGGCTCGGTTGTTGTTGTTGTTGTTGTTGTTGTATGCTTCACATAAAAAGTTGCTCTCCTCTCCTCCATCTTCATAAAAAGCATATGCATTTACTCTCGGGGGTAGAGTTGTTAGAGTATGGTGGTGCGGAATTTCAAATAGAACCGTAGATCATCAAATAAGCTCACAGACTAGTCTCGTTGGAATATTGGGGTTCTTGGTGTTGGATATGATGCCATGAAGGTAATTATTGTAATTTCATATTGGCGATTATGATAATTGAAAGAGAACCTATACAGATAGAACAGTCTTGCTCGAGATAATATAGTATGCTATCTAGTTTGTCTTTATCATTGATATTTATACGTTTTACTTGTTATTACGTGTCGCTAATACATAATGATGAAGCCCGTAAGATTCTTACTTGACCCCCCTTCCTCTCTCCCCACCTCACAACCAACCCCAATTTCTCCCTCTACCTCCTTCTCTCTTCCCGAGTTCCACTTTAACCGCCGCCGGCGAACTCACCACCACCAAACACCATCGCAGAACACCCAGCCGCTTCCCTCATCTCCTCAGCCGAGCATTCGTCGTCTCTTGCAACGCCCGAGCTCCCCTACTTCTTCTCGTCTCCAACCCAACCACTTCTTCCTCCTCCCTCACAACCCACGAGCCCCATGGCCTCTGGTCGAACCCTCGTCGACGATCACGTCGTCGACCTCCCTGCACCGCTCCTGCCAACGGCTGAGCCTAAAACCCTGTACCAAGCTCAAGCCGAGGCTTAACTTGTCGTGTTGCCGTGTCGTGCCCAGACCGTGCGTGCAACGAGCCCGAGCCATTCGTCATCGTGATCGTCTCCAGGAAAGTGAAAATCTTCACTTATTTTTCATGCTACAAAATAGAGAAATTACATTAGAACTAGATACAAAGAAAATAATTGCAACTACATCGATATATATTTATTTATTTATATGCTTGAATGTGGTATAACGAATCATTATGCCGTTGTGATCTGAGTAGAGCCCGGCTAGGGCTTATTACTGTATCGGTAACCCGTATGAGTTAAATGTTTGACATCGATTTAAATCAGTTAAAGAAAACAGTAAATTCGATCGATAATCAAATGGTTATCTTAAGTGTTCGATGCGGTCCTTGAGCGAAAATCTAATCGAATATGGCGGAATTTATGGCTGCTAGATTCCTTTAGTGATAATGAATAACACGTAAAAAGTTGGGTTGAAAATACGGACTTTAACACCATGAAGTGACACCCCCATTTAGATCCGTCAAATATGAAATTCCCTGCACACGTAACTTGTGAAAATCATAGTAAACTGGATACGTACCGGAAAGCTGTGTTCGAGGGCTCGTATCGAAGCCGACTCAACAACCTATATCACGCCCCGCTTCCCAAAATACGGAATACGGGAGACGACTATGTCAGCCATGCTCCTACGGTCGGGGAACAATCCCGCCGTAGTCACAATTCGGCTCCTAGCATTACATGGTAATCAGTAAACACGGCACAGAAGTAAAGAAAACACATCACTGGTTTATTACACCAACTTTCATTGTTCACATTTTACAATAGTTCGAAATAAAAAGAAACTACTAACCAAGTGTGAATACGAGGTTGATTTATGGAAAGTTGTAAAAGCATTTGAAGGCACGACCGTCTAGATCTCTGCGAGCTCGAATAGCAGGTCTGACTCATGAACTAGGTCCTCTTCAATCTCTGAGCATGCATACTCAAGTCGTCAGGGCGACGCAATAGCAATATTATCATAATAACATTGAGGCAAGAAAATAAAGTAATAACGGTAGAGACAGTAAATGCAGGTAATCGATATATCAATAAACAATGCAATGTATGATCTGTGTCCCTATCGGTCTCTAAGTCACTTTTGAAATCGAGTTGTGGAAAGGAGTGATCATGTTTAACGAAGGTCTTGTACGTACCCGAGACTACGACCCACTGTTGCCTGGGACATAACCCTGTCAGCCGGACCGCTAGGTCCAAACCTAATATAAGAGTCATTGTTCGAATGATCATCCTCTAAAATCGATAACCTCACTAAATACAAGTTCCTTTCCGCTTCGATTTCCCCTTTTTCCCCAGGTTTCACTTTCTATAAGTATTGACCAGTTGTATACAAGTACGCACCAATAACACTGATTTATTCACTACTCACTGTGTGGTTCATTATCACGAATCATTCACTTTTTACTGGCGTATGTTCATATCATAATTTTGCATTATTATATTCCCCATTCTTATACGTTTTACAAATAAACAGGTGCTTTTGACCCATGTCTGCTATATAGTTGCAGGTTACAAATTCTCGGAACAAAAACAGTGAAAAAGATAAAAGACGATACAAAAGTGAGACTACGACCAACAAATGGAAGAATCTTGATCAAGCTTACAGTTGGAGACTAAACGAAGATCAATAGACGATTTCACAAGAACAAAGGCAGTGCAAGGTTCAAGACTTCGTCACGAAGCAACGGTAAAAAGTCCACTATAATTATTCACTGTGGAAATCTGGAAGAAAACCAGAAGATATTCTGAAGAACCAACCAAAGAAATAGGAAGACAAATATAGCCAGAAT